>OY856411.1:666009890-666729890 GCA_963693085.1 Alisma plantago-aquatica | reverse complement strand
CAAAGCAATATGCCCTTTCTTTCTCCCCTTCTTGCCCTTCATAGTGTGAAATATTTCATATACAATAAGAGCATTATCTGTAATGAGCCTGCCCGGGATGAAAGCACTTTGTTTCTCAGAGACAATCTTGTCCATAATCGGTCTCATTCTGTTAGTGATGAATGCATATTAATCTCTTATTTTTGCTTCATTTAGAATAATTAATTAGGACTTTTTTGTTAATTTTAGCTAATTCAAAAATAAATAGCACTTTCATCTTCTTGATATACTTTTTCTGAATTCTTATGATATTTTTCTTAATTTTCAGGAATTATCTAAGTAATTAAATCGAGAAAAGAAGAGATGAAGGTAGGAGGCAATTCAGTTTCCCGCAATGCTGACTTAAATACATATCTTGCACCAAAATTAGTATAACTTTCACATCCTAAGGCAGAATTTAATGTTCAAATATGATTTGGAAAGGGAATTCAAAGGCCTACAGGAAAATCATATTTTTGGGCGCACTTTAAATTCTATGGACAACGGAAATTCGCTCGAAATTGCTACTGCGAGAATCTGCATTAAAGAAAGACAATCAAGAGTTTGTTGACTAGATCTGAAAATTCAAAAGGATGGCTCCCTCTCTTTTTCCCCCTCTTTTTTAGATAGCCTACCCCTCCTTCTCCTATAAAAGGAAGGGCACTTCCTCCTCCCAAGGATCATCTTTTGTATCATCTTTTGTATCGGAATTCTGAGCATTTGTTCTCCTATCATTCAAGCAATAGAATTTCTTCTTAGTGTTCTTTAATTCTTGCAATTTATATTGTTGCAATAGATCTAGTTGTTCTTCCTTTCTTCTTCTTTCTCTTCCATGGATTGGAGCAAGGGTTGAAGAGATTGGCCATTTTATTGTCTCTAGCAAAAGGATTGACTCCTAATTTTGGGCTAGACTATGGCCATTTCGCTTCTCCCCTCCGCCTCCATGTTTTCCACAAACATGTGTGAGTAGATTTCTATCGAGGCAAGGGGAATAACCCCTTAGCCATGTGATGAGTAGATTGAAGATTTATATGATTTTTTAGATAAATGGATTTTGATTTGGATCTCGACGATTTTAACGAAGTGATCTCTCATTTTCATCGCTTGTTAATCTTGGCGGATGCGACCGTGGAACCCAAGATTTAGAACAACCAAATTGATTTCATGGAAATTTGGATGAGACATCAGAAAAGTCCCCATTAGGATGATTGAACTAGGATCCGTGAATGCCAGGACCAATGGGTTCACGGGGAGTTCATCTTTTATGAATCATTTACAAATGTTTCACATACCTTCTTTTATCTTTGTTATCATTTTTTTGATCTCGTTTCACATCGACTAGGGTGGTAAAATCCCTTAGCTTCGGTATTTCCTTATTTTAATTGTTAATCTTTAATTTAGTAACTTCATCTTTTTGTTTTAGTTTTAACAAACTCTTAAAACAGATTTTACATTCTTGTTCTCGTAATCAGATTTGAAACTGAACCATCTTCATCGTCGTCTCTGTGGATCGACCCTTCTATACTAGCCTTTATCGGAAAGTAGAAAAGGATAAAATCTAGGATAATTTTTCCTAGTGATTGGTGTGCTAAACGACGCGCATCAATTTGGCGCCGTTGCTGGGGACGACACAGTTGTTTTTCAGATCTGGTTTTCTGTATATCTTGTATAATCCTTGTTCATATTCTCTAACTTTCATAACGTTAGTCTTTTTTATAATTTCTTCTAGATTTTTATAATTTCTTTTTGCCTTCCGAGAACAATTCCAGAAGTGTATCTCCTCTTTCTGCTAAGTTTCCATTCCAGCAGTACTGCTTTCTAGTTACTTTTTTTTTGTAATTTTTGTTATTTCATAATTTCTTAGATTTATAATTTTTAGTTTTGTTTGTAATTTTGACTAATTTTTTATCTCGCAATCTTTCTTCTCTCATTCGTTGATTGACATTTCTTTCAGGAACCTTTCTTTTGAAATGGAGTGTACATCCCAATATCCCCCACAATGTTATTATTGTGGTTTTTACCACCATGCATCTCTTTCCTGTCTGACTCTACCCCATGATTATAATAGTACCCCTTTTAATTGCGAGCTCGTTCATCCTGGTGGATACAATGTGAATCCACATTTTTCTGAGAACCATTATGGGGAACCTTGCTATCCATATTCTAATGGGGGATATGATCAACAAAATTTTGTGGTGTGTAACCAACAAAACCTTGGGGGTTATGAACATGTTTATGAAACCCAATGTAATCCTCAACAAGAAGAGAAACTTAAGTCCCTAGAGAATATGGCAGCAAAACTCCTAACTAGCCAAACCTTATTGGCCACCTTAGTAGAAGACCAAACCCAAAATATAGAGTGTTCAAATATGTTTCCTCATAAATTGGTGACACCTTATAATATTGAATCTTCCTACCAAGATGGACGCAATGGAAATTACAATCCACCATCTTCTGGAGATTATTATGAGGAGCAATGCCACCCAAAACAATATGAGGAGTACTATGGCCAAGGACACTATGGGGAGTGTGGTGAGGATGACCAAAATTTTGGGGTGTATAAATCCTATGGTGAAATGCAAATTGATCTTGAACTGGAAGAGAGACTTAAGGACCTAGAAAAGAGGGTAGCAGAAGCACAAGTAAAACTTAAATCCATTCAAGCCATGTTAGCTACCTTTCTAGAGGATCAATCACAAAATCCCCCTATAGAGCTTGAGCAACCCAAGATGGTTCTTCCTGACAATGACGATGATGATCCTTATTTTGTGTCATATATGTCAGATCCTAAAGAAATAGAACAAACCATGGAGACATATTTTGTGTGTGATGAGGACGTTGGTATCCCTATCTTTCCTTTAGAGACTCTATTACTTGAATATGAAATGTCAAAGTAGGAGAGTCATTCTAAAGATCCAACAACTCCTCCCATCCTCAACATAAATTTGAATGATACCATAGACCAATACCCTTCTTTTGAGTCTATTTTGGATAATGAGAATCTAACCCCCTTTATGATTCTTCCCGAGCCATCACAGCCAATTTCCATCCCACACATGGCTGATATAGAAGGGGAGATACCACCGTTGGAAGAAGCTCACACACCCCATTCTATTGTTTGTAAGGAAGTCGTCCTCATCCCTCCTGAATCCTTGGGGACCCCTTGTACAAAATAATTAGAGCCATATGTTATATCAACAATGAAACTTACCAAACCCAATGTTGATGACATTATTTTTGAGGAGAAGCAAAACAATTTTGTAAATAATTTGAAATCTTTTTCATCAACATCAATTCTCCCATATACAGGTCATCATGATGGTGGAAAACCTGAACCAGATCCTCCACCCAACTCATTTCATCCTGCTCTACTAGAATCACTAGCCGGGTACCCACCAACCTCCCCAAATCCACATCCATCTTCAACACTTCCCCTTCTATTGATGGAAGATCTTTGGATCCTATTGGAGCGAATGCGAGGTGAAAGAAAATACGAGCACCCCACTGAGCTTCTACAATTACCCTATCATAGGGTACACTATGAGGCTCCTCAAATAAAGGTCCCAACCCTCATCGACATTCCCTTCAGATGGACATATTTTGAGCTACCAGGACCTCCTGGTGAACCCAACAAATTTCTTCCCTCCATCTCGGGTTTGGGTTTTGCTCGGGATGAGCAAAAATCTAATTCTGGGGTGGAGGTGGGTGGTATGATTCTATTCCACCCCCTTATCTTTTTATTCTTGCATTATTTCTACTTTTATTTTGGTTTTGCATATAGTTGCTTTGTTTATGGCCATTATCTAGTCGGCCATATTTTTATTTCTTTTGTTGCAAAATGGCCTTTATCTAGTCGGCCTTGATATGATCATTTGTCAAAATACTCCCCTTAATGATGTAACTTCCTTGCAACTAAAATTTTGAAACTTTCATGACTACAAATCCTCCTGTCACTTAGGACCTCAAATAATAATCACTCCTTGGAAAAGATGGCAAGCCATAGAGGACTGATAGGATTCAAGAGTGATGCTTTCTTATCATGTACAACTTATATAAATTTCTTGATTTTTCGCATGATTTGGTAATAGTTGAACCAATGCATGGTACTCCTAAAAAAAGATGAAAAAAAAGTTGCACAAGAACAACCTCTTCTACTCTTCTTCTACCACTTCCAAATCTTTCCATTCGTCAAAAAAAAGCCAATAATGCCCAAAAGGATAAGTTTGGGGTGACACCCCTTCCCCCTCTTTCACTTCTTCCATACCCACGCAATTGGGTGTATCACCAAAAATCAAAGAAAAAAAATGCGGTCAATGTAACTGCATGTCCACTAAATAAAAAGGTCTTGAGTCGAATAGAGGAGAGACTATCCTTCTTCCATACCTCCTTCACTCCAATTTTCTACCCAGAGGAAAACTACAAAAACCCCAACCATCCAAATCAGCTCTGTTCTTGTGTAAAACTTAAAAAAAAAATTGGAGTACCAAATGCAAAGGTGAAATGAAAATCTGTTTTATTGCAAGTCTTGAATAAATGCAAGTTTGTGAAGTAGGAAATATAAAAGTCACTTTTTGTGAATTCAGGAAGTCAGGGTCGCTTGGCCATATTTTGGTGGAAGGAATCCAGTGATTGTTAGGAGAGTGAGGATGATAGGTTGAGAGTATGTCTTGAAAGTATTTCTTGATTTTAATGTTACTCGGGACGAGCAAAGTTTAAGTTTGGGGTATTTTGATGAATTCATATTCATCTCTTATTTTTGCTTCATTTAGAATAATTAATTAGGACTTTTTTGTTAATTTTAGCTAATTAAAAAATAAATAGCACTTTCATCTTCTTGATATACTTTTCCTGAATTCTTATGGTATTTTTCTTAATTTTCAAGAATTATCTAAGTAATTAAATCGAGAAAAGAAGAGATGAAGGTAGGAGGCAATTCTGTTTCCCGCAATGCTGACTTAAATGCATACCTTGCACCACAATTAGTATAACTCTCACATCCTAAGCTGGAATTTAATTTTCAAATATGATTTGGAAAGGGAATTCAAAGGTCTACAGGAAAATCATATTTTCGAGTGCACTTTAAATTCTTTGGACAACGGAAATGTGCTCAAAATTGCTGCTGCGAGAATCTGTATTAAAGAAAGACAATTAAGAGTTTGTTGACTAGATCTAAAAATTCAAAAGGATGGCTACCTCTCTTTTTTCCCCCTCTTTTTTAGATAGCCTACCCCTCCTTCTCCTATAAAAGGAAGGGCACTTCCTCCTCCCAAGGATCATCTTTTGTATCATCTTTTGTACCGGAATTCTAAGCATTTGTTCTCCTATCATTCAAGCAATAGAATTTCTTCTTAGTGTTATTTAATTCTTGCAATTTATATTCTTGTAATAGATCTAGTTGTTCTTCCTTTCTTCTTCTTTCTCTTCCGTGGATTGGAGCAAGGGTTGAAGAGATTGGCCATTTTATTGTCTCTAGCAAAAGGATTGACTCCTAATTTTGGGCTAGACTATGGTCATTTCACTTCTCCCCTCCGCCTCCATGTTTTCCACAAGCATGTGTGAGTAGACTTCTATCGAGGCAAGGGGAACAACCCCTTAGACATGTGATGACTAGATTGAAGATTTATATGATTTTTTAGATAAATGGATTTTGATTTGGATCTCGATGATTTTAACAAAGTGATCTCTCGTTTTCATCGCTTGTTAATCTTGGCGGATGCGACCGTGGAACCCAAGATTTAGAACAACCAAATTTATTTCATGGGAATTTGGATGAGACCTCGGAAAATTCCCCATTAGGATGATTGAACTAGGATCCGTGAACGCCAGGACCAATGGGTTCACGGGGAGTTCATTTTTTGTGAATCATTTACAAATGTTTCACATGTCTTCTTTTATCTTTCTTATCATTTCTTTGATCTCGTTTCACATCGACTAGGGTGGTAAAATCCCTTAGCTTCGGTATTTTCTTATTTTGATTGTTAATCTTTAATTTAGTAACTTCATCTTTTTGTTTTAGTTTTAACAAACTCTTAAAAAAGATTTTACATTCTTGTTCTCGTAATTAGATTTGAAACTGAACCATCTTCATCGCCGTCTCTGTGGATCGACCCTTCTATACTAGCCTTTAAAGGAAAGTATAAAAGGATAAACTCTAGGATAATTTTTCCTAGTGATTGGTGTGCTAAACGACGCACATCAATTTGGCGCCGTTGCCGGGGATGGCACAGTTGTTTTTCAGATCTGGTTGTCTGTATATCTTGTATAATCCTTGTTCATATTCTCTAACTTTCATAACGTTAGTCTTTTTTATAATTTCTTCTAGATTTTTATAATTTCTTTTTTCCTTCCGAGAACAATTCCGGAAGTGTATCTCCTCTTTTTGCTGAGTTTCCATTCCAGCAGTACTGCTTTCTAGTTACTTTTTTTTTTGTAATTTTTGTTATTTCACAATTTCTTAGATTTATAATTTTTAGTTTTGTTTGTAATTTTGACTAATTTTTTATCTCGCAATCTTTCTTCTCTCATTCGTTGATTGACATTTCTTTCAGGAACCTTTCTTTTCAAATGGAGTGTACATCCCAATATCCCCCACAATGTTATTATTGTGGTTTTTACCACCATGCATCTCTTGCATGTCCGACTCTACCCCATGATTATAATAGTACCCCTTTTAATTGCGAGCCCGTTCATCCTGGTGGATACAATGTGAATCCACATTTTTCTGAGAACCATTATGGGGAACCTTGCTATCCATATTCTAATGGGGGATATGATCAACAAAATTTTGTGGTGTGTAACCAACAAAACCTTGGGGGTTATGAACATGTTTATGAAACCCAATGTAATCCTCAACAAGAAGAGAAACTTAAGTCCCTAGAGAATATGGCAGCAAAACTCCTAGCTAGCCAAACCTTATTGGCCACCTTAGTAGAAGACCAAACCCAAAATATAGATTGTTCAAATATGTTTCCTCATAAATTGGTGACACCTTATAATATTGAATCTTCCTACCAAGATGGACGCAATGGAAATTACAATCCACCATCTTCTGGAGATTATTATGAGGAGCAATGCCACCCAAAACAATATGAGGAGTACTATGGCCAAGGACACTATGGGGAGTGTGGCGAGGATGACCATCATTTTGGGGTGTATAAATCCTATGGTAAAATGCAAATTGATCTTGAACTGGAAGAGAGACTTAAGGACCTAGAAAAGAGAGTAGCAAAAGCACAAGTAAAACTTGAATCCAGTCAAGTCATGTTAGCTACCTTTCTAGAGGATCAATCACAAAATCCCCCTATAGAGCTTGAGCAACCCAAGATGGTTCTTCCTGACAATGACGATGATGATCCTTATTTTGTGTCATATATGTCAGATCCTAAAGAAATAGAACAAACCATGGAGACATATTTTGTGTGTGATGAGGACGTTGGTATCCCTATCTTTCCTTTAGAGACTCTATTACTTGAATATGAAATGTCAAAGCAGGAGAGTCATTCTAAAGATCCAACAACTCCTCCCATCCTCAACATAAATCTGAATGATACCATAGACCAATACCCTTCTTTTGAGTCTATTTAATGAGAATCTAACCCCCTTTATGATTCTTCCCGAGCCGTCACAACCAATTTCCATCCCACACATGGCTGATCTAGAAGGGGAGTTACCACCGTTGGAAGAAGCTCACACACCCCATTCTATTGTTTGTAAGGAAGTCGTCATCATCCCTCCTGAATCCTTGGGGACCCCTTGTACAAAAGAATTAGAGCCATATGTTATATCAACAATGAAACTTACCAAACCCAATGTTGATGACATTATTTTTTAGGAGAAGCAAAACAATTTTGTAAATAATTTGCAATATTTTTCATCAACATCAATTCTCCCATATACAGGTCATCATGATGGTGGAAAACCTGAACCAGATCCTCCACCCAACTCATTTCATCCTGCTCTACTATAATCACTAGCCGGGTACCCACCAACCTCCCCAAATCCACATCCATCTTCAACACTTCCCCTTCTATTGATGGAAGATCTTTGGATCCTATTGGAGGGAATGTGAGATGAAAGAAAATACGAGCACCCCACTGAGCTTCTACAATTACCCTATCATAGGGTACACTATGAGGCTCCTCAGATAAAGGTCCCAACCCTCATCGACATTCCCTTCAGATGGACATATTTTGAGCTACCAGGACCTTCTGGTGAACCCAACAAATTTCTTCCCTCCATCTCGGGTTTGGGTTTTGCTCGGGACGAGCAAAAATCTAAGTCCGGGGTGTAGGTGGGTGGTATGATTCTATTCCACCCCCTTATCTATTTATTCTTGCATTATTTCTACTTTTTTTTTGGTTTTGCATATAGTTGCTTTGTTTATGGCCATTATCTAGTCGGCCATATTTTTATTTCTTTTGTTGCAAAATGGCCTTTGTCTAGTCGGCCTTGATATGATCATTTGTCAAAATACTCCCCTTAATGATGTAACTTCCTTGCAACTAAAATTTTGAAACTTTTCATGACTAGAAATCCTCCTGTCACTTAGGACCTCAAATAATAACCACTCCTTGGAAAAGATGGCAAGCCATAGAGGACTGATAGGATTCAAGAGTGATGCTTTCTTATCATGTACAACTTGTATAAATTTTCTTGATTTTTCGCATGATTCAGTAATAGTTGAACCAATGCATGGTACTCCTAAAAAAAGATGAAAAAAAAGTTGCACAAGAACAACCTCTTCTACTCTTCTTCTACCACTTCCAAATCTTTCCATTCGTCAAAAAAAAAAGAGCCAATAATGCCCAAAAGGCTAAGTTTGGGGTGGCACCCCTTCCCCCTCTTTCACTTCTTCCATACCCATGCAATTGGGTGTATCACCAAAAATCAAAGAAAAAAAAATGCGGTCAATGTAACTACATGTCCACTAAATAAAAAGGTCTTTAGTCGAATAGAGGAGAGACTGTCCTTCTTCCATACCTCCTTCACTCCAATTTTCTACCCAGGGGAAAACTACAAAAACCCCAACCATCCAAATCATCCCTGTTCTTGTGTAAAACTTAAAAAAAAAATTTGGAGTACCAAATGCAAAGGTGAAATGAAAATCTGTTTTATTGCAAGTCTTGGATAAATGCAAGTTTGTGAAGTAGGAAATATAAAAGTCACTTTTTGTGAATTCAGGAAGTCAGGGTCGCTTGGCCATATTTTGGTGGAAGGAATCCAGTGATTGTTAGGAGAGTGAGGATGATAGGTTGAAAGTATTTCTGGAAAGTATTTCTTGATTTTAATGTTGCTCGGGACGAGCAAAGTTTAAGTTTGGGGTATTTTGATGAATGCATATTCATCTCTTATTTTTGCTTCATTTAGAATAATTAATTAGGACTTTTTTGTTAATTTTAGCTAATTAAAAAATAAATAGCACTTTCATCTTCTTGATATACTTTTCCTGAATTCTTATGATATTTTTCTTAATTTTCAGGAATTATCTAAGTAATTAAATTGAGAAAAGAAGAGATGAAGGTAGGAGGCAATTCTGTTTCCCGCAATGCTGACTTAAATGCATACCTTGCACCAAAATTAGTATAACTCTCACATCCTAAGACGGAATTTAATGTTCAAATATGATTTGGAAAGGGAAATCAAAGGCCTACAGGAAAATCATATTTTCGGGCACACTTTAAATTCTCTGGACAACGGAAATTCGCTCGAAATTGCTGCTGCGAGAATCTGTATTAAAGAAAGACAATCAAGAGTTTGTTGACTAGATCTGAAAATTCAAAAGGATGGCTCCCTCTCTTTTTTCCCCCTCTTTTTTAGATAGCCTACCCCTCCTTCTCCTATAAAAGGAAGGGCACTTCCTCCTCCCAAGGATCATCTTTTGTATCATCTTTTGTACCGGAATTCTCAGCATTTGTTCTCCTATCATTCAAGCAATAGAATTTTTTCTTAGTGTTCTTTAATTCTTGCAATTTATATTCTTGCAATAGATCTAGTTGTTCTTCCTTTCTTCTTCTTTCTCTTTCGTGGATTGGAGCAAGGGTTGAAGAGATTGGCCATTTTATTGTCTCTAGTAAAAGGATTGACTCCTAATTTTGGGCTAGACTATGGCCATTTCGCTTCTCCCCTCTGCCTCCATGTTTTCCACAAACATGTGTGAGTAGACTTCTATCGAGGCAAGGGGAATAACCCATTAGCCATGTGATGACTAGATTGAAGATTTATATGATTTTTTAGATAAATGGATTCTGATTTGGATCTCGATGATTTTAACAAAGTGATCTCTCGTTTTCATCGCTTGTTAATCTTGGCGGATGCGACCGTGGAACCCAAGATTTAGAACAACCAAATTGATTTCATGGGAATTTGGATGAGACCTCGGAAAAGTCCCCATTAGGATGATTTTACTAGGATTCGTGAATGCCAGGACCAATGGGTTCACGGGGAGTTCAACTTTTGTGAATCATTTACAAATGTTTCACATGCCTTCTTTTATCTTTCTTATCATTTCTTTGATCTCGTTTCACATCGACTAGGGTGGTAAAATCCCTTAGCTTCAGTATTTTCTTATTTTGATTGTTAATCTTTGATTTAGTAACTTCATCTTTTTATTTTAGTTTTAACAAACTCTTAAAACAGATTTTACATTCTTGTTCTCGTAATCAGATTTGAAACTAAACCATCTTCATCGCCGTCTCTGTGGATCGACCCTTCTATACTAGCCTTGATCGGAAAGTAGAAAAGGATAAACTCTAGGATAATTTTTCCTAGTGATTGGTGTGCTAAATGACGCGCATCAGTTAGCCACTACTTTAGAGGCTATTTTGTAGACAACATTGCACAGGCTGATGGGACTAAATTCACCAATTTCAGTAGGCTTTTGAACTTTTGGAATCATCACCACTAAGGTAGAGTTTACTTCAGCAATACTTCTGTCAGACTTCCACCACCCCTTGATGTAGTTGGCCACATCCCCTCCAACAATGTGCCAATACTTCTGGAAGAAAAGCACCTTCATACCATCCGGTCCTGGAGCTTTGTTAGGATGCATATTATTCAAGGCTTGTTTGATTTCCTCCGTGGTGATCTCTCTCTCTAAAAGAACTTTTTCTTCCTCTCCAATCTTGTCCGTCAACCCCTGCGTAGCCCCCTCCCAACCTGACGGGTTGGATGTTCGAAAAAGGTTTTGGAAGAAATTTAAGATGATCCTTTCAATCTCCTCTTGATCTATCAACCACTGCCCCTCTAAATTGTATAAGCCTTCAATACTGTTCCTTTTCCTTCTTTGAGATGCTTTGTGATGGAAATAAGCTGTATTCTTATCACCCGCTTTCATCTCAATGACCCTGGCCCTAGCGTGCCAAAAAGCCTCATCCCGCCTGTGCCATTTTTTTAACTCCGCAGCTAAGTTTGTGCATCTCTCCAGGTTTCCTCTGTCTGGTGGTTGGAGTTGAGCCTCCCCCAGTTGTCCTTCTAGTTCCTTGATTTTCTTTTTTTCCTGTTCAAATTTTTCCTTTGCCCATTTCATTAGCTTGCTTCCACATCGTTCCATCTTTGATTCTAAACCTGAAGCTCGACTTTCATCCCACACTTCCTTGATGATCTATTCACATCTTTCCTCTTCCACCCACATAGGCTCAAAGAAGAAAAAATGTTGTCTTCTTTTCTTCTCCTTCTTCCTTTGTTCTGTGTTTATGACAATAGGCACGTGATCCGATTCATACTTGGGGAGGTGTATAACTCTGGCTTGAAGGAATTTTGAAGTCCAATTTGGGCATGCCAAAGCTCTGTCAAGTCTCTCCTGAATGAAGGTATCCGGTGTCCGACCTCTCTGCCAAGTGAATTTGCTGCCACTGTAGCCCAGGTCCGTGAGATCACAGTCATCAATCACATCTCGAAAATCCTATATGTACCTCAATGGTTTTGGGGGGCCTCCCTGCATTTCAGAATTCGACGTGATCTCATTAAAGTCACCAAAAAATAGTGTTGGTAGGTTTGATTCAGATTTTAGTTCTCATAACAAATTCCATGTCTTGTATTTTTGTTGTTGGTCTGCCCATCCGTAGATACCAATCATCCTCCAGGGATCAACTATACCCGTTTCAATAACCTCTCCACTACAATGGTGTTGTGAATAAGAGATAATTTTAAGGTCCACATATCTCCACCATAAGCCCAATCCACCCGCTCTTCCCTCACTTTCTATGCAGATGCCTTGTGTAAAGCCACATTTCCTCTTGACAACTTCTAAATCAACACTAGAAATCATAGTCTCCATAAGGAAAACTATGCTTGGTCCCTCCCTCCAGCACCAAGACCAAAGGGCATTCACCGTGTCAGGGCGGGCCAGTCCCTGATAGTTCCAGCTTATGATTTTCATGGCTCTTTGCGGGACTGGACCATCCCAGCCTCTGCTACTTTGATTGTATCAGCCCCGCCTTTGAGAGGATCTTTCTCAGTGTTTCTTGCCTTTTCCCGACTGCCTCAGAAAAGTCAGCTTCATCAGTCTCCATATCACATGGTTCTGCCTCTTTGTCTCTTTTTCATGTGGTTGCTTCCCAGATTACCTCTGACTCTTTTATTCCCAGCCGTTGGGCTCTGCTCATCTTGTAAACCCACGGTGGTTCTTTCTTTTTCTTTGGATCTCCCTTCCCTTTCTTCATTTCTTTTTTCCTTAGAGCTTCTTCTCTTTATTCCCTAGTTCTGACCCTGTGTATATCTGCTCCACTTCCTTCATCGATGTGAGAGATTTGGCCTCCTTGACTCCCTCTCATACCATGATGCATAGGTTCTCCATTTGTTATTGTTCCTCCTTCCCTTTCACCTCCACATTCCTCCAACCTTCACCCCCCCATGCCAGCATGTCTGTCTAGATTGACGACTGACTCATCACTAACTTCATTACTAATGTTATTGATATGTTTCTTTTTCTGTATATCTTCCCTTTCCCCTTCAGCTTCACCGCTACCTCTTCCCGCTTTGCTTGTGGCCGAGGGTCTATTTGCTGATGATGCTGCACTCATTGCTGCGTCCGTCACCGGTCTAGTTTTAAACTGAATACTCTTCTTTGCTCTAGAATTGCCATGGACCTCCTCATGCAGTGTGATTCTTGATTTCCTGGGTGACACCTTCATCCATGCTCCCCACTGCAATTCTTGTTCATCTTCTTCCTCTCTCACGACGCAGTCTTTTTCTACATGACCTAGCCGCCCACAATGGTAACAGAAGTTTGCAAGCCTTTCGTATTTTACCTCCAAAGTCATGAGGTTATTATGGCTCCCCTTAATCTTCAACACCCGTTTGAGGGGCTTGGCAATGTCCAACATGACTCGGACTCTTGCAGATGAATCCCAACCCAGTTCGTCGATGTCCAGATCAATCACGGCTCCCACTCAACTCCACACTTTCTCGATCACCTTTCTTGATCTAAACCCTAGCGGGAGACCATAGATCAGCACCCAAAAAGGACTGTATGTGATGACAATGGTCCCTGACTGTTCTTCATCTTCGATCTCTTTAAACAACAAGAGTTTGTTTTCGAAGTTCCATGGCACCCCGTCAATAACCTTTTGCTTATCTCGCCAGTCCAAGAACTGAATCACAAAGTTGTCACCTTCAACTTGTGTGAAGGTCACCTTCTGCGCCAGTCCCCAGGCTTGGGTCAAGGTTCGCTTCATTGCCCAAAAATTGATGGACCTGTCCGAGAGGATCTGTGCTACCAGAGCAAGTTTTAGATGATCCACTCCTTCTTCATTCGTTTCCCACTGTATTTCAATGGGCTCCTCCTCATCTGCTGTCAGGTGCATCCTTGCGTACCTATCTGCAAGGTCTTCCACCATCATGGAGAGAAAACCAGGATACTCGTCCTGTCCTTGAACCTACAAGAGAAGAGACCTGAAAGGTAGAGGAGATGGCTCACGCGTGGAACCCTAGTCGCCGGAGTGTAGGGCAAGGCCACGGGAGCGAGGAAGAGCTTTTCACATATTATATATATATATATATATATATATATATATATATATATGTGTGTGTGTGTGTGTGTGTGTGTATACACACACAAATATATATATATATATATATATATATATATATATATATATATATATATATATATATATATATATATATATATATATGGACACTTTTGTATGCAACCATGTATGCTATATTGACCCACTTATTTGTTTGTCAGGATTTTAGGTAGCTAGTAAGGATGGATGATATGAAGAATTGGAGATTCATATGAATCACTAAAGTTCACAAATATAATGTCACAAGGAGGAATAATTAGATAGTAGTTTGTGATATCTTCTTCCTTACAGTGATAGTGTCACCTCTCCTATAGCATCTTCATGCAAATCATTTACACTCCTTTGAGGATATATTGTCAACCTTTTATATCATTCAAAGTTATTAATTAAATTATTTGTTATTTTTTAAGTATGGATCATGGAAAAACAAGATTTTGATCATTGTCCAAACAATTGACCTTTAATGGTGAGTATCTATGGGAGGGATTGTAACCATTGGTATCAGAGCATAGGCCATGGAAATAGGTTTCATACATGTGTCTTTCAATATCTCATAGTTATTACCAGGTATTTGTACATACCATGCCTCATGAGACATCCTTTTGTAATCACCAAAAGAAAGTATTCAAGTTTTTCAATAGATTTGTCTAAAAAGTTGGTTATGAAAATACTAAAAAATTTAATAGGTTGCGAAAAAAAATCATGGTCATATATGTTTCTAGGTTAGTGCATTGCATTGCATTGACTTTTAAGGAGACTTCATTTTCATATATATATATACTATATATATTGAAAATATAAATGGTTGAATATAGGTTCATATGCATTATATATATATATATATATATATATATATATATATATATATATATATATAAACACATACATACTATATATATTGAAAATATAAATGGTTGAATATAGGTGCATATGCAATAACATGAGTATTTATATTTTTATATCTGAGTCTACTTTAGCAAATATGAAAGTTTTGGGTTGGATTATGCATGTTGGAATATGAGCTCAGTCAGCATGGCCCGACACAGATGCTCATCCTATACGTATAGCCCCACAATTTTTCATATTTAGTTACAAAATAGAAGGGGAAATCTAGTTATAAAAAATCATAAATTGCATCACACTCCTCTGCAACTTTATATATATATATATATATATATATATATATATATATATATATATATATATATATATATATATATATATATATATATATATATATATATATATATATATATATATATATATATATATATATCGAAAGGACATTTATGTAGTTGTAGAAATTTACTAAGTGACACCCTTCTCTCTCCACAACATATAAAACCATCTATGTGTATTTATAGTAATATTATAAATTACATTCACCATATATAACTCTTCTTATAAATCATATAACTCTATTTAACATTTACATTTGTCATTTTTTAAAAACATATCAAAATATCACTATTATGATATAATGTGTCCTGAATGGACCATTACACTTAGAAGGCAATGTCTCCCAATTAGGAAACATTGTGCTACACATCGAAAAATGTATCTCGATTGGGTAGGACGCATTGCCATTTTTTGGGGCATACATCATGATTGGTATCTATATGTATTATCCCACATAGGGAAATACATATCATAAAGCACATGTTATCTCTCAATAACATCTGATATATAATACACCGTAGAATGACATATCAATAATTATAAAAAATATAGGATGAATGGCAGTTCACCCTCTTCATAACATATAAAAGGACAATACCAAAATTACTATAAAATACATCCCATACCTTCTACGACTCTATATTAATTCATCTCTATATTAATGAGTAACATATTAGTGGGTATATATAGTACTTTTTTTTGTTCACATAATGTTGGTCCCAACAGACACCTATTGAGAGAAATCTCCAACTACTCTCTAGAATCAACATTTGATTCCATCGTCTAGCCACACTCATCGAGCTTAGGTTTCCTCCGACCTCCATAGGATGGTTGTGCCACTGACCTCATACCCACATCATAACTTGGAAACATCTAAACCCCTAGCAGCATCTCCTCAATGAACAACTTAACATTGAAGCGCATATCTTTAGAAACCAAGCCCCCATGATAACATCGAGTGGATACCACACATGTACCACCGTCTTTAGTTTTCCTTGGTAAACCATTATGGGTGGTTCCAATATCTGCATTGATAGATACACCAACTTTACCAAAAATAACTATACTTCCCAACTCGAAGAACATCGACTCTGGAGTAGGCAGATCAGATTCTATACACGTAGGTCAGCGCTGCAATGACTAACTTCATCTGCCACTATACAACAAACAGTCTGTCCCCCAACATGAGAATTGGAGGATACCTCACAATGGCCAAGAGTCAAAACAAAAATCTCAAACACAAGATCGGAACCCCACTTCATCTCTGCAAAGCTTATAAGAATAGGTCGACTACATTTCCATCAACCTCGCACATCCCTATCAATTCTAGTTCAAAAATGGCATCATGTTTCCTGTTCATGGACTACCCTTACCCTTTAGACGATCCTACTAACCATTCCATCATCCAACTACTACAAGCATGGAAATACCATGAACATGACCTCCCACCAGGCATCAACAAGATCCAAATAGGGCACCAAAGCTTTGATGTCATCATTGACTATGACAAGAAGTCCAACATATACATAGAACATGGATGGGAAGACATGATAGAAGCACTTAAACTAAAGCCAAAATGGACAATCTTCATCAGAATCCATCGCTGACAGAACACTGATGGCCTGGGTTGCTGATTTCAACAATGAAACCCCTATCAAACTATACTCGCTTTTGTTCTCAAAGGATGACAACATCTCCACCAGTTTAGACTCTGCAAATCAACTTTTCATTCTAGAAAAACACCAACATACTGAAGGTACCAAAGTCAATCCCATTTAGATCACTTCTTCCCATACATCACCTATAAGTTCTGAGGAAGAAGATACAACTTCATCAATATAAAAGCCCGCCACTATCGCAAATAGGTACCAATAGTTTTATACTTTTAATCTCTCTCCCCTACCCTTCTTTAATTTAGGAAATTCTCAGAATCTACAACCACACAATACATCCTCTCCCTCGCTTTCATATAATCTCAATTTCCCACCGCTTAGTCAGTCTTCAGCCACTGACTTAGTTATAGAAACCTTCAAACACAACACCAATCTTTTCACATGGCAAAGAGCCCCTCCAAAACACCAATTTGGTGCTTTGCATCAAACAGATGCTTCAACAGAATATACTCAAGGTCCCAATGCACCACTCCTAGATGTTGCTGCATTTGCCATAAACCTAGACATCTATCATACAACTGTTACTATCACAACACCCTTTCCCTAGAAGACAACATATACTTTTCTAGGATAAAGGCAATACCCCGTGCACCTATCACATTTTCCAACAGATCATGGCATAATTCTAGATTTGACAAATCTAATCTCAGACCTAAGCCCAATGTCAAAGAGATTATCACCCATAACTCTTTTAGTTGTCTCTTGTCAGTTGATAATTCTACAACACCGTCTCACTCTTCACATGCACACATTCACCACAATCTCAAACACCCTATAAAACCATCCATCCGCTCAAAGCCAACACCTCCCATTGCACTGAAGGATCTACATCACATTAGCAACCCTCTTAAACCCTCAGTCCCTATGAAACCTAGCTGCTCCCCACCACCTTTCCTTATGGCTTCCTCTATACAACTAGGGAAGGAGTTCCCCTTCGATCTTCCTACCAACTCCATGAGGCTCTTGAAAGTTTTCACTAGTCGTAGCATCTTGTCACTGTAAAGGAGTGAAATCACCCCTTTACTAAAAATTTAAAGAATTAACATCCATTCCAAACACACTCAAAGGTATGATGGAATATGTATAAATTTTCCAAATTTATTACAATGGTATATAAAAGACCAATAGTGAAACAGCGGAATAAAAATCATGACTATATTCAATCTTTCGTAAATTTACAAAATTCCATTATATCTCCCATATAGGGTTTACAACAACAAAAGGATCTAGATAGAGGGAAGTCTAAACTACTTCAAGTCTTGTCTCCAAAATAACATCTCCAAGAGCTAGGTCCATGCCAAAAGCTAAGTTCTCCTTGATCTTGTTCAACTCCTTGATCTAACCCTGGGTGGTTGGGAAAGCACCCAGCAAAAGGGAAAGAAAACAAGGTATGTGTCAGAGATAATGAATAAGAAACAAGATAAAAACAATAATGAAACATAAGGGTATAGATTCATCATAAGATGAGAGGGCCAAGAGAATGAGGCATAAATGAAAGATTCTTGCCATAACAAATAAACAATAATGAAATTGCATAAAAGATTAATATTGGATTAAATTAAATAAGTAGGGTTGAGTCACCTACCAGACCTCAACTTATAGATGAGGGGAGAGTAATCACATTACCATTCACCTATAAAAAATTTATATTGGGGAGAAACACATTCCCCAAGGGGGAGAGTAAACACATTCCCCAAGGCAAAATAACACATGTCCTAAACTATGGGTTGTTGTACATAAGTACCACTACTATAGCTAAATAACCAAATAAACTATCATGCTCACAAAAATACTAAAGTGGCAAGATAAATCATCACATAATTTCAACATGGCAGTGTGGTTCCAAGACCTAAGAAATAAATAACAAAGATGATTTTGAGGCAAATATAGCAAAGGAAACAATAATACGAGAATTAGGGTTCAAGTAATGCCTCAATAAGGAAAGTAGGGTTTGGATTACAAATTTCCCAACTTAGGTGTAAGGAAAGCACATACCTTTCATATTGGTTTCAATTATTTACTTTCACCACTTCTAGATAGTCCAAGATCTAATTTTCCTATTTTTCAATGTATAATCATGTATTAGGGTTCATTATGTACATTAATGTAAAGAAAAACCTACTTTTGAACTTTTCACACAAAACTCCAAATTAGACTTTGAAAACATCACCACCAATCTTATTAGGTTCTCCTGATTAAGAAAACATATAATTTTGCATATTTTGGAGTTATGAAGAATAAAGTGTATTAATGGTGATTTTTATGAATTAATTCATTTTCTAGAAAATATCCTTAGACAAAACTCAAAACCAATGCTTGGAGATATTTTTATTTGAAATAACACATTTTTCTGAGTTTAGAACATTTTTTTTGGACAATCAAATCAAAAGTTATGTATTATTGAAATTTGACAAATCATAAAATGACACATATGCAAACCATGCGAGAGAGAGGAAGAGAGAGGGAGAATGTGTTGAGTTGGGCCAATCATGGAATTCCAACTCAGTTGGTCCCACATCCAACTAGTGCAAGGCATATCGCTGGGAGAAAAATAAAAGTATGGTGAAAAGATAGAAACACCCTTCGTGTGAAAACACAAAGAAGTGAGAAATGAGGGGGTCAATTTAGCAAACCACATGTGGTTATCTTCTTCGTAGTTCTTCGCTCCATGGCACCGAGCAAGCAAGGAGGTTCTTTCTAGAAATTGGGCAAATTGTCGGTGTGCAACGATTCAAGAATCTGAGGGTAAGGAAAGAAAGAGAAGTAACAAACGAACTCACCTCATACGCTTGATTGATCAGAGATGGAAAAATTGTGACGCACAACCTGCCACAAGGCCAGGTCTAAAACAAGACTACTGGCAGCACAACACGTGATCGATGGAGAAATTGGTGTGTGAGGAGAGTTTCTGGAGGTTGAACGGATGCCAAGGCATATATATATATATATATATATATATATATATATATATATATATATATATATATATATATATATATATATATATATATATATATATATATATATATAAGAGATGTGGCGAGGAGGGAGGTGGTCGCAAGGCTTGGACGGTAAGAAATTGGGGGTTTCCTTGTATCTCAACCAAAAGAAGCAAGTAAGGCTTCATTGGATGAAAAATCCTTCTCCAAACCCAACACAACAAAAATCAAGGAAAATGATCGAGAAAATCCCCAAAATCAGACCCTCTGGCCGCAGTTACTGTTCACCCTCGACCCAACAAAGGTGATGACATGTGGGTCATCCGATCACCGATCCAACGGCTCAGAGCACGCGTGCCAACTAAAAAAATGTAACATTCAATTCTATTCCAAATAGATTTCGAATAAAGTGTAAATGTAATTATTTTCCTTTCTCTCTCTCCTCTTTTGAGGGTGCAAAAAACTCCAATTAAGCCACATTTGACACTAGCTTATTTTGAATATGAGGAATCTGAATATGCAATTAGATTTGCTTTTTGAGAACTTTTTATGTGTTAAATAAATCAAATCATATTTTCTCTTTCCTCAATCATTAATGACTTTAAGATTCTCCAAATTTTATGAAACTTCACCCACAAGTCATATTTAATGTGTTGGATACAAATTTGTCATCAATTTTTCCTATTGGAGTTGTTTGTATATTTAGTTAATATTTTGAAGACTCCACACTTTCTCTCTCCTAATTTCACATGTATATTAAAGATTATCAAAATCACATGGAAATTCACCCAAAGGCTTTTTTATGTGTGTATCACGAATCTAAGATTATTTCCACTTTTGGAGTCATTTAATATTTTATTTAATATTTTGAGGAAAACTCATCTTTTCTTTTCAAAATAAAAGAGATATAATTATTATTGTCCCAGAATTATGAAACATAGCCTCCAAGCCAAACCAAACCCAAGGAAAATGAACCTCAACTTATCTTTAACCAATTAGTCTTCCTTTTATGAGATTTAGTCCATTAACCAATATTTCCAATATTTAACCTGTTAACCAATTCCATAACACATTAACATGTTTAAAACATTATTATTCATTCCTTGTTCTCTTCCTTGCGCCATAATTCTAAGGAATGATCTAGAACAAATATATTTTATTAATATGTCACATGAGTGGTAAATTTTCATATTATACCCTTATTAAAAATATTTACTGAGGTATTTGTGCATAAACCCATATGTTGGCAATAATAATGAACAAATGTTCACCAAACCACTATTATTTCCACAAATTCAACATAAAGCCCAAAGAGGATAGAAAAGAAAGGAAAATCTTAGAAAGAGGGTAAAAAAGACAATATGTCCAAGTTTTGATAATAATATGTTACAACATTCCACCCCTTAAAGAGGATTTCGTCCCCAAAATCACAAATAAAGAGGGAAGGGTGTGTGTGTGACTAAGTTTAGGTTGTTCCTACAACTATGAAACTTCCACCAAAACTTCCACTAGCAACTCCTCATAGGTCAGGTTCTCAAGGATCACCTAGGGTTCCACTGTTAAGATTTTTAGGCTTATTAGTATTATATTTATGAGAATACCACATTATCATAATTATTATATTAATTGTGTCGTGTCATATTCACTTTGTTGGTAAAAGAATTATATTTCATTTTTATGCAAGAAATCATATATATTTATTTGTATCTCATGAAGAGTTTTAGCACAATTATGATTTACTGGATTATCTCAATATACTTGATCATTATTTTAATAATTTGGATTTAAATTCCATTATCCTCATATTATAACCATATTGAATTATAACAAATTATTTTTTCTTGAAATAAGACATTTTATCCAATTATTATTAATCCAATTAATGTCACGTTGATTACTTTTATCTATATTAAACATTATCAAACTATCACATTACCTTTCTTACTCACATTAATGTCATAACTAATTAATTTGTCATATTTATTCACTTTATATTGTTGATTATTCACATTTAACACCACATTAAGCATTTGTGCATGATTATGTGAATCAAGTTATTTATTATTCATATTTGAGCCATTATATGTATTTTAGTGAACAAGGTGAAACATATTACATATTAATGAAATGATTCACATACCAATTCATGATTAGGTGATTATTTAGGTGTGTATTAGAGAACAAGGTGGTATGCATTTTAGATTTGATGACTTGATTAATCTATGATTAGGTGATTACATGTCGTTATGTGCATCAAAGTGTATTATCTGATTATGACACCTAATGTCACTAATGTATCATCAATGACATGAAGGATGCATAAGTTAAGGTTAGATGATTACATCTTAGGGTTTAGGTTAACATGATCATTACTTTCACATATAATTTCTTAGAATGTATTAAGTCTAGATTAGGTTACACTTATCTTACTCATTATATCAATAGGGTTTATTGGTTTATGACATGGTCAACACCATGCATATCCATTATTAGGATTACTATGTGAGTTACTCATATTATGTACATTAGGTATTCATTAGGGTTTTAACACATGAATTATTCATTAGATGACTATTATATGTTCATTAACATATTAACAAGCATGCTAGGTTATGAGTATAACTGATTTGGTCCAAACTAAGGATCCAATCACAACAACCTCCTAACCAGGGTGCTAGGGTTTCTAGAGTAGATAGATTTTAGGATGCCATAGGTATCCATCCCCTTAAAGAGGATTTCATCCTCAAAATCTAACCATCCAAATGTCATCAACTGAATGCTACACTCCACCCCTTAAAAGGTTTGACCTACTAAGCCAAACTAAACTAGGGGTAAAAGGATGAGTCTACTAAACCATACACAAGATCCATCATGCTTCCATTGTGCACTCTGATAGCTTACTAAACACCAAGCCCCAAAGTCTAGGTTCTTAAGGATACACTATCAAACATGTGGTCCTAAGGGACATAAGGGAAGCTATATTGGGTAACCATCAATAAACAAGTCATCATACCTAAAAAATTTAGGTCAACATATTAGGGTTCCCAAAGAAGTTCAACATAGATGTCTAAGGTCACTATTGCCTAAAAGCATACTATTTTGGACAATCCGTATCAGCTCAGGCTAGGTAGGTATAATATGGATCTGGGAGTCATCGTAAACCAAGCTAGTGGTGCGGAGGAAAATATTTCCAGCCCCCAGAACCTAATCCTTTCTAGACACCTTTGCTTCAACTTCAATCCCTAATAGTAGCCTAAAGGCAAACCTACACAACATCAAGTTACCATGGTTAATTACATCTTTTAATTGTAAATATTTTAGGGATTTATTCATCATGATTATAATGTAAAACTCATATGATCCTAAATCAACCTTTCATCATATCAAGGGTTCCATAGATAAATTCTAAGGCAAACATGTCACTTAAGGGGAACTATGTAAGACAAGGGATTTAATTAGGGAGATAAAATTGAAATAGTCAGATTCCGACTACCATGGGCTCTGATACCATGGTGTAAAAGAGTGAAATCACCCCTTTACTAAAATTTTGAAGAATTAACATCCATTCCAAACACACTCAAAGGTATGATGGAATAGGTATAAATTTTTCAAATTTATTGTAATGGTATACAAAAGACCAATAGTGAAGCAGCGGAATAAAAATTATGACTATATTAAATCTTTCATAAAATTACAAAATTCCATTATATCTCCCATATAGGGTTTACAACAACAAAAGGATCTAGATAGAGGGAAGTCTAAACTACGTCAAGTGTTGTCTCCAAAATAACATCTCTAGAGCTAGGTCCATGCCAAAAGCTAAGTTCTCCTTGATCTTTTTCAACTCCCTGATCTAACCCAGGGTGGTTGGGAAAGCACCCAACAAAAGGGAAAGAAAACAAGGTATGTGTCAGAGATAATGAACAAGAAACAAGATAAAAACAATAACGAAACATAAGAGTATAGATTCATCATAAGATGAGAGGGCCAAGAGAATGAGTCATAAACAAAAGATTCTTGCCATAACAAATAAATAATAATGAACTTGCATGAATGATTAATATTGGACCAAATTAACTAAGTAGGGTTGAGGCACCTACCGGACCTCAACTTATAGATGAGGGGAAAGTAATCACATTCCTAGTCACCTATAAAAATTTATATTGGGGAGAAATAACACATTCCCCAAGGGGGAGTGTAAACACATTCCCTAGGGTGAAATAACACATGCCCTAAACTATGGGTGGTTGTAAATAAGTACCGCTACTATTGCTAAATAGCCAAATAAACCATCATGCTAAAAAAATAGTAAAGTGGCAAGATAAATCATCATATAATTACAACATGACAGTGGGGTTCCAAGACCCAAGAAATAAATAACAAAACTGATTTTGAGGCAAATATAGCAAAGGAAACAATAATAAGATAATTAGGGTTCAATTAATGCCTCAATAAGGAAATTACGGTTTGGATTACAAATTTCCTAGCTTAGGTGTAAGGAAAGCACATACCTTTCATATTGATTTCAATTATTCACTTTCACCACTTCTAGATAGTCCAAGATCCACTTTTCCTTTTTTAATGTATAATCATGTATTAGGGTTCATTATGTACATTACTGTAAAGAAAAACCTACTTTTGGACTTTTCCCACAAAACTCTGATTTAGACTCTAAAAACATCAACACTGATCTTATTAGGTTCTCCTGATTAAGACAACTTATAATTTTGCATATTTTAGAGTTATGAAGATCAAAGTGTATTTTTGGTGATTGTTAATGAATTAATTCATTTTCTAGAAAATATCCTTCGATAAAACTCAAAACCAATGCTTGGAGATACATTTATTAGAAAGAGCACATTTTTCCAAGTTGAGAACATATTTTGTTTTTATTTTTGGACAATCAAATAAAAAGTTATGAATTACTAAAATTTGACCAATCATAAAATGACACATATACAAACCATGAGAGAGAGGGAGAGAGAGGGAGAACGCATTGAGTTGGGCCAATCATGGAAGGACAACTCATCTGGTCCCACATCCAACTGGCATAAGACATATCGCTGGGAGAAAAACAAAAGTATGGCAAAAAGACAGAAACACCCTCCACATGAAAACGCGAAGAAGTGAGAAATAAGGGGGTAGATTTGGGAAACCACATGTGGTTATCATCTTCACTGGTCTTTTCTCCATGATGTCGAGAAATAAAATAGGTGCTTGCTAGAAATTGGGCAAATCGTCAGTGCGCAATGATTTGAGAAGTCGAGGGCAAGGAAAGAAAGAGAAGCAACAAACGAACTCACCTCATACGCTTGATTGATCAGAGATGGTGAAATGGTGACGCACAACCCGCCACAAGGCCAAGTCCAAAACAAGACCACTGATGGTACACCACGTGACCGATGGAGAAATTGGTGTGTGAGGAGAGTTTCTAGAGGTTGAACGGAAGGCAAGACACACACACACACACACACACACACACACACACACACACACACACACACACACACACACACATATATATATATATATATATATATATATATATATATATATATATATATATATATATATATATATATATATATATATATATATATATATATATATATGGGGTTAAGAGATGTGGTGAGGAGGGAGGTGGCCACAAGGCTTGGGGAACAAGCAATTGAGGGTTTCCTTGTATCTCAACCAAAAGAAGCAAGTAAGGCATCATAGGATGTGGAATCCTTCTCCGAACCTAACGCAACAAAAATCAAGTAAAATGACCGAGAAACGATCGAGAAAACCCCCAAAAATCGGGCCCTCTGGCCGCAGTTACCATTCACCCTCGACCCAACAAAGGTGGCGACACACAGGCTATCCGATCACCAATCCAACGGCTCAGAGCACGTGTGCCAACTAAAAAAACGTAACATTTGATTCTATTCCAAATAGATTTCGAATAAAGTGCAAATGTAATTATTTTCCTTTTTCTCTCTCCTCTATTGAGGCTGCAAATGAACTCCAAATTAAGTCAAATTTGACACCTAGCCTATTTTTGATATGAGGAATCCGAATATACAATTTGATTTGCCTTTTGAGAACATTTTGTGTGTTAAATAAATCAAATTATATTTTCTCTTTCCTCATGCATTAATGACTTTAAGTTTCTCCAATTTTTTTGAAACTTCACCCACAAGTCATATTTAATGTGTTGGATATGAATTTTCCATAAATTTTGCATGTTGGAGTTGTTTGTATATTTATTTAATATTTTGAAGGTTCCACACACTATCTCTCTCCTAATTTCACATGTATATTAAATATAATCAAAATTACATGAAAATTCACCTAAAGGCTATTTTTTATGTGTAGATCACGAATCTAAGATTAGTTTCTACTTTTAGAGTCATTTAATATTTTATTTAATATTTTGAGAAACACTCACCTTTTCTTTTCAAAATAAAAGATATATAATTATTATTGTCCCAAAATTATAAAACTTAGTCTCCAAGCCAAACCAAACCCAAGGCAAATGAATCTCAACTTATCTTTAACCAATTAGACTTCCTTTTATGATTTTAGTCCATCAACCAATATTTCCAATATTTAACCTATTAAACAATTCCATAACATAATAACATGTTTAAAGATTATTATTCATTCCTTTTTCTCTTCCTTGCACCATAAGGCTAAGGAATGATCTAGAACGAATATATGTTATTAATATGTCACATGAGTGGTAAATTTGCATATTAAACCCTTATTAAAAATATTTACTGAGGTATTTGTGCATAAACCCATATGTTGGCAATAATAATGAACAAACATTCACCAAATCAATATTATTTTCACAAATTCAACATAAAGGCCAAAGAGGATATCAAAGAAAGGAAAATCTTAGAAAGAGGGTCGAAAAGATAATATGTCCAAGTTTCAGTATGTTACAGTCACCATCACGAATAACATCAAAAACAACACCATTAACATCCTCGATGTTACCCGCGCCATAGCTTTGCTTCTCCCTGGCCACAATATGATGAAGCCAAAAATACTTTCACCCTCCCAAGTTCTCTACTCTGTCCCAGAAGGCACAAAGTTTGATCACCTTTTCTGATAGGCTATGACAATTCCTTGTGGAACCAGCTTTGTTCAAGCAAATATTTTTGGTGGACACCTGGACAAGGTTCATCTCTTGTAGGATCGGAAGGTTCAGGATGGGGTGTGATACCTGATCTACCACCACACCTTTGGGAGGTTGATGTTTTTAAAGCTATCACCCACTTCATAGGAGATACACTTCACTTCATTAGCCAAGACACTGTACAACCCACACAATACATCAAAGCCTTTTGTGTCTTCTCTGTTAAACATGTCATCACACTTCTTATGTCCCTCAAGATCCATCTGGGTGAGAAAATATATAGGATCAAACTTATGGCTTATCACCCAGCTACCATCAAGACCACCTTCTCTGACATTAGTGCTCACCGCCCTCCTGGTACTGCTCAGCAAACAACAAAAAACCTTTCACAAACATAAGAAAATCCACTGATAGAAACTTGGTTTGGGAAAGCAAGAGCACTACTACCATGTCTATAGAAGAGACCAACTTGTCAACAACAAAAGACCTAGAGCATCATCACCATCTACACATAGAACAAACAATACTCTGTAGAACTCCTTCAAACCTTTCCATTTTAAAAACAATGATACAAACTCCTCTATGAATATAGATTCTGATATTGTTCAAAAATTGAAGACTACTATCATTGATGAGATTCGATCATCACAGAGTCTGAATCCGAAAAGTAAACGAAAGGATACGGGGACCATCCAATCCATCAACATCTTGTCCACCACACTGGAAGGACTGACTAGAAGAAACTACTTTTCCACAGAAGAGAAAAGTACATCTTCACATTCCACATCTATAGTTACTTATACTTCCAAACATATATTATCGGCTTCTACATCTTCTGGAATTGACAAAAACTACATAGGAAATATAGAAGACATAGCATCATGGCATGGTATAAAATGACAAACTTCGTTGATCAATTAGGTATCACATTTGATAACACATCAGTGCATCAGGCCCTAGATAACATTGAACAATATATGAACTGGAGAAACCATAGAAAGATCCATGATACATATTCACATTTTGAAAAGTTGCATATCTACTAAATTCATAATTTACATATTTGTTTAGAATCATATTACAATATGAAGATTACTTCCTAGAATGTCTGTGGGGCATCACATATCAACCACAGAAAATAAATCTGTAGACATATATCCAAAAATAATATTAACATCATCACCATTCAGGAAACTAAAAATACTCTGATGTCTTTTGTTCTCAAAACAATAGGAGGCAAACACATTAACATTTGGCATCAAATACCACTTCTAGGACCCATAGGAGGTATTCTTATACACCTCAACAACAAACTCTTTGACATCACAAACACTGAATCATGTACATTCTTCATCACTCTTGACATCACAAATACCGCTGACAACTTCAGTTGGATCTTCATTGGCATTTATGGATAGCCCAACACAAATAAATAAGATTATATGGATGAAATGACACACATCATGAGCATATATCACGACAAACCCTGGCTTTTAGGAGGGGACCTCAACCTCACCACATAACTTTAAGATAGAATTAACCCCACCACAACCATAGGTTACATGTCTTCTTTGGATAAAGCCTTCCTAAATCTCATTCAAAACCACCACATGATTGATATCCCACCAGCCAATGCTTGCTACACATGGACTCGTCATCAGACCTAGGCCAGACTTGACCACTTCATCTGTTTCAT
The DNA here is from genome assembly GCA_963693085.1 of Alisma plantago-aquatica. NCBI lineage: Eukaryota > Viridiplantae > Streptophyta > Magnoliopsida > Alismatales > Alismataceae > Alisma > Alisma plantago-aquatica. The sequence continues at coordinate 666,701,232 of OY856411.1, read as the reverse complement.
AAAATGGGAAGATCAATACCCCCATTCCTATGTCACTGTCACCCACATAACTATCTCATACCACTTTCCCATCACCATCGATATGAATATAGAGAAATGGGGACACAAACCTTTTCTCTTTGAAAACATCTGGATCATGGATCCCACATGTCTAGACCCATGTAATAGGCATTGGGTTGCGGAAGATAACCAAACCAGAAATGTTGGATACCATATTCACAACAACAACAAAAATGTCAAGAGTAGTTTGAAAATATGGCAAATAGAAACCATTGGAAATCTCTCACATAAACTTGCTAACCTTGAAAAGAAACACACGTTTGTAGACAGTGGCCCATCAGCTGACCCAACCCTAGCTCTCACTATCAAAATCGAACTAGAACATTTAAAGCAATGCTTGTACACCATGTGGAAGCAACATGTAAAAATCAAATGGGAAAAGTAGGGTGATAAAAACACCAAATTCTTCCAAAAAACTTGCAATAACAATGCTCGAAAAAATATCATTACAAAATTGACCATTAATGGAAGTACTACAGCCAACAAGCACCTGATCACTACTCACATTGTCCAACATTTCAACTGTATTTTTATTACTGGACACAAGAATGTTATACTTGAGTCCATCAACTGGAAATACTTATGTGGCTTCTATATCACCTCCCCACATCTCATTATAAATCCTTTCTCCCCTGTAGAACTTGATATGGCTATCCACTCTCTAGGTAAAAACGAATCCCCTGGCCTCGACGGATTTAATATTGAATTTTACCTGGCCAACTGGAACCACATCAAGGGACTTTGAGAAACTCCTCAGAGCTATCCATCACAACAAAAACACTCACAATCTTCTCAAATACATCAACCAAACAAATATAGCCCTCATAAAAAAGTTACTCATCCTGACCTGATCACACAGTTCAGACCCATTAGCTTCATCAACACTTCATATAAAATCATTGCTAAGGTCTTCTCAAATCGAATCAAACCCCATTTATAAAATATCACACAATCAAAACACTTTTCTCAAAAATCAAAGCATTCATGATGCCTTCATCATGGTGAATGAAACATTACACCTTTGCCACAAAAACAAAACACCAATTTTAGCCATAAAACTAGATTTTGACAAAGCTTTTGATTACATCAATTGGGACTGCCTAATCAAAGCCATATCGGGATATGGTTTTCTTGACATTTGGAATAGCTGGATACACGCCTTCATCTCCACAAAATACTTCTCTACCATTATCAATGGATCACCCTTTGGCTATTTTCACAACACAAATGGGCTCAGACAAGGTGACCCCCTCTCTCCATATATCTTCATCATTTTAACATCCATTCTAACCAACATGATCAAACTTGGTACATCTCACGATCTTATAGTATTTCCCCCTAAATGCCATGAGAACATCATACAATTTGCTGATGATACCATGATTCTTGTCAAACTTGAAGACTCCACCATCATCAACACTATTGACATCATTGGTCTCTTCTCATACATTTCAGATCTTAAGATTAACCTTTCAAAGTCTTCTATCTTTGGAGTCAATACGCCTCCTGATCTCATCAACAGGTACAAAAACCTCCTCAAATGTAAAATTGAAAGCTTAGCCATCAACTATCTTGGACTTCCTATCACTCCACACCCCATAACCCACTCCATTTGGAACCCCATCATTGACAAGATTCAAATGAAACTAAATACATGGACTAATCATTTTTCTCAACCCGGAAGGCTGGCTTACTCTCATTAACAATGTCATTACACCTATTACTACCCACTTCCTCAGCTGCATCCCATTACCTAGCAAGACCCTCAAAGCGATTGACAAAATCAGAAGAAATTTTCTCTGGAACAACCACATAGTAAACAAACAGTATAAAAACATCCATCTAGTCAATTGGAGAACCATCACCGCACTGATTAAATATGGGGAATGGGGCATCATTAATATAAAAATTCATGCCATCGGACTTATCACAAAGATAATAAACACCCTTACTGGTATTACCAAGAAGGTATGGAAAAACTTTATCATCCAAAAAATTACAAAAATAAACCTCCTTGGCATCACACCCCCACACAACATATCTTCCCCACTTTAGAAATACAACAATAAAAACCTGGACATCCTTAAGAACCTTATATACACCGCCCTGCATGCTCATCAGAATATCAAATTCTGGGTGGGCCCATGGTACCATCATAACACCATCCAGAATCTTAGTACACTTCTGCTTATTCCTGCTCCGATGCATAGAATTAACATTGCCAAAGCTCTTAAACTTCTTACCAGCAACAGACAAAACTCTCCCAAAAGACACTCTCCAAAATCATGTGGACAACAACATCCTCAGAGACATAGTCCATGAACTTGAATACAACACAAACAACATGGTCTCTTGGATTTGGGGACCTCATTACATACCTAAAGTAGCCTAGACCCACCTCACTTATAGGGGCCATTCATCAAATATGGTACACATTTGGAAAACTAAATGGATGCAAAAACTTAAACTCTTTTTCTGGCTGTTCACATCCAACAGAATCCTCAATGACCATAATCTCACCAACATAAGGTTTTTCGGACCTACTAGATGCTACCTATATAAGATGGATGAAGAAACCACACAACATCTCTTCACCAGATGCACTATCGCGCTACACCTATATAATTTTGTCCCACAGAATTCAGACATCAAAAATCTCCTTCTGCCATCCTTCATCACTAGACTAAAACCCTTACCACAACACTCTAGATATCCCCCATAAGACTTGATCATTCATAACTTCTGGAACATTTGGCTATAGAGAAACAATAGGAAGTTCAATAACATTTTGAAACCCACCCATATTATGCTAACTAACAATAAACATGCCTTATTTGTACAATTGCACTGCAGGACAAGCCTCTACATTAATTCAGGTGATACCTACTGAAGATGATTCGAGCAACATGTTTGGTGATCACAATGGAGGTGGATACTACTCCCTGGAGGATATTATCACTAACGACACTGACTTTTGAAGCTATGTTGATCACATAGATTGGATCTTACTATCTTTGCTACTGCTATAGATACATCTTTATTGTTTCTTTCTTTTGATTGAGGCATATGTTGAAGGGGAGCCTCCCCCACATACACTTCCATTTTCTATATTTCCTTGGATGCATCATTTGCTTAAGTAGCAAGGCCTCACCCATGTTCGATGCCCACCGTGTTAGCTCTGTGTTTTTGCTTGCAGAAGTTTTATGTTTGTGAGCAACATGTTTTTTTTATCATTAATGCATGGACTTTCATAAAAAAAAGTACTTGTTTTTTTACTCAATTTGACGAAGGTTCTACTATCCTTATTTTTTGTATGACTATAGGATAAATGAGTAACACGCTATCACATTACAATTTTATTTATAATCCAACAAACTATGTATGGAATCTTTTTTATTACCCGTATGTGAAAAATATGGCTAATTGATAAAACACATATCTTGAAGGAAATTGTATGTGAACTTAGTTGGGACTTAAATGGAACACGATTTGTCTCTTCTCATACAAAACAAGGGGGAAACACAAAAATAACATATTCTTTTGTTACGTCTCTTATTTTTAGGAATGACAATGAGTGAGTTTCTCCTTAACCCAACCCAAACCTGAACTAGCTAAATCCAAGTTCACACAATCTATAAAAAACCAAACCTGTAGAAATTGAGTTTAATTGACATGAACATACCCAAACTAGAATGTGTAACCTCGAACCCACCCAGTCAACCAAAATAAAGCAAATATCATTCAATTGCACGAGTTTAAATCTATTCATATATTTATTGACCCAACTGTATAAAATTGAAGTGACCTGATGAATTTGAATGTTGGTATTCTAATGGTTACCACAACCATTTTACATCAGAAGGATGAAGAAATGTCAATGTTCTCATTTAATAAGAAAATCATCATAGTTTATTTTTAAGAAGATATTTTTTCACATTCATAATTTGAAACAATGGCATCAACACAAAAGAAATAGAGAGTCTCTCAATTATGATAAAATTGACATATGCATCCATAAGCAATATGGGTTTGTTGGTATGTTAGACCAGAGAGTCAATCATATGATGATTGTAATATCATAAATTGTATATGATTTGATTAATTATAAAGGTAATTTTCCAATTTATTATGTTTTATTCAATTATGAGATATTATATAACATAATAAATGTCTAAAGAATGATGATACTCAATTACATATGTCTTCAAGTTTAGGACCTGAACAATGAGATCATATGTATGACAAGAGAACATACTTTCTTGTTATGTCCCTAGTCAGTTATTACCGTGGAAGTAAAATTGACAATAATAATACATAAGACTAGACTGTGTGTTGGGTGATGACATAATCTCATCAATCATGATATGTGATAATAAACCAAGCACACATGTACTTGTTAGAGAACAATGTATCAGACATAACCGCCATAAGAGTGATACATGGAAACCATAATCAGTAGTCAAAATCATCGCTTACAGTGTTGGTGGTAGTTGTGGTTCTTAGACTTGAAGTCACTACACTCATTGCATGTCGTTCTGTATGCTTTGATATCATCCACCGTGACCTTGAATAAGGGTTTCCATAAAGGTGATGCTTGGGTGCACACATGGGGATGATTGTGAGTGATGTAGATAGGATTTGTACCTCCTACATGAGTATGATATCCTGACCACTTGATAAGAGAGATTTAGAAATGCATGATCATGATCATGCGAGTCAATATGTGATATTGAGCTTACATATATCTCAGATAGTCTTCTCTAGATCAAGGAATAGGGATTGATGTTAAAGATGATGACAATTTTGTGCCTCAAGCTCAATTTGGATATTAGTGAAAAAGGAACTATACAAACACTATAACACCAATCACATATTGTAGTTGAAGTTGTTCTCCAACTTTCCAATTACTTGGGTAGCAATGATTTATTACTAGATACCACTCATCTCTTGTGATTTCATAAATTATTTATGGACATTCATTGCCAACATAACTTGGAACCTATAGGGTCAAACACATAGGATACACTTAGAATAGGAGTTTATTAATAAATGATGTTTAGCTTGATTGCTAAAGTATTTCAGTATTCAATTTAAATAACAATTGACTGTATGGACTCTGAACCGACTGATTCAAGAGTTGAACCGATCAGTTGGAGTGACATGTTGATTGAAATTGCATTGGACTGTGGCATTAACCGATCGACTCAAGGTCCCAAACGATAGGATCATGTGATGAGCTACCCAGTTAATGGATTAATTCGATTGGATCAAGGATTAATGTCGACGTAATTTTGTGCATTAATTGAATATTAATTACCAATACAATTACAATTGGAAAACATGATAAAATGACTGATTAAAGGGTTAACCGATTGGCTCGCATGCCAATTGATTGGTTCACCTATGAACCGATTGTTTTGCCGCTCGTAAGATGAAAAAATTCATGAAATCATGTACCCTTCGATGCCCACATAGACTGGGAACCCTGACCCTCCTATAAATAAAGGAGTATTGTGGTCTTCCTAGACACAACATCAGTTGCTCTAACAATTTTTGTCTTCTTTTGTTGTGGTAACCGAGAGAGCTCGAGCTAATCCTACCCAACAAAGGGAGGGATAACAAGGAATAACAACTGTGGGAGAGCAAGTTGGTGGTAGTACACCAACTAGAAGGGGAGAACTCCTTCCTATCTATTCAAATAGAATGATAGGAGTTCCCAATGGTCTGTGTAGACTACCATAGAGGTGAGGAGGTTGTTGCCTACCATTTAGAAGGACAAGGTCAACTGATATTTGTGGTGATCAACATGAGCTATTGCTAACATTGTCCGATTATGAATTAAAGAAAGACGCACACATTTGTGAGGGAATTGTCACTGGACTTTCTCTAGAACTAGTTATGACCTCTTAAAACATCCTTCACATTACATAGTTATTAATGTGATCATCTACTAATGGAGAATATGGTAGTTAATTTTTTATTTTTTCTATCTATTTTGTTGCCATATTTCCCTACAATGGTATCAGATACACGCCAATTTACTATGTTGTGGGATAATTGATATGATCAAATTTTGGTTTTTCATTTATTTATTGCATATGATGCAAATACATAAACTGATTAATGCACATATCTGATGAAATACCACATATGATCCTAAACTATATATATATATATATATATATATATATATATATATATATATATATATATATATATACATTCATTCATTTCCCCTACGGGTAGCTACCCATTCCACATTTACTTTTTTTGGAGTTTCTTACTTTACACATGTAAAGTGTTACTTTACCTTGCAAACTATTACTTTTCATGCATAAATAGTTACATTTGTAACAGCTATAACAAATATACAATTACATATTTATTCCAAAATGTGTATTGTGTATACTACCCAATTTTACTTTTTGAGTCAAATAGTTACATTTTGGTCAACAATGTTACTTTTCTGGCAGTACAGGTAGAGAATTCCAGGTTTCTTGGGCAGTATTAAAGAATATCCTTATATATATGCAATTTACATGTGTCGCTCTAAAAGTTGATTTTGATGGTGGATGTGAAGTATGGTTATGGCCAATAACTTTTGATTTTGTGCATGGTGGTTGTGTTTGTTTAATTCTTGTTTATATGTCAATTTGCATACCTAGCCTCATCTTCTATTCAAATTATAAAAGTATTATTCTCTCCTTGCTACGCTCCCCTCGAATGTAACTCGAGGTTTTCTCTTTTATCACGTAATATGTAATAGCATTAGGATAGTTTAATTCTTATTACGACAAAGAAGACACTCAACACTAGATAAACTGACTGTCTCAAAGATGAGTCGAGCAACTGGAGGACCAAGGATGACTGACAATAGGAGGAGTTATGAATCCAAATTCATCACGATTTTCATTCGCCATTTTGGGCCCAATTTGACTCAATACATTCAATTTCATCTCCTTAAATCTTACAATGTGCAATTTTTCTTGGTTGATCAGATTATCAAGTTATTAACAAGTTTTATATGAATTTCATGCAGATCATGTACCACCAGCACATTCGATCCTGAGTATGCGATTTCATCCAATCGATTTGCCCTAACCAAACGATCTCGGTCCATTCAGTTTGAATCCACACGGTTTGTTCTTCTTTCTCTAAACGGTTTCACCTATACGATCCTCCTCACCACCAGCAAACAATCTTGAGACCGCATGGGCTGCAAATGGTCTAGATACTGTGCATGCCCAAACAGTCCTCAAACCGTGAGAAGGAAACAACCTCCAAACTGTTTGGGCAATCAATCCCCAAAACTGACTGGAACTCATCAGTCTTCAAGACTGTTTGGACACTAAAACCCCGGCGCTCGGTCCTCAAGACTGTTAGGCCAGCTGAGGGAACAAGACTGATAGGTGGCAGCAAACCACGAACAACCAAGACTATTTGGAAGTGAAGACCAGTTGGAATAGATATCGTTTGAAAGCCAAGACCATTTGGATGGAACACGAGATTGGTTGGACAATAAAGATTGTTTGGAAGCGAAGACCGGTTGGAGTGGAGACTGTTTGGATGGAATGTCGAGACCGTTTGGATGCAAGAATGTTGGGGCACAAAACCAATCGGAGGCAACAAATTGCGAGAGGTATAGATCATTAAGCAGTGATCGGTCTCCAAACTGATTGGAGGCCATCAATCCACTAGACCGGTTGGGCACAAGACCGATTGCCCAAGACCATTTGAGCGCACGTAGAAACTGTTAGAAGCCAAGACCGGTTGAAGCAACGGTATCCAAGACCATTTGGACGTGAGTCCTCAAACCGTTAAGATGAAGACTGGTTGGAGGCATTTAAATCCAAACCGTTTAAACTCAAAACCGTGTGAAGTGGACTCACATCCAAACCGTCAAGACTCGACCCAAGCCTATAAATAGGACCAGCAGGGTCCTCATTTGGGCATCGGATCTGACACACCGACAGGATGCCTAAACACATGTTCGATCCCACGTACATCCATGCCATTTCCACTTCGCCTGCTGGTCCTCTTGCTGTGAGTAAGGAGGTCAAGATGAGAAAGAAGGTGGAGAAGAAGATCTTCCCGGTCTGTCATGGTGGTTCTTCCTCCTCGTCCAGATCTGCTTCGATACGACATAGAAGACACATCATCTTCACAAAGATGTGACTACCTTCTACATCATGCCCATGGCAGAACCTTCCCTCTCTCTTGTTCTTCTTGTTTCTTGCATCATGAGCGAGTAGTTCCTTTTTGCTGGGGTGCGTGGACTAGCCCCGCTGCCCATGTAAGCATGTTCTCTTGTTAAACATTTTATGGAAATGTATATAACTTTTTCTTTCATTGTTAATTGTTAATGTTTGTAGATTGATTACCTACTTGCTTTTATCTTGTTCTTCTCTATGTTGTGAGAACTTCTATATGTAGGGTAGAATGTCGATTAACGATGTTGACTCCCAAACTAGAAATAGAATGGGATTCTCTAAGGTCGTAAGTGTATGATCTGTGAGGGGACGAGCCATCTAGCCTACGGTGACACTTGTGTGGCCTAAACATCCCTCGGGGAGGACCACAACTTCAGTTGGATATCTGTATCTTCGTTGTTAATTGTCGATGTTTTCTTGTAGATTAATCTCTTGCTTGCCTGTCGATTAACACAGTTGACTCCCTAACAAGAAATAGAAAGGGATTCCTTGAGGTCATAAGTGTATAATCTGTGAGGGGACGAGCCATCTAGCCCACGGTGACGCTTCTGTGTGCCTAATGCCTGTATAGGGGGCCCACAGCTTCAGTTGGATATTTGTATCTTCAGAACCGTAAGTGCATGATCTGGATAGCAATGAGACATCTGATGCCTAAGGTGATGCTTACGTGGACCTAAACATCCCTCCGGAAGGGTTTGTAGCAGTTCTATTTGGATAGTTAGATCCTGCCTGGATGTTTGTGATTGGATGTATTTGCATGAGTAGTGGTGGTAAATCTCGGGACCACCCCAGTGATTCCATATCATTAATCTAGATGAACTTTAATTCTGCTCTTTACTTTCCTGCACTTAGTTTAATTAACCTCAAATCAACCTTTGTTCTAATTATTAGCCTTACTTGAACTAGACTAGACTAGCAATGATTCCTAAAAATGTTGTCCCTTGGGATTCGATCCTTAACTATACTGCGATAAGACCCGTCCGTTTGTGGGTGGTATTATTGCACAAGGTTTTGGTAAAAACTCTAGGATTTCAACCCCGAGTGAATTTGTTAGTGTTATAATAAAACACGTCAAATTCTAGCACTGTTGTTGGGGAAAACGGAACCAGTTAGTCAAATCTAGTTCTTTTGAGGCTAATCTAGGATTTTGGTTTTTCTTTTGATACAATTGATCATTCACTTGAATTCGGTTCTACTCCATCAATCTCACTTTTGAAAAATATTTCCATCCCAGGTACCAACAAAGACTAGTGCATGCACCACTCAAATAGTCTCGGTCTCACTGCTAGCTTTGATCTTGAGATAGACAAAACTTTTTGTCGTCAGAGTAGAGAGAACCAAGCAAGAATGGCTTAAGAGGAGGAAATAGCCCAAAGGGTTTCTCAAGCCCCGACTGCACAAAGAGATAGGCTTATGCAAGAAGCCAGAGATACAGTTGAAATAGAAATCTAAGCAGCTCAAGCAACAACATAAGCAGCAGAACTGTAGAAGGACCTTAGAGAGTTCTCCATCCCTAAATCTGTCTACATTCATCACCCAATGCAACCTCCTCCCATCAATGCTGTCAATTTTGAGATAAGGGCACATTGGATCACCTTGCTTCAAAACAGCCCATTCTATGGTAAGCAAGGAGAAGATATTCAGGAATATCTTCTGAGGTTTATCGATCTATGTGCTATGAAAAAGAAAAATGGAGTATCAGACGATGCCATCCGACTCTGTATCTTCAAGTATTCTCTTACTAACAGAGCTATAAGTTAGTACAATTCCTTGCAATACGAACCCATCACCACTTGGGAACAACTTCAAAATGTCTTTCTGGAAAAATTCTACCCTCCTTCTCTCACCTATAAAATTAGGGGTTGAATATCAATGTTCACTTAGGTCCCTAGAGAATCCCTTGCTGAAGCATGGGAAAGATACAAGGAGCTTCTACGCAAGTGTCCACACCATGGCATTCCTAAGAGTCAACTCATCGAGATCTTCTATAGGGGTGTGGATGACGATATCAATAGATTCTTAGACTCCTCATCTGGAGGAAACTTCATGCATCAAAGTTATGATAGCGCATAGAAGGTTGTCACTCTTGGAGCTAAAAATCAATCTAATTGGGGTAGATCAGTAGGAAAAGGAGTATTGAAGGTGGCTATGGCTGGAGCCATTCTTGAATACAAGTCTATCACTGAAACCCTCAAACTCTTAGTTTCCAAGCAAGACCATATTGAATCATCTTTTGATGCCTATGAAAGAAGACACTCACCCCCACAACAACAAGAATAGATCAAGTTAGCTACATTGTTCTGTGAAGCATGTAAAGGCACCGATCATTCTACGCTAACCTGCAATGTTCTCTATGATGTTGTTCTAAGCAATGTTTATGGCCAAGGAGATAATGGTCAAATGGAAAATCTTAATGTTGTCAACACCATCCCTGGTCAAGGATATTACAATCCAAATCAGAACAGGAACCATCCTGGTATTCAATACGGAAATCCTTCAGGAGCGGAAAACTCATGACAACTTGGTTCAAATAATTAGCAACGACGCCCACCAGAATTCTAGTATAATCAACAACAAAATTTTGGGAATCAAGGAAACTTTAGGGGTAACTTTTCGAATAGGAATTTCAACAATTATTAGAACAATTCTCAGTTCTAGAATCCCAACCAAGTCACTTACCACAACCAACAACAAGGGCAACAGCCAGTCTAGTCTCTCTAGATGACAAGCTGACGGCCATTAAGAAGATGTTGAAGTCACAACAAACTATGATAGCTAACCAGCAAGCCCATCAGAAGGTGTTTGAATCTCAACTAGCTCAACTTGCAGCTAGCATGAAGCCACCTACTGGAGCCTTTGCTGGCCAACCAGAGAACAATCCTAAGCACCCAGAAAAACTGATGGCTGTCACCACCAGGTCCAAAAAAGATTATTCTGATCCTCCTATTGAGAGACATATGGTTATTACTGACGAGGGTGACTCTGTGGTTGTCCAAGACTCTACAACACCTGAGTCCCAACCAAAAAGGGCAATAACTGCTGATAAAATGAACAAGGCAAGTCCTGAAGAACCTACCATTACAGAAGCTGAAGAAACACCTGAGCCAGACGTGCCAGTATACAAGCCTCATATACCTTTCCCAGCTCATTTGAGGTAGATAAAGCTTGACAATCGATTCAACAAGTTCAAGGAAGCCATGAAGAAACTATATGTTGATATACCCTTTCTTGATGCGCTGGCTGAAATACCAGCATGGACAAAGTACTTAAAGTATCTCCTTACAAGGAAGTATATAACTGAAGAATATGAGACAATCAAGTTAGCAATGACCACTTCCGACATTATTCAGAGCAAGATGCCAAAGAAGTAGAAAGATCCAGGATCCTTTGGGATTTCATGCCATATCGGTGACTCTTCATGTAAGAAAGGACTGGCCGATCTTGGTGCTCGCATATCTATCATGCCACTTAGTCTTTATAAAAGGTTAGGGTTTGCTGAACTGCTCCCGACTGGCATGACTATACAACTTGCAGATAACACCATGACTCTTCCCTTGGGAATCATTGAAGATGTACCTGTCAAGGTAGGCAAAGATTCCTATGTTCCATGTGACTTTGTCATTATAGACATAAAATAAGATGCCAAATACCCTCTCATATTTGGCTACCTGTTCCTTGACACTGCAAGAGCTCTGATTGATGCTAAAGCAGGAACCTTGCTGCTTAGACTAGGCAAAGAAACTCTCGAATTCAAAGTTTTTGAAAGTATGCGAAGACCAAGTATGCAAGAAGAAGTCTACTTGATTGAGTGCATAGAGCAGATGTCACTCCTCACGCAAGAGGAATATGAACAAGAAGATCCTTTAGAAGTGGCTCTGAGTAATCCAAATGCAGAAAGTTCAGTTGATGAACAAATGGAAAATTTTGTTCACCACCCCGACACTACTGAAGAAGATTCTAAAGCCAAACTTGAGGAACTCAGGGCTGTGAATGTTACTGAAGAACTGAGTGAGAAACTGGAAACCCCTAAAATGAAACCCCTACTCAAGGGATTGAAGTACGTGTTTCTAGATGATCTCAAGGTCTGCCCAGTCATTATAAATTCTGACCTAACAACTGAACAAGAAAATAAACTCCTGACGGAATTAAAGAAAAGAAGAAAAGCCATTAGCTACAAGATGAGTGATCTCACTGGGGTAAGTCAGGCGTTGTGCTTGCACAAAATCCCCATGATGGAAGATCACAAGCCAACCATTCAACATCAAAGAAAGATAAATCCAAACATGAAGGAAGTAGTTCGTCGAGAAGTCATTAAACTGCTCACTACTAGAATCATTTATCCGATATCTGACTCGCCATGGGTGAGTCCCATGCACATTGTCCCAAAGAAAGGTGGAACTACTGTGATACAGAATGAAGACAATGAACTCATCCCCACTCGAACATCCATCGTGTGGAGGATGTGTATTGATTACAGGAAGTTGAATAAGGCAACCCGAAAGGATCATTTTCCAATGCCTTTTCTTGATCAAGTCCTAGAAGGGTTGGCCCACCAAGAATATTTCTATTATCTTGATGGTTACTCTGGATTCCATCAAATACATATACATCCAGATGACCAAGTGAAAACAACTTTTACTTACCTGTTTGGAACATATGCCTTTAAAAGGATGCCATTCGGTCTCTGCAATGCGCCTACAACTTTCGAACATTGCATGGCGGCCATATTTGCTAGTCTCACTGAAACTATCATGGAAGTTTTCATGGATGATTTTTCTATATATGGAGATTCGTATGACTCATGCTTGAAGCACCTCTCCTTGTCCTTAAATAGTGTGAAGAAGCACATCTTATGTTGAACTGGGAGAAGTGTCACTTTATGGTAAAGGAAGGCATTGTCCTTGGTCATAGAGTTAGCAGCTGAGGGATCGAAGTAAACAAAGTGAAAATCGAAGTGATTTCCAAACTCTCTATCCCGACAAATGTAAGAGAAGTTCACACTTTCCTTGGTCATGCATGCTTTTACAGACGATTTATAAAGGATTTCTCCATGATAACCAAGCTGATGACGAATTTGTTGCTAAAGGACATTGATTTCCATTTTGACGAAGAATGTGTCAAGAATTTCAATAACCTGAAGCATGCCCTTACAACAACACCCATCATCAGAGCTCCCGATTGGGATCACCCATTTGAAATTATGTGTGATGCCAGTGATTATGCTGTGGGTGATGGTTTAGGCCAATGTATAGAGAAGAAACATTATGTAATCTACTATGCATCTAAGACCCTTGATGAAGCTCAGAGGAACTACATGACTACTGAAAAGGAACTCCTTGTAGTCGTGTATGCCTTTGAAAAGTTTAGATCCTATCTCATTGATTCAAAAGTCATTGTCTATACGGATCATGCCGCTATTCGTTACCTCCTGGCGAAGAAAGATGCTAAACCCAGGTTGATTAGATGGATTCTCCTCTTGCAAGAATTTGATCTAGAGATAAGAAGGGTACAAAGAATGTTGTGGCAGGCCATCTCAATCGTATTCACACTCTAGAAACTGAGAAGATCCTGATTAATGATTCTCTTCTAGATGACCAACTAATGAAGGTTTCAGAAGCTACCCCTTGGTACTCGGATTATGTGAACTACCTTGTCGTCAGTATCATCCACCCTGAATGCACTGGTAATGCAATGAAGAAATTCATGCATGATGTAAAGTAGTATCACTGGGAAGAGCCACATCTCTTTAAGCTTTGTGTTGATCGTCTCTACATACATTGTATCACTGAGGAGGAAGCCCAACTCATTTTAGAGCAATGTCACTCAGGCCCAGTTGGAGGCCATATGAGTTCTAAGAAAACTAATTTGAAAGTTTTGCAATGTGGTTTCTTTTGGCCAACCATATCCAAAGATTCCTACAACTTTGTTCTATCATGTGATAAATGTCAGAGAACGGGTAACATAACAAAAAGAGATGAGTTGCCACTCAAGATGTGGCAAGAAATCAATATTTTTGATGTTTAGGGTGTGGACTACATGGGTCCGTTTCCATCTTCACATGGATTTTCCTACATCCTAGTCGCAGTTGATTATGTCTAAAAATGGGCATAGGTCATACTGACCATCACTAGTGATTCCAAACCAGTTATCAAGATGTTCAAAGATATCATTTTCCCCCATTTCAGAGTCCCACACACTGTGATATCCGACGGAGGTTCTCATTTTCTGGAAAGAAGCTTTGAAGCGTTGTTAAGAAAATATGGTGTGACACACAAGGTAGCCTCTCCCTACCACCCACAAAGAAGTGGGAAGGTAGAGGTTTCTAACTGTTAACTCAAGGCTATCTTGGAAAAGATAGTAGGCCACAACCAAAAAGATTGGTCAGTGAAAATCAATGACGCCTTGTGGGCCTACTGCACCGCTTTTAAGTCTCCTCTCAGAACTACACCATTTCATTTAATCTATGGAAAGTCATGTCACCTTCCTATATAACTCAGACACAAAGCATGGTGGGCAATCAAACAACAAAATTTTGACATGAAGAAAGCAGGCGAAGCAAGGATTTTACAACTTCAAGAGTTGGAAGAACTCTGGATGACAACTTCTGAGAATGCACAAATCTACAAAGAATGCACCAAACTTTGGCATGATCATCATCTAAAAAGAAAGGACATTCAAGTGGGAGACCAAGTTCTACTATTCAACTCAAGACTAAGGCTATTCATAGGGAAACTTCATTTTTGCTGGTCTGGACCTTACATTTTCAAGAGCATCTACCCACAGGGTGCTTTCATTTCATAGAGAGAACAGTCAGGAGAATTTGTGGCTAACGTCCAACACTTGAAGAGATATTTCACCTCAGCTGACATAGGCATCGAAGCAATGATGGATCTTACCCATCCAACATATCCACCAGAAAATTGAAGGACTTACGTCGAGCCATCGACGTAAAACAAAGGTGCTTGTCAGGAGGCAACCCGATCAATAACTTTGTTTTTACTTTTAGTTTTAAATTAGAAAATTTCCTTAATTTTGTTTTTACTTTTTAGAAATTTTTGCACTAAATAAAAAATCACATCGTGAGATGCTATCTTAAGTTTTGACTAGTCTTCATTTTTGAGATTTTTAGATGGAGGATACACACTGATTAGAACGCAACCACATCTGGTGGTCCAACCGGCATGAATTTTCCCCTCCATCTCAGATTTAGAGTTTGCTCAGGATGAGAAAATTTCTAAGTTCGGCATGGAGGGTGGGTGGTACATACTTTACTTTCCACATACACCCATCTATTTCAGACTTAAGATTTCATCGTTGCATTTTTGAGCAAAATTTTCAAAATTTCAAAGATATTGAACATAAACTTGATGAAGTTTTGACGCTTTAGCCATTACCTAGCTGGCTAGTTTTTCTCTCCATGCTTTTCTTTGCATCATTATACCTTCCTTATTCAAAGCAGATCCTCAAAAGAGCCATTTTCTAAAAACTAGCCTATTGATTGAAATCATCATGTGAAGCTTATGAACCCTAACATCATGATCCTTCTACAAAGATGGCAAGTGTCTATCGAACTGATAGAGATCAAACACATCATGCTTCCTAAGTGATAAGTGGAACAATAACATGGAATCTCCACCGGATCCTCATCAAGCCATTATTTGAGCAGAGCACGATAAAGAGAACCACTCAGTGCACTGAATTGAAAATCAAGTTGCATTCTGATCTGAACTCTCTTCTACACTTATTCTACCATCTTTGTCCCCCTCCATCCATAAAAAAGAAACAAAAATAGCCAAAATAGTGCCAAACCCTAAGTTTGGGGTGGCACACCACCTCCCTCTATATTCTCTTCTTCCATACCCCTCGCTAATAAATAGGGGTGTACCACCAAAAAAAGATGTCAATGTGCACACAAAAAGAAAATGCAATCTTGAGTCGAATAGAGGAGAGATTCACACAAAAAATACAATCAATGAAATTGCAATTGTAAAATAAAAATCTTGAGTCAAATAGAGGAGAGATTTATTTCTTCCTTCCATACCACCATTCACTTCTTTTTCCACCTAAAGGCACAATGAATGCCTCCACCATCCTAAAATATACCAATGTCAGATTAGGTGTACACTTGTTGTTTTGCAGGTATCTTTGGACTCTTACAAAACTCTTAGAAATGCTTGTTGTTAGAAAAAGTGAGGAGGAAGTGATGTTGGAAAATGAACTCAGGAACAAAGATGTGGTAAGATGTGTTCAATGATCTCAAGAAGTTGAGATGCTTAGTTATACTGAGCAGATAGGAAACAATCATGATGTGAAGAGGAAGCAATCACATGATCTGAAAGTATTCATTTGGCGACTGTTTCAAATTTTGTGTTACTCGAGGATGAGCAACGTTTAAGTTCGGGGTATTCTGATGAATTCAAATTCATCATGATTTCCAGTCACCATTTTGGGCCCAATTCAACTCAATACATTCGATTTCATCTCGTTAAATCTTACAATGTGCAATTTTGCTTGGTTGATCAGATTATCAAGTTATTAACTAGTTTTATATGAATTTCATGCAGATCATGTACAACCAGCACATTCGATCCTGAGTATGAAATATCAGCCAATCAGTCTGCCCTAACCAAACGGTCTTGGTCCATTCAGTTTGCATCCACACGGTTTGTTCTTCTTTCTCCAAGCGGTTTCACCTATATGATCCTCCTCGCGACCAGCAAATGGTCTTGAGACCGCATGGGCTGCAAACGGTCTTGAGATCGTGCATGCCCAAACGGTCCTCAAACTGTGAGAAGCAAACAGTCTCCAAACCGTTTGGGCCATCAATCCCCAAAACCGATTAGAACTCACCGGTCTTCAAGACCATTTGTACACTAAAACCCCAATGCCCGGTCCTCAAGAATATTAGGCCAGCTGAGGGTACAAGACTGATCAAAGGTAGCAAACTGCAAGCAACCGAGACCATTTGGAAGTGAAGACCGGTTGGAATAGATATCGTTTGAAAGCCAAGACCATTTGGATGGAATGCGAGATCGTTTGGACGACGAAGATCATTTGGAAGTGAAGAGCGGTTGGAGTAGAGATCATTTGGATGGAACGCCAAGACCATTTAGATGTAGGAACGCTGAAGCAAAAAACCGATCGGAGATAGCAAACTGCGAAAGGCACAGACCGTTAAGTAGTGATTGGTCTCCAAACCGATTGGAGGACATCGATCCACGAGACTGGTTGGGCGCAAGACCGATTTCCCAAGACTGTTTGTGTGCACGTTGAAACCGTTAGAAGCCAAGGCCGGTTGAAGCAACAATCTCCAAGACCGTTTGGATGTGAGTCATCAAAGCGTTAAGATGAAGACTGGTTGGAGGCATTTAACTCCAAACTGTTTAAAATCAAAACTATGTGAAGTGGACTCACATCCAAACCATTCAAGACTCGACCCAAGCCTATAAATAGGACCAGCATGGTCCTCATTTGGGCATCGGATCCAGCACACCGACAGGCTGCCTAAACACCGATTTGATCCCACATACATCCACGCCATTGTCACTTTGCCTGCTGGTCCTCTTGCTGTGAGTAAGGAGGTTAAGATGAGAAAGAAGGTGGAGAAGAAGATCAGCCCAGTTTGCCTTGGTGGTTCTTCCTCCTCATCCAGATCTACTCCGATATGACATATAAGACCGCATCATCTTCATCGAGCTGCGACTACCTTCTGCATCATGCCCATGGTGGAACCTTCCCTCTCTCTTATTCTTCTTGTTTCTCACATCATGAGTTTGTATTTCCTTTTCACTGGGGTGCGGGGACTAGACCCACTGCCCATGCAAGCATGTTCTCTTGTTAAATATTCCATGGCAATGTATATAACTTTTCCTTTTGTTGTTAATCGTTAATGTTTGTTGATTGATTACCTACTTGCTTTTATCTTGTTCTTCCCAATGTTGTGAGAACTTCTATATGTAGGGTAGAATGTCGATTAACAAGGTTGACTCCCAAACTAAAAATAGAATGGGATTCCTTGAGGTAGTAAATGTGTGATCCGTGAGGGGACGAGCCATCTAGCCTACGGTGATGCTTCTGTGGCCTAAACATCCCTCGGGGAGGGCCACAACTTTAGTTGGATATTTGTATCTTCATTGTTAATCATCGATATTTGCTTGTAGATTAATCACCTGCTTGCCTGTCGATTAACGTGGTTGACTCCCTGACTAAAAATAGAAAGAGATTCCTTGAGGTCGTAAGTGTATGATCCGTGAGGGGATGATCCATCTAGCCCACTGTGACGCTTCTGTGTGCCTAACGCCTGTATAGGGGGCCCACAACTTCAGTTAGATATTTTTATCTTCGAAACCATAAGTGCATGATTTGGATGGCGACGAGACATCTGATGCCTAAGGTGATGCTTACACAGACCTTAACATCCGTCTGGGAGGGATCACAGTAGTTCTATTTGGATAGTTAGATCTTGCCTGGATGTTTGTGATTGGATGTGTTTGCATGAGTAGTGGTGGTGAAACCTGAGACCACCCTAGTGATTCCATATCATTAATCTAGACCAACTTTAATTATGCTCTTTACTTTCTTGCACTTAGTTTAATTAACCTCAAATTAACCTTTGTTCTAAATATTAGCCTTACTTGAACTAGACAAGACTAGCAACGATTCTTAAAAACATTGTCCCTTGGGATTCGATCCTTAACTATACTACGATAAGACCCGTCCGCTTGCGGGTGGTATTATTGCACATGGTTTTGGTAAAAACTCTGGGATTTCAACCCTGAGTGAAATTGTTTGTGCAATAATAAACCACGTCAAGGAGCTAAACTGATTGACTGGTGGGCCCAACCAATCTATTGTAGGATGTAGAAGTTGGTGGACCAAAGACTACGACCAGGAAGATGATCGACAGACCAGCTAGGAGGCGAGTCGATTGGTTCAAGGGTTGAACTAATAAACCCAGACTGGTTCAAGTACATAAACAATAGGTTGTTGCATGTGATGTAGACCTTAGGTGGTGGTAAGTTCTTATGGCTCCAAAGAGTTACAATAGCATGGCCATAACAATCTCTTATATTTTGATTGCATGTTTTCATTTGTGGGATATAGCACATATATGATATGTACTATAAGTTTGTGGTGATTTGATATGTATAAGTATATATAAATACAAATACCTCAATAAATATGAAGCCTAAGATGCTTACCATAAGCATCACACATGAAAATCTTGATCTAAGTGTGATGGTAGATATGTGGGTTTGCCCTAGAAGGATGCATATTCTATCATGTTGGCTTATGGGTCAGGCTTTACTAGGTGACCTTAATAGGATTAAGTGTCTATAAGCATACAGATGGTCTATGTCCAGGAGTTGTGCATGCCATCTATCCAAGAATTGCATGAGATGAAATTACCAAATGTTACATACCTTAATAATTGGTTTTGAGTGCCAGTTTTGATTAGGTATCAACTTAATTGTTTTGGAGCTTGCCTCACTAGAAGATTCTATCTTGCAATCTTCCAAATTAGTAGTGAAGGCTATCAACTTGAACAAAATAGTGAGAGTGATAATTAATTAAAGGCCTAATTAATATTGTCAATATTATCAAATCAAATAAAAAATGTTCTGAAAAAATTTTAAATTTTTCTTGTAGAATTAAATGGAAAAGACACCATCATTGTGATAAGTCCCCATGAAGGAAATCTCAACGAGATATACTTTCTTATCTGGTTTGGGACTTTGAGAAGTGTTCTTTATGTTCCCAAAAAAATAGTGCTAGTGGAATCTACTCCATATGAGCTGAAGGCTGAAATGGATGCTTACTTGAAGCATGGCAATGATGTCGTAGACATCAAAAACCTTATTCTAACATGCATGAACTATGAGTAACATGACTAGTGTGAAAATGTGGGGATACTTGAGATGGTAACACATCTTAAGAAAGTGAACCATAATTAATGAAAGCAAGAAAGGTACAATGTCTCGAAGGCCCTCTTTGAGTGTAAGATGACAGAAGGAGATCCATTAGAGACCCATTTTCTCAATTTGATTGGACATATGGAACATCTTGAAGAACTAAGATTCTCATTGGGCTAAGAGTTGGCCACATATATGATTCTACAATAATTTCCTGAATCATATATCCGTATTATCGAGTGTTACCACCTGAATAACATGGCCAGACTATTGTTAGATTTACTTGGCATGCAGATTAATGTCGAAGCAAGAATGAAGAAGGACAAATCTGTGATGATGATCAATGATGTGGAGTCTAAGGATGAAAGAAAATCCATGAAGAATTCTGAGGCTAAGAATAGATCGAGATCTTCAACACTCAAGATAAGGAGAAACAAAAGTACAAGAGGGATTTGTCCTTTGTACTTGAAGGCATTCAGGAAGAAGAAGATGGGGAAAGATATCTTCACTTTAGGTATAGAAGTTATTGCGATAAATTTATCTACTTCTTTATATTAGGTAATCAATACTGGATGTGGATCTCACATATGCTCAAATATGCAAGATCAGAAAAGAAGTAGGTCTTTAAGAAAGGGCGAGGTCAAATTATGAGTCACAAATGGAGCAAGAGTTGCTACCACTGTAGTTGGAACTTGGAACGTAGGATTTATCTCTACACATAGGGCTTGTACTAGAGTTAAAGAATTTTTATGATGTACTTGCCATAAATAGAAACATCATTTCTATATCTTGTATGGACAAGGATGGATATTAATTTCATATTAAGTATGCTCAAAGTTATATCTTAAATGATGATATCTTTTCTGGTAGTGTGCCAATGTCTTATGTTCTTTATTTGTTGGATATAAAGACAAAATATATCTTTGGCATTGTCATCTAGGGAACATAAATGAGAATCACATATATAGACTCCATTAAGATGGTTATATGAAATATTTTGATTTTGAATCAATAGAGATATGTGAATCTTGTTTGTTGGGAAAGATGACTAAGAATCCTTTCATTGGTAACAACAAGAGGGCTAGTGATCTATTAGAACTCATGCATACTGATGTACGTGGTCCTTTTAGAAGAAATACTAGAGGTGGGTATCAATACTTTATTATCTTCATTGTTGACTTCAGTAGGTATGGTGATGTTTACTTGATGAAACATAAGTCATAAGCCCTTGAAAAATTCAAGGATTTCATGAATTAAGTACAAAACCAACTTGGAAAAAGTAATTAGGCACTTCGTTCTGATTGGGGTGGAGAATACTTTAGCCAAGAGTTTGAGGACCTTATATGAGCCTATGGTATCTTATCACAATGAACTCCACCTGGAACACCACAACACAATGGTGTATCAAAAAGAAAGAATTGCACAATGCTAGATATGGTGCAATCAATGATGAGTTTTGTTGATCTTATGACTTCCTTTTAGGAACATGTTACAAACCGCAACGTTTACACCTAACGGAGTACCATCTAAATTAGTTCAAAAGATACCATGTGAGATATGGTATGGGAAATGTGTCGATGTGTCTTTCATGAAGATTTGGGGATGTGAAGCTTATGTCAAGAAAATGTTTCCTAAAAAGCTTGGACCCAAATCCAATAAATGTTAGTTTTTTTGGACATCCCAAAGAAACTAGGGGATACTACTTTTACACTCCATCTGACAACAAAGTGTTTGTTTCTAGGACTGGCGTATTCCTTGAAAAGGAATCAATGGGAGAAAAGTAGAGCCCGAAGAGGTTCGAGATCAATAAGAAAACATTGAATGTATAGAGGTACAAGAGGAACAAGGAGACTCACAAATTGTTGTGGAATCTCAAATTCCCCAAGTAACACATGGGCCTTGTAGATCTAGTAGGACGCACCTTAATCCTAAAAGAAATGTTTTTATTGTGACTCAAGAAGGTGGTGAGTTTGTTATAAATGATGAGCCAACAACCTATCTAGAAGCTACTAAGGGACTAGAGTCTGAGAAATGGCTTGAGGCCATGATATCTGAAATGGAATCCATGTACACCAATAAGGTATGAACCTTAGTGGATCCACCTGAAAGGGTAAAACCTATAGGTTTCAAGTGGGTCTTCAAGAAAAAGGACCGATGTGGATGGTAATGTACAAACTTACAAAGTCATATTGGTTGCAAAGGGTTTTATACAAGTTTAAGATGTTGACTATGATAAAACCTTTCCTCCAGTTTCTATGGCTAAGTCCATCAGCATCATGCTTGCCATTGCAGCTTACCACGACTATGAGATTTGGCATATGGATGTTAAAACGACATTCCTTAATGGGAATCTTCTTCAGGATGCGTACATGACACAACCTGAGGGTTTTATAAATCCAAAGGATGAAAATAAAGTTTGTAAGATACAAAGGTCAATCTATGGATTGAAGCAAGCATCCCAGAGCTGATATCTTTGATTTGACGAAACAGTTAAAGCATTTGACTTTACACAAAATGAAGATGAACCTTGTGTTTACAAGAAGGTTAGTGGGAGCATGATTGTATGGTAAAGACCTAGATGGGAAATATGTTTTATATGAAGGACTTAGGTGAAACATCCTATGTTTAGGGAATCAAGATATATAGAGATAGATTCATAAGGCTTCTTGGACTAAGTCAAAGCACATACATTGACAAAGTGTTGAAGAGATTCAACATGGAGGACTCAAAGAGAAGAAACCTACCCATGACTCATGGAGTTACCATCTCTAGATCCCAATGTCCCAGTTTTTTTTAAGAAAGGGAACACATGAGTAGGATTTAATATGCATATGCAATTTGATCCATCATGTAAACAATGTTGTATACACGTCCTGATGTCTCATATGTCTTGATCATGACAAGAAGATATCAATCGGACCCAGGTTATGCTCACTGTACAACCGTTAAATACATCCTTAAGCACTTGAGAAGATCTAACAATTAGTTCCTAATCTATGGTGAAGAGGAAGAGTCGGTGGTAAAAGGTTACACTGGTGGAAGATTCCAAACTAAAAAAGATGATTATAGATTGCGGTCTGGATTTGTGTTTTGCCTCAATAATAGAGTTGTAAGATGGAAAAGTTCCAAGAAAAAGATGGTTGCATATTCTAAAATAGAGGTTAAATATATTGTTGCATCGAGTGTAGTAAAGGAGGTTGTTTTGATCAAGAAGTTCATATCTAAACTTGGGGTGGTTCCAACCATCATCGATGTAATTTAGCTATATTATGACAACAATGGAGCTATTGCACATGCTAAGGAACCCAAATTGTATCAGCAATCCAACCATATACAAAGGTGGTTCCATCTCATATGAGAGATCATACAATGAGGATATGTGAAGATTTGTAAAGTACCAACCGAGAGAAATGTGGCTAACCCCTTGACAAAAGAACTTTCACAGCAGAAGCATGAAGGTCATGTTAGATCGCTTGAGATTAAGTTCATGGGTGATTGTCTCTAAGTGCAAGTAGGAATGTGGTATATATTCCCAGAGAGCCAATCATATGATGATTGTAATGGCATAACTTGTACACGATTTGATTAATAATAAGCACAACCTTCCAATTTATTATATTTTATTCAGTTATGATATAATGATGCAATATAATAAATGTCTAAAGAATGATGATACTCAATGACATATGTCTTCAGGTTTAGGACCTGAACAATGAGATCATATCTATGATAAGAGTACATACTTTCCTATTACGTCCCTAGTCAATTATTATTGTGGAAGAAAAATTGACAAAAGTAATACATAAGACTAGAGTATGTGTTGGTTGATGACAAAATCTCATCACTCATGATATATGATATCAAACCAAACACACATGTATTTCTTAGAGAATAGTGTATCGTACAGACCCACCATAATAGTGATACATAGAAACCATAAATGATAATCATAATAATCTCTTATAGTGTTGGTGGTGATTGTGGTTTTTAGACATGAAGTCACTACACTCTTGACATGTCATTCAGTGTGCTTTTACTTCATCCATTGTGACCTTGAATAAGGGTGCCATAAAGCTGATGCTCAGGTGCATTGTGACACACGGGGGTGACTGTGAGTGATGCAGATGGGATTTGTCCCTCCTATAGGATTATGATATCATGGCCACTTGATAAGCAAGACTGAGAAATGCATGTCCATTCTCATATGAGTCAATATGCATTAAGCTTACATATATCTCGCATAGTTTGCTCTAGTTCAAGGAATGGGGATTGAATGTTAAAAAGGATGAGGATTCCATGCCTCAAGTTCAATCTAGATATCAGTGACAAAGGAACTATACAAATGCTATTAAACCAATCGTAGATTGTAGGTTGAAGTTGTTCTCCAACTTTCCAATTACTTGGGTAGCAATGATATGTTACTAGATACCACTCATTTCTTGTGATGTCATAAATTAGTTATGGACATTCACTGCCCATTTAACTTGGAACCTATAGGGTCACACACATAGGATACCCTTGGAATAGGAGTTCATTCATGAATGTTGTTTAACTTGATTGCTAAAGTGTTTAGGTATTCAATTCAAACAACAATTGACTAAATGGACTCTGAACTGACTGGTTCAAGAATTGAACCAATATGTTGGAGTGTTAGGTTGATTGAAATTGCATTGTATTAATATTGGTTGGACTATAGCATGAACCGACTGGTTCACTGAGTGAAACGATCGACTCAAGGTCCCAAATGACCGGTTCGTGTGATGAACCACTCGGTTCATGAATCCATTTGATTAGATCATGGACAAGTTTTGACGTCATATTGTGCATACATCAAATATTAATTTTCAATACAATTGTGATGGGGAAGCATGGTGAAACGACCAATTCAAGGGTTGAACTGATCGTTTTGTCACTTGCAAGATGCGAAAATTTGTGAAATCTTGTATCCTTCGACTCCCGAATAGACTGGTAACCCTGACCCTGATGCTCCTATAAATAGAGGGGTATTGGAGGCTTCCTAGACACAACATCAATTGCTCTGACAATTGTTGTCTTCTCTGGTTGTGGTTACTGAGAGAGCCTGAGCAAGTCCTACTCGATAAAGGGAGGGATAGCAAGGGAGAACAGTTGTGGGAGAGAAAGTTGGTGCTAGTACAGCAACTAGAAGGGAACAAATCCTTCCTATCTATTCATCTAGAATGACATGAGTTCCTGGTGGTCCATGTAGACTACTATATAGGTGAGGAGGTTATTGTCTACCACTTAAGAGGATAAGGTGAATTGTTTCCTGTGGTGATCAACCATGAGTTGTTGTTTATGTTGTTTGAGTGCCACTTGAAGAAAGACACACATAGGTATGAGGGAATTGTCACTAGACTTGCTCCAGGTTCCCATTATATAGTTATTGATGTGATCATTTATTAAAGGGGAATATGGTCATTATTTTTTTTATTTCTACTACTTGTTCTTTTGTCATATTTCCCCACAGTGGTATCAGAGCCACATCAATTTACTATGTTGTGTGATAATCAATAAGGTCATATTTTGGTTTTTATTTCTTTATTACGTACACATGAATAATTAAACTGATTAATGTGCATATATAATTAAATACAACATATGATCCCAAACTAATATATATATACATATATATGATATAATATATATGCAATTTACACGTATCACCCTAAGAGTTGGTTTTGATGGTGAATGTGAAGTTTGGTTATGGAAAATAACACTAGATGTATGTTCATGTGGTCATGTTTATTTAATTCTTGTTTATATCTCAATTTACATATCGATCCTCATCTTCTATTCTAATTTTAAAAGTATTATTCTATCCTACTTATGCTCCCCTTGAATGTAGCTCGATGTTTCTCTATTATCATGTAATATGTAATAGCATTAGGAAAGTTTAATTCTAGTTACAACAAAGAAGACGCTCGACACCAGACAATCTGACCATCTCAAAGACAAGCCACGAGGACCAAGGAGGATTGAGAATAGGAGGAGCCAAACTGATAAGCTAGTGGGCCCAACCGATTGATTGTAGGATCTAGAAGATGGTGGACCAGAGACCAAACAACTAGGGAGATGACCAACCAACTGGTCAGGAGGCAATCCGATCAGTTTAAGGGTTGAACCGATAACCCCAGTATAGTCCAAGTACAAATTTCCATCAACATGTTCCTGCATGTGATGTAGATCTTAGGTGGTGGTAACTCCTTGTGGTTATAAGGAATTACAATAGTATGGCCATAACCATCGCTTATATTTTGATTGCATATTTTCATTGGCGGGATATAGCATGTATACAATATGTACTATAAGTATGTTGTGATGGAGATGTATATGCATTTATAAATACAAATCCCTCAATAAATATCAAGCTTAATATGGTTTCCATAAGAAATACACATGAAAAGCTTGATCGACCAAGCGTGGGCACGCCCTAGTGTGGTGTACCATCTATCTCATGGAAGTGTGATGGTAGATATGTGGGTCTTCCCTAGCAGGGTGCATATTCTATCGTATTGGCTTATGGGTCAAACTTGACTAGGTGACCTTAATAGTATTAAGTGCTTAGAAGCATACATATGGTCCATGGAAAGGAGTTGTGCATATCTATCCAAGAATTGTATGAGATGCAATTGGCAAATATTGCCTACCTTAATAATTGTTTATGAACACCATTGTTGGCTGGGTATTAACTTAATTGTTTTGGATCTTGGCTTACTAGAAGATTGTATGTTGCAATCTTCTAAATTACTAGTGAGGGCTATCAATTTGAACAAAATAGTGAGAGTGATAATTAATTAAAGGCCTAATTAATATCGTCAATATTATCAAATCAAATAAAAAATGTTTTGACAAATTACAAAATTTTCTTGTAGAATCAAATGGAAAATACACCATCATTGTGATCAGTCCTTATGAAGGACAATCTAAACAAGATATACTTCCATAACTAGTTCAAGACTTTGAGAAGTGTTCTCTATGTTCCTAAAAAATAATGCCAATAGAGTCTGCTCCATATGCACCAAAGGATGAAATGTATGCTTACTTGAAGCATGCCAATGATGTCGTAGACATCAAAAACCTCTTTCTAAGATTCATGAACTATGAGTTGCATGAGCAATGTGAAAACATGGGGATACTTGAGGTGGTAACACATCTTAAGAACATGAACCATAATCATACAAAGCAAGCAAGGTACAATGTCTCAAAGGCGTTCTTTGATTGTAAGATGAAAAATTGGGATCTAGTAGAGACCCATGTGTTCAATATGATTGGACATATGGAACATCTAGAAGAATTAGGATTCTCTTTGAACCAAGAGTTGATCACAGATATGATTCTATAATCATTTCCTGAATCATATAGCCATTTTATTGAGTATTACCACTTGAATAACATGGCCAGACCATATCTTCATATGACAAATATCATAGTCTATTCTAAAGGAATAAGTGTTTTTTGGTTATGTAGAGCTCCTCTCTCTCTAGACTAAGCTCTCGACCCTCTCCTCTTTGGGGCAATTTTCTCGCTCCCATGGCGGTGGTCGAGTGGGTTGGGGCAGACTCCAATGTTGCAGCCTCCACCTCGACGGTCATCCCTGAGGTTCCCTCAACCCCCCTCCATTGGCGTGGTCTGATCCAGGCGCGAATGTAGCAATGGGTAGGAATTGGGCGGCGACCCTTTCCAAACCTATGGTTGTTCACATGAACTTCTTACTAGTTGTACGACCAGAAGATCCTAAGGCTCTGATCTTCAAGCAAGGGGATGAGAGGCCTTGGATGAGTTTCTCAGCTCCTGTTGTTGATGTCATGGAGGAATTCCATCAAAGATCGATCATTGTGCAATTTCTTGCTGAGGTGACGGCGGCTGAGCAACTATATGGCTGGATGCTTAGAACTTGTAAGGTGAAAGGGGAGCTTCAACTATCCTCCTTAGTGGGTGGCCTCTTCCTGAATAGGTTATTGACTAATGAAGATTTAGCATGACTTGCATTCTGAGATCAGGTGAAAGATTGCATCCCACTATGGAAAAATCTACTACTCATCACGGGTTTTTTTTCAATATCTGGGATCAAGTCATGCTTTGGGTAAGACCAGATAGAGAGATTCCTACGGTATAAATAAATTGCATGCCAAGTGAGTAGGTCCATACCAAGTGTTGTGACACCTCCGCGCCAATGCTTATGAGCTCCCCATTCCAAAATGGGTATGAGGACACTCAACCAAGGCCCCTGGTTCTTCAACATGTAGCTTGTCCTGACAAGAAAGTGGATGAAGTAGATGTTTGCAGGACCGCTCTCACCTCTGCCTCCGTCTGGGTCACTCTACTTCATGTGGGATGGCACTGGACAAGACGTGCAATGGTACTCTGAAGGTCATCAATTTCCTTACTAGAGGGAATCTCACTGGAGATGCACACCTGTGTATCGAAGTTGAAGTGACAAAGAAGCCACCTCCTATGATCATGGTGGAGTTGCTGAATGGAAAAGCTCTAGAGATCAAGGTTCTATATGACGCTCTGCCAGACAGGTTTGATAAATGCAAAGTTTTTGGACATGCTGATGAGCAGTGTCCGGGGACAAGAACGGCTCATGCTGAATCGCTGGAGGTGAGAGGGAAAGAGGACAGACAAGGTCAATGGAGATCCAAAAGGAAAGCATCCAAAAGATCGATGTGTAGGAATCAAGAGAAGGAGGCAGACACACATGTTGCTAAGGCGAGCACTCCTCAGGATCCTGAGGATCACCCACCCGGCCCTACTTCTGGGTCTATCGAAGAGACTGGCCTTGAGGAGCTGAGGAATGGCGATGCTCAACAAGTGAATGATGTTATGTCTCACAAAGATACAACAGCTGAAGGATAGTTCTAGGAAGTGAGGAACGGGGCAAAGAAAGACTCCACACCGGGTAGCAAGGGGAAATAGAAAGAACCAGTGATGGAAGCCTTCAACTAGTTTGGTCTATTAGATGGATTCGATGGGGAAGGAGTGGTAGAAGAGGTAGAAGATGTGTCAGCACCCAACTCTCAAAACACCTCACCTAGGAGAACCAAAAGAGGAGGAATCACCCCAGTCAGGGGTGGTCAAAGTAGTAAGTTTTAATATGTGCATCATGTCCTGGAATTTGTGGGGTGCCTCTCGACCCAAAAAATAGAGGAAACTTAGGGAGATTATAAAAGAAGTGAAGGCTACGATAGTGATTGGGCTGGAAACAAGAATTAGAATAGTCTCAGCGGATAGAGTGGTTGGTCTATTTCCTCAAGGGTGGATGTGTGCCTCCAACCTTGAGCAAATTGAGAATGGGAGAATCGCATTTGGCTGGAATCCCCAAGTGTGGGATGTGAAAATCATCTTCCAGATGGACCAAATGATGACAGTAAGCTGCATAAATAGGGGGGCCTACACATAGTCATCTAATGGGTGTATGGTCACAACTCAGAGAACTACAGGAACATACTGTGGGAAACTATGGGAGCTGCGAACCAAAGAGATCTTCCTCAACAGTTTGTGGGGGATTTCAATCATATCAGGAAAGTTGGGGAGAAGAAAGGTGGGGTGCCAGTGTGTGACTCCTGTCTAGCTCATTTTAATGATGATGTTGATGCATTTAGCCTTATAGAACTCAATATGAATGGAGGCATTGTTACTTGGCATAACAAGAAGGATGTTCATAGGAGAATTATAAGCCATTTGGATCGAGCCTTGGTGAATGAAGCTTGGCTGGACATGTTTCCCCAAGCATGCGTACAGCTTGGTGGTCATACTAATTGTGATCATCCATGGCTGTTAGTACATCTGTCACGGGGGATAGGTAAAAAGAAGCCTTTTAGATTTTTTAATGCCTGAATGGATTGGCCTAGCTGTGGAAACATTATTGAAGAAGTATGGAAGGAAGGGGTTAGTGGTAACCCTCCGTATGTAATGGAAGAGAAGCTAAAAAAGACCAAATTAGCCTTAAAGAATTAGGTGAAGGGCATGTCCAACATCAGTAATCTGGTCTCTAGTGTGAAGGAGGCTCATGAATATGATGCTATGAAGTTAAGATATGACCTCCTGAATAGTGTGCTGATTGAAAAGAATATGACACCTCCAAAATATTGATCCAACTCAAAAAAGCTGAAAAATTATGTTACTGGCAGAGGAGCAGGATCAAATGGATACATGATGGGGATAAAAAAAAACCGGTACCTATCATGCAACAATCAAGAGAAATGTCATGAAGGATTGTATTCATACTCTACATAAACCTGATGGGTCCACCGTGAGTTCCCCTGATGAAGTGGTGGATGAAGCTATCCTTCTCTTCTCAATCCTTTATAACTCTGCTAGTGGGAGTGTGGATCACCTCTGTAGGCTTCCTCCTTGAAGGGTTACTAAGAAGATGAATAGAGACTTGTATGGTTCTGTTTCTGAAGCTAAAGTTAAAGCTGCGTTGTTATGTATTGGCTCCTCGAAGGCGACGGGTCCGGACGGCTTCAATGCCTTCTTCTCTAAGAAGATGTGGGATGTAGTGAAAGAGGACTTGTGCAAAGCTGTGAGATGGTTTATGGTGGGTGGAAATATGGTTAGGAGCATTAATCATGCTTTTCTTAGGCTTATTCCAAAAAAAAGTGTGGTTAGTTCTATTGTTGATCTGAGGCCTATCACCTATTGCAATGTGGTGTATAAAGTGACTGCGAAGTTTCTTAGTACTAAACTCAAGAAAATCCTTCCCGATATTATTTTTCTCTTCCCAATCAGCTTTCGTCAAAGGTAGAAGCTTATCTGACAACACTCTACTTGCATCTAAATTCCTATTGGGTTTGGTAAGAGAAATGGGTCACAAAAAGCTTGTGTTAAGCTGGACATTGCGAAGGCTTATGACCGTGTGAGACGGAATGCTCTTAAACACATCATCTTGGAGATGTATTTCTATCTCAAATGGGTGGACCTGATCATGGAATGTGTGTCTTCCACTTATTTCTCTATCTTAGTTAATGGTGTTCTGTATGGGTTGTTCAAAGCATCTAATGGCCTGAGGCAAGGCGATCCCTTGTCCCCCCTTCTCTTTACCCTGGTTATGGAGGCCCTCTCTAAGTTGGTAAAGGAAGAAGTGGCTGAGAAGAAGATAAGGACTTTCACGTAGGGAGGAGTGAAGGTGCTTCCGCACCTTATCTTTGCAGACGATGTTCTATTCTTTCTGTGTAGAATAGTGAAGTCTATGAAACATCTGAGAGTGGTTCTAGAATCTTATGGGAAGCTTACTGGCCTCTTCATCAGAGAACTGAAGTCAAAGATTTTCCTTTTGAGTTTGTGTGACTCAAGAAGAGGGAGATTGAAAGAGGCTACTGCTCTTCTGATTGGTACCTTCCCTACAAAATATCTGGGCATCCCGATTAGTGGAGGTATCGCTAAAGGCAGAGATTTCTCTATGTGTGATGATAATCTTTATGAAACTGTTGCTAAGTGGATGGGCATTCGTCTATCTCTAGTGGGGATTCTAGTGTTGGTGAGATCCGTCCTTACCCCCAAGGTCAGATTCTGGTGCAATCAAGATGAAATCCTGGCCTTCATCCTTGATAAAATGAGATCCATTGTGTCTTCTTTTATTTGGGGAGGGAAGCACCATGTTGTTGCTTGGAATACCTTGGCAAAAAGCTACAATGAAGGGGGTCTCAATATTTCAGATATGTCAACTATCGTGGAGCTAGCAACTTATAGGAGAATCGATCAATTATTGTCAAAAAACACATCCATCTGGGTGTGATGGGTGAAACAGTGCTACAGGGACAACCTTGAGGCAATCATTGGGGCCAATTCTTCGAGGGTGTGGAGGGCGGTGGCTAAAGGCTGGAGAACCTTGGCTATGGATTATGTGCAGGTGATGGGCATATGGGCTCTGAGGGACGCCGGGAGAAAGGTGTGGAAAAGCATATTGTTCCATACACCTCAAGTTCCCTGGTTTGAGGTGTTGTGGAACAAATATCATATCCCGAAATGGAGTTGTTGTCTGTATTGCGATATCCTCAATAAGCTACCCACTTTTGATAGAATCGGGTCCTGGGGTCTGAACTCGACGTCTGTGTGTAGTTTATGCAAAGAACATGATGAAAGTCATGGTCACCTGTTCTTTAGGTGCCCGTACACAAAGTACCTTTGTTGTACATGGAGTTTGAAAATGGGGTGGGGAGGTGCTCTCCCGACTAGTTTGGACAGGTCTATTTCCTGGATTATGGAGAAAAGCACAAAGTTGAGACATTTTACTGGCCTCAGTCTAGCTACATTGTGCTTTTTTATCTGGGAGGAAAGAAACCACATAGTTCACGACATGGGTGAGAGAGATAACCTATGCTTTTTGACTTTTTTGTAAATAATCTGGGCACGGTTGTCAAAACTAAGCCTAAGACCGGGATTGGGATGGATAGCTCTATTTTGAGACAGTGGGGCTTTGCTAATATGCACCCACTTGTATAGTATACGGGTAACCCCTATACTCTTTTTTGGTTTATAGTGATATTTTACCTGCTCCAAAAAAAACATGGCCAGACCGTTGTCAGATTTGTTTGGCATGCTGATTAATGTTGAAGCAAGAATGAAGAAGGACAAATCCATGTTGTTGATCATAAGAGTGGAGTCTAAGAATGAAAGCAAAGCCATGAAGAATTCTGATGATAAGCATAAATCTAGATCTTCACCACTGAAGATATGAAGAAAGAAAAGTACAAGAGGAATTTGTCCTTTGTACTTGAAATAACACCTTCATGTATTACCCTTACAAAAGAGCACAACCTCCGTCGAATACTTCCCTTCCCTCAGACCAAAGACTCATCTTCATCGCATCACCTTAAAGCTAACTCCTCCAACAACTGGGATGAAAATGACCATGATACCTAAGAACGTCCACCACCATGAATGCATGATGAGTAATAGAGAAAAAACATTTATTGTTGAATGCTACCCATCCTCCTTGCAATGCTAGAACCTGATCCCTATTGCAACTCTTGACAACCCCTCAACACCTCCTCTAGATCATTGCCTTGCTTCCTCATTTATGTATAGCCTTGTGTCAGACCATAGATAATTATAATTGGTCAAAAACTCACATGGAACTTTTTGGTAACTATCCTTGACCCTTTCATCATCTAAAACTCTAAAAACTAAAGATTTCTCCCCATAGATGCACATACCTCCCCAAACAACAACACACCCTTGGCAACTTTGAGATCACCATGACACCAAGCCTAATCATTTTCCAACTATATGAAATAACAACAAAACACCTCAATTTGTAGCCTCCTAATCCACCCACAAATCTCTTTAATGACTTCCAGATCCAAAGCCTCACATGAAGAAGAAGATCTCACCTTTCTTCCTCAGTCAACCTAATCCCAATTTGGAGGTTTCAAGCCCCAGATCCATGAGCAATAACATTGTTAGATTCCATGACATGACATTTATGAACTCACCAACAACCTCCACTATTATCGAGAATATGCCCCCTCCTGTGTTGCTTCCCCAACCACCATTAAACTCAAAATATCATCCATGCTATCATAGTGCTAAAGACATGCAGTTTGCAATGCTTATAATCCTGACGAAATTGCCATTTAACTTTGGCTACAATGCTCTAAAATATCTCATCCTTCCCTCATATTCTATCAAATATAACAAAAAAGGAGATCCCCAACTCACTGTCATCCTCACAGACCAATCCAACAACCAACTCTATAACGAGTCTAGTGACCACACAGAAACCAACCTCGAGGTCCTATATTGTAGGAACAACTCCTCTAGCCCGCATCCCATATGACTGTTAATAAGTTTTCCCCACCCAAATTCCTATTCGGTTTGTTACTTTTATTCTTTTTATAATCTACTAGATTATCACTTAGAGGATAATGCTTAGTAGGAAGAAAAGGTAATCTAATAACTAGTTAACATAATTGGTAGGTGAATTATATTGGGAATGAACCTCATCATCAAGATTTATCTATTTTCTCCCATCTAGATGCATATGTAACTAATGCTCGTGACTTAGATAAATGATGTAGCAAAATATAATAAATGACAAAAAAATTTGAGAAAAATCAGGGAAGAAGAAATGCATAATCAATCTAACTTATTATTTTATGTCCCAATATACTTGATCCCATTTGATTATTTTAAACTAACTCATATCTCATATATACCAACCTAATAAAAGAGAAAAATGATTACAATGAGGATTTGAGAAATAGAAATACAAGAAATTGGGAAACATGAATCATAATCCATTCCCCAAAAATATTATAATGATATGCTAGAAA
Organism: Alisma plantago-aquatica; assembly: GCA_963693085.1. NCBI lineage: Eukaryota > Viridiplantae > Streptophyta > Magnoliopsida > Alismatales > Alismataceae > Alisma > Alisma plantago-aquatica. The sequence continues at coordinate 666,666,750 of OY856411.1, read as the reverse complement.
TTTATGCTCCTATGGGATACAACCATCATCCTTCTACAACTATGTATTAATATAAACATATAATATACACATAAACCTATGAGACATGTAGTAGTGCATTATGTAATGTTGACAAAATAATATGATATGAATTATATAATAAATAGATCAAAGGACTTAAGATGAAATATATCACAACCTTGGAGTGATGATGCAACCTAGGCTATGACTAGAAATAGTGTTGAACCAAAGAGGTGATTTTCAAGACAATAGTAACCGTATTGTTCTCAATTGTAGATATCTCTCTTCATCAGCTCTTAGAGGTGTTTGAATCTTGATTATGAAAATATTGTTCTTGCTTGAGATAAATGTATTGAGTTATCTATTTCAATTATTGTGCTATTTTATCCCTCCTAAGTTTCATTCATAGAATGTCGACAAGTGGTGTACCCAAATTTTCTATTAGCCTTTTCTTTCCTCTTGAAGGTCACCACAACTACTTTGAATATTGATTATTCTTGAATCATTCTATAATTTTGGGCTTTAACATGGGAAAAAAATTAAATATTGGATAGCTACGACTCCTTGATTTGGTGTGTCATATCTCCAACCATGTGCATTAGATAATGAACATAGAAGTCCTCTAGTACTAGTTACCCCCATAGGCAAATTTGTCATTTTAACATTGAGGGGAGAATGCTAGGTATGCATCACTTGTAAAGAAAACATATTAGATAGAATGTGTCAATGGATAAATCATTAAATTTTTGATATTTTTATATCTTGATATATGTAATTACTATACTCTTGAGTGCACCTTGTATTTTGTGAATAATCTTACAAATTTGATGTTGTGAATACTCTTGTGAATTATACCTTACAAACTTGCATCCTTTAAATCCTTAACTTGTTGATATCAATCCACCAAATAGCACTTATTGAATGTTGTATATGTTTTTAATTGACTCTTAGTAATATTTATTTAAAGATATAGTATAGGCTTTGTTGAACCGAACTTATGGTCCATTTGTGGGTTTATTCCCTATGGAAATTCATGGACATGTGACACAAAGAAGCCATAGAAAGTGATGTAGGAGATTTCCTCATGTGTATTGAAGAGTACATGGGTTTTATGTTTATGTTTGTAGTCCCCATGTATAAGCTTTCTTGAACTCTATGTAATGTATGAATGTAAAAATATTTGTTTATATGAACTGATATAAATTTTGTAAAAAGATGATCGTCAAATTGAGTTTTATGAGAAACTTTGAATGATGAAGTATAGATCCTATCTACCAAAAAAACCTACAATGGATCAGTCATCCTCTAAAGGCTATATGGATTCTAGAGACATGAAAGCAAGCAGGTTACTAAACATGTTGTGAGAAAAAATGTGACACTCTACCTACCTAAAGATCATCAGCACATCTCATCTCTTCCATTAACACATCGACAATGAACCTTGTAACCTAGATACAGTTGCTCCTTGAAGAACAAGCTACATGGGTGAAACTAAATGGTGCCAACAGAGGAACATGATACAACTTTTCCATGTGGGTTAGAAAGCAAGGAACATATGAGTTGACGAATAGAGGATCTACAACTTAAGTACATACTGATAGATACTTTAGAATGCAAACTTTAGAAGAATATATGTTTCTAAATTATTACTTGTATGATTGTACTTTTGGAAGAAGATGGCAACATCCTGGAAAATGATGGAAGTAAATAGGGGTTCAAGGATAGGGTCCTATCAATGAGCCTTTTGATCCTTGTGAAAGCTATAAAAGTGAGCATAAATAGAACATATCAATATCTGATCTATACTTTTTGGTGAGACAATGGAGCATGAGGTGAGCAACTAGATGTAGAAAGGTTAATTCAATCACTAAAACCACATTGGATACATACCTATTGATGTCGAGCTTATTCTTGGTGGATCATGCAAAAATAATTCAAGTTAAAAAAATCCAAAAAGTCTCAAATTCCCATATTCAAAACCCCCTAGAATAGTCCTTCTAATTTCAATGTCACAAAGATGATGATGCACCGTTTGTTATCTACTGGCACCAGTGGGGGGGAATAAATCATAGATATTTAAGTTGGGAAAGACGTAATGGTAGGTTGGATTGCTTTCATTATGCAAAACAAGGATGTTGCATAAACTCCTGGAGCAGCGGTCTGAGAAGCAAACCTACATCTACATTGCAACTCACACTATGATATTTGAGGGTCGACGTAGACCCTTGGGCACTTGAGTTGATAAGAGAGTTAGATATGATCTCACTCCAACCATACATTCTAAGACTAAAATGGTGGAGCAAAAGGGTGATATGAGGAAAAGGCATGAACTGTGGCATATAGGGTTTGAGAAAGGGGAAAGGAACAAAGAGGATTGTGAGGCAATAGCAGGGAGGTAAGAAACACCCAAGAGGTATCTTAAACCATAACATTTTGGTTGATCCATCATCACCTAGACTTGGATGGTCTCCCCACTCAACAAAGAGAGGTCATTTGGGTTTTGCACAACCCTAACTAAAAATTTAAGTTGAATGTAGAAAACTAAAAATGTCATGTTGGTTTTGTTTGGGTGGAATCTATTCGATTGGGTTGAACATTATTGTCATGCCTACTTGTTTTGTATCAAAAGGACAAAGTGTCTCCCATTTTGAATCCCTAAACTGACTCCCCATAGTATTTTCCTATCTCATTTATTGTATTGCATGACTACTATAGGGTAACTCATTAGATAGAGAAGCTCTGCCTTCTCGCTAGGAACTATAGTCAGTTACATCCACTCCATCATCTTCCTCACAATGAATTTCCAATCTAAGATAGAGTTTACAACTAAAATCCACCTCTCTTAGGTCCATCCAATTTATGGTTGACTCTAGACAATATTCAGCCGCACTAACCCTTCACAGGAAACACCTGAACCTCCATAACTACACCTCAAGCCACTTTTCTACAATGAGTAGTTACTATCGGTTGGGGATAGTAAAATAACCTAGTTGGCACACCCCCTAACACATTATGTAGGTGCATACAAACATATACCACCCTCAACGACATTGAGGGCTATTGACTTTCCATTCCCCTCAACTTTACAGTATGTACCATTGGATATTAAGATGCACATAGGATGTGTAATCTCTCAACACCTATATTTAGCAGCATGCCTACCTAACTCTCTAGAACATCTGAGTGATCACTCACCCTCGTAGATATAGGAAGAATGATGATACTAAATCAACACACATCATCCTTATAAAAAACACACTTGCTATCCTTCAAGATACCTCTGGTGGCTCCCCTATTCAATCTCTCAACATCACATTGCACTACAATAGCATCAAAGAGATCTCACTTCCAAGGGAGTGGATATACCTACACATGAATATAACTCTTGGATGATTTAATATCATTGTTGGAAAAATGCATTTCATAGTACTCTTCAAAGAGGATTGCTAAAACATGCTTCAATTTCATTTTTTATTGACCGAGATGATAGAAAAATTGAGTTTAGTGCATGACTAGATCACACACATGCATCTTGCTACTAACAATGCCATCTAAAATATGGGCATCCAATGAAAATGTATATTAATAAAATCCACCTTTGTGGATGTTAAATGCCTATTCTATCCTTCATTTCCCTTGTTATAATAGGATTATGTAGATATTCCTATATTTACCTTTGTTTTCCATATTTTACCATTTGATAAACACTAACTTTATGTTTTATATAGGAAATCATTGATTCCAAGCATAGTGAAACCATCAATATATGCTTGACAACTCTCATGGATCCAGTCACTCCATCGGTTCATGGCATGTAACCATCAACTGATGAAAACTACATGATATGTTCATTTATAATTAATTAGTATATTTTAAGCCAATTATTGAGGCAATCAAAGTATAAACATAGCCATATAGGATTACATCATTACTGCCATCATCATACTGTCCTAGGACCTCAATCCCTCATTATATCAATCACTGCCTCTCAAGGCAACATAATCATGCATCAACATTCTGGGAACGCATCCCTTATCTCATCATCAGAGGATAACACCTCAACTAGGCACTCAGCCTTATATCAGGTCCTCAGACCTATCAACTTGTTGTCTCATTACCACATGGTGCTATTCAAGCACATACATCTCATAGCTCTTACCAGGCTATGAATCCACATGAAATACCTGCATGGTTAGTATACACATCCATAGAGATAATGGAAGCCATCATGGATTAACAGGATTATAATGCTATCAGGTATAAAGCAACATCCATGAGTATATTACACATAATCTGTAGAAAGCATAGTTTTATTATCAATCATGAGCATATATTATGCCTTATTCTTGTGAACATAACCATATATCTCATCATCTTATGTATCCATCTTAGAAACCACAGTTCACCACCTACAATCAAGTCCCATTATAACAAAGAGGCAGTTTCAAGGTAATTAATCCATTGATTAGGTTATCCCGAGTTAACCATAACCCTCACCAAAGGTTCCAACTTCCCTCACTATAGGTAGGGCGGGTAGCGCCAACCCTCACCCAAAGAGTATCGGGCAAGATCATATCCGCACTAGAGATTATCGGCTGGGGTTCCAAACCCTAAAGCACATGTGCCATCAAAATGGCTGACAACACATCATCCTATCGTGCATCAGGGATCCTATCGTTCACTAAGGTTAGGGTTTCTATCAGCCAACCCTCTCAACAAGAAGCATGTCGACCAGGAGCATGGCACCCAAGACGCCCTAACGTTCAACCATCACCCATATCGTTCAAAGGACCCTTATTTCGGCCAAGGCAATCTATCATCCAAGAGCATGGTAACCACTAAGGCACCATATCGGCCAACTCACATAGGGTGTGTCAGGAAAACACAAACCTCATGCTCGACACAAGGTTACCCCTTCTTACTCATATCATCCAAGGAAGAGGCTAGGGTGTCACCCACCTATAACAAGAAACACCATAAGAAGACATATCGTCCAACTAGATCAAACACCTCATATCGGCCACCACTAAGGCACCTAACAGGGTTCTACCATGCACCCACCATATCGGGCAGCACAAGACTACTTCATATAGGCCAAGAGCTATAACAAGGTGTGTCGTGCAGAGCACACATCAAGGTGTATCTCCCAAGCTCCAACTCCACAAAGGGTATTGGCCAAGCTCAACTAGGCATATCGGCCAAAGGTACAACCCAAGACAAGGCTATCGGGCAACACTACTCCAGGGTCATATCATGCAAGGCACAACCCAACATGGTCATCTTCAACCTCAAGCACAAGGGCACCAAACCCTAATTGATCAAGAAGATCGGCTCACCTCTCAACAACCAAGAGATAGGGGTTTTGCACAACCTCTATCACAAATCGGGCAACCACAAGGACCAACCTCAACTTAGGTCATCACATATCCAAGAGCTCACCTCTGTAATCCATGGTGAGAGGAGGGTGTTGCCCAAGCAAGTAGAATGCAGGCTCACCTCTCAACTTAAATGAGAGAGGGGTATTGCTCACATCACTAGAACTCAAACTCACTTCTCAAAAACCAAGGAGAGAAAGGGGTATTGCCCCAAAAGAAACCCTAAACTATAGTTCTGCCAACTAAATCCAAAGGTATATAAACCATCAACAACATCAACAACATCATGCTCACTATATCCATAAGATCAACAACATGTATTAGAGTAAGAATCATAACATGCAATGGTCGAATATCAACATATAAGAATCATGAAACATAAATAAGGTAGTATAGCTAGGGTTAGAAGTTATGTAACCCGCCTTAAGCAAACTCCTCAAGCTCAAAAGCTCCAACCTTCTAGCTCCTAGCTCCAAACACACTACTTCCAGCCACCATAAGAAAAGGAACAAGAACCATAACCACCATGGCCGAAGAGTAGGCAAGATGGAGAAGAAGATGCTAAGGAGGGAGGTAAGATGCTTACCCAAGAACAAGACACACCTAGGGTTCGGCCAACAAGATAAAGGAAGAAGAAGAGATCTCCACTAAGGGGAAAGGATCGGCCACCAAGCTCTCCAAGGAAGGTGTGTCGTACACACAAGGAGGGAAGAGCAACAAAAGAGCTAAAGGTTTCCCAAGGAAGAGAAAGGCAAGGCATATATAGATGAAGATCAAGGTTAAACCAAGGGAAGGTGTCACCTTACTAAGGGACACTTGTCCACACGTTTTGCCACCTTGCAAAACACATGCACATGACATGCCACCACTCATCCAAGATTCGACCACATGTCCAAGCTAGGGTGACACAACCAAAGCAAGAAGGTCAAAAAAGTCAAAGGCCGACACACCACCACCACCTTGGCCGACACACCCATGGGTGATACCCCATGGCCGACACAAGGCATGGCCGACACACACCAAGGCTGACACAAGCTACCTTGCCTGATACAGGGCTCAACCAAGCAAGGCAAGGCCCATACAAGGGAAAATAAGGCCCAAAAGAGCTCAACCAAGCCCAAGGCAACTCAAGGCACGAACCCAAACCTTCTTCTCAACCCTAGAGGAAGCAAAGAGAGAGAAAGACGTCTCTCAAGGTGAGAAACTTGCTCTCCAACCCTGTCTTAGGTTATTTTTCAAGTAGCACCTCCAACTCTCAACAAAGCACAAGAAAACCCTAATTATCACTAAAGGTTATTAGCAAGCAACTAAGCACAAGGTTTAGGCAAAACAAATAGGGTAATCCCAAAACGAAGGTTAGGGTCCTTACAGTAACATACTAGATCTCAGACCCTACCCTAGAAGTTGACATTTTGGACTTACCAAACAAGGTTGAAGGTTAGACCTAAATAGATGTTTTGTATAACCCCAATGAGATAATGCATGTATAGATCACCTTAATGTAACCTAATGTTCTAACATTAATCTTAGGTTTATAATGGATACATAAAATATGCCACATAACTAATTTTGGTGGTAATATGAAGATAAGAAACTTAATTGGATGAATAATTTAGATAATGGGTCATATGACACATCTAATAAAAAGAAGTCTCAAAAGTGAAAAAAAAACTTCAAATTCGAAATGTACATATCAAAATTAGCCTACATGTCAAATTTCATCTAATTTGGACTACCTTGAAATATTAGGATAAGTTTAGGAGAGAGAAAATGCGTAAAAGGCATAAGTAATTAATAATGTGATTGTATAACTTAAAAATATGGAAATAATGGCAAATTCATATTCAACACATCAAAGAGTAACTTGTGGATGAAGTTTGGTCCAATTTGGATGTTGTTTGTGCAAGTTATGCAATTTTAGGTACATTATGGACTTTTCTACAATTTACCCAATTGGGAGGTTTTCTTTGAAAATTGTCACATGCATTATAATCCTTATATATTCCCTTACCATTCTCGAGTTTTTGAACAATGGGGCACCTAGTTGCACCTTGGTTTGAAGGTGTTTCTTTAAGGGCATTTTAGGGATTACTCTCTTTATAAATAAGCTTATCTTTAGAAGCTATCAACCAATGGGGTTTTTTTTATTGGAGGTCGGTTGGGATGGCCTATAAGTTTCCATAAACTGAAATTTGATATCCAAGAAGCCTCTATCAGCTGTCCTCTTGCATGGCCACGAAATCCCTAGGCTAAGGACACATGGAAAGCTCCATGGACACCTCATGCTTGACTTCTTCCTTATCCATAAAGGTTTGCATGTCCATAGGAACCCTTAGCATTGGACACATGGATAGTAACTTTACACCTCATGCTTGACTTCTTCCTTATCCATAAAGGCTTGCATGTCCATGGACACCCTTATACATGACACATGGAAAGTCGCATAGACACCTCATACTTGACCTCTTTCTTTATATAGCCATATCTACCCCTTCCCAACTCCAAATTCGAAAAATATTGCTCTCAATTATTTATTCTATCTTAGAGCATCATTCCTACTCTGTTTTTCCATGAAGGTTCTGTCCCAAGGTAAAATGTGGTGCCTCCCTTGGTGAAGAAAGCTCCTGTTGAACTAAACTGTGCTACGCTCTAACCAATTTTTGCATCCTTTAGCATAGTTTTTCCTTGTCTTTCCACCAAAAAGGCACGTCCCGGCCCATGAACGACATTTACCTACATCGGCCCTCCTAGCAGTCACCCAACACACTCATTACCCGTCGCGCAGCAGCCCGATACAACTGTCGCGCGACACGGGTGTGTCGCGCAAGAAGACCCCGTTGGGCGATACGTCGCTTACCCGACAGGGAGCTGTACCCGCCATGACTACTCTCCCGATGTAGTGTGTCGCGCAATATGAGCCACCCACCGGCAGGCGCCCACCTGTCACGACTACTCGACACGCTTGCAACCAGGCACCCGCTGTATCGGGCGACACACATGTCGATCATCCCCGAAGCCGCGCTAATGGAGACGATGGAGGACACGTGGTGCCCGGAGAACCGCTACTTCTTCCAACTGCTGCCTATAAATAGCTGCTACATGACTCCAATGGGACAGGTCAGAACCCTAGAGAAAGCTAACTTTGAAAAGCTTCAGGAGCTAGTGTGACGCGTTCCAAGGACGTGCCAGGCGATACTAGGTGAGCACACCCCCTACCCGAGAGGGGTGGGATTGGTTCACTTAGAACCCGTCCTGGTAGCCACAACAGCCTGATACAACTAAGAAGGCCACCCGAGTGCCAGGTTCCTAGATGGGCCCTTGCCCGAGAGGGCTCGCCCCTACACCCGATACAAGGAACCTGAGAACCTAAGCTATCTTTGACCTGGCATGATACCGAGCTCGATACAGATTTCCCGTCACGTCGTGCCACCCGAGAGGGTGGTACCCCGATACGGCCATATCAGGTAGTGAGCCTTGGCCGTTATGCCTGCCAGTCACTGCCTGTCGCCCGACAGGGGCTGGCCGCCTGACATGGGCATGTCGGTCAGAGATCTCACCCAGTATCGGGTTAGAGACACCTTAGGGGTTTTCTGTTGTATATGACCCTCCTATATCAAGGAGGTGATACCTATCTTCCCTTTTTACGGTCATTTACTTTCATTTATTACGCAATGTAACTAAAACCTTTTATACAATACTCATGCTAATGGAATTAGTGGAGTTTTAATACCTATTTCTCTATGTTTGGCCCCCTTTTGTTGGATGGTTTCTTTTTTTTAGCATCTGAACTCTAGCTTGTATGCTCTGATCATGTTTTGACTAGCTATCAAATCGTGTTTCCAGTTTCAACTCCCTCGAGAGAGGTGTTGTAACTCTAGCATTTGGTCTGATCAAGGAGTACGAGAGTACCCAGGGTCAAAGTTGCTTCAGTTATCTTTCCACTCCAACCCAAGTCCGCTACCTTTGAGAGAGGGTGTTGGTGCTTAGTTGGAGGTACCCTCTTTGAGAGAAGGGGTACTAGATGTTTTCTACTATCGCTTGTTATTCCTAAGTTTTCTTCCTTCGTTCCTTACCTAGGAAATAGTGTTATCTCCTCAGGTTCCGTTGCACAAAACTCCTAAAAATTGATGAAATGCCAAAACCTTAAATCTTCCTTGTAACTCCAGTTGGAGATAGCTTTTTCTTTATAACGCTTTCTTGTGGCATTTTGTTTCATTTTATGCTTTTATTTTACTGTTCTTGATCTACCGTTCCCTTGGGAACATTTTCTTACCCTTCTTTTACCGGAGTGCAGAGTGTTGATTCCACGTTCTTAGCACGACCACCCTTGTCCCTGTGGTTCAACCCCCATCGCTACGTTGGACCCCATTATCATTGTAGGGGCCTAAGAGTCGGGTTATTTAAAAGTTTGACTACTTCAAATCCGCTCCTTTTGGACGTGCGATTTAGGCCGGTCACTTCTGTGGTGACTATTTTATATATTCTGACTATACTTTCTACTTGCCTCTACATTTAACATGTTATGTGATTCAGTAGCACTAGAGTAGTGTAATTGCATTGGTTTTTATGGCAGATGTGTTATTTCCTACCGAGAAGATGTGATATTTCCTACTCTATTAGGATGGAAAGGAACCTCATACCCAGGGCAAGAAGTGTGATTCTTGGCCCATGTTTTATATATTTGGGAGATTGGCAGTATTCATTTCTCTATCAGGTTTCAAGTTTATGAGACTTGGTTGCCTTTGTGTTTATATTGTTCTAGGGCTATGTTTATCTCACATGCATGCAGGTTGATGATATGGGGTGTGTTCCCTAATTCTTTACATGTGCTTTTGTGGCACAATCTTTATGCTTTATTAATGGCAAGTATTCTTTTGTTATCATATGATTTCAATTCCCTTTCTCTTGATACCCATTTGGGTGGTCCTCATCCTTTCTATGGGAAGCCTTTTATTGTTTATGTCCTTTATTCCATATATTGGTCAATTTCCTATTTAGTATGCACATACCAGCCTTTGTTGATGTCATCTATTTTCTCTTCTTGTTGGGGTATGCTTCCAACCCTAGGTGAAGGACTTGGATGATAAGGCATGAAGTTTTGGACTAGCTTAAGGAGTTGAATCTTGGAGACAAAGTTGTTATGGTTTAGATTTACCTCTACTTAGATCCTTACGTTGTATCTTACATGTAAACCCTTATGGGATATTATAATGTACTTTTGTAATAACCTTGTGATAAATTGAATGTAGTCAACATTTTTATTCCACTGCTATACTTAGGTTGTTTTGATTACCATTTATAGAAGTTTAAAATTTTTGCACCTATTCTAGCATACCTTTGAGTGTGTTTGGAATGGATGTTTTATTCTTCAAATCTTTAGTAAGGGGATGATCCCGCCTCCTTATAGGTGTTGGGTTTTATAGGGGAGGCAGAGAAGGCAGCAGAAACAAAAAAAAATTCTCCTCCTCAAACCCAGAACAAGGAAATGTGTTAACGTCTATACAATAGGAAAGGATGGTTTGTGGAATCATACCTTGTCCCGAGGCTTGCTCGGCGACAATACCTCGCGGCTTGTGCAGTCTTCACCTCCGGTCTTAGACGGTGTCTGTGCAGCTCCTGGTCGCATCGGGACTGACAACTCCTGGTCTCACCGGAACTATCGGGATTAACAGTTGTCCTCCGAGCGGCAAAAATCTCCCACCTCTCAATTAGTCCACACAGACCACCTGGAACTCCAATCTCCTTGTCCCACAAGGAATTGGAAGGAGTCACACCCTCCTGTCAGCATACTAGTCACTGACACACTCTCCTGCCACCAGTCTCTTTCTGCAGTTGTCTTTCCCTTGTTGTGCCTCCCTTATCGGGTAGCACTTGCTCGGGCTCTCTCGGTTACCAAAACCAGAGAGAAAGACAACTTTACAGAACAACTAGTTGCACTGAGTTGTTCTTTGAGAAGCTCCCAATACCCCTATATATATAGGAGGATCATGGGACATGGTTCTCTATCCCGGGCAATATGGGACTAAAGCAGGAGTAGAAGGGTTCGAGATTTTCCACAAAAACAACCAACTGCGCAACCTGAACTGATCATTTCATTTTTGAAATGGTCGGTTGGGGACCTGAGCCGGTCGGTTGACACCTCAACCAATTGGTTGGGACCCATGAAATAGTCGGTTCACTTCTGAATCGGTCGGTTCGTGGTCCTGGTCAGTTCTCGATTGACTTTTCCTCTTTTGTTTCTAATTGGTATCAAACACCAATCCTTGTTCCAATCAAATTGGGCAAGTGAAACGAAAGGAAATTTCTCACCAATCCTACTTTCCCAACTTGCTAGGTTGCATCAGTTGAACCAATCGTTTCAATACTTGAAGCAATCGTTTCATCCTGTCCATGAGCCGATAGACTCACCACCTGAGCCTATCGGTTCACCAAGCTGAGCCGATCGGTTCATCACATGAGCCGATCGGTTGGGAGTGCAGATTGTGCAGAATCAATCAATTGTAGTTTCAATCAATCTGATACTCTAATCAATCAGTCCAACACCTTGAACATTATGATACTGAGCTATCAATTGATTGAGTATTTAATTGAACAACTAAACTCCTTTAGTAATCAATCTAAACATTGTTTCTGGACAAAACTCCTCTTCCAGGTTAAATCCTATGTGTGTGACCCTGCAGGTCCATTTCACGTTGGCAGTGAAAGTCCATAACATTTATGACTTCACAAGCAAAGAGTGATGCCTAGTCACACATCAGTGCTACCCAAGTGAAATATAAAGTTGGAGAACAACTTTTAATCCTACAATTTGTGAATGGTGTTATAGTGAATGTATAACTCCTTTGTCACTGATATCTCGAATGAACTCGAGGCATGGAACAATCATCCTGTCAACGGTCATTCACTTTCTTGATCTCAGAGTAGATTGGAAGAGATATGTATGACATCAATATCACATATTGATTCACACATGCGTGCACGCCTTTCTCAATCCTACTCATCAAGTGGCCATGGATATCAAACTCCCTCAGGAGGGACAAATCCCATATCTATCACTCACCCCTCAAAAGCCCCATGTGTCAAAGCCACCCAATCATCACCTTTATAACAACCCATGTTTCAGGACTGCGTTTGATGATGTCAAAGTGTGCCCAACGACATGTGTTGAGTGTAGTGATTTCAGGTCAAAGAATCACACTCACCACCATCACTGTGAGTACTGGCTGTGACTACCATGTCATGGTTCCATGTGTCAAACTCACAGTGGGTCTGTCATGTACACTTGTTCTCTAACAAGTACCTATGTGTTTGGTTTGATATCTCTATATTATGACTAATGAGATTCTGTCATCAACCAACACCACAATCTAGTCTTGTGTGTCATTGTTGTCTGTCTACCTTCCACAATGACATCCGACTAGGGACATAATGAGAATGTACAAACTCTTAGCATACGTATGATCTCATCATTCAGGTCCTGAACCTGAAGGCATATGTCATTGAGTACTGTCATTCTCTAGACATTCAATCTGATCTATCACTATCTCATATGACTGAACCAGAAAGAATTGGAAGCTTGCCATCGATGTTTATCAAATCAATCTTAATATATCACACCAATCATCCCATGATTGGCTCTCAGGGAATACATACCAACAGACTCCCACTTGCAATGCGAGCCAATCACCCTTGAATCATATTCATAGTGATCTTCAAACATGTCCCACATGTTACTGTGCTCTAGTGCTAACATAGTGAGTTATGACAACACCTTGCCAAAGTCAGTTTTAACTACATGTCTCTCATCTCTTCATTGTACGTCACACATATGAGATGGATTTGTCATAATATGTGATCTAGTATTCCTTTGCTAACCTTTAGCCACATTGCATGATCAACGATTCCATACTTGTCATCAATGAGCGGAATATCTATAAGTTCATCTCATGAACTTCCAGATCCATATAGTATCCACTGTTGTTCTCTAACACACAGATACTCGACATTTCCTTTTAAATGGTTTTATTGGAACACTTCCAATTATCAACAAACTTTCACTTTTATATATCCTATATATATTTTGTGATTAATTTTCTATCCTTTCAGAAGTTCGCATCAATGTAACTCTTTACATTGAACTCTTCCTTATCTCCATAGAACTAGTACTTCTCAAGTACTTATCAAGTTCTCATGGTATTCCAGTAACCCTTACTGGAAGTAGACAGACATCCACTCATCATGTCTCACATACGAGTTATCAGGATGAGCACATCATATTGCCATGTCCTACATATAAGATGATGAATGCATTTTTTTCTTGCCATGTTGATACGTGCAAGATAATGGGATGATTACATACATGATAGATCCATATCTATTCTTAGTGTTCCCATTCTTCATAAGAATTGGACACTTGGCCTTGGGATACTAACTCCATATAACATGGACAAGTTTTCTCCCACTGAATCTTTGCATATTGAACCCTTCAGTACAGATTCCCAATGTATGATTTCTCTTTTCAGGTCAAGAGGTATTCGAGAACTATCTATATAGATCTCTATTCCTATCACATAGGTAACATCTCTATCTTCCTTAATGATAATTTCCACTTTTAGATTTCCATTCTAGAAAATTTCCATTTCACATCAACATGTGGAATGTGAACACGCTCCCACTAAATCACAGATCCCTTCTTTATCTTTGATATACCAGTCAAACCCTTTGACTATACCATCAAAGTAAAGATCCAATTCTGAGTTTCTTGTACTCAATCAATCACATTGATTAGTCCATTGTAACTTATAGACTTCATTTGCATTAGTGGATTCATAAACCTTATAGGTTGTGTCACGTACACATCCTTGTTTTATTCCTCATAGGAATGCGGTTTTAGTATCCATATGCCAAATGTCTTAGTCATTAAGTTACAATCAACAAGCATCATCCTTCTCAAAATGTTATCCATGTGTCTTAACACTTAAGACTCATTTGCACTTATGGATTTCATCCAATGAGTTCTACCATCAAGGTCATACCTTATGGTTCACATGGATGTCATTTAGGATGTAATGGTCATAAACCATAACTCAAAATTTGGTTCCTCATATTCATCTAGATAGTTGACTCATCACATGAACAACTTATCACATAGATAATTGAGGTGTAAGGATATAAGAATTCACAGCCCTTGTGATTCTTAATTTCTTTTATTAGTGAGGGGTATTCTTTTATTAAGAAGAATTCAGTTTTTTGATAATCATCCTATAACTCCTTAGAGTATGACTCCTTCTTGATTTAGACATCACCATGCCTTAATCATGAGTTCACTATGATATACTATCATAATCACTCATAAGGATATCAAACATTTGGTCCAAGTATTTCATTCATTGATCTCATCAAGAATTAACACTTTACCAAATTTGCACTTCATCTGTGATAATCTTGAACACTTCAAGATATTCATATTGGTATTTCTCTAAACACCATTTGAAGTATTATCATTTGTTCCAATAGGTATGTAAATACATCACATGTATCATACCTAATAGGATAATCATTCTCCCACTACCTTTAGTGAAGATTGATTAATCATGTCCAAGATATTCATGTCGCTTACTGGTTCTCTAACCAAAAGAGTCCAGATTTATCCATCACATGGAAACTAGAAATGAATTTCTCATGATTGATGCTAATTTGATTGTTTGAGTTATCTATAACTCTTAGGTATCATTTTATCTTATGCATATCAAATACCACAAGATAAATAAGGCATTGCCACAAAGACCATATCTTTATAAATTGAAACATCTCTTTATTGATTGCCATCATTGTCATACAATATGCAAAAATAAAGTGTTTCTATCTATTGGCAAATATGAAATAGCAGTTCTCAACTCTATTTTGTGCCCTTTAGGCTGAAATAAACTGAAAAGTACTCCTATTTATGGCAGCAACACTTGCTCCAATGATAGGTACTCCTTTCTTGGTCCTTTCACAAAGGCCATCACTTCTTTGTGGATTTTGCATATCATATATGACATATCCATATCTTGGTATCATATACCTCAGATAAAGAAGCGGTTCATTTCATGATACCTTAGGTGGAGATCTTCATCCCCTCCTTCATCTTCTTTTGTTCTTCCAGATATAGAGGGAAATTCCCTCATACACCCTTTCCCCATGTGCCTTGAGGTTGAAGACGGCTTGGGCTACTGGCTAGCATCAGAACACTTCTTTGCTTTGCCCTTGCCCTTGCCCTTAAGACTTACATTTCATTGATCTCATTAAAGATTAGGGTTAGTCTTTCTTCATATTTGCCTCTACTATCCTCAACATGTCCAACAACTTTGTCAATGCTTGTCAAAGTTGTTCATGTTGTAGTTTATCATGAACTGTATGATTCTCACAACATTTGCAGTATCATACCAATAGCTAACCCTTGGCTCAGAGGGAATCCTTCTTAGTCAGGTCTTTCCACATACCCAATCATATTGAGTGTGTGAATACCTTACTGGATCTCCTTCTGTCATGACATACTAGGACAATGTCTTGGAGACATCATATGTCTCATGATGTCTCTGCAACTCATAGTTCAGAGAACACAACATCAAGCACTCCTCATCAATGTCATCCTCGGTATGCTTCCACAAGCATACTTTCAGCCATTGATGTGGTGGGATCGAGTTCATCTAGTTCTGGTATAACTAGGACTTAGAGATTTTGCTATTTGACTGAGAACGCTTCTCAACGTCCTAACCAATTGTGGAAAAAATCCCATTTAATTTTTTGGTCTCAAAGACTGATCGCAAATAAAGTGATTATTGTTGATTAGCCATTTACAAAAGGAAATATATGCAATTTAGTCCAAAAACTCCTTTTTGACTTATTTGATTGATTTGAAAGGTCGACGATATAAATTAGGCCTTTAATTAAATATCGCTCCCACTATTTTAGTTCAAATTGATAGCCCTCACCATCAATTCAGAAGATTGCAGCGTACAACCTTCTAGTGGGCAAGATCCTAAAATCCTCTAAGTCATGGACCAGCTAGGGCTGTCACCCACAACTTAGATCTCTCAGGTAGGCAACCCTTGCCAATTGCATCATATGCAACTCTTGATAAGATGTCATATGCAACTCCTTGCCATGATCATCTCCATGCCTCAAGGTGCTAGATCCTATCTAGGTCACCATGTTAAGTCCGACCCAAAGCAAACACGATGAATATGCACCCTGCTAGGGCAGACCCACACATTCATCCTTCACGCTTCCATGAGATAGACGGTGCACCACGCTAGGGCGTGCCCACACTTGGTCGATCAAGCTTTTCACGTGTGTCGCATTTGGAAGGCATCTAAAACTTAATATTTAATTAGGGATTTGGTTTTATATACATATACATATCCAATCACCACAATACATAGTATGTATCATATAGATGTTATATCCCACAGAAAACATGCAAAATGATAAAAGTGATGATTATGGCCATCCTAATGTGATTCCTTGAGCCAAGAGGAATCACAGTCATCTTGGTCTACATCACATGCAACCTGTACAAGATGAACTATGTGCTTTTCCTTTCTGGGTTTGATCAACTCATCACATGATTGATCGGCTCACCATCAGGCTGGTCGGCTCGGTGCCACCAGCCGATCGGTTGGCTCCTCCAACCGATCGGTTCGCCTGGTCGTCGTGCATCTCATCATGGCCACCACCCGCTCGTCTCGCTCCTCGAACCGGTCATCAACCGATCGGCTCACTCCTTGAACTAATCATCTCGAACGTCAATTGATCGGTTCACGCCTTGAACTGATTGTCTCAGCTGTCGTCAGGATGTCCTTCGTTCTTTGACATAATAGGAAATAAAATTCTATTATATTTTACATTGTAAAAAGAGAAACCTCGAGTTACATTCGAGGGGAGCAAAGGTAGGAAAGAAATCTCGAATTATTTCGAGTTACATCAAGAATGGGAGAAGGAAGATCAGTGCACAGACCGAGATGCAAGCAACCACATACAACCATACACAGATAGGGTTTATTGGCCATAACCACACTATACATCCACCATAAAACTCATTTAAGGGTGACGTGTATCGAGTGCATTCATAATACATATCATATATGTAAATTGGGATTTGTGGATTTAGGATTGGACATGCATAAAGCCAATTTTATTCACATCGTATGCAATAAATAAAGGCGACAAACCAAAATCGATCATATCGATAATCCTAAAGTATAGAGCAGTTGATGTGGCTCTGATACCACTGTTGGGTTTTATAGGGGAGGCAGAGAAGGCAGTAGAAAAAAAAAGTTCTCCTCCCCAAACCCAGAACAAGGAAATGTGTCAGCGTTTATACAATAGGAAAGGATGGTTTGTGGAATCATACCTTGTCCTGAGGCTTGCTCGGCGACAATACCTCGCGGCTTGCGTGGTCTTCACCTTTGGTCTTGGACGGTGTCTGTGCAGCTCCTGGTTGCACCGAGACTGACAACTCCTGGTCTCACCGAGACTGTCGGGATTGACAGCTGTCCTCCGAGCGGCAGAAATATCCCGCCTCTGAAGTAGTCCACATGGACCACCTGGAACTCCAATCTCCTTGTCCCACAAGGAATTGGAAGGATTCGCACCCTCCTATCAGCGTACTAGTCACTGATACACTCTCCTGCCACCAGTCACTTTCTGAAGTTGTCTTTCCCTTGGTGTGCCTCCCTTATCGGGTAGCACTTTCTCGGGCTCTCTCGGTTACCAAAACCATAGAGAACGACAACTTTACAGAGCAACTGGTTTCACTGAGTTGTTCTTTGAGAAGCCCCCAATACCCCTATATATATATGAGGGTCATGGGACATGGTTCTCTATCCCGGGCAATATGGGACTAAAGCAGGAGTAGAAGGCTTTGAGATTTTCCACAAAAACAACCAATTCCGCAACCTGAACCGATCATTTCATTTCTGAAACGGTCGGTTGGGGACCTGAGCCGGTCGGTTGACACCTCAACCGATCGATTGGGACCCATGAAATGGTCAGTTCACTTCTGAACTGGTCGGTTCGTGGTCCTGGTCAGTTCCCGATTGACTTTTCCTCTTTTGTTTCTAATTGGTATCAAACACCAATCCTTGTTCCAATCAAATTAGGCAAGTGAAACGAAAGGAAATTCCTCACCAATCCTACTTTCCCAACTTGCTCAGTTGCATCAGTTGAACCGATCGTTTCAACACTTGAAGCAATCATTTCATCATGTCCATGAGTTGATCGACTCACCACCTGAGCCGATCGGTTCACCAAGCTGAGCCGATCGGTTCACCAAGCTGAGTCGATCGGTTCATCACATGAGTCGATCAGTTGGGAGTGCAGATTTTGCAGAATTAGTCAATTGTAGTTTCAATCAATATGATACTCTAATCAATCAGTCCAACACCTTGAACATTATGATACTGAGCTATCAATTGATTGAGTGTTTAATTGAACTACTAAACTCCTTTAGTAATCAATCTAAACATTGTTTGTGGACAAAACTCCTCTTCTAGTTTAAATCCTATGTGTGTGACCCTACAGGTCCATTTCACATTGGCAGTGAAAGTCCATAACATTTATGACTTCACAAGCAAAGAGTGGTTCCTAGTCACACATCAGTGCTACCCAAGTGAAATAGAAAGTTGGAGAACAACTTTCAATCCTACAATCCATGAATGGTGTTATAGTGAATGTATAATTCCTTTATCACTGATATCCCGAATGAACTCGAGGCATGGAATAGTCATCCTGTCAACGTTCATTCACTTTCTTGATCTCAGAGTAGATTGGAAGAGATATGTATGACATCAATATCACATATTGATTCACACATGCGTGCACACCTTTCTCAATCCTACTCATCAAGTGGCCATGGATATCAAACTCCCTTAGGAGGGACAAATCCCATATCTATCACTCACCCCTCAAAAGCCCCATGTGTCAAAGCCACCCAATCATCACCTTTATAACAACCCATGTTTCAGGACTGCGTTTGATGATGTCAAAGTGTGCCCAATGACATGTGTTGAGTGTAGTGATTTCAGGTCAAAGAATCACACTCACCACCATCAGTGTGAGTACTGACTGTGACTACCATGTCATGGTTCCATGTGTCAAACTCACGGTGGGTCTGTATGGTACACTTGTTCTCTAACAAGTACCTATGTGTTTGGTTTGATATCTCTATATCATGACTAATGAGATTCTGTCATCAACCAACACCACAATCTAGTCTTGTGTTTCATTGTTGTCTATCTACCTTCCACAATGACATCTGACTAGGGACATAATGAGAATGTACAAACTCTTAGCATATGTATGATCTCATCGTTCAGGTCCTGAACCTGAAGGCATACGTCATTGAGTACTTTCATTCTCTAGACATTCAATCTATTCTATCACTATCTCATATGACTGAACCAGAAAGAATCGGAAGCTTGCCATTGATGTTTATCAAATCAATCTTAATATATCACACCAATCATCCCATGGTTGGCTCTTAGGGCATACATACCAACAATAGGTTCTATTGGATTCATCTTGCAACAATTCCATTATCTTCCACCTTTTGATGGATGCACATGCATCATCAACTGGATAGATCTCTACATGTGCCACAACTGCCTCAATCAGTTGAGCACACATCCTAAGGTTCCTGCCATGAATATTGGGGTGCAAGTAAAGTCCTATTTTCATGTGCCTCAAGAACCTCACTATTCTTATAAATAGAGACCGTGAAAGGCATCACAATTCAATGACGGGGTGTTGTCCAATTGTCAAACCACCATCAATCATTGGAAGAATAAGGATGAGAGTATGTGCTTCTATATTGTTCTTGGTCACTTCCACAGGATGCAAAGACCTTCTTCATGAGGAGACAGACTACTGGAGCCATCACCTCCACCTCCATTGCCTTCATAAAGAAGGAGGTCTTCATCAACCATCAGTACTCCATTCTGGATATTGTTTGTTTTATTTCTTGCTTCTTCCCCCACTCTGTCCACTTTACTCCATTCATCCATCTCCTTATGGACGTGTTCATATATAGATTCATATTGTATGTCATGAACATGAGTGTCTAGTCCACATACTTGGGTTGGAAGTAGCCACTAAGGCTCCCACAACATGTAAATATGTATATTCCATTGAATCAATATACTCTTAGAAATGTTTATCCCCACACTCTTGTTGTTGAATGCTTCACTTGCATGATTAACTACCATTCTTGTAAAGTTTGATTGAGGTTCCTTTAAAGAGTAGTATATCTATAGTTATGGAATATTACGAAGGCATGAAAGTGTTGGAATACTTGAGATAATGACCATGTGTTTGTACTTTTGAATGTTTGTTTTCCATATCGAGAGAAAGTGACACGCTAATGATCTAGATCGAATCCAATTTCAAGAGAGGACATAATAGGGTGATCACTCATGAACTATTCTAAGGATATACAATGGGTGTGGGTATTGCACATTGGTGAGAGTTTTCAAATGGTGAAACCAACCTAAGTTCCATTCATATATTGAAACATACCAAAAATATTTATGCTAGTTTTATCTTGTTACCTTAGATTTACTTTATTCTTGTTGCCTTGTTTTTTTTGGTTACTTTGTTCCATAAGGACACCTTATCACTCCTTTTGGTTTGAATTAGCTAAGATAATATCTCAAATCCTAACAACTTGTCACCCTTGGCCCTGTGTCTGACCCCACTTATTACACAAGGCCTCATATTATCATTGTGGGTGTCTAAGTATCAGGTTATTAATTTTGGAGTATGATTACTCTCAAATAGCCTCTAGTTTGTATGTGAGATACCAGGGCATCAAATGTAGGTGTCGCTGTTGGGGACAAGGCAATCAGAAACTATTAAGGATCTTATGTCTACTTAGACTATGTCACTGCTCTCAAGTCTAGCAATAGGCTTAACTATATAATCTTTTAAATCCAATTACATTATATCTTGGAAGCTCATTTAACATGTCCAATATAAAATTGGCATGCATGCTTTGTTCAAGAGATTAGTGTGATTCAGATCTTTGTTCATCAATCATAGAAGCAATGACTACTCAAGGGGATAGAAGTGGACTTGGAAGAGGAAATAGAGATGGGAACGAGAACGGTCCACCACCTAAAGTATCTCCTACGGGAAAGTGGAAGTGGAGCAGGACAAAGCCAACCCCCTCTTGGTGGTCCATCTCCTTGGTCCTTGACATACACACATGTCAAAAAAATGAGGCAACCAATTATCCTCCCTAGGTTTTACATTGCAAACTTTGAGTTGAAGCCAACCTTCATGGCTATAGTTAAGCAATGAACCTTCATGGAAAAGTCACTGGATGAAAACCCTTTACCATCACAATGATGCTTCCAAAAATATATGTGATACCCTCAAGATTAATAGGTCTCCCCAAAGGTGATCTATTATAAATCTTTCATGTTCTCTCTAAAATACAATGTCATTTCCTAGTATAACGCTATGAAGTTGAGAGTCTACAAGGCTGGGAACCCCTAGATGATTCTTTAGTTACCAAGTTATTTCTTGTGGAGAAGATAATTTTCTATAGCAACAAATCACTAGCTTCATGAAAAAACCCAGTTCAAACTTGAGTAAGGTGATGTGCATATTTTATATCATCTTTTGGACCACTTTTGGTTGCATTTCCAAATCAATTTCACCTAATAATCACTCTTCATCAAGCCAAATTTTCCACTTTTTGTTATGACTACTTGCTCTATGGTTTTGATTGTAGGTACAACATTTTGGAATCAAAATGGGGAGATAAACACCTCTATCATCCATCAACACATTCCCTAATCATCTTAACATTCAAAAAATCGATGTTGATAAAAGTGTTAGTGATGCGTCATGTCCAGATATCAACATGCCCTATTGAGATATCAACACGTCGTATTTTAGTGCGGAACTTGGATCCATAATTCCTAGACATGAAGCAACACACCATGTTGAGATATCAATACAACATGTTTCCTCATTCTAGAATTTTCTAGAACTCCCTGACTTACAACAATGCACCATGTTGGCCAACCAACATGTAGTGTCATCATTGATCGAGGCAGTTTGACTTCAGTTATTGCAACTAGCATGTTGTGTTGGCCATCCAAGACACAACACCACTTGTAAATTTCACTCAAACATGAAAGTAACTACCTCAAACTTTAGATATATATATATATATATATATATATATAACCCCAAGACATCTTGGGACAATAATCATGAAATGCTGTGGACCATGTGGAGCAGGACTCAAATAAGGGAAAGAAATAAGGAGTTGGAGGAATTCCAAGGTGAGAAAAGTTGGTTTCTCGAGAGGGAAATTTCTTCTTATTCCTTTATCTCCAAAAATTCCAATAGGGATCTCCTTCATTCTCTTCTCTTCACACCAGAGTGAAGCTTTTTGGAGAGTTTGTAGCAGTAAAAGGTGGAGTATGACACCTTGATTGGAGTTCCAACTCTTTCTTACTTCTTCCCCAGACATCTGAGATTATTTCCTTCTATCATGATGTCAAACACTATTTTCTATTTTTTGTATCTACTTTCTATAGCCATAGATGAGTATATCTCCTTTTCCTGGGCATGAGTGAGTAACTCCCATGTCATGACTCTAATGAACATGAACTTCATACATTATGCTAGTTATCTCATTTTTCTAAGGTTCATTGATGTTGATTTGTTTTTACATGTTTTTCATGACACTTTGTGTGTATGGTTTATGATCCTAGTATAATCTGGAAATATATGCATAGGAGTAAGGAGTTGTACCTTAGCTGCACTACCTTGACCACAGGAGTGTCTGGGATGTGTTGGGGAACAAAGTTTTATAGTCTAAGTCTGAGTCGATCCACGACAGTGGTATAGAAAGTTAGGATTATTCTATACTATGAAGGGATGGGTGTAGGATACAAACCTCCCTTGTGTTATTTCTATTATTGTGGATCTCCATTGCTCTTCATGTTATGATTTGGTTGTGAAACCCTATCCTCAAAAATTCCTAATCCAATTTGATCCTTAATACAAGTGAATTCTATTTTAGTTCATTTCCTTTTAATTTCTTAGTTAACATAAAACAACTTCTCTTGTCAATAAGATCTAGATTGTTGAAGTTCGTCACTCTTTCACTTGGCAATACGTTTCTCCTTGGACAAACTCAATAATACTACATGAACCCATATACTTGTGGGGTAGTATTCAACTTTATAAATTTAATACTTGCGTGCACAACTAATAAGTTTTTGCCATCATTATCGAGGAGTGTTAGTATTTTTGCTAGAGTAAAAAGTGTTAATAGTAAGAGAGACTAGATCACACCATCACTTGTTATATCTGCCATCATTTTTTTCCCATCATGATCATGATCATGATTATCATATTTTTGTATCTTCCATTTTTGTTTTTTTACTTCACTTGTCTTCTTTACTTGTACGATTGTATGAGGCAATCCAAAAGGGGTCTTGCGCCTTCTACATTCCAAACCCCAAAATTGAACACACTATTAGTATCCTTCAAAAAGAACGGAGTGAACCTCAATTAGATTTGGAGGAATCACACCATTCATCACCTTCATCACCACCAGCTTCACCTGAACATCCAACTCAATAAGGAGAACCAATCATGGAATACGATCATCCCTTTAAAGAATTTGTTTTCCCAACTTATATAGACATCAATGAGGCTATAAGTATACCACAAGTTCAGGAAAATTATTTTTCTATCAGACCCACCATTATACAGATGATACAACAAAATTGATTTGGAGGGAAAGCTTTGGAGGATCCCAATCTTTGCATTGCTGAATTTTTGCAGTATCTCCGTACTTTCAAGAGAAATGGCACTCCTACTAATGGGTTTCACCTTCTTATTTCCCCATTCTCTTTGAAATAAATAGCCAAGGTGTTGCTCTATTCTTTTCCAAGAAACTCCATCAACAGATGGGAGGAACCCCTCAAGGTTTTCTTAGCCAAATATTTTCTAGCAAGAAAGACTACACAATTGTGGAGACATCTCACCAATTGTTCTCAAATGGATGGAGAGATCTTGTATGACACACAGGAGAGGTTCAAATACCATCAACGTATTTGTCCAACATGGTTTAAGCAACTGGATTCAATTGCAAACTTTTAATAATGGCTTATTCTACAATACAAGGATGTCTTTGATGCTGTTGCAAATAGTGATTTAATGAACAAATCATACAGGAAGGCTTATGGCATTATTAAATATATGGCAATTAATCATTGTCGATGGAGTGATGATAGGAGTATCCAACCTTTTTCCTTAATATCTACTTCTGGAAGTAAGTTTGGAAACACATGGTTGATGTTGTGAACTTGATTGTAGGAAAAGTAGATGCTTTATCTCAAAAGTTTGAGAAACTAAGCATTCAACATGTCCAAGCCGCCAAAGTAATTTGTGATGCATGTGGAGCATCATGTCACACACCTTCTTCATTTCTTGTCATTTCATCACAATTTGAAGAGACATTGGAGCAATGCACTACCGCCTACAATCCAAGCTAAAAGATTATCCTAATTTCTCTTATCACACAATAACAATGCTAAAAACTCACATCATCATCCAAGTCAGAAACAACAACATTCACAACCCAATCTAAGTTTGGTGTCCATTCTTGAGACCTTTTTCTCAACTCAAATTAAGAGAAATGATGAGCTTCGTTGACAAAGGGAGATGCTAAAGGATACTATTTAACAACTTTCATTTAAGGTGGATGGAATTGCCACTCACACTCGGATGTTGGAGAAACAAATTTCTCAACAAGATCTTGCCAATCAAAAAGCACCTTCTGATTCCTTGGCTAATCAAGAGAAAACAAATCTAAGGTATAAATTCACGTCGTTTACTTTGAGGAGTGGAGCCTCCATAGGATAAACTTTTTCACCATAAAATACAATATCATATGAAGTTGTTGACTCCAATGTAAGCAATGAAACTAAAGCTCAAAAGAAGAAATCAGTGCATGCTCTACATGATGATTCTTCAAACAAGTCAAATTCCCCCTTACAAGGCATCTTTGATACAAGGCTTGGTGAGGAGAAGGTTTTCTTTGGATCTATTTATGGTCATTTTGAAGAAGAGAATGAAGGGGAATACACTATTGATGTCCATAAGACTATTCCTACTGCAAATCATAAGCATAGATCTTTGTCCCAAATCAAAAATATATTGACAAAGAGGAGTAGATCCTCAGTGCAATTTGCCTCAAATCAGTGCCGAAGACCTCCACTTTGACACCTCAACCATGATGTCGTACCCAATTTCTATTCTCTTTGTTTGGTTTCTACAATGCGGACACTACATATTTCGAGCTTAGGGGGAGCAATCGACCTATAGTTATGGTTTTCTATTTGTTTTTTCTTTTTCATTTCTATCTTTCTTTCCTAGTTAAGTGAAAATCTTAGCATGAATTTGATGACTTGCTTTTCTTTGGATAAAAGTTGACCCCTTTTAGATAAACCACTGTATTCATTGTGATAATAGTTGAAGAACCCTAACATGCACATCCAGCAATTTAATGAAAACATTTGGCCAATCACTCATGCGGTCATGATATTTTTCTCTAACATGTTTTTCATTTTTCTCACTCTCATTTCCATGCATGTGTTGGTAAAAATACTTTGGATTAATCAACTTTATTGCCTTGTCTAGCACTTTTGATGATTCTGCCAAATTTTTATGTGTTTTCTACCACCCTTATATGAATTTTTTAACCAATGAAATAATTCCAGGATTTGAATCACCTATCAACATGACTCTTCTACTTTTTGATATTTTGACTAGTCTAAGACTGTGAGTTTCCAAAGTGGGAGCCCAATCATGTTTAAAAGGGGTACTTTTTTCTCAAACTAAAAAATAAATAGATCCCTTGAAAAGATGTCTAAGTCACATATAATCTCCCAACCCAATGAAGGTTGGGAATTACATTAGAGAGACAATAAATAAACCCCAAACGACATTCCACATGTGTGTAAGCCTACATTAGCAACTGATTTCTATATCCAAAGCTCTTAATTTTAAAATCTTAATGCTTATGAAGGAGTGATTGTAGATTTGTTGATGTCAAGCTGGAATTTTAATTTATTCATACTTACAATCATAAGGGTTTGGTCACGCGTTCACTACTTTTTTCTTTTCATCATAACTCTATTCATTGCTATCTTGTTGATTTTTCCAAAGCAATTGACCACCTTTTTTAACTTAACTCTCAATTTTGTGTTACTAAAATGAATTCATACCTAACTACAATATCTTGACAATTATTGACATGCTATGATTACAATATTTCTACTCATTAAAAGGTGTATGTGCCATGCTATTTCTTCAACTATTTACCTAAGTTTCTTTTTTCTTGAGGACAAGCAATGGGTTAAGATTTGGGGGATTTGAAGTATTCTATATAATCTTTTGGACCACTTTTGGCTGCATTCCCAAATTAATTTCACCCAGAACCACTCGTAATCATGCTAGATTTTCTACTTTGTTGTTATCTTTACTTTCTCTATGGTAGATATCACATGTTGGCATCAAAATGGGAAGAGAAATACCATCATATCATCCATCAACATAGTCCCCAAATCATCAAAACATCCAGAAAAATCAATATTGCTGGAATTATCAATGGCACATTGTGTCTAGATTTTGATATGTTGTGTTAAGATTTCAACACACTGTGTTTCAGTGCAGAACTTGGATCCAAAATTCCCACACATCAATCAACATGCCATGTTGAGATATCAACACGTTGTGTTTCATCATTCCAGAACTCCCTAACTTACAAAATCATGCCATGTTATTCAACCAACACACTGTGTCATCATTGATCAAGGTAGTTCAATTTCACTTATCGCAACTAACACGCCATGTTTGCCATCTAAGATGCCCTGTCACATGCACATTTCACTTAAACATGAATGTAACTGCTCCACGCTTATATATACAACCCCAAGCTATCTTGTGACAATTATCACAGAATATTTTAGACCATTTGGAGCATGACTCGAGAAAGTGAAAGTAAGGAGGAGTTGAAGGCGTTCCAAGGGGAGAAAAGGTGGTTTCTTGGGAGGGAAACTTCTTATTCTTCCTTCATCTCCAACAATTGCAACATGGATCTTAGATGTTCTCTTCTCTCAACTCTAGAGTGAAGCTTTCTAGAGAGTTTGTAGCATCAAAGATAGAGTCTTGACTCTTTGATCATAGTTCCAACTCTTTTCTACTTCTTTCATGAATATCTGTGTTTATTTCCTTCTATTACAATGTCTAGCATTATTTTCTACTGCTTGTATCTACTTTCCACATCTATGGATGAGTAGATCTTATTTTCTTGGGCATGGGGAAGTAACTCCCATGTCATAACATTTTTTAACATGAATTTTGTATATTATGTTAAATATCTCGCTATTCTAAGGTTCATCGATGTTGATTTAGTTTTACATGCTTTGTTGGTCACTTTGTGTGTATGAATTATGTTCCTTATATAATCTGAGAAGATATGCACATGAGTAAGGAGTTGTACCATAGTTGTGCTACCTTAACCATGAGAGTGGTTGGGATTTTTTGAGGAACAAAGGTTTGTGGTCTGAGTTTAAGTATATCCATGAGAGTGGTATACAAAGTTAGGACTTTTCTATACTACTGAGGGGTGGGTGTCGAATACAAACATCCCTTGTGTTATTTCTAGTATTTTTCATATCTGTTATTCTTCATGTTATGATGTGGATGTGAAACCTTATCCTCAAGAATTCCTAATCCAATTTAATCCTTAATACAAGTGATTTTTACTTAGTTCATTTCCTTTTAGTTGCTCAGTTAACATAACAAAACCTCTCTTGTTAAAAAGATCTAGATTGTTGAAGTTCATCACTCTTGCACCTAGCAATACTATGCCCCTTGGACAACCTCAATATTATTAAATGTACTTATATGCTTCTAGGGTAGTTTTGAGTTTATAAATTTAAGACTTGTGCACAAATCTAACATAAGACATGGGAGAGGTATCAAGAGTAT
Source organism: Alisma plantago-aquatica (assembly GCA_963693085.1). Lineage (NCBI taxonomy): Eukaryota > Viridiplantae > Streptophyta > Magnoliopsida > Alismatales > Alismataceae > Alisma > Alisma plantago-aquatica. Next base: position 666,638,308 of record OY856411.1, on the reverse strand, counting down.
CAATGGGATTGTCCTCACTATAACTTTTATGAGGGATAATTGGTGACTACTTTCTATAATGGGTTAGCTCAAAGTGAAAGAACATCCATAAATGCACCGCTGGAAGTGACTTCATGGGGCATTATTCATCCTGGTCAAAGGATATCATACATAATATGTTGTCTTTATACACTAGCTTCGGTTGTGAATGAGGACTATCTAGTAATATCTCCTCCATGGGGACCACTTTTGACTCTAAGGCCCTTGAAGCCCTAACCACAAAGCTTGGAAAGATAGAAACTGATGTTCGTACTATAAGGGAGACCAATTATAAGAGAAAGAAACCAGTTTAAATTTCTATGAACTACGTAAATTGTGAAGAATGTGGACAGAAAACTAATTGTTGCATATATATACCCACAATGGAGGAGGATAACTAGGATAAGTCCACTAAGAATGTCTCTTATACCAATTTCTAGAGACCTGAACATCCTGAGTTTTCATATGGTAACATGAATGTTGTGAAGAACTCTTACGTACTATACATTCCTAACAATCCACCTCAAAGACTACCTAGTTTTGGGCAGGGAAGTAGACCTTTTAAGTTCAACCACAACACAAGATATCAAAAAAATTAAACAACTTTCAAGGATAAAAGTAGGGTCAAAGTCAGAACCAAGGCCAGAATCATAATTAGAACCAAAATTAGAGCCAATCACAGCCTAACATAATGTGTGAAATGTTTGCCTTCATGAAGAGACAAGATGACATCAACAATAATATGAACCAAAGTGCTATCGATAATAACATGTTGAGTGGTGATGAAATATCAAATGGGATGCATGGTTAGACAAATATCTGATCTAAAAAATAATAAGAATATGATTAACAAATAGCTAGAAAACTTGTCTGACCTTATTAAGAATCCATCAGGGAGAATTGTGTCCACTACATAGTGAAATCTTGAAGGACATGAGATCACCAAAATGGAAAATCTAAGATTACAGATCATTCTTAAAACTTTCACTCTTGAGGCTCCATAGCAGAGCATTGACACACTAGTAATAGAAAATAAGTTGTTGAAGTTTCACTAGAGAAACTTGCTACACTTAGTCCCAAGAAGACATTGTCAAAAGAGAAAAGCAAGAAAAAGAAATCTACCAAGGAAAATAGGGTCAAATTCTTAATAAACTATAGCTAATAGGGATTTGTAAGCTCCAAGGATTTCATATCCATACAAGCAAAATAAGGCACATTTGAATAAGAGGTTGATAAGTTTACTGAAATCATTTAAAATACACATCTTGATATTCCATTTTTAGATGACATTGCATAGGTGCCCACCTCTTCCAAGTTCTTGAAGGACTTGATTAAAAAAGGAGATGTGGTGATTAAGTATAAACGGTTAAACTAGCAAAAATGTTTATTTCTTTTGTACAAGCAAAATTTCCAACAAAGGAAATGTAAGGCCCCTTACCTAGCTTAATGCTTGAGTATGCTTGCCTTGCTTAATAAGATGCCTAAACCTTAATCTAATATTTTGATATGTTTTTATAACATGTGACATATGTATGTTTTTAGTTCGGTCATGTTTGGATGTTGTTTGAGCTATGTCTCCTTGCTCTGGACCAAGTTGCAATTTACCCAAGTTGAGGGGTTATCTTGTTATTTTTCACATGTAGAGTGTGTTTCTTGTACCTTAGCATCATGAGAGAGAAGATGATATTTAGGGGCACCTTGCTTGTACCTTCGTTGATGATGTGGCTTCACATGGCAAGTTTAGGGTTAGCTTGAGTTGCCTTGTTGGTTGTGCATCGACCTTACTAGGGTGTAGTGTGTTGCGACCACAACATCATTCCTACTTGAGTGTTGTGATTGCAACACATGCCTTAGGTGTGATTTCTTCAACCTTGGTGATCTAGAGGTGGTTAAGTCGAAGGGGTTGTCTTGTAGTGAGGTGTTTCGACCATATGGTGATGAGGTGACCTAATGTTGTGATCGCTACATGAGCTTGGTATGCTTTGGCAACAAAAAGGGTGTTGGTGACCTAAGTGGTTTATACCCTACCTTGGTTGTATCACCCTTTGTTACATGAAAGTATTTAGTGGTTGCATGGTTGTTTCCTTGGAGGACAAGTGTCCTTTTGGTGACCTCTTTTGTTGACACCTCTTACCCCCTTGCCTCCCTCCAACCTTGAGTATATAAGCTCTCTCTTCAACATGAAAACAATCCTTTTTGCTCTCTTTCCCTTATCCTTTATTGATTGCCCTACCTTGGAGATTGGTGGAGCTAAAGGGTGCTGAACTAGGGTCTTTGGTGGCCGATCATCCTTGCATGTGGTGCTTTCAAGCTTGATCGTCTCCTTGGTGGTGGTTCTTGGCGATTCTCTCTCTTGGTAAGAGGTTTTGAACCCTTGATCTCATTTTCTTTTATACCCTATCTTCCTCTTCCCTCTTGGCCATGAGACTATGGTGCAACCATGGTGGCTTTCTTTAAAGATCTTCTCCTCATAAAGGTCGGAGAGTATGGTTTGACCATAGTGGTACCTATGTGAGAAGAAGCTCTCTTCTTTCTTCTTCTTGTTTGGCCTAGGGTTGTCACCCTCTTTCTTGAGCTTTCCTTTGACCATGGTACTCTTCTCTTTTGGGCAACCTTGTGGCCATGGGTTTGATATTTTTTGGATCTTCTTTCTCCCTCTTTGGAGCTTGTGACTTTGGAGCTTAGTTCTCTTCAAGGTGGGTTATATAAATATCTTCTCTCTTCTATTATTTGCACCATAATCTTGCTTGCATGCTACTATTTTAATTTCTAAAACTTGATGCTAATGTGCTAGATGAAGTTATCATGATATAGGGTTTATGACTTTGTAGTATTCTCTTGTAGATCGCTCTCTTTCTTAAAACCTAATTTCATGTACCCGATTTCTATGTGATGATGAGGTGATGTTCTTGCATGAATCATGATCCTTGGTTTCGTCTCCATGTTATGTTTTGGACCTTATGTTTTCCTTGAAGTTTTGAATCGGTTTTCTTGATTTTGAAGCTTCATCTTCTCTTTCCTAGTTGGTTTATTGGTGTATCATGTTGAACATAATTTTTAGGGTTTTGATGACCATCTTATATGGAGTTTTCCCTTCTATGTGATGCTTAGAATTTTGATGTTTACCATTTGTTTCGACCGTGGGTAATCCTTGTTTTGAAGATGGTTAGGTGTGGTTGAGGTAGTTGACCTTGGTTCTCATTACACTCACCCCAATGTTCTAAGCCGATATAAGTTGGGTTGGATCTATTTCGGACGACATGCCCTTGTTGTGGGTTGGTTTTGTTTTGGTCGACACTCTTGAATTCTTATGTTGGTCGCAACACATAGTTGTCTTGGTGGGTCGCTACACTTGATGTGTGCACTTTGATCACAACATGTGTTCTAGTTTGATGGTCGCTACCCTTAATGGGTTATCCCCCCTTTGGTCTCTACACTTGCATGAGTGGACGTATGGTCTCACAAGGTGTCATGTAGGATGGCTGACACACATACATGGGTACATGGTTGTTATATGTGTGTGACAAGGTAAGGTTGCTACACATGTACATATAAATGGTGATTGACATGTAATTTTGTTTGAATAATTGTTTGACTAATCCTAATCATGTCTATTTACCCTAATGTGTTCCAAGAAATAGGGAATTGACATATCTAGGGTTTTGTGACAAGTGATGAGATGAAAACCCTAATTGGCTATGTGTGTGAAACCCTAACACTAATTCTAGTATTTGTGATACTTGTTGATCTTACTTGATAACTAGCATGTGGTTATATTTTCTCTCTCCTACTTGTGTAATCCTAACCTTGCAGGTTGAGTGGAAGGCATAGATATGTGAATGCTATGGTGATACTTATATAATGCAAGGTGGTGATTATGTGCATTGTTGAAGAACATTGTGATATTGAATGTGCATGATTAATGTGTTTGGGTCGTATGACCTAACAAGTGCCTTGTGCCTAGTTTGAGGTGAAATCCTATAGAGATGAGATTGAGGGATTGATATCCCATAATGATGTGATATTAGTGAAGGCCTTATGAATGGAAGCGATATAAGCATCAAGTGATATTGTGACAAGTATGCACCTTATACGTTTTATATCTTTTGGAGTTGTAATATCCCCTTATTTTTGTAGATTTTGTTTAGAGTTTATATGTAGTAACTTGATTAATGCTAAAATATACTCAATTAGCCTAATTAATCAAGTGAAACCCTAATCATGTAGGTGTCATGTACCATAGATCCATCTTTGATGAATGCATATTCATCTTGTTTTCAGTCACCATCTTTGGCCCATTTTTGCTTAAGTACATTCACTTTCATCTCCTAAATCTTGCAATATGCAATCTTTCTTAATTGATTGGATTATCAAGCTTATTAACTAGTTCTATATGAATTTCATGCAGATCATGCATGCCACAATGAGGTTGAATCTTCAACTGTGGGCCGACCTTTCTCAGCCCTTACATCCATCTTCACCTTAAACCTCCGTCAACCATCTTCTTCACAGCATAACAAAAGTCGTGGTTTGCATTCCTACACCTCAACCACCATCATCACCACCACCAACTGCCCTAGCAGTCTTGACCCTAGAGGTTTGGGCCCTAGTGGTCTTTCCCCAAGACCGTGCATCTTCTGACACCATCTGATCAAGAATCAACAGCCCCTCTTTGATCTCCATCTCGTAATTTCGACCATCCTGAACTCTTCTCACGGTCTCAAGACTGTGTGATGTCTTCACGGTCCCAAGACCGTGAGAACGCTCACGACCCCGAGATCGCGAGGGTTCACCCGACGACCACTGAGTCGTGATCATGTGCCTGCGTCATCTTCCTCCAACCACGATCATCTTCCCTTCTCGACCCTCACCTCGGTCTCCTCTCCAACCTGCAATAGCAACGACTTCCACCGCCATTGCCACTCACCTGCAATGCCTCCTCACAGTCTCCTTCTTTCTCCGTCTTCTCCTCCACATCCTCACGATTTGCAACCTTGACTTGCACGATCAGTTCTCAGGACCGCGAGCACTCTAGCAGTTTTGAGACCGCATGGACGACGAAGACCAGTGAAGCCAAAGATCGATTGGAGGTCAGGGACCGATTGGAAGCGTGAGACTGAAAGAAAGGTGGGATTGTGAGGCTATGAGTGTTCTTCCAAACCGCGAGAGAATCAAAACCATGTGGACGGAAAACTGAGAGGATGGAAACCAAAATTCCAAACCATGAGGAGGATCTAGTCTTCGAGAATGATTGGAGGTAGTGAATACCATGAGACCGAAGAAGCAAAACTGAGAGAAATGCAATCGGTTTCTAAACCGATTAGAAGACCCTAGCAGTCTTGGAAGATGAAACTTAACAATTTCTAAAACCATGAGTCTGGTCCCTGACCACCAAGCCTATAAATAAGACCAGAAGGGTCATCGTTTGGGGCATCAGATCTGGATGCCGCCAGGATACCTGAATACAGGCTCAACCCCTGGAGAGGGATCCTGATCCATCACTCCTCCACACTACTAGGCTACATGCATCCATGTTAGATCCTTGGTGTAGTACGATCTCCATAGCCAAGTCTTGCGGAAGGCTTGTGCTTCCATATGTCATCCACACCACATACACATCCCAAGGTTGTTCCTCCTGCTGTGAGCAAGGATGACGAGAAGAGAAGGAAGGTGGAGAGGGAAGGTCTTCCCTATCTGCCGCAGTGTCCCTTGCTCCTTATTCATATATGCTCCGACGTGGCATAGAAGACCGTATCTTCACCGAGTTGCCACTCTCTTCTACATCATGCTCATGGCAGAATCTTCCCTCTTTCTTGTTCTTTTTGTTCCTCGCATCATGAGCGAGTAGTTTCCTTTCACTGGGGTGCGGGGACTACCCCGCTGCCCATGCTTATATGTCCTTTTATTAAACATTCCATGGCATGTATGTAACTTTTCGTTTCACTGTTAATCGTCAATGTGTGCTTGTGGATTGATCACCTGCTTGCATTTATCTTATTCATTCCTATGTTGTGAGAACTTCAATATGTAGGATCTGAATGTCATTAATGTGGTTGACTCCCTGACGAGAAATCAGATGGGATTCCCTGAGGTTGTAAGTGTATGATCCGTGAGGGGATGAGCCATCTAGCCCATGATGACACTTTTGTGTGCCTAACGCCTGTATAGGGGGGTTGCAACTTTAGTTGAATATATATATCTTCAGAGCTGTAAGTGCATGATCCGAATGGTGATGAGAAATATGATGCCTAAGGTGATGCTTATGAGAACCTAAACATCCTAACATAGGGTTCACATTAGCTCTATTTGGATAGTTATATCTTGCCTGGGTGTTTGTGATTGGATATGTTTGCATGTGTAGAGGTGGTGAAACCTGGGACCACCCCAGTGATCCCCATCATTAATCTAGATCCAACTTTAATTCTACTCTTTACTTTCTTGCTATTAGTCTAGTTAACCTAAAACAACCTTTATTTTAAATATTAGTCTTACTTGAGCTAGACTCAACTAGCAACAATTCTTAAAGTCCATTGGGATTTGATCCTTAACTATACTGCGATAAGACCCTTCTGCTTGTGGGTGGTATTATTGTGCAAGTTTGGTTAAAAACTCAGGGATTTCCACCCCGAGTGAATTTGTTAGTGTGATAGTAGACCACGTCAAATTCTGGTGCCGTTGCTGGGTACAATGGAATCATCTAGTTAAATCTAGTTCTTTTGAGGCTAATCTAGGATTTTGCTTTTTTTTTATACTATTGATCATTCTCTTGAATTCGGTTCTACTCTGTCAACCTTACCTCCAAAAGATGTTTCCATCCCAAGTACTCTTAAAGACTAGTGCATGCACCACTCAAACAGTTCCGTCCTTGCTGCTAGCTTTGACCCTGAGATCGAACAAACCTTTCATCATTAAAGTAGAGAGAACCAAGCAAAGATGGCTCAAGAGGAGGAAATAGCCCGAAGGGTCGCTTAAGCCCTTAATGCACAAAGAGATAGTCTTATGCAAGAAGCCAGAGCTGCAGTTCAAGAAGAAATCCAAGTAGCACTAGCAGAAGCGCAAGCAGCAAAACTGCATAAGGACCTTAGGGAGTTCTCAATCCCTAAAGTTGTTGATGTTCACCACCCAGTACAACCTCCTCCCATCAACACTCCAAATTTTGAGATAAGGGCACATTGGATCACCCTGCTTCAAAATAGCCCATTCTATGGTAAGCAAGGAAAAGATAGTCAAGAACACATTCTGAGGTTTATTGATCTATGTGCTATGTCAAAGTAGAATGGAGTCTTAGACGATGCCATCAGACTCCATCTCTTCAAACATTCTCTTGCCGATAGAGCCATGAGTTGGTATAACTCCTTCTAATGTGAACCCATCACCACTTGGGAACAACTTCAAAATGTTTTTTGGAAAAGTTCTATCCTCCTCTCACCTATGAAATTAGGGGTTGAATAACACAGTTCACTCAAGTCCCTGGAGAATCCCTTGCTAAAGCATGGGAAAGATACAAAAAGCTTCTACGCAAGTTTCCACACCATGTCATTCCTAAGAATCAGCTCATTGAGATCTTCTATAGGGGTGTGGATGACTATATCAAGAAGTTCTTAGACTCCTCATCTGGAGGAAACTTCATGCATCAGATTATGACAATGCATGGAAGATTGTCACCCTTGGAGCTAAAAATCAAGCTAATTGGGGAAGATCTGTGGGCAAAGTAGTGTTGAAGGTAGCTATGGCTGAAGCTATTCCTGAGTACAAGTCTATTATTGAATCCCTCAAGCTCTTAGTTGCCAAACAAGACCATCTCAAATCATCTCTTGCTGCCTATGAAAGAAGACGCTCACTCCCACAACAACAAGAATAGATCAAGTCAGCTTCACTGTTCTGTGAAGCATGCAAAGTCACTGATCATTCTACGTTAGCATGCAATGTTCTCTATGATGTTGTTCTGAGCAACGTTAGTGGCCAAGGAGATAATGGGTAAATTAAAAATCTTAATGTTGTCAACACCATCCCTGGTCAAGGATGTTACAATCCAATTCAGAATAGGAACCATCCTAGTTTTCAGTATGGAAATCCTTCAGGAGCAGAAAACTCCCAGCAACTTGGTTCAAACAACCAACAACGAGTTCCGCCGGGATTCCAATTCAATCAACAGCAAAACTTCAAAAATCAGGGAAACTTTAGAGGTAACTTCCCAAATAGGAACTACAACAATTATCAGAATACTTCTCAGTTCTAGAATCCCAACCAAGTCTCATATCAACAACAACAAGGGCAACAAGCCGGCCCCGTCTCTTCAGATGACAAGCTGATGGCCACTGAGAAGATGTTGCAGTCGTAGCAGACTATGATAGCTAACTAGCAAGCCCATCAGAAGGCCATTGAATCTCAACTAGCTCAACTTGCAGCTAGCATGAAGTCGTCTTCTGGAGCCTTTGCTGGCCAACCAGAGAACAATCTTAAGCACCCAGAGTAACTGAAGGCTATCACCACTAGGTCTAGAAAAGACTATTCTGATCCTCCTGTCAAGACGCCTATGGTTATTACAGACAAGGATGACTTTGTGATTGTCCAAGACTCTACAACACCTGAGTCTTAACCAAAAGACCCAGTAACTACTGATAATACAGATAAGGAAAGTTCTGAAAAATCTTCTATTGTAGAAATAGAAACACTAGAGCCAGTTGTACCAGTATACAAGCCTCGTCCCCCTTTCCCTTCTCGTTTAAAGCAAACCAAGCTTGATACTCATTTCAACAAATTCAAGGAAGCTATGAAGAAGATTCATGTTGATATACCCTTTCTAGATGCACTGGCTGAGATACCAGCCTGGAAGAAATATTTGAAGTCACTCCTGATAAGGAAATATATAATTGAAGAATATGAGATAGTCAAGTTAGCAACAATCACTTCAGATATTATCCAGAGCAAGATGCCAAAGAAGAATAAAGATCCAGGATCTTTTGGGATTTCATGTCATATCGGTGACTCTTCATGTAAAAAGGGACTGGCCGATCTTGGTGCTAGCATCTCCATCATGCCACTTAGCCTTTTCAAAAGGCTAGGATTTGATGAGCTTCTCCCGATCGGCATGACCATATAGCTTGCTGATAACTCTATGACTCTCCATTTGAGAATCATTGAGGATGTCCCAGTCAAAGTAGGCAAAGACTCTTATGTCCCATGCGACTTCATCATCATGGACATAAAAGAAGACGCCAGATACCCTCTCATATTTGGTCATCCGTTCCTTGCCACTGCAAGAGCTATGATTGATGTTGAAGCAGGAACCTTGCTCCTTCAACTAGGTAAAGAAACTCTGGAGTTCAAAGTTTTTGAAAGTATGAGAAGACCAAGCATGCAAGAAGAATTCTACTTGATTGATTGCATATAGCAGATGTCACTCCTTACACAAGAGGATTATGAACAAGGAGATCCTTTAGGAGTGGTTCTGACTAATCCAAATGTAGATGGTTCAGTTGACGAACAAGTGAAGAATTGTGTCCTCCACCTCAACACTACTGAAGAAGATCCTAAAGACAAAATTGAGGAACTCAAGGCCATGAATACAGCTGAAGTCCCATGTGAGAAACTAGAGGCCCCTAAAATGAAGCCCCTACCTGAAGGTTTAAAGTACGAGTTTCTTGATGATCTCAAGGTTTGCCTGGTCATTATAAATTCCGATCTAACAAGTGATCAAGAAGATAAACTCATGAAGGAATTAAAAGAAAGAAGGAAAGCCATCGGCTACAAGATGAGTGATCTCACCGGGGTCAGTCAAGCATTGTGTATGCACAAAATCCCCATGGTGGAAGACCACAAGCCGATTATTGAACATCAAAAAAAGCTAAATCCAAATATGAAAGAAGTAGTTTGTCGTGAAGTTATCAAATTGCTTACTACAGGGATCATCTATCGTATATCTGACTCACCATGGGTAAGTCCAGTGCATGTTGTCCCAAAGAAAGGTGGCACTACTATTATACGAAATGAAGATAATGAACTCATCCCCACATGAACAATCATCGAGTGGAGGATGTGTACTGATTACAAGAAGTTGAACAAGGAAACACGTAAGGATCATTTCCTGATGCCTTTTCTTGATCAAGTCTTAGAGAGGTTGGCTCACCAAGAATATTTCTGTTATCTTGATGGTTACTCTGGATTCTATCAAATTCCTATACATCCAGATGACCAAGAGAAAACAACTTTTACTTGCCCGTTTGGAACATATGCTTTTAGAAGAATGTCATTTGGGCTTTGTAATGTGCATGCAACCTTCCAACACTGCATGGCAGCTATATTTGCTGGTCTAATCGAAACTATTATGGAAGTTTTTATGGATGATTTCTCCGTATATGGGGATTCATATGACTCGTGCTTGAAACATCTCTCCCTTGTCTTCAAACGGTGTGAAGAAGCACATCTTGTTTTAAACTAGGAGAAGTGCCACTTTATGGTAAAGGAAGGCATTGTTCTTGTCCATAGAATCAGCAGCCGAGGAATCGAAGTAGACAGAGCAAAAATTGAAGTGATTTCCAAACTCACTATCCCAACAAATGTAAGAGAAGTTCGCATTTTTCTTGGTCATGCAGGCTTTTACATATGGTTTATAAAGGATTTCTCCAAGATAACCAAGATGATAACGAATTTGTTGCTAAAATACGTTGATTTCCATTTTGACGAAGAATGTATCAAGAGTTTCAATAACCTGAAGCATGCCCTTACAACAACACCCATCATTAGAGCTCCTGATTGGGATCATCCATTTGAAATCATGTGTGATGCCAGTGATTACGCCGTGGGTGCTATTTTAGGCCAATATATAGAGAAGAAACACTATGTGATCTACTACGCATCGAAGACCCTCAAGGAAGTTCATAGGAACTATGCAACTACTAAGAAGGAACTCCTTGCAGTCATGCATGCTTTTGACAAGTTCAGACCCTACCTCATTGGTTCTAAAGTCATTGTCTACATAGATCATGCCACTATCCGTTACCTCCTAGCAAAGAAAGATGCAAAGCCCAGGTTAATCAGATGGATTCTCCTCTTATAAGAATTTGATCTGGAGATAAGAGATAAGAAAGGTATAGAGAATGTTGTGGCAGACCACCTCAGTCACATCCACACTCTGGAAATTGAGAAGATCCCGATTAACAATTCTCTTTCAGACGACTAACTCATGAAAGTTTCAGAAGCTACCCCTTGGTACTCGGACTATGTGAACTACCTTTCCACTGGTGTCATCCACCCTGAATGCATCGGGAATGCACTAAAGAAATTCATGCATGATGTGAAGTAGTATCATTGGGATGATTCGTACCTATTCAAGCTTTGTGCTGATGGTGTCTACAGACGTTGTATTGTTGAGGAAGAAGCCCAACCTATTTTAGAGCAATGTCACTCAAGCCCAATTGGAGGCCATATGAGTTCTAAGAAAACTACTTTGAAAGTTTTGCAATGTGGTTTCTCTTGGCCAACCATATCCAAGTATTCCTACAACTTTGTTCTAGCATGTGACAAATGTTAGAGAATAGGTAACATTATGAAAAGAGATGATGTGCCACTTAAGCTAGGGTAAGAAGTCGAGATATTTGATGTTTGGGGAGTGGACTACATGGGTCCATTCCCATACTCAAATGGATTTTCCTACATCCTAGTCGTGGTGGATTGCGTATCAAAATGGGTAGAGGTCATACCGGTTGTCACTAGTGATTCAAAACTTGTTATCAAAATGTTCAAGGATATTATTTTTCCCCATTTTGGAGTCCCACAAACCGTAATATCTGACAGAGGTTCTCATTTTTTGGAAATAAGCTTTGAAGCATTGCTGAGGAAATATGGTGTAACACACAAGGTAGCCTCCCCCTACCATCCCCAAACAAGTGGACATGTAGAGGTTTCTAACCGTCAACTCAAGGCTATATTGGAAAAGACAGTAGGCTGCAACCAAAAAGATTGATCAATGAAAATCAATGACACCTTGTGGGCCTACCAAATTGCTTTTAAGACTCCTCTTGGAACCACACCATTTCGGTTAATCTATGGAAAGTCATGCCACCTGCCTATAGAACTCGAACACAAAGCATGGTGGGCAATCAAATAGCTAAATTTTGACATGAAGAAAGTTGGAAAAGCTAGGATTCTACAACTTCAAGAGTTGGAAGAACTCTGAATGACAGCTTATGAGAATGCATAAATCTACAAAGAATGCACAAAGCTTTGGCATGATGGTCATCTGAAAAGAAAGGACATACAAGTGGGAGACCAAGTTCTTCTATTCAACTCAAGATTGAGGTTATTCCCAGGGAAACTCTGTTCTCACTGGTCTGGACCTTACATTGTTAAGAGCATGTACCTGCATGGTGCTTTCATTTTATGGAGTGAATAGTCAGGAGAATTTGCGGATAATGGCCAACACTTAAAGAGATATTTCACCTCAGACGACATAGGCACTGAAGCAATGCTGGATCTTACCAATTTGACATATCCACCAGAAAATTGAAGGATTCATGTAGAGCCATCGACGTAAAACAAAGGCACTTGTCGGGAGGCAACCTGATCAATAATTTCATTTTTTTTTATTTTAATTTTGAATTAGAAAATTTCACATCTGGTGGTCCAACCGGCATGAATTTTCCCCTCCATCTCGAATTTAGAGTTTGCTCAGGACAAGCAAATTTCTAAGTTTGGGGTGGAGGGTGGGTGGTACGTACTTTACTTTCCACTCACTCCTATCTGTTTCTGACTTAAGATTTCATCGTTGTTGACCAAAAATTTTAAGTTTTCAAAGAAATTGTATAGAAACTTGATGAATTTTTGACGCTTTTCATTTCAATAAAAGCCATTACCTAGATGGCTAGTTTCTCTCTCTTTGCATTTTGAATCATTATACCCTCCTTATTCGAAGCAAATCCTTAAGAGAGTCATTTTCTGAAACTAGCCTGTTGATTAAAATCATCTTGTGAAGCTTATGAATCCTAACATCGTGATCCTTCTACAAAAATGGCAAGTGTCTGTCAAACTGATATGGATCAAACATGTCGTACTTCCTAACTGACAAGTGCAACAATAACATGGAATCCCCACTGGATCCTCCTCAAGTCATTATTTGAGCAGAGTATGATAAGGAGAATGACCCGGTGCACTGGACAAAATCAAGTTGCATTTTGATCTGAACTCTCTTCTACACTTCTTCTACCATCTTCTTACCCCTCCGTCCATCAAAAAGAAATAAAAATAGCCAAAATAGTGCCAAACCCTAAGTTCGGGGTGGCATGCCACCTCTCTCTATATCCGCTTCATCCATACCCCTCGCTATTTAATAGGGGCATACCACCAAGAAAAGATGCCAATGTGCACACAAAAAAATGCAATCTCAAGTCGAATAGAGGAGAGATTCGCACAAAAAATGCAATCAATGTAATTGCAACCATATAATAAAATCTTGGGTCGAATAGAGGAGAGATATTCAACTTCCTTCCATACCAGCCTTCACTCCCTTTTCCACCTAAAGGCACAATGAATGCCCCCTATCCTGAAAAACACCAGTGTCAGATCAGGCACACACTTGTTGTTCTGCGGGTATCTCTGGACTCTTATAAAACTTTTAGAAATGCTTGTTGATTAGAAAAAGTGAGGAGGAAGTGATGTTGGAAAACAAACTCAGGAACGAAGATATCGTAAGATGTGCTCGATGATCTCAGGAAGTTTAGATGCTTAGTCATACTAAGCAGAAAGGAAACAATCGTGATGTGAAGATGAGGCAATCACATGAATTGAAATCATTCATTTGGCGACTATTTTAGATTTTGTGTTACTCGAGGATGAGCAACATTTAAGTTTGGGGTGTTTTGATGAATGCATATTCATCATGTTTTCAGTCGCCATCTTTGGCCCATTTTTTCTTAAGTACATTCACTTTCATCTCCTAAATCTTACAATATGCAATCTTTCTTAATTGGTTGGATTATCAAGCTTATTAACTAGTTCTATATGAATTTCATGCAGATCATGCAGGCCATAATGAGGTTGACTCTTCAGCTGTGGGCCCACCTCTCTCAGCCCTTACATCCATCTTCACCTTAAACCTCCATCAACCATCTTCTTCACAGCATAACAAGAACTGTGGTCTGCATTCCTACACCTCAACCACTATCATCACCACCACCAACTTCCCTAGCAGTCTTGACCCTAGCGGTCTTGGCCCTAGAGATCTTGACCCAAGCGGTCTTATCCCTAGCGGTCTTTGCCCTAGTGGTCCTGCCCCAAGACCGTGCATCTTCTGACACCATCCGATCAAGAATCAACGGCCCCTCTTCGATCTCCATCTCACGGTTTTGACCATCCTCAACTCTTCTCACGGTCTCAAGACCGTGTGATGTCTTCACCGTCCCAAGACTGCGAGAATGCTCACGACCCCGAGACCATGAGGGTTCACTTGATGACCAATGAGCCAAGATCCTACACATGTGTCATCCTCCTCCAACCACAATCCTCTTCCCTTCTTGACCCTCACCTTCCGCGGTCTCCTCTCTAACCTACAACAGTAATGACTTCCACCACCATCGCCGCTCACCTGCAATGCCTCCTCACGGTCTCCTTCTTTCTCCTTCTTCTCCTCCACATCCTCGTGGTTTGCAACCTTAACCTGTACGATTAGTTCTCAGGACCGCGAGCGCTCTAGCGGTTTTGAGACCACATGGACGACGAAGACCGGTGAAGCCGAAGATCGATTGGAGGTCAGGGACCCATTGGAAGCGTGAGACCAAAAGGAACGCGAGACTGTGAGGCTACGAGCATTCTTCCAAACCGCGAGAGCATCAAAACTGTGTGGACGGCAAACTGAGAGGATGGAAACTGAAGTTCCAAACTGTGAGGAGGATCTAGTCTTCGAGAACGATTGGAGGCAGTGAAGACCATGAGACCAAAGAAGCAAAACTGAGAGAAACTCAATCGGTTTCTACACAGATTAGAAGACCCGGTCTTGGAAGCTGAAACTTAACGGTTTCTAAAACCGTGAGGCTGGTCCCTGACCACTAAGGCCTATAAATAAGACCAAAAGGGTCCTCGTTTGGGGCATTAGATCTGGATGCCACCAGGCTGCCTGAACACAGGCTTGACCCCTAGAGAGGGATCCCAATCCATCACTCCTCTACACCACCAGGCTATGTGCATCCATGTTAGATCCTTGGTGGAGTACGATATCCATAGCCAATTCTTATGGCAGGCTTGTGCTTCCATCCATCATCCACGCCACATACACATCCCAAGGCTGCTCCTCCTACTACGAGCAAGGACAATGAGAAGGGAAGGAAGGTGGAGAGAGAAGGTATGCCTCATCTGCCACGGTGTCCCTCGCTCCTTGTTCAGATCTGCTCCGATGTGGCATAGAATATCATATCTTCACCGAGTTGTGACTCTCTTCTGCATCATGCTCATGGCGGAATCTTCCCTCTTTCTTGTTCTTTTTGTTCCTCACATCATGATCGAGTAGTTTCCTTTTGTTGGGGTGTGGGGACTAGCCCCGCTGCCCATGATTATATGTCCTTTTATTAAACATTCCATGGCATGTATGTAACTTTTCATTTCGTTGTTAATTGTCGATGTGTGCTTGTGGATTGATCACCTACTTGCATTTATCTTTTTCATTCCTATGTTGTGCGAACTTCAATATGTAGGATTTGAATGTCGGTTAATGCGGTTGACTCCCTGATGAGAAATCAGATGCGATTCCCTGAGGTCGTAAGTGTATGATCTATGAGGGGACATGCCATCTAGCCCACAGTGATGCTTTTGTGTGCCTAACGCCTGTATAGGGGACCCACAACTTCAGTTGGATATCTATATCTTCAGAGATGTAAGTGCATGATCTGAATGTCGATGAGAAATCTAATGCCTAAGGTGATGCTTACGCAAACCTAAACATCCTAATGGAGGGTTCGAAACAGCTCTGTTTGGATAGTTATATCTTGTCTGGGTGTTTGTGATTGGATATGTTTGCATGTGTAGTGGTGGTGAAACTTGGGACCACCCCAGTGATCCCCATCATTAATCTAGATTCAACTTTAATTCTGCTCTTTACTTTCTTGCTATCAGTCTAATTAACCTAAAACCAACCTTTATTCTAAATATTAGTCTTACTTGAGCTAGACTCGACTAGCAACGATTCTTAAAAATGTTTTCCTTTGGGATTTGATCCTCAACTATACTACGATAAGACCCGTCTTCTTGCGGGTGGTATTATTGCACAAGTTTTGGTTAAAAACTCAGGGATTTCTGCCCCGAGTGAATTTGTTAGTGCGATAGAAGACCACGTCAATATTTAACGTTAATATCTTGTTGGATGGTGAAATGGGTATTCCCAAGGGAAACTTAGAGTGCACACTATTGAGTACGTGAGGTACAAGTGACTATGTGTCCTTGACATCTTGATCCCAAGTGTTTAGGGAACGAATATGGTCGGGTCTCGGTAATGAGCATGTGATATGATGTGATAGAGGACGAATGCAGTTGTACCTCAGTGATTGGGTTATATACCCTAGTTTCTAGCATCGTGACCTATACCAAGGTTGGATAAGTGTTTTGCAGGACCATAGCTTTGACTATGAGTTGTTATCTTTACAAGACTATAGCTTTGACTATAGGTTGTAGTATTTGTAGTTGACTATATGTCACTGTGGTGCAGACTCAAACTGACCGAGTAGTGCAGGAGAATATCATAGATTCTGGCTCTTCCATTGAACTTGTATGGCACTAATTTTGACTTTGCAGTGGTCAGTTGGATTTGGATAGTACGACTCAAATCACTCAGGACAAATAAAAGACATAATACATCAGTGTAGTATAATTTTGTAGGGTTAAACGTGACTCACATTGGATGACCCTTTGCCTTATCTTTGTACTGATTTCTTGAATTATAATGTGGTAAGAGAAATCAACAGTTATACATGTTCTTCATATTCCTTCTAAATAGTTTAAATTGTTCTACTGCTCAGTGGTAACTGCCTAAATTGCTTAATTTGTATATCAGTTTTTTTTTTGAGAGGGGACGGAAGGTCCTATGATTGCGCCCCCCCCCCCCACTAACATAACTTAATTAGGCTAAATCAGCCAAAGCAAAGTTTACAAGACTTAAAGGAAAAGACTGGAAAAGACTAAAGCTATCTACTTGTCCCTTACGTTCCATGGTGGAAACTTCATGGGCAAGATTGTTACAAGAACAACTAACATAAGAAATGCTGCAAAAAGAAAAAAAAGTGTTTCAGGTTCCTAATATCGTCTGCAAGGATCCCCACGTAGACCCTCCTAGAAGAGGAGTCACTACAAGCTTGGACCACCTCAAGAGCATCTGTCTCCACCTCCACCTGTATGTTGCCATGGTTGTGTGCCCACTGGAGTGTTGTTTGCAAGGCTATGGCTTCTGTCATTTCTACCTCAGTGCATTTACTAATCTTCTCACTCGGGACCCCTATTAGCACTCCTTGGTTGTCCCACATCGCCATTCCTATGGCTGCCTCTCCTTCCTCCCCACATGAAGCGTCAACATTTGTCTTTACTCATCCGGGTGCTGCCTTAATCCACCGTGGATTTCCTTCACTACCCCACTGTGCGTTGTTGCTCCTCCTTAGGTTCTTCTCTCCTCCATCATTCTTGACCCATGTTAGTGTCGAACGGTATAGGTAGCCACTGTGTACTTTGCCTTCTTGGAAAACACGCATGTTGCATCCCCTCCAAACAACCCACATAGCAGCAACAATCGCTTCCTTATCTACCCTCTCGACAACCACCCCCATGGTGCTAGTGATGTCTTCATATTTGTAGTCTTCCACCCACTCTTGGGTCCCTCTATCCAGTTGTTCCCAGACCTCAGTAGCATTCGGACATCGGAATAGCATATGTGGAATTGTTTCTTTTTTCGACATGCAAAGCTGACATGTACCATCCTCAATGCAGTGTCTATCAAACAACCTCCCTTTGGTTGCTAGCCCCCCCATGCACACCCTCCACATGAAGTGTGCCATCTTGGGTGTCCACCCCCCTCTCCAAATGTGCTGCCATAAGTTGGCACCCTGCTGCCTTACATGCTGTCGGGTCTCCTCTTTTCCAAGCATGGCTAACCAGTATGTTGATCGCACCGTGTATATACCCTTCTTTGCCGGCCACCACGACCATATATCATCCTGTTCACGTATACTGAGCGGGATAGCTTTTATCCTTTCTATGTAAGATGGTGGAAAACAAGCCTCAAGTTTGTCCATGTCCCAGTCAAATCCATCTGGTGTCATAAGCTCACTCACCTTCCCGTAGGGAATGTCATCCGAGCTCTTGAAGCGTGCTAGAATGTCTTCCTCTCCCGACAGCCATGAGTCTTACCAAATGTCCACATATTTCCCATTTCCTACCCTCCACTCCATTCCTTCCTTTAGCAGTGCCTTTGCTCCCCATAAGCTCCTCCAATTATAGCTAGGATTGTAGCCTCTTCTTGCATCCCAAATGGATGTTCTAGGAAAATATCTGGCCTTCAGCACCTTATGCACAAGTGACTGTGGATTCACTCCTAAACTCCATAATTGTTTGTCTAGAAGTGTTTGGTTGAACATATGAAAATTCATGAAGCTGAGTCCTCCACCCTTTTTTGGTTTACACATATTTTCCAACTTGTCCATGCTGGCTTTCTTTCATTTCCTTTTGTGCCCCACCAAAACCTTGCAATGATACTTTGGATTTCATCAAGTGTGCCCGCTGGTATCTGGAAAATACTCATCACATACGTCGGGATAGCCTATGCCACAGCCTTGATAAGAACCTCCTTGCCGGGCTTAGACAGTAACTTCTCAGACCAACCTTGAAGTTTTTTTCCAAATCCTCTCCTTCACGAAACTGAAAATATGTTTCTTTGATCTTCCTATCGTTTTTGGGAGACCAAGATACTTTGCATGCCTGTCCACCTCCTTTACTTGCAGAAAACCCTTTAGTTCTTCTCGTTTTGTTTCTGTCACCCCTTTGCTAAAAACTACCTCTGTCTTTGATAGATTAATTTGTTGACCGGATGCCTATTCGTAGTGGCTGATAATTTCAGCTATCTTCAAGCATTCTGATGAGGTTGCTCTAGCAAAAAGGATGTTGTCATCTGCAAAGAAAAGGTGAGATATCCCTAGTTCCCCTCTACACAGAGTGGTACCGTGTATAAGGTTGTCACGAGCAACAATACTTAACATGGTAGAAAAAGCTTCTGCACATATGATGAAAAGGTAGGGAGAGAGAGGGTCGCCCTGGCAAAGTCCCCGCGAAGGTTTTGTTCTCCTGGTCCGATCCTCATTGATGGCAAACATGTGTTGGACAAATGTGATGCAGTCTTGAATCGTCTCCCTCCATACTCCTCCAAACCCCATTTTCTCCATCACATAATTTACGAAACTCCATTCAACCCTATCATAGGCTTTGGACATGTCTAGTTTCAAAGCAAGGTTGCCTTTCTTTTTTCCTGTGTCCCTCTTCATGGCATGGAAAAGTTCATAAGCAATGAGAGCATTATCAGTGATCAAATGCCCGGGAATAAAAGCACTTTGATTCTCCGTTATAATACTATTCATGAGAGGCTTTAGTCTATTTGTCATCACCTTAGAAGCAAGTTTGTACAACACATTGCAAAGGCTAATCGGGCGGAACTCTCCAACTATTTTGGGTTTTTTGGTCTTTGGGATCATCACCACCAGTGTTTCATTTACCTCCTCTAGACTCCTTTCTCCCTTCCACCATCCTTTAATGTAGCTAGCCACATTTTGACCCACAACACCCCAGTACTTTTGATAGAACATTGCTTTCAAACCATCCAGACTCGGCACTTTATTAGGGTGCATTTGTTTAAGAGCTTCCTAGATTTCCTCGCTTGTGATCTCTCTTTCAAGATTTTCTTTTTGTTCTTCATTGATCATCCTTCTAATGCCTCATGTTTCTTGTTCAAACCCCATGGGATTGCTAGTTTGGAACAGCTTGGAGAAGAAATTGGTGATGATGGCTGAAATATCATCTGCATGAGTTTTGAAATTCCCTTGATCATCCTCAAGACCCACTATCTAGTTTCTTCATCTCCTACTTGACGCCTTTTGGTGGATATAAGTTGTGTTGTGTTCCCCCTCCTTGAGTTCTTTTACTCGTGCCCGTGTTGCCCAATACTCCTCATCTCGCTTTAGCCAATATTGTAGCTCTCTAGAAATCTCTTCTGCCCTTTGAAGGTAAACATGGTCTGGATGTTGTGCTTGAATTTTCTTTAGCTCGCCTTCAAGTTCATTGATCTTTTTTTTCGATTCCCAAACTTATTTACATCCCACCTATTGAGATGATCTTTGCAATTAGTTAACTTTGTCTTCAAGTCATCACCACTTGTCCAGGCTACCCCAATAATGGTTTCACACTCCTCCTCTCCTGCCCACATAGGCTCAAAGGAAAAGAACTTTCTTCTCCTTCTCCCTTTTTGTTTTCTATTCTCCACTGTCAATATGATAGGAGCATGATCTGACTCATAGATAGGAAGATGGATGATCTTGCAGTGACTAAATAAATCCCGCCATTTGAGTTCCGGAAGATATCTATTAAGTCTTTCTTGCACAAGAACTCTTTCTGACAGCCCACATCTCCAAGTGTAGATGTTTCCTTCAAAACCAAGGTCCACCAATTCACAGTCATAAATAGTGTCCCTGAAGTTCTGCATGAACTTTTCCTCTCTGGGTGGTCCATCTTTCTTCTCAGAATTGGAAACTATCTTGTTAAAATCCCCAAAGAAAAGAACTAGTTCCTCAGCCTCCGCCTTTAGCCTCCTCATCAAGTCTCGTGTCTTTGCTTTGTTCGGCTGATCTTTCCACCCATATATCCCAATGGCATGCCAAGTGGTCCTTGTATCATTGTCTTTGACTAGACTGATGACATGTCTATTAGAGTAGTTGAGAATTTCCACCTCTGTATCTTTCCACCAGAAATTGATTCCTCCTGCCCAGCCTGTACTAGGGATGCACAGGCCATCTTTGAACCCATAACTTATTTGAACTCCCTCCGTCTTCTTCCCAGAAATCATAGTTTCCATAATGAAAACTATATTCAGGCGCTCTCTCCAACACCACGATCAGAGAGTCGTGCACATGTCAGGGTCGCCCAAGCCCTGACAGTTCCAGCTAAAGAGTTTCATTGTTCTTTGCAGGATTGGTCACCGCCAATCTCTGCTACTTGGGTCTCACAAACCCTGGTTGAGGTAGATCCCCCTGTTGAAGTTTGCTTTGCCTTCTTCTCACCAGTCGCAGTCATTGGTAGTTCATCAAGCTCCATGTCACACCACTCCGAGTTCCTACCCCTTTTCCCACATCACCTCCTCCTCTGGGATGCCAAGTCGGGTACCTCTACTCATTTTGTACACCCACGGTTGATGTTTCTTTTTTGCTCTGGTTGAACTCGACAATTGCTTTTCTTTTGGTCCAGCAGCCTTCCTCCTTTGTGCTCTAATAATTGCACGATGATCCCCTTTAGTTTTGTCTTTGCTATGTCCCTCGTCGTGTTGGCGTTGCAAGAGGGGTGTCGTTGGTCTAGAAATGTTCACATCCTTGCCCTTCCCCTCACCACCGTGTTGACCACATGACTTCCCTATCCCATCTCCATCACCCTCTTCTTCCTGCACTACAGGTGCAGCTTCATTTATCTTACCACTCCCAGCCTACTCACCTCCTTCATCCACACAACGCTCCTCATGTTGCCTGCTATGTATTGTTACCACTCCCCCGTCACCTGTTACCTCCCTGACGCCCTGTCCTGCTGGGTGTTGCCTGGAGTTACACCGCGTTACTCCGTCCCTCCCTTCCTTCCCTACTTGGCCCGCGTTGATTTCCAACTCGTCTACCCCTGCGTTCCTCGGACCCCTACTACTGCGCCCACCGCTCCGATGACCTTTAAGACGACTGTCTTCTTCTAGTTTCCTCCTACCCCTTGCTGTCTCTACTTCGGTGCCACCCACAGTCCTCTGCGGCTCCCCACCACAGTCGCCCCTCTTTGTTCTTCTTTCTAACGATGTTGCATCATCATTTCCCTCCACACCCATCGCCTCCCTACCGACTCTGTGTTCATTGTGACGCTATGTTGCTTTTTCATGTGTGTTTGTAAACACTACCTCGTTGGTGCCACTCGATGCGTCCCCGATGCTACGCCCAGATAAAATTTGATGTGCCCCTTCCATCTCGTCGTTGCTTTGATTCTCTAGTTGTGCCTCTCCTGATCCGCTGTGTGCACGGCTTCCCTGTTGGGGTTGCGTCTCCATCTTATCTGTTCTGAAAGTGAGTTTGTGACTTGCTGGTCCGTTGCGCCCCCTGCTGTCGCGCTCGAGCCTCCGTTGTTTCCATGGTGACGCTCGTAGCCAGTTCCCCCACCATTGCGCATGGTCTTTCTCAGCGCTGGCTCCCTGGAAGTCTTTGTCTATGTGCCCAAGCACTCCACACACAAAGCAAAAATTGGAGAGACATTCGTATTTCACCTCTATCTCCACGACGCTGCCTCATTTCATTCTGATCTTTAGCGTTCGCTAAAAGGGTCTGGTAACATCCAGCAAAACCCTAACCCCGGTAGACGCATCCCACCCCGATCCGTCAGTGTCCACTTTAGTTACTTCTCCAATCCGCCCAGCAATTTCACAAACCATGCCTTCTCCTCTATAACCTAGAGGGAGTCCATACAAATGAATCCAAAAGGGGCTCCTATTGATGATGACCTACCCTGGTTGTTCCTCCTTGTAGACCTCTTTGAACATCAGTAGTCGTCCGTCAAAGTGCCACAGAGACCCATCGATGACACTCTGCCTATCGTGCCAGTGAGTGAACTGCATTACAAATATTTCCCATCCTAATTGCTTGAAATCAACCTTCTCTTTGAGACTCCATGCCTATGTTAGTGTCCTCTCCATAGCTCAGAAATTGTATGTGCGATCTGTCAGCAGTTTCCCTATCAATGCCAACTCTATATGGTCCTCCTCATCGCCGCTGCCCACTGGTTGGACATCAATGGGTTCCTTTTCCTCATTCGAGATCTGAAGACATGCATATCTGTCGACTAACTCTGCCGCCATTTGGGGATGGGACCAGAAGATAACCCAAACACTTGAACCTGCAAGAGATGAAACTCTAGACGGGTGGGAAAGACATCTACAACTTGGAACCCTAATTTCCAGAGCGACGGGAAGCGAGGGGATGAGATTTTTATTAATTTGTATATCAGTTTAATACATATAGTTTAGTTGAATCTGCTCAACCTGATAATAATGTTATCTACATGCTTTAAGTTGATATGTGCTTATAATAGATGTTGGTAGAGAGTTATATGTCTCATTGGGACATTTGGTCTCATCCCGTGGGTTTCCACATATTTTAGGTGGTCATGCACGATGAGGTAGAGATCGTGTGGTTGAGGCTAAGCAGCAGGAGGAGCAGTAGCTATTGAAAGGTTGGACATGCCGCTAATGTTTTATAGTAGAGTCCTATGTGTCGTCCTTATACTCTCAGGTCCTTGGGGGAGGTTTTGTAGATGTTGTATATCGAGGTGATGTTTTGGTAGTATGCCTTTGTTGTACATATATGACATGTATGTATGTAAACAGGTTGTGGCCAGTGGGCCAATGGACAATGCCTTTTAATAATCTTTTGACATGAGATATGTTATAGGTGGCTCTTGTGGCCTCAGATGTAACAAATTTCCATGCTTAATCTTAAGAAATATCAGTTTTAATTTGTTGTTTTTATGGTAATCTGGTTATTAGTATTAGTTTTGCGCTTTGTTTTGAGTAATCTCGCTTTGTGTGGCAATGGGCGTCACAACTTACATGGTTGGTATCAGAGCTTTAGGTTCATTGGGTCTACATGGACATAAGACTGGGGTTTGTGTCTATTCTAGTGTCCTCTAGTCTGTCTTATGGTAACTTCTGCTTATGTAGAAGAAGAAGAAGAAGAAGAAGAAGAAGAAGAAGAGAAGAGAAGATGGTTGGAGAACACAAAGAACATGTTGTTGAGAGCAGTGTTTCTTCTCCAGGTGGTGGTGCCACGAGAGGGTTGATGGAGTGCTTGAGATGCCCCAGTTTAACCTAAAGGTGGTAGCTAATCTTGCTTTCCAATCCTTGTTTGGACAGTTCATGGCCACGATGACGCATATGGCGAATAGAATGTCCCCGATCCAAGAGAAAGTGACAGTCCCCAATGCAAAGTCTTCAGGTTTTGGGAAGACCATTGAAAGATTGAGGCGTGTAGGGGCAGTTGAGTATGCGGGTATGGAAGACCCGAATAATGTAGATCTATGGTTGACTAAGATTGAGAAATCCTTTAAGACCTACAACATCCTCAAAAAGGATAAAGTGAAGCATGCATTGTATCTATTGAAGGGGAGTGTTGGCCATTGCTGGGCCATTAAGGAGGAAAAGTGTACCAGTGTCATGATTAGTTGGGAATAGTTTTGATGGGAGTTCATGAGTCGATACTTTCTAGAGACATATCTAGGTGAGAAGATCACACAGTTTGAGAAGATCTGACATGGATCTATGACCATCAACAAGTATGAAGCTAAGTTCATGGAGCTTCCAAGGTTTTGTCCTCATATGACAACCACAAGCAAGGAGAGGATCAGATAGTTCGAGAAGATTTTGAGCACAGAGTTGACGACTCCAGTGTCAACTTTAGATAATAGAGAGAAGTATGCCACATTTGTGGAATCAATTAGGAGGGTATAATGATCACTAGTGGAGAAGAGAGAGATGAAGGCCAAGAAGAGGCCTACTCAGTATCAAGGACAGTCATCCGGAGGCTTTAAGAAGCCTAGGTTCTCAGTGTCACCGTCACAGAAAAGGTCGGCAAGTCAGTCTCAATGGTTGCCAGGAAAAGGTAGAGGTCGTAGCTTTCTGCCAATAGGAACCCATAGTGTCACATTAGTTTCAATGGTAGGGCCGTCTAGGACAGGGTATGAGAGCAAGACTTGCTACAAGTTTGTACGGGTTGGGAATATGAAGTGGTTTTTCCCAATGAAGGACGAAGAGGTTACCCAACAACTGAGATAGAGTTAGCAATCATAGTAGGGATAATAGTTCAACAGTGGTAGTGGCAGAGGATGTGGACGGGCGTCGTAGGCTGGTTCTTCTGGGCAAACCAGCAGAGGAAGGGGACAACAACATGCAATGTCTTGATTCTATGTGATGAATCATATAGAAGGTGTGGTCAACCTACGAGTCATGACAAGTTAGATGGAGTTATTTCACTCTACTTTGTCTTCTTCTTTCTTTATATCTGTTTTGGTTGACCCGGGTGCAACACACTCTTTTATCACTAGAGAAGTGATTGCTAGTTGTTCCTTGCCTGTTAGTCATAGACGTGATAGTCTTCATTAAGAAACCCCTTTGGTTGGTTTCGTCGAGTGAAGGGAGGTGTGTCCATCTTGTGTACTTTCTTTTCAGGATGCAGCATTCAAGTGGATCTTATACCACTTGACATGCATGGATCGATGTGATCCTTGGAATGTATGCTTTGGAAAAGTATTGGGTGGTTTTATATTGTGGTTCCAAGGTGACGACCTTTGTAGATGGTGATGATATGTGAATCTTCCAAGGAGATAGAAAGATTCTTCCAACTTGTTTAGTATCAGTGATGGCGGTAGAGAAGTTGATGAGGTAGGATTGTGATGTATTCTTGGCACATGTGGTGGATACCAAGGCTTGGAGTCTGAGTATCCAAGAGTTGTGAGTTGTCTATGAGTTCCAATACGTATTTTCCAATGAGTTTCCACATGTTCCCCCAATAAGAGAGATTGATTTTGAGATCAATATCATACCCGACATGTAGTTAATAACACAAACACCGTACAAGATGGCACCAGCTGAGATGTCAGAGTTAAAGAAAGAGTTGCAAGATCTTTTTGAGAAAAGTTTCATCATGCCAAGTATGTCATCGTGGGGCTCTCCCATCTTGTTTATCAAGAAGAAGGATAGATCCATGAGGTTGTGCATCGATTACAGACAGTTGAACAAAGTCACGATAAAGAATAAGTATCCCGTACTGTATTGATGATCTGTTCAACCAGTTACGAGATGTCGTACTATTTTCCAAGATAGACCTGAGGTTGAGATATCACCAGTTGTGGATCAAGGTAGATGACATACCAAGGTCAACTTTTAGGAGGATGTATGGTCACTATGAGTTCGTGGTTATGTCATTTGGGCTAACCAATGCACCAATAGCATTCATGTAAATGGTGAACATGGTGCTCAAACCTTACCTTAGTCAGTTTGTGGTGATGTTCATAGATGATATCTTGATATACAGCCGAGATGGTCAGCAACACGAGAAACATTAGCGCCAGGCGTTGACTCTACTAAGACAACACTAGTTGTATGCAAAGTGTACAAAATGTGAGTTTTGGTTGAAGTAGGTGTTTTTTCTTGGACACTTGATATCTGTTGAGGGTGTTCGTGTGGACCCCAAGAAGGTGGAGTCTGTGATAGAGTTGGAGTAGCCAAAGATGCTAACATAAGTTTGTAGTTTTATGGGTTTGGTGGGATACTATAGGAGGTTCATTAAGAACTTCAGCACAATGGCATTACCCCTAACTAAGTTGACAAGGAAAGATGTACCGTATGTCTAGGATGACAAGTGTCAACATTATTTCCAACTTTTAAAGGAGAAGCTGACTAGTACACTAGTACTAGTGCTGCCAGAGTAGGGAAAAGGCTTCATTGCCTTGAAGAATGGTCTGGGTTATGTGTTGATGCAAGATAAGAATGTGATCTCTTTCTTGTCATGATAGTTAAAGAAGCATGAGGAGAACTATCCCACACACAATTTGGAGTTTGTAGCAGTGGTCCATGCCTTGAAGATATGTAGAAACTACCTTTATGGCGAGAAGTGTCAGATCTTCATGGATCACAGGAACTTGAAGTACATCTTTTCACATCAAGAGTTGAACTTGTGGCAGAGATGTTGGATGGAGTTAATCAATTATTATGATTGCACCATAGATTGTCATCTAAGGGAGCAAATGTGGTGGAAGATGCTCTAAGTGGGAAGCTTTCATCATCATCATCTTCTGATAAGACGCAGTTATGTTCCTTGGTGTGAGACAATAGAGGCATGTTGATATCTTTGCATGAAATGAATGTAAAGTTGGAGGTGTCCATGCTAACGGGATTGTTGGCACAGTTACAAGTGAATCCCATGTTGCGACAGATGATTAGAGAGGCTCAGCATGATGATACTGTGATACCGTGGATCTGAGCAAAGTTTGGTAGTGAGAAGCATAATGGTTTACACGAGGCAGAAGATGGGATAGTATGTTACCATGACATAATTGTGGTGCCTGATTATGATAATCTGAGGAATATGGTCTAGTAGGAGGCTCACACTTTGATGTATCTTATGCATCTAGGAAGCACCAAGATATGTCACAATCTGAAGGATTTGTATTAGTGGCCTGGTTTGAAGTGTGATGTGGTTGAGTTTGTTGCCAGATGTTTGGTGTGCCAGTAGGTTAAAGCAGAGCACTAAAATCATGAAGGAACTTTGCAACCATTGCACATACCACAATGGAAATGGGATCATGTCACGATGGACTTTGTGGTTAGCTTGCCTAGGACAACCAAAGATCATGAATTTGTAAGGATGATTGTTGATAGGTTGACAAAGACAACACACTTTTTGCCAGTGAAGACAACATATATAGTGTAGAAGCTTACTCAGATATATGTTGGTGAGATAGTGCGGTTACAAGGTATCCCAACTACCATTGTGTCTGACAGAGGTCCTCAGTTCACCAATCATTTTTGGGAACATTTGCACACATCGATGGGAACGTAGTTGAGATTTAGTATAGTGTTTCACCCATAGATAGATGGACAGTTAGAAAGGACAATCCAAATTCTAGAAGATCTATTAAGAGCCTGTATTGTGCAGTTTTTGGTAGGTTAGGATGTGCACCTCAGTTTGATAGAGTCTGCATATAATAACATCTTTTAGAGGAGCATTGATATGGCACCTTATGAGGCATTGTATGGGAGACATTGTAGATCTCCATTGTGTTGGTATGAGACTAGTGAGTATCAACTTTTGGATCCTGAGCTTGTGCAACAGACTACAGAGAAGATTAGAGTGATTCTGCAATAGCTAAAGGTAGCACAAGACAAGTATAAGTCGTATGTAGATAATTGGTGTAGACCATTAGAGTTCCAAGTGGGAGACAAGGTGTATCTCAAGGTCTCTCCTTATAAGGGTGTTTTGAGGTTTGGGAAGAAGGGTAAGTTGGCTCCTAGATATATGGGACCTTACCTGGTGGTAGCACATGTTGGAAAGGTGGCCTATAGGTTGAGTTGCCCCCTGAGTTGCACAGGTTACACCTAGTGTTTCATGTGTTTATTTTGAGGAAGTTCCACGCTGATATAGATTTGGTGTTGCAGCCAGTGGAGGTTGAGCTACATGAGGATATATCTTATGTGGAGGGTCCTATTTTGATCCTAGATAGGAGGATCAAGAAGTTGAAGAAGAAGGACATCAGATTGATTAAGGTTTTTTGGCATCATCATGGCATAGAGGAATCCACATGGGAGCTTGAGGAGGAGATGTGAAGGAAGTATCTATCTCTTTTCACGTAGGATTTTGGGGGTGAAATCCTTGTTAGGGGTTTATGGTTATAAGGCCCCTGGCCTAGCTTAATGTTTGAGTATACTTTATTTGCTTAATAAGATGCTTAAACCTTATTCTAATCTTTTGAGATGTTTTTATAACATGTAACATATGTATGTTTTTAGTTTGGTCTTGTTTGGATATTGTTTGATCTATGTACCCTTATTTTGGACCAAGTTGCAATTTACCCATGTTGAAGGGTTATCTTGCAATTTGTCACATGTAGAGTGTGTTTCGTGTACCTTAGCATTATGAGAGAAAAGATGATGTTGAGGGGCATCTTTCTTGGACCTTGGTTGATGATGTGACATCACATGGTGAGTTTAGGGTTTGCTTGAGTTGCCTTGTTGGTTGTGCATTGACCTTTCTAGGGTTTGGTGTGTTGTAACTGCAACATCACTCATGGTTGGGTGTTGCAACCGCAACACATGTCTTAGGTGTGCTTGCTTCAACCTTGGCGATCTAGAGGTGGTTTGGTCGAAGGGGTTGTCTTGTAGTGAGGTGTACTGACCATGTGGCGATGTGGTGACCTAGTGTTGTGGTCACTACATGAGCTAGGTATGCTTTGATTGCAACAAGGGTGTTGGTGACCTAAGTGGTCAATACCCTACCTTGGTTGTATCACCCTTCGCTACATGCAAATGTTTAGTGGTTGCATGGTTGTTTTCTTGATGGACAAGTGTCCTTTTGGTACCCTCTTGTGTTGACACCTCATATCCACCTTACCTCCCTCCAACCTTGAGTATATATGCTCTCTCTTCAATATGCAAGCAATCCATTTTGCTCTCTTTCCCTTATCCTTTCTTGCTTGGCCAACCTTGGAGTTTTATGGATCTAGACGGTGATGATCTAGGTGCTTTGGTGACCGATCATCCTTGCATGTGGTGCTTTCGAGCTTGATCATCTCCTTGGTGGCGGTTCTTGGTGATTATCTCCCTTGTTAAGTGGTTTTGAACCCTTGATTTCATTGTCTTGTGCACCCTATCTACCTCTTTCCTCTCAGGCATGAGACTATGGTTCAACCATGGTGGCTTTGTTTGAAGATCTTCTCCTCACAAAGGTCGGAGACTATGGTTTGACCATGGTGGTACCTATGTGAGAAGAAGCTCTCTTCTTTCTTCTTCTTA
The DNA here is from genome assembly GCA_963693085.1 of Alisma plantago-aquatica. Lineage (NCBI taxonomy): Eukaryota > Viridiplantae > Streptophyta > Magnoliopsida > Alismatales > Alismataceae > Alisma > Alisma plantago-aquatica. The sequence continues at coordinate 666,608,481 of OY856411.1, read as the reverse complement.
TTTGGTCTAGGGTTTTCACCCTCTTTCTTAATCTTTCCTTTGACCATGGTGTTCTTCTCTTTTGAGGTAACCTTATGGCCGTGGAGTTGATCTTTGTTGGAGTTTCTTTTTCCCTCTTTGGAGCTTGTGTCTTTGGAGCTTAGTTCTATTCAAGGTGGATTATGTGACTCTCTTCCCTCTTGTATTATTTTCACCATAAACTTGCTTGCATGCTACTATTTTAATTTCTAAAACTTGATGCTAATGTGCTAGATGAAGTTATCATGATCTAGGGTTTATGAATTTGTAGTATTCTAATGTATATTGCTCTCTTTCTTAAACCCTAATTTCATGTGCCCAATTTCTAAGTGATGATGAGGTGATGTTCTTTCATGCATCATGATCCTTGGTTTTGTCTCCATGTTATATTTTGGCCCTTATGTTTTCCTTGAGGTTTTAAATCAGTTTTCTTGAGGTTGAATCTTGGTCTTCTCTTTCCTATTTGGTTTCTTTCCTTGAGGTGATGTTCTTTCATGTTGGAGATTGTTTTTAGGGTTTTTGATGACCATATTATATGGAGTTTCTCTTCTATGTGATGTTTAGTGTTTTGACATTTACCATATGTTTTGACTATGGTTTGTCTATGTTTTGAAGATGGTTAGGTGCGGTTGAGGTAGTTGACCTTGGTGGTCACTACACTCACCCTAATGTTCTTGGTTGTTACAAGTTGGGTTGGTTCTATTTTGGTGGACATGCCCTTGTTATGGGTTGGTTTTGTTTTGGTCGACACTCTTGAATTCTTATGTTGGTCACAACACATGGTTGTCTTGGTGGGTTTCTACAGTTGGTGTGTGTGCTTTGGTTGCAACATGTGGTTTGGTTTGATGGTCGCTACCCTTAGTGGGTTAACCCCCTTCGGTTGCTACACTTGCATGAGTGGACTTATGGTCACTACAAGGTGTCCCCTAGGATGGTCAAGACACATACATGGGTGCATGGTTGTTACATATGTGTAACATGGTAAGGTTTCTACACATGTACATATGAATGGTGATTGACACATAATGTTGTTTGAATGATTGTTTGACTAATCCTAATCATGTCTCTTTAGCCTAATGTGTTTCAAGAAAGTGAGAATTGACATATCTAGGGTTTCGTGACAAGTAATAAGATAAAAACCCTAATCGGCTGTGTGTGAAACCCTAACCCTAATTCTAGGGTATGTGATATTTGTTGAGCTTGCTAGATAATGAGCATGTGGTTATATTTTCTCTCTCCTACTTGTGTAATCCTAACCTTTCAGGTTGAATGAAAGTCATATCTATGTGAATGCTATGGTGATGCCTGTATAATACAGGGTGGTGATTATGTGCATTGTTGAGGCACATTGTGATATTGAATGTGTGTGATTTATGTGTTTGAGTCTAATGACCTGACAAGTGCCTTGTGTCTAGTTTGAGGTGAAATCATCTAGAGATGTGATTGAGGGATTGATATCCCATAGTGATGCGGTTTAGTGATGGCCTTGTGAATGGCAACGATATAAGCATCAAGTGATATTGTTACAAGTCTGCACCTTATATGTTTTATATCTTTTAGAGTTGTATTATCCCCTTATCTTTGTAGAGTTTGTTTAGGGTGTATACATTGTAACTTGATTGATTCTAAAAGATACTCAATTGGCCTAACTAATCAAGTCAAACCCTAATCATGTAGGTACCCTGTGATGTAGATCCATCTTCATCATCAATATCTTACTGGATGGTGAAACAAGTACTCCCAAGGGAAACCTGGAGCATATACTGTTGAGTATGCGAGGTGCAAGTGACTATGTGTCCTTGACATCTTGATCCCAACTATTTTGAGAACGACTACGGTCTAGTTTTGATGATGAGCATGTGATATGATGTGATAGGGGACGACTACGGTTCTACCTCAATGATTGGGTTATATACCCTCGTTTCTAGCACCATGACTTGTACCAAGGTAGGCTAGGTGTTTTACATGACCATAGCTTTGACTGTGAGTCGTTGTCTTTACATGACTATAGCTTTGACTATAAGTTTTAGTCTTGTAGTTGACTATATGTCACTGCGATGCATACTCAAACTTACCGAGTAGTACAGGAGAGATCATGGCTTCCTGCTCTTCCATTGATCTTATATGGAACCCATTTTGACTTTGCAGTGGTCGATTGGATTTTTGTGGTATGACTCAAATCCTCATGACAAATAAAATATGTAATGCAGACGTGTAGTGTAATTTCTTAGGGATAAGAACGACTCACATTGGATGATCATTTGTCTTATCTTTGTATTGATTTCTTGAATTATAGTGTGCTAAGAGAAATCAAATGTTACACATGTTCTTCATATTCCTTCTAAAAAGATTAAATTGTTCTACTTCTCAGTGGTAACTACTAGACTGCTTAATCTATACTATAAGTTTAATTCTTATCATTTATCTGAATCCGCTCAACCTAATAACAATGTTATCTACCTGCTTTAAGTTGATTTGTGCTTGTAATAGACGTTGGCAGAGAGTTATATCTCTCTCTAGGACATTTGGTCTCACCCCGTGGGTTTTCACATCTTTTAGGTGGTCGTGCATGATGAGGTAGAGATCGTGCGGTTGAGGTTAAGAAGCAAGAGGAGAAGTAGTTGTTTAAAGGTTGGATATGTTGCTAGTGTTGTGTAGTAGAGTCCTACATGTCGTCCATGTACTCTCAGGTCCTTGGGGGAGGTTTTGTAGATGTTGTATATTGCGATGACGTTTTGGTAGTATGCCATTTTTGTACATATATGGCATGTATGTATGTGAACAAGTTGTGGTCAGTGAGCCAGTGAACATTATCTTGTAATTTACTTTTGACATGAGATATGTTACGTGTGGTTCTTGTGGCCATAGATGTAATAAATTTTTGAGCTTGAGCTTATAAAATATTGGTTTTAATTTCATGTGTTTTATGGTAATCTAGTAATTAGTATTAGTTTTGAGCTTTTTTTTGAGTAATCTCACTTTGTGTGGCGATGGGCGTCATAGATTATAGGAAAAGGGTGTTGGTGCCTTTATCATCCCTTTTGATGTTGGAGATAATAAAGAGAGGAAAGGACTTGCTGACTTGGGATCTAACATCAACTTGATGTTTTTGACCCTAGCACAGAGATTCAAACTTACGAATATGGTGAAAGTAGGTATATGAATCCAATTGGCCGATCATACATTTACAAGGTCACTCAGAGTAGTCAAAGATTTTCCCATCAGAGTCAAGACATTTTTCATTCCTTGTGACATGTTATAATAGACACATTGGAGAAATCCACTTGTCCCATGATCTTTGGAAGGCCCTTCTTCTCTATTAAAAGATATTCAATCAATATCAAAGATGGAATCATAATAATTAGAGTTGGGAATGATCATATCGATTTTAAAGTTTAGGACTCAATGTGGGGACCTTCCCTATTTGAGTTTCTTTATTTTATGGACATTTACAATCAGATTTTTGACAAGTTATGACATGGTATTTGCTCCCCCATGCCTCATAACAAGGGCTCTACTCATCCATGGCTATGGGATACATATAAAAGCAATGGAAAGTTGCATAGGACATAGTACAAGAGAGGAAATAATGTAAAACTCCAAAGAAGTATTAGAACAAATAATAACTCTGGCTAGAATTCACAATTTCATCCTTGCCATAGCACTTTCCTCAGCAACATTCTCTTCAGAGCAGTTGGAATGGAGAACAAATATCTCTACTATAATTATCAAAGAAGAATTAGGAAAGAGGATGGTTCTCTCAAGTAATTGCTTCTTTCTCTCCAAAATTGTCTTGCACTTCTCTCTATCAAATATGAACTGCCTCTGAAATTGTATGTTACTTGCGGTTTCTGAAGTGGAACTTCCTCGATTGAAGATGACACCACATGCTGGTTGGCCAACATGGAGTGTTGATATAAGTCAAGGAACTACAAAAAAAATCTAGAATGAGGGAACACGGGGTATTGTTATATCAACACAGTATGTTGCTGGGATTCAATAAGTGTTGACTTCTTTGGTACCAGATTCTGCATTGCAACACAATGTGTTGAAATCTCAACAAGACGTATTTCTGAAAACATGGCATGTTGTTGACTGTTTCTGCAACATTAATTTTCTAAAAATGTGGATTGTTGGGGATGACTCGGTGCATGATATGATGGTTTGTATCTCCCCATTTTGATGTCAAAATGTTATACCTATGATCAAAACCATGGAGGTAAAGATAAAAATGAAGTGGAAAATCTAGCTTGATTAGAGACACATTTAAGAATAAATGGATTGAGAAGTGCATGAATGAGTAGGCAAAAGGCAATATAAATTATGCACATCATATAACAAGTATCCTTTCCTCTTCTACGAATTTTGAGAAAACTTTTTATTAGAGGGGGGATTGTTACAACCCAGTCTAAGCTTATTTGGTAATACAAGAGTTAAAGATAACCCTAGAGATAATTATGCTTATAAGTATTTTAGTAATCTTCCAGTTTTTGCATGTGCTTCACACGTCTTCTTTTAATTTGCATAAGAGTGATGCATAAGCTTGATTGTCATTACATCCACATGATAATTTCTTGTTATCAATTCATGAATTATCTAAAAGTGAACCCGTATTGAAAACTAACTATGATCAATTAGCCATAAAGTTTATTACCTTAAATATTTTTCTTTACGTCATATCAACTTGTTTGTGAATATTGAAAAAAATTAAGAGAAAACAACTTCTGCACAATTTTTATGGAGTGATTCGACGTGATAATCTAATAAGAAACAAGATAATCAATAAATTGTTTTTTCAATTAAAATATGAAAATTAAACAATTTCTTTGCTACATAATTTTAACTAATTATAATGAAAAGTAAGCTTTATCAATGTTTATTTTCTCAATATGACACAGAAAATATAATTATTCATAATTATTACTATATCTTATTGACTATATTAGGAATGGTTGATTCTATCTATCATAGGCTCAGTTTTACTTCATGAAAAATATACAAATAAAACCAATTTTGTATTGATTTCTACATTATTTCTGGAGGACAATTCAAACCATAATCCAGCACAAATGAATATGACTTTGATTTTTTTTATTTTAATAAATTATCATCCAATTGGGTCTACAAAAATAGACTTTAACATAGGAAAGAAAAATGTTATGAAAGTGGAATTCATCTATCCGTTTTTTAAAATCATTATTAGTTGGGTTAACACTTTTTTGTCAATAAGTATTTTCCAACTAATTAGATGTTACTTTTGAAATATATCTTTTTGATTATACTCACAACAATAATTAAATTTAGCTCAGTACAAATGGAGAGTAGTTTCTTTAGTGCTACTTGTCACCACTATGTCACATGTGCTCCAAATTGTAGAAAGACAATTGTACTTATTTAAATTGAATTTGTATAATTTCATTTTTTTAGAAATATATTCCTATATTGTGTATGCCTATATACATCAAACTCATAACTTTTACAAAATGGAAAAGCATCTCATACACTAAAAGCACATGATTAACATAGATGATGGTCATGAAAATCATACTTTATGATAAACATGTAGGAAATTCACATATTGGAAGTATCCAGATAGCATTGATTTTGTATTGTATATGAGATCTCTATTATGTATGCAATGTTTGATTACACATACATAATGTATAACAAATACATAAGACATTGAAAAAGAACAATAAAATCTAATAAACTAATACATAAACTATCCTAACCCAAGGTTTATGAACGTTACACAATTTGACTTTCCATTTTTTGTTATAGAAATAGTGATAAATGCTCTTGATATCACATTATTAAATTATTGTATAATATAGAATTACACACAATCCAGATAAAAATAAGAATATATCAAATAAAGATGTTAGTGAGATGTCATATTTAATTTTATGATTCAAACAATTCATCTATATGTGAAAGTGTTATTCAAATATAAGGACAAATAGATGTATCCATGTTTAAAAAATCAACCTTTTCACCTCTCAAAAATAGATGTATCCATGTTTATTGGAGTAAAGTGTCATTTATTTCTCTCAAAACTAAAATCGTTCCTTGTAATACTATAGTGGAAGCATCCGGTTTGGTGATATTTTGTCAATTTCAATGTTTTCATTTTTTTTTGCAAAAATAGTGACTAGTAACAAAACATTACATGGTGTACGAAGGAGAACTGAAAATCTTAAAAAGAGACTGCATATCATTCTGGTAAAGAGCAAGAAGAGAGGTCGGGCATGTTGCCCAAGCACAAGAGGCTTCTGGTTGCTTTAAGCACTGCTTTTCCAGCCAATCTACGAGCTTGTTTTGGCTTCGTCTCTAGAACACCACCTTGAAGAGAGGAAGTTCAATACAAAGGAGCTTTATGGCCTTGGACAGGAGGGCATATCTAGGTGGTGGTACTTCAAGGCCTTCAATCCAATTCGACGCATTCTGAGAGTCAGTGATCAATAATGTTTTCATTTTTTGAACACACATTTTTAAATTGATGTACTTTTTTTTTGAAAATTATATATTCTACTTGTGCATGAACTAAAATTTTCTTACTCATGTCTTGATTAAAACATTGTGACAAAAAAATTTGACACCAAATGTTTTGACGTTGATGTATTTTGATTCCTTATTTGGTTGGCATATGGTTAACTTTTGATAGTAAAGAGATGTATTTCTTATTCATATTGCAGAGAAAAGTTAAATATGCATTCTAAAAAATAACAAAGTAGATATTTGTTTTGATTATTGACTCTATGAAAATTATGAACTATAATTAAAATTCAATTTTGATATCTTTTTTGTGCATTTTCACATTCAATCAACTACTACATAAATATGTAATGAATGTCAAAATATTATTATACATCATCAACTAAAAATTTAGTCATTATTTTGTTAATGTCTAAACATTATTAGATGCATAACTAACAAAAGAAAATTGTAACTATGTTTCTTAAAGTATGTAAAGTATATGTAGATTAAAATTTTAAGATGTATTTGGCTCGTAAAAGTATCCGTAATCGAGTGAAAATGAGCATGCTATTATTACAATAGTGGTGTATAATACTATCCTTAGAAATGATTGTTGGATCGATGGGCTCTAGAGGGGGGGTGAATAGAGCTACACACACTTCACAAAAATGATTAGACCACCAATTTAATTGTAGTGCAAAAACCGATGCAAGCAGCAATTTGATATCCTATTCTAGCATACAGAGCAAGGATAAGAGATAATGAATATCATGCACTGGGATAGGTGGTTTAGAGTGGTTCCACGTCCTAAACTTAGGAGCGATGTCAATCCACTACCTAGAGTTGGTTAGACTCTAGGATTTGCAACTTGGTCCTATTATTTATCACGATAAGATTACAAGAAACATAAACCACACAACCAAGGGCTTAATTACTCAAGGTAAGATCTTCTACCTATCCAAGGACTTACCCACAAAGTGAGATTCTTCGGCCTTCTACAAAGGACTTACCCAATCTCACCTTTGTCTTCAGCCTTGCAGGAATTACCTATCTTACTTGAGCTTGCCTTGCACCTCTCCTTCACTTGGAGAGCTTGCCCACGTTTTCCCTTCACCAAGGGAGCTGGAGCAACGATCAATCTTCACTCTTGAAGATCAGCAACACATCTTCCCCTTCACTCGGAGAAGAACAGCAGAAACTCCTCTTTCACTCGGAGAAGTAGCTTCAACCAATCTTCAATTTGATTTGGAGGTGGGAAGAAAGAAAGGAGAGCTTTACATAGCACAAAGGATAGCTGTCATACACAGGGACCTATCTCACTCACGAAATTGTCTTGAAGGTAGAGAGAGAAAGGGGCTCAAGGGCTTGGAACACTCTCAACTAAGCTAGAACCAAGTTTGCAATGGAAGAGCAGCTTGGAATGAAGTCCAAGGGGTTCTATTTATAGTTGAGGGTGGCACTTTATGTTGTGGGACACTTGGGTGCAAAAGTGTTCGTTTTTCCTTCAAGAAAATGGCTATATTTTTGCCCAAAACAATTCACCAACGGTCATATTACTTTTTTTGCAAATTCTTTACAGTGCATTCGGTCGAGTATCAATGGGTGTAACTCGACCGATCAAGTAGCAGGCAATCCAATTGTCAAATGATCGGTCGAGTTTTCTAGCCTCCTTCTTTGTCCTAGTTATGAGCGAGTAGTCTCCTTCACTAGGGTGCGGGGAGTAGCCCCACTACCCATGTTTTCATTTCATGCAATGTAATCCATAGTTTGCAATAAGAGATATACTTTCTTTTCAGTTCAACATCAATCGTTTAATGAATGCTTATTGCTTGATCACCAACTTGTGTTATCTTTTATCTTTTAGTATGGATTGTCTACGTTTTTACTATCAGATTCGAATCTCGATTGAATGTTAGTTCTTGATGCATGTATCCACCATGCATCTGTTTCGGTATCTAGGAGTGCTTCTCAAGAAGTGGAGTAAACTCACTTCAATCGTTGTACTTTCATACTATGAAATGGAACCAGTTGACGTATGAAAGTACGACCTTGATGAGTCGAGGAACACACTTTGCAAAGGGAATGATGTAAAGTAGGTGACCATTCGTTCGGGGATGGCTGGCTTTGCAACATTCCCACACTTCTCGTAGCTAGTTCTCCGAAAGGAAGCTAAATCTACAAAGATACTAACTGTTTAAGACTCTTTTGCAGGTTATGTTTTATGTTGCATGTTTTGATCCATGTGTAGTGGTGGCGAAAGCCGATCACATCCTCGTGACTCATTATCATTGTTAACATCCTTAAGTTTACTTTCTTGCTCTGCTTTACTTATACTTATTTTAAAACAAACAAACCAAACTCTCCGATCTAGATACCAACCACTAAGAGGTCAAGTGAGATTCTAACATTTTCCATCTTGTTGCTTTCAACAAGACCATTGTCCTGTGGATTCGACCCTTAACTATACTACAATAAGACTTCCACGTATCCTAGTATACATGGGTGGAGTTCTCAATCTAGTATAAGCAAGGCAAAAACCTAAAGACTTACTATCTTTAGGATTTTTAGTGGTGCGCGCAATTCCACGTGAGTGGAAGCTCCATCACCTATCAATGCCGGATATATATCTCTGATAAAGAGATGATCATATAAACAATCAGATACGCAAGATTATTCTTTGTCAAAATCCTAATAGTAGGATAGCAGATGCATCATAGTCTCTACTCCCTATGATCTCGTGTCCAAAGTGCAAGAGGTTTGAGAGTAATCACACTTTCAATTTATAACACAATACTTAGATGCCCACAATGATAATATGGGGTTCTTTAGTTTTTGGGGAATAGGGACAATAGATAAGGCAATGGAAACAAAAATTTCCCCCCTATTTCTTGTTGAAGAGATCGCGTCAAAAATAACACATCTAGTAAAGAAGGCATGAAGAGAGATACTTGGCCCTAGAGAAAGTCCAGTGACAACCCTCGCATGGTGATGTGTACTCTTTCCAAGAAACACACAAACAATTGTGACGGCCTCCTAGTGTAGCACCACGAACTATGGTTGTTGTTGACCTCTTAGTGTGGCAGCAAAAACCTCCATGCCTCTACATAGTCCACTTGGACCACTGGGAAGTCCATGTTATGCTACTAGAGTCGATGGGAAGGAGTTGTCCCTTCGAACATCAACATGCTAGCATTGACTTACTCTCCCTTGTTGTCTTTCCCTTGATGTCTCTCCTTTTTACGGGTAAGACTTGCTTGGGCTCTCTAGTTACCACAACTATTAGAGGACAACAATTGCCAAAGATTATTGTTGTATCTTATAAAATCCTTGACTATACCCCCTATTTATAGGATGGTCATGGGCAAGGTTCCCAAATCAATTCGGAGTCAAAGAGACAAATTTTTGGTTGTTGCGAATCATGACTTGGTCTATTCACATTTGAACTGGTTGGTTTGTATGTGAATTGGTCTCTTCAACACTTGGACCGGTCGATCATATGTAATAAGGTCGATCCAACATTTGAATCACTCAGTTCACTATATTTCCTATTCACAAACATATCAGCTTTCAATGTGACAATTAATGCACAACATGACGTCAACATCAATCCTTGATCTAATCATACTGATCATTCAACTGATCATTTCACAACTAAATTGATCAATTCACATTTTGAAACGGCCGATCACTTCTGAATCGAGTTGTTCATATTGTAATCGGGGAATTCAAATTTTAGTTCATCCAATATACAACCATTATCATTTAAATTGAATACCTAAACACTTTAGTAATCAAGTTAAACCATATTCATGAGTAAACTCCTTTTCCAGGTGCATCCTTGGTGTGTGACCCTATAGGTCCCAAGTTACATTGGTAATGAATGTCCATAACCAATTTATGACATGACTAGAAATGAGCGATATCTAGCAACACATCATTACTACCCATGCAATTGGAAATTTGGATAATAAATTCAACCTACAATCCTTGATCAGTGTTATAGCGATTGTATAGTGCATTTGTCTCTGATATGCAGATTGAACTTGAGGCAAGGAATCATCATCCTCTCAACGTTCAATCCCTATCCCTTGAACTAGAGCAGACTGTCTGAAACACATATGAGCTCACATATCAAATATTGAGTCACATGAGTATGACCATATGTTTCAGTCTCACTTATACACTAGCTTGGATATCAATCTCTTGTAGGATGAAAAAATCCCATCTACATCATTCACACTCAATCCTTATGTGTTGCAATGTACCCAAGCATCACCTTTATGGTAATCCTTATTCAAGGCTTGTTGGAAGATGTCAAAATACATCAAATGACATGTTATGAGTGTAGTGACTTTAGGTTTAAGAACCACAACCAAAACTATCACTGTAAGATATGATTCTAACTACCATTCCATGGTCTTCATGTATCACTCTCAAGGTGGGTCTGGCTGATACACTGTTATCTAACAAGTACCTATGTGTTTGGTTTGATATCACATTTCATGACTGATGAGATGTTGTCATCAACCAACACACACTCTAGTCTTATGTATTACTATTGTCTATTTTTCTTCTATAGTAATATATGACTAGGGACATAACAAGAATGCATGCACTCTTATCATACATATGATCTCATTGTCCAGGTCCTAAACCTGAAGACATATGTCATCAAGTAACATCATTCTTTAGACATTTATTATGTTTGTGTCACCATCTCATGATTGAGACAAACATAATAGATGGAATCACCTTTATAATTATCAAATTAGATATCTGATTCCCCATTACAATCATTGTATGATTGCCTCTATGTACATACATACCAACAGTAGTAAGTGGGTTTGAACATAGGAATAAGGGTGACAAGTTTTTTAGGATTTGAGATCTTAGCTTAAATAAGTCAAACCACAAGAGAGATATGGTATTCCTTACCAAACAAAATAGGCAACAAAACTAAGTAAATCAAAATTAAGCAAATAAAAGTAGAATAGATATTTTTTGTGTCTTTAAGTATATGGATGGAACTTAGGTTGTCTTCTAACATTTAATAACCCTCACAAATATGCAATACTTACACCCACTATATACCATTAGCATAGTTTATGAGCAATTTTCATAAGTGTCTATTCCCTCCTCTCTTGATATCAGGTTAGATTTGGATCATTAGCATGCCTATCTCTTGAGATGGCAAACAAACAATAAAAAATACAAGCATATGATCACTAGCTCAAATATTCCAACACTTTCATGCATTCATACTATTCTGCAACTCTGGATATAAACTAGTATGTCTCTTTTGAGTGATATCCATCAAAAATAACAAGAACGATAGTTGTTCATGCAAGTGAAGCATTCAAAAACAAGAGTATGAAAATAAACATTGTTAATAATATATTTATTCAATGGAATATAGGAATTTACATGATGGAATAGCCTTAGTGGCTACTCCCAATCCAAGTATGTGGATTAGATACGAAAATGGTAGCTAATCATGAAAGTGAAGCACTCAGAAACAACATTATGAAGTTAAACATTGCTAAGAGTATATTGATTAATGGAATATAGGTATTTACATGTTGTGGAGAGACTTAGTGTCTACTCCCGACCCAAATACATGTAGCATATGGAAACTTACCTTCCCTATACCTTAAACCCTAATTCCCCTGAATTAGATACCAAATGGTATATCCATAGATTAACCCAAACATGTTACAATGTATACTCTAATATGGACATGAGATGAGTTTAGATGACATAGATGTCATGTTTGACTTAATAGAGTACTAGAAATCTTATAATGTAGACGATGAGTCCTTTTTCAACCTTAACCCTAATATGATGTTAAAAATAAGTAACTAGTTCTAAGTGATTAATATTAAATATCAATAAATAATGAGATTTTCTATAATAAACCCACAATCTATACTTAAAACAACTCATACCCTTAAAATAAAGTTAAAAATTATCATTCAAAAATTCATGTAATAATACATGATAAGTTTCATGCAATGAATAATACATGTATATGCATATATTGATGTGTCCCAAACCTTCAAAAAGGCAACTAATTCAAATCATGTGTTATAATGAAGATGAATTTGGATATATTTATATCGACAAAAGTGAAGGGAAACACCTTAAAGGACATAAAAAGAATATATAGACTAATGGGAGTTGATTTTTCCTAAGTGGAAAGATAATATCACCAAATTATTTCAAAAGGGGACTTAAATTAAATAATGGAATTGGTTCCATGCAAGAGTGAAGGAAAACAATTCATGGGAAGATAATCCTAGAGATAATCTAATGTCAAAAATTATACATAAATATATTTATTGGGTGAAAAAATATGAATGAACCCTTCTAATCCTAAATGAATGGATAACTTATTAATGAAGTCAACAATAGGGAAAAAATATGATATTTGAAACCTCATGCCTTAATTGACTTGTGTGTTAAACAAATAATCCTAGATGTCTAATTTTATTTAGAAAAAAATATAAGATAAGATTTAAAAATATTAAATAAAATATTTGATGAATTCAAAAGTGGAAATGAATGGAAAATTTAGATTCTACTGGTAAATATTACCCTAGGGACCAAATTTAATTGAACCATGTTTGAACCCTAAATTAAATTAGGAAAGAAAAGTGTTTAAAAATAGCCAAATTTGAGAGATATTTATATTGATTCAATTTTGTAAAGTTTAGTCGATCGATCATGCTAGTTTTCCTTTTTCTTATGAGACACAAACTCTCTCTATAATGTTGGATTTTAATCTTGTTCTCCATCACTTGTATTCATCTGTGACATGTTTAGGCAAGTAAACTTGTTTCATGAGAGTGTAGCATAGGGTTTTCCTCCGTATTTACTCCCTCATCTTTCTGTATTTTTGCATGAATTCATCTCTGTTTGAACTGCTTATACAATTTAGCACCATTCCATACTAAAATCTCTAGGATTCATTTGCTCAGACCCTCAAATGGTAGCTGACCACATTCCTCTCATGTCTCTCCTATGTTTTACTTTCTTTATTTTCTCCTCTCATGTCCTAGTCTTTAAACTCATACAAAGCCTTCCCTCAACCTTCACCTTACTCCCATGAGTGCTCCTCAACCCTTCTTTCAACTTCAAAATTGCCACCTATCTTCCCCAAACCCAGCCTAGGTCGATGAAGTCCTAGAGTAGGGATGCATCATCATACCTTCACAAGACTCGCAGATGATCAAGGATGCTTCCTGATAAAACAACAAAGCCTTTTGAGGCCTACAAGTGTATGATTCGAGGTACATTTGTATCCCTCTTTTGTGTTTTTTAAAAATAGGTTTGAGATTGGATTTTGAATGTCAGGGTGGAAGACCCTTGTTCATGGTTTATTTGTGTTATTTGTCATCCTTTGGGACTTTTTGAATTGATCATCGATATATTTAGGGGTTGATGTTAGATGCATTGTGGTGATCTAGGATCTACACCTTTTCCGCCATGACGATATAGCTTCTATGGCTCATGGTCATCTTACATCCGTTAACTTGGGTCCGCTGAGATCAACAGACCATGAGGAAGCCGCATGTCTCCTTAGTTGGTTCAGGTAATAAGCAGTTTGTGTTTTGGTTTCTCACAGTCAAGCTCTAATGCACTAGTGTTTCACAAGAGGTTTTGATGAGAGGAAGAAGATGAGTGCCAACAATTTCTTAGTTGTGCCCTTAGTACAACTCAATATGGTCAAGATTTCATGGACAAGATCATCATATGACCTTTAATATATTTCATATCACATGGATTTGGTTTTGGGTGCAATTTACTAATACATGATGTCACACATTCAGTAAATGATGCATGATGCAGGGGTAACCTGAAAATTGCAACCAAATTTGTTTTCAGTAGTTCACACAAATGCTTCAAATTGATTAATTCATAACTAAGCATAAGTAACTCAGAAAAATGTAATGAAATATGTTTAGTTGGAAAATTATCCTCCTTCGAATGGTATCTTTTTTAACATAATTCAAATATAATAAATATATAATTTTTACCAATTTTTCTAATTGGTCAAATTTCTAAAATTTCACATCATATTGTTTATAATATTAATATAGATATTGCAAATGCAATACCGTAATAATCTAAAGAAATTCCTTCATAGAGGCACGAGATACAAATTAGGCTTCCAATCCGTTTTGGATGGAAAATTCCAAAGATAGAACGACAAAGTCTGAAGATGTTGATGATGGCAATATTACATTCCTATTTATAATATTTTGGATGCACTATAGAGAGAATATGGATCATTAGATAGCACCTAGAAGATATCAAATACAAATAGAAGGAAATACAATCCATATCTAATAATCTATAAGTAAAAATTTAAAGTATAATATGTAATATATTCAAGAAAATACAATCCAGGAGATGATATGGTTTTGATAACCTAAGTCACTAATGAAAAAATATGATTTTAGAATCTATGTAATAAACATGAACGTAACCCTAGTTTCATATATATGTTCAATAGGTGTTTGAAGACCCTGTCTTGGACATAGGGTTGACCTTAGACATATATTGACTTGAAATGAGGTGTGTTGCATATCCTAGATTCTATATTGAGCAATTGACCTATATTCCTCTTTCTTAATCTACTTGGAGACTGAAAATCCCAATCTTATTAATGAAGCTATTTCCTTGAATTGTTCTTATTTGAAAGATACCTTTTGTTACTAATTTCTAATTTACCACTAATTTATTGAATCTTCTTTTATAGACCCCCTGACCCCATTGTCATTCATGGATGTTATCATCCCCTAATATGTTGAATTAATCTTGCTTATACTTTGCTATTCACCTTATGGTGACTACTAGTATATTTTGTGTGGACGTGTAAGTTCCCACACTTGATAACGTAGAGGTGAGAAATCTTAGAGGTGTAAATTAGCAGAGCAAAATGGTAGATGTGACATTTCCTACCAAGATATTTATATTTTTCTAGTATTATCACATGTAAAATGCAAGGATGCCTTGCTCACATTTGTCATTCTCTTCTTTGAAGCTTAAGTAAATTTATTTCTTGCCTCTACATTTGTGCATGTACAATAGACTAAAGTTATTTAGAGTAGCAGTATCTATGTACTGCCATAATATTATTGGGTGTGCCTTTCCTCCCTGAGTGTGCCTATCCACTTGTATTATATTTATTGGGCGTGCCTTTATGACCAAGGTACAACTTTTCACCCAACATAGGCTAGAGAATGTATGGGTCATATACCTACTCAAATAATATTAGTTTGATTGTTTTAACATGCATTAAATATAAATGTATTATGATATTTATTAAGGCAAGAATTTCTTTTTTTTAATATTTTAAAAATGTTCTCTTTGATATCCACTTGGATGTTCTATAGCCCTCTTGATCTGAGAAGCCTTGATATAGTTTAATTGTTTTCCTTTTCCACAAGGTTTCTCAATCCCTATATATATGCTTATACTGACATTTTCATGTTGACGACTTCCATTTTGTCTTCTTTTATGGGTTATGCTTCCGACCCCATAGGCGAAGGACATGGTGGACATGACATGATGACATGGACTTAACATAGTGGAGTTGGATTTTGGGAGATAGGACTAAGATAGCTTGGACATACCTCTACCTAGTGAAGAAGTTGTTTTTTTCATGTAAGCCCCTAGAGGGAGATTTTAATGTAATCTTTTAAAATGAAATTAGTCATGATATTTTGTTCTAATGTTATACTTTGGTCTATATCATAACCATTTATCAAAAAATGAATAAAAGGTATCCATCCAATTGTATACAATGAGTACATGTCTGTTATGGATGATGACTCTTCTTTGATGAAGTAAGGAGTGGATCCCCTCTTGGGTCACACTCCTTACAAGATGGTATCAAAGCCATGACGCTTAGATTCTGACTATTTCAAAAGTTATCTCCCTAAGTATGATTGTTACCTTGCATAACACCCTTCAAGTGACATGTATACCCTAGAATATACCTAAGACACCTATATTATGATGGAAGAATATTTTGGGAACATATGAGGTACACAAACGAATCATGTATAGTAAGCCCTAATATGATAAGGATTTAAGTGCTCTTACCCAAAAATCTTGGTTAGTTGTGATATATCTCTTTGGAAGTTATGATTTTTTCTTTAGGGTGGAGTTGGTAATGAGGATGTTAGAGTGGTGGGTTAAAGAGATCTCACATGAGAAAAAGATTGTGACTTGGTTCTCACATTGCTTTTGGTACCATCTTTCTTTTACATTGCATAGCTTCTTATCATAAAAAATCATTTTCCATCATACCACTATCTGTAAAAGAAACTTTTATGGATTTTATTGATGTTTTCTTACAATAAGTCACAATGAAGAGATCTATGAAGTCTTAGAAGAGAAATTCTATAATTCTATAGAATATCATTTTGAACCCCTAGAGTGATGACTGGAAAGTATCGCATGTACAAGAGATTTACTTGACCTACCCTTTTATCTCCTTTAAGTTGTATAAAATTGTGCCCAATGTTTTTTTTAATGATCATGTGAACCGTAAGGTTGTTAGGTTAGAATCCCAAGGACTTGATTTCAACCCTAGGTACCTATGATCATCATGTTTGATGCACACCATATGTACATCATAAACACACCTAGATGGCACAACTCTTAAAAAGAATGTGTAACCCTAATACCATGGTGTTGTTTAGTTTTATCTATTAGTTTAAACCTTTTTAAGGAATGAAGAGTAGTTGGTTGATAGTATAAAGATGATTAGATTTTTTGAAGAAATTCTTTCAAGTGGTGGAGTGTTAAAACATACCGAAACATGCCTTCCCCATCCCTGAAACCCCATTTCCCTTGAATTAGGTAGCAAAGGGTATACTCAATAGCTTTAGCAAAACAAGGTACAATGTTTTCTCTAATATGGACATGGGATAAGTTTAGATGACCTGGATGCCATGTTTGACTTAACAAAGATACTAGAAATCTTATGATGTAAATATTAGGTCTTTTTTCACCCTTAGCCCTAATAAGATGCTAATACTAAGTATTTAGTGATAAAGTATTAATATTGAATAATAGTAAATAATTTGATTTTGTGTGATAAACCTAGAACCTATAACATAAACAACTCATACACTTAAAATAAGGTGACAAAGTATAATTCAGGAATCCATGTAATAATACATGACAAGTTTCAAGAAATGAATAATACATGTATATGTATATATTATTATGTGCCAAACCTTCAATAAGGTAACTAATTCAAATCATAGATGGAAACACGTTTGGATATATTCATATCAACAATAATGAAAGGGAAACACGTTAAAGGAGGGAGTTAATTTGTTCTTTAGTGGAAAGATATTATTTCCAATTACCTTTCAAAATGGAACTTTACCTAAACAATGGAAGTGGTTGTATGCAAGAGATAAGGAAAATCATTCATGCAAAGATAATCCTAGAGAGAATCTAATGTCAACACATTATATATAAATATATTTATTGGATGAATAAATATGGAAATAACCCTTCCAAGTCTAATTTGATATTTAACTTATTAATGATGTCAAAAGTAGGAAAATAGTGTGATATTTGAAATCCTCAAGCCTTATTTAACTTATGTGCCAAATTTCACATTAAGCAAACAATCCTAGACGCCTTAATTTCATTTTAAAAAGAAAATATAAGACTAGGCTTAAAATATTAAATAAAATATTTGATGTCGCAAAAGAGGCAACTGATATAAAATTTGGACTATAGAGGTCAATATTACCCGAGGTGCCAAATTTGGTAAATATCAAATCATGTTTGAACCCTAAATTAAACTAGGAAAGAAAAGAGTTTAAAAACAACCAAATTTGATGTATATTTAAATATACAAATTTGATTTTATAAAGTTTAATTGATTTCCTGATCATGCTAGTATGCGGTCCATCACTTTTCTTTAACCTTGGTGTGTTTAGGAAAGTACGTTTATTTCACAAGACTGTAGTGTAGGGATTTACTTCACATTTTCTCCATCAACTTTTCATATTTTAGCACGATGTCTTCTCAGATTAAACTCCTTATCCAATTTCACACCATTCCATACTAAGATTTCTAGGGTTCCTTTGCTCGCAACTCAGACATAATTTGACCACTTTCCTCCCACATCTCTCCTCTATTTTCCTTTCTTTTTATTCTCCTCTCCTCTCCTGGTCTTTGAAACCCTATAAAATCATCCCTCAACCTTTGTCTGACTCCCAACATTACTCATATACCCTTCTTTCAACTCCAAAATTGTCACCTATCTTCCCCATACATGACCTAACTCAATGAAGTCATGGAGTCGAGACATGGGCTCCTGCCTTTGCAAGACTCACAGTGTAACGTCTAAGATTTGAGACCTTGGATAAAATAATCTTAAAATGAATGATTGGACTACCCATATCACCAATGTACACCTCCTTTTTAGGGAACCAATCATTAAAGAACTCCATAGTTAAGCGTTCTCATCTTGGAGTAGTACTAGGATGGGTGACTAGTCGAAAAGTTTATCCCATCTTGCGCGTGAGTGAGGAAAAGGGCTGCAGTTAAGGCTAGTGGTGTCTGTGGGGCCAGTCATCATTCTTGAAACTCTACTAGAGCCTTGCGTAGTGGGCCCGAGTGTTACAAATGGTATCAGAGCCAATTCTCCTCTAGTAGGTGGGGCCAACATGGTCATGTGGCATGCCAGTCTTATGTCATGCAGTCTAGGCAAGTTGGAAAGGGCTATCCACTGAGATGAGATGGAGCCACCCTTACGTTGGTAGCCGTGGATGGGAGATGGGCATCCATGGACCATTCTAGGTCTGCACTAAAATGGGGAAGAGATTATGAGGCCATAACCTTGACGAGGATGTCAAGAGTTTAAGTGGGAGAGATTTTAACATCCCAGGATTTTGAGACTTCAGATAAAATAATCTTAAAAGTAATGATTGGACTACCCATATCACCAAGGTGTACATCCTTTTCAGGGATCCCATCATTAAAGAACTTCATAGTTACACGTGCTCAGCTTGGAGTAGTACTAGGATGGGTGACCAGTTGGGAAGGTTATCATGGCTTGTGCGTGAGTGAGGATAAAGCATGCAATTAAGGCCAATGGTGTTCTTTGGGGCCAGTCATCATTCCTAAAACTCTACTAGAGCCATGGGAAGTGGGCCTGAGTGTTACACACAAATTATTAGGGATGCTATTTGATAATCTAACGAAGCCTTTTGAGGTCTCCAATGGATCTGACTTAAGGTACATATGCTTTCTCTCTTTCTCATTTCTTTATAGTAGGTTTGAGATTGGATTTTGAATGTTGCAGTGGAAGACTCCTATTCATGATTTCTTTGTTTCATTTTTCATCCTTGGGACTTTTTGAGTGGATTGTGATATCTTTGGAGGTGAGTATTAGATTCCTTTAAAGATCGAGGCTCCACACCTTGTTATCCATGTGATATAGCTTCTATGGCTCCTGGTTATTTCATAGCCCTTATTTTGGGTTCACTGAGATTGGTAGACCATGAGGAGGATGTGGGTATCCTTAGTTGATTCTAGTAATTAGTGGTTTGTGTTTTGGTTTCTCACATCCAAGCTCTGATGCACCATTGTTTTGTGGGAGGTGTTGATGAGAGAAAGAAGATGAGTGCCAACGGCTTCTTGGTTGTGGCCCTGGTACAATTTAATTTTTCCATGCTATTCATGGAAAAATCATCATATGGCACCTAATCTATTTCAAATCACACAACTTTGATTTTTTGTGCATTTCACTGATACACCTTGTTACACATTGATAAAATGATACATGATGTAGAGATATCCTGGTAATTGCAACCAATTTTGTTTTCAATAATTCATATATGTGCTTTACATTGATTAATTCATAGTTGATTACATGTAAATCAAAAGATGTAATGAAATATGTTTTTAAATAAAAAAGTATCCTCCTCTGGGTGTTATAGTTCTCATAACCTAATCATAATTAATAAATATATAATTTTTTTGGATATTTCTATTTGGTAGAAATCTCTAAAATTCATATCTAAAAATCAAGAAGTTGAAAAAATAAATTAAATTATGTTATGTATTCAAGAAAATACAATTTATGAGATGGCATGGTTTTGATAATCTAATTCACTAGTGATGAAAAGATAAATTTTAGGGTTTATGTAATTAACATGAACTTAACCCTAATTTCACATATGTCTATAATAGATGTTTTGAATACCCTGTCGAGCACCTAGGGTTGACCTTGGGCATATAAAGACTTGATATGAGGTATTTTGTATTTCTTGGGTCTATATTGAGCAATTGACATATATTTCTCTCTATTGATCTACTTTACTCAAACCCCTAATTTTCTTTATGAAGCTATTTCCTTGAATTTTTCTTATTGGAAAGATCCATTTTGTTACTAGTTTCTCTTTTACCATTGAATTTATAGAATCTTGTTTTACAAGTCCTTGAATCCCAATGTTATTGAATGGATGTTCTCATCCCCTCATATGTTGAAGAAAACATGCTAATCCTTTGTTGTGCATCATGTGGTGACTACAAGTATGATGTGACAATGTGATTGTGTGTTGATGTGTAAGTTCTCACACTTGATAATGCGGAGGTGATAATTCCGACAAGTGAAGATTATTAGAGCAACATGGTAGATGTGATATTTCCTACCAACATGTTTATATTTTTCTAGTATTCTCACATGTAAAACACATGGATTCCTTTCTCATATTTGTCATTATCTAATTTAAATCTTGACTAAACCTATCTCTTACCACTACATTTGTGCATGTATAATGGACTAAAATTAGTCATAATAGTGATGCATGTGTACTACCCTAGTATTATGGGTTGTGCCTTTCAACTTGTATTATATATATTGGGTGCACATTTCCGTCCAGGGTGTGCCTTTTCACCCAACTTAGGATTGAGATTATGGGTCTCAGTCAGCTTAAATAATATTAGTCTAGTTGTTTGAACATGCACTTTGTATGATTGTTTATGGTTGTGATATTGATGAAGGTAAGAAACAATTTTATTGTTATCTCCTAATAATGTTCTCTTTGATATCCACTTGAATGTTATATATCCCTCTTGTCCTAGAAAGCCTTGATAAAGTTTAACTATTGTCCTTTTCCTCAATGTTTCTCAATCCCTATTTATATGCTCATACTGACATTTTTAAGCTGAAAACTTATATTTTGTCTTCTCTTTTAGGAAGTGCTTCCCACCCCTTAGGCAAAGGACATGGTGGACATGACATGATGACCTCGACTTGACTTAGTGGAGCTGGCTCTTGGGAGATAAACTTGAGATGGATTTTGGCATCCCTCTTCCTAGTGAAGAAGTAGTTGCTTTCATGTAAGCCCCTAGAGGGAGTTATTATGTATTGTTTTAAATTGAATATAGTAATGATATTTTATTATATTGCTATACTTTGGTCTATATTATAACCATTTATAAAAGATTAAAATATGTTATTCATCCAATTGTGGAGAATGTATAGATGTTTGTTATTGATGATGAATCTTATTTGATTCAACATGGAGTGGATCCCTTCTCAGGTCCCACTCCTTACAATTAGCATGTCTCTCTCTTGAGATGGAAAACAAACAATAAAAATATAAATATATGATCATAAGCTGAAGTATTTCAACACTTTCATCCATTCATATTACTCCATAAATCTAGACCCAAACCAATACTAATGTTTTTGAGTAATTGGCAATTAAAATTCACAAGAATGGCATCTAATCATGCAGTGAAGCATTCAAAAACAAGAGTACGAAGACAAACATTGTTAAGAGTATATTGATTCAATGGAATATAGGTATTTACATGTTGGGATAGCCTTAATGGATACTCCCAACCCAAGTATGTGGACTAGCCACTCATATTCATGAGATACAATACACATTATATAGATGAATGGGTGCATGCCGAGATGGATGAATGGAGTGAAGTGAACATAGTGGGGGAACAAAGAAGAAACACAACAAACACTATCTAGAATGGAAATAACAATTGACTGAGGCATCCTTCTTCTTGATGGAAAATATGACAGTGGAGATGATGGATCCAACAATCCTTCTCCTCTCAAAAAGATTGTGGAATCCTTTTGAAGCGATAGAGAACAATGAAGAAGCTTGAAATCTCATCCTTGATCTTATGATGGTAGACTGTGGGTTGATAATTGGACAACACTTTGTTGTCAAGGCAAATGTGTCTTTCTTTTAGGGGGTCCCTATTTGTAGGGAGTTGTGACACGCTCAACGCACCCAAAGACAAGACTTTACTTGCACTTTGATATTCATGGCACATGCCTAAGATACACACTCAACTGACCATGGTTGTGGGATGGTACTAGGGTCTCTATCGACTGGTGATTGTGGCGCTTCCATCGATAGATGGATACCATGTGATGGTTTTATTGTTCCTTCTTCCATCGAGTTGAGGCCCTTCAGTGATGGTTAGGTGTCATCAACCGATGAGGTAAATGCATCTATGAGAGTTGATAGCCATATACCAATTGTTTGGCTACTTTACTTGAAGTCCATGATTTCCTATAGAAAAATGGGTAATAATTATTTATCAAGGGAAAAATATAAAAAACAAGAAATTAAATGCAATAATATATATATAAATCTATGATAACAAGGGAAATGAAGGATAAAAATGGCATGTAACATCCACAAAATTGGATATTATCACCCCCAAACTTAGAGTCTAACTTATCCTCAAGCTAATAAATAAAATCAAAGTATGAGCTGAAGGAAAAGGGCATGTTAATTTGAAAGATCATGATGTTCTGATCATGTTTTTGTGCCACCTATATTTCAAGATTCTTTCTTAGTTGCTTTGGTTGCTTGTTGAGTCAATGAGATTTCTCTGACAAATTCCGATTAGAATGAACTTTTGCTTGATACTCCCTCTCTTTGGGACAAGGTTCTTCCTTTATGATATCTACTCCAACTCCCATTCCTCAGTTGTACTATGTTTCATTCTCACACAAGGTAGATTTTACTCCCAACCTTTATGAATTGTTTGGTGGGCGAAGATTGGTGTGTAACTTGTTCTTATATAGGCCAATAAACTGCAAGTTGAGAGTATGAAATGCAACTCATGTGGATACCCTTTAAATAACAAGGGTTTTTTGTACATCTTATACAAACTTTTATCGGTCATTAGACATCCATGATTTGAGCACATGTATACACTAACATGGCAATACCCTTGGATTTTAGCTTGGCATAATGCTCATGTTTTGATTCACACTCAGGCTTTTATTTTTCATTTCTTGTCTTATGGGATGGTAGTTTTTTTTTGGATTTTGTGCGCTACCAAGCCTCTTTTTTCCTTTTTAGGATTTTTAACACTAGAAGGGGTTGCTTTTTCCTTGTGCGAGATCTATGCACTTCCAGCCTACACTCGGGGACTCATATGGTCACTTGATGTGTAAAGGATTAAGATCCACCTTAGTTCTAAGAGATTCGCTATGTGAGTTAGCATTCTATGAGATGCCTTTAGTGTCCTGAGATAGAATTGGTAGAGGAATATGATTACTTAATGGGTTATGTGGGTTTTGTTGCCCAAGAACGTCACTTAATACAATAATAAGGTGATAATTGGTTGAAGACAATTTAAACCTAGTTTAGAAATGAAGATAACTTCTAGAAAAATTGGATAAAAAAACACCAAAAGCAAAACTATGTACTTCATT
This sequence comes from Alisma plantago-aquatica, assembly GCA_963693085.1. NCBI lineage: Eukaryota > Viridiplantae > Streptophyta > Magnoliopsida > Alismatales > Alismataceae > Alisma > Alisma plantago-aquatica. The sequence goes on along the minus strand of OY856411.1, from coordinate 666,584,243 downwards.
AAGAACCTTTTTAGCTAAGATAAAGCGAAAATATTATAAACCTAATATGTGCAAGATGGAAAATTTTCAAAGTTTTCAGTTTTTTTGGGAGATATATGCAATGGAAAGAAAGAGATAAGGCTCGAGGACGTACCTAACTGCCCTATTCACACCCCCAAACTTACCCTACACTATGTCTCCAGAGTGTCGAAGGATAAGGTTAAATGTAAACCACCAAGTTATAAATTCTTTCGTGATGTCCTCTGGTTGTCCATTGTGAAATCAGCCTTTGGATACCATATGCCCTATGTAGATGGTGCTAACAATATTCTTGGAATATCACCACGTTTTTGTATCTAGATGCTAAGATTTGCATCCAAAATATCATGTAAGAGTTGCAGTCATTTGATTGTGGGGTCTATTGTAGACTCCACTAATAGAATTGTGGCTTCCTGAAATATCCATTCTCTATCAAGTACCCTCCCCCATATTGTTTGATAAGCTTAATGATGTGTGTTGCAACCTTTGTGGCTTTTTTTAGTCACACTGTTAGGTGACATGTGATATGTTGTTCTTTTCATGCCGAACATAGTATCTGAGCTGTTCCAAAGAATGGTAGTCTTGGCCTTTGTGTGAATTGATAGTAGAGTCCAATGACCATCATGAAGAACGGGGATGAAGATGATTTTGGGGATAACCACTTTAAGTAGTGCAATAAGTCTTTCTACTTCCCTTGACCTGTTCTTTAGGATTATGTCTCTCACCCATTCATAATAAGCCATGTACACATCACCGAGCTCATCACCTAAAAGAATCTAACAAGTAGTCATGACGTTAGCAGTCATGTAACCTCCAACTATGAGAATCTCACAAAGGTTTGTCTTCGGGACTTTGATATATTCTCTTTTAAAGATGCTAACAATCTCATCTTCTTCAAGTTTTAATAGATCCATGATGAGGAATAAATATTCCTTATATAAGTCATATCATGCACCTCGATCAAAGTTTTCAAAGGTGGGAGTGATAATCTCTGTAGGTGACAAGTCTTTTGCTACAACTTCTTCATCAGACACTTCATCCTCTTTTCAACCTTATGTTCAATTTCATACGTTGGGTTGGCTGGGGTTATAGTTTGTTGTTGCACTGGTGGAGTTAGAAGGTGGTGTTCTAGTGATGGATAATGTTGAAATCGTGTTGGATAATGTTGAACTGGATCAATCGACTCCTTCTAGAGAATTTGCAATACTTCTCTCCAAGGTCTTTTCCATGGAAGGGGATTGTTAGTGTACATCCTATTGGGAATATATTCCATGTTTGGGTCATAGAAGAATCTCATGTCATGGATGATATCCATGACATACTTCCCCCCAATGCATGGAAGTATATGTTGCTATGTCGTCCAATTGGATTCCTCTATTTATTACTTCAATCACTCACAACACTATGAATGTGTTGTCCCCCAATCATGATTTTTTTGGGGGAATTACTATAGTTCCAGATCCCAATCTAGTTGGGGCGGCGCCATCCATCAACCTATAATATCAGGTGCTCCATTTAGACAAAGATTTTTGAAATTTATCTAGCACCAAGTTTCTAAAGACCGTCCTTCCGCACGGTAGATCCCTGATAATGCAGTCATATGTTTTTATCTATTGTGTAGATAGATTCGGCACTGTCAACAACCAGTGGTCCAAATTTCTGTATGGTAGTGTAATTAGCTTTATGTCCCTGGTTCTAATCAGAGCTTTGACCGGTTCATTAACATAAGACACATTGACGAGACTCAAATCCACCAACCAGGGTTTAAGCCTGCCAAAGAGATTAAGAATTCACTTTTAATCATTTATAGAAAACCATCCTTAATTTTCTTCTTTCTCAAATATATAAGGAACAACATTTAACCACTAATAACATCTTGTTTCAATGTTATATAAAAGATTACAATAGAGTTCAACTTTTACATAAAAGGGAAAATTCTCATTTAATATACATCAAGTACAACTTATTATGAACTGCTCTCTTTTCTCACTCTTTCATTCCCAAGTTCTAGAGGAATGATAAGATATTGACTAACTACTCTAACTACTTCTTCATAAGACCTACACTCTACTCTTGATGATAGCTAGCTTCTTCCTTTTCTAGAGGAGTTGGTCATTAAGCTAAAAAATTGTTTCGTTAGGTTGCTGAGATAATGGCTCAATGCATAGAAAATTAACAAGTGACCATGATAAATAATTTTAGAGATAGTTACTATAACACCTGGGACCACTGGCCAAGACTCTAGTGGAGTTTCAAGAAGGACGATTAGCCCACAAACCACCACTAGCCTTAACTATGCCCTTTGTCCTCACTCACACGTAAGCCTAAATCAACTTTTCGTCTGGTCACCCATCCTAGAAGGCACACTGACGCGACTCAAATCCACTAGATAGGGTTTAAGCCCGCCAAAGAGAATAAGAATTCACTTTTAACCATTTACTGAAAACCATCCTTAATTTTTCTTCTTTCTCAAATGTATAAGGAACAACATTTAACCACTAATAACATCTTGTTTAAATGTTATATAAAAGATTATAATAGAGTTCAACTTTTACATAAAAGGGAAAAGTCTCATGTAATATACATCAAGTATAACTTATTATGAAATGCTCTCTTTTATCGTCTTTCATTCCTAGGATCTAGAGGAAGGATAAGATACTGACTAACTACTCTAACTAATTCTTTACAAGACCTCTACTCCACTCTTGATGAAAGCTAACTTCTTCATTTTCTAGAGGACTTGGTCTTTAACTTGAAAAATTGTTTCGGTAGGATGATGAAATAATGGCACAATGCATAGAAAATCAACAAGTAACCATGATAAATCACTTTAAAGATAGTTACTGTAACACCTGGGCCCACTATCCAAGACTCTAGTGGAGTTTCAATGACGACTGGCCCAACAGACCACCACTAGCCTTAACTGTGCACTTTGTCCCCACTCACACTCAAGTCTAGATCAACTCTCCGTCTGGACATCCATCCTAGTACTACTCCAAGTTAATCACATTTAGCTATGGAGTTCCTTTTGATGATCTCCCTGAAAAGGAGGTGCACCTTGGCGGTATGGATAGTCCAATCATTCCTTTTAAGATTATTTTATTTTAGGCCTCAAATCCTGGGACGTCACAGTTACTATTCAGGATACAAACAAGTCAATAAAGTAATTGAAACTATCTTATCATTCAAACATCACATGCACAATTGATTGGAGTAAATCACTAAGTATCCATTTAGTTCTTTAGTCTATTTATTATATGTCCTAGACCCGCATGGGTTGTACCACAACATGTGAAAGCATCACATCAGTCTATCGTCTCACTATACAAGACTTAGAAGAATGACCAAAATTCTAAGTTCGAAATCTTTAGCTATTCTGCCTGCAATGTGTCTTACCACCTTTGGCCTCAACGTCTAATGGGAGTAGCGGGTAAACTAGAGTCCTCTTCTAAACATGGGCACTCATGCGGAGAGTCAAAGCACTCTGACTTAATATGAATCAGTAGTTCCTTAACGATTGACCAACTGACAAGGAACATAGGTACCACCCACATCTCCGGTTAATGTTGGGTACCACACTATAATAAGGAGTCTGTCCTTACTGGCCTACACCGCTACACCCTTATTCAGTATGATCCAACTATCTAGATGTAGACTTATCCTCCAGTTGGAAGTATATTTCCTCCTCACATCACATGCCTCCTGTGAAAGATTCTATAGTGCTCATAACATCTATCATCTAATGATATTTAATTTATCTAGAAAACATCTTTATCATTGCTAATAATATCTTACTTTTGGCAAATGGGCATTTAGCACAAGTTACAGTAATTATATGGAAAATTAGAAACTATAAGAATTCTCTCAAATCACAATTCAATTATTTAGAGCTGGAAAAAGGGAAAACATGGGGTTTCCAGTGCCCCTAAGTCCACCATTCCATTTATCCTTTTGCTTCACAATCCACACAATAATTGAAGTACCAACATCATAGCACATAATATTCTGAATAATATATATCCACTACTGATAACTGCAACACATAAACAATAATTTTTGCAATATCAATCACTGAGTAAGAAGCAACCCACAAACATCTTTATATGGTAGATCAAGGCTGGAAGGTGATTTTCTACTCACTTACACGTGATTTGCATACCGATTACAGATTCTATCTTGCACAAGTCTCATTCAAGATTCAGACCTCAAGCTCACATCCAAAACCTTTCTCCCAAAAGAAAAACTGACCCTTAAGAGATTGGTTGGAGGTGGAATATGAAGAAACAAAGGTTAAGAAAACCACAAGTTACTAAAATAGAGAGTTTTGCGCAAGAGATCACAAAAAGAACAAGAAAACTACGGTTAAAAGTTACTTACTATGTTTGATCTAAGACAAACCATCACTTTCCATCTGGTATATATAGAGATCTATGGTTTTCATGATTGGATGAACTCGGCAAGAATGCATCCAAACCATGAAAAGCAAACCTTAGATTGGTACTCCTTCAATTGCCGCCTTTGGCAGACAAATCATTGAAAGGCTCTACTGACGGCATGTGCAACCTTTGGTTGCTTGACCTTTGGTAGGAATGAGCCTTTGGTTTGGATAACCTTCAGAAGACATATACTAGTCCAACCATGGCTGCTAGCACAACCATGGATTGCTGGAACTGTGGATTTGTTCCTCCTTTGGTTGACATTCCTCAATCAAACTGTCAGAAGACATATACTAGTCCAACCTCTAGTTGATGCCTCACCAATCCATCCTTTGGTTGGTGAGACCTAGAAAATCCTTCGGAAGGCATTCCCCACTAACCATTGGTCTACTTGACCTTCGGTTGTTTCCATTAACTAAACCTTCAATTATGTCTACCATTTTTGTCGATCACTTCAAGACAAAACTATCAATCTGTAACTCAATAAAACTGTCATTTCAAAATCATCAGGCTAACCATCATTTTGTTAAAATAAGAGAGAGTTGGATCTAAGGACACGTAAAACCTTTTATCTTAATCCATCAATTGTCAACTGATGGGATCTCTTCAAGAAAACTAAAAATATTATAACTTATTCATCTCGACTATAGATTGATTCATTCTCGATTCTATGGATTCATAATCTAATTCATTACAATTGTACATCAAACTTGGTTTAAAATACTAAGACTACAACCAATAATCGATTTTACTCTACTAAACATGGTCACTCAACCACTCATTTCCATCCTCTTCGGTTCCCTATAAAGGCAGGGCTCTTATCTTATTTCGGTCAATCCAAAAAGGAATATGATACTTGGACCAAATTTGAGACATTTTTTGTCTCTTTGCTTGCTATAAAACAAAATAGATGAGGGAAGTAACTAACTTCCCTCCTCTATTTTGTTTTGTATCAAGCAAAGAGACAAAAAGAGTTCTAAATCTGGTTTTATTTCTGGTCCCTATAGCAGATCTCATCCTAAAATTGTACAAAGAGCATGCCGTTTTACTTTTCCGGATCCCAATGGACTCCTATACTTACATATGTACCAAATCTTTCCTTAACCCCCACGTTCTCTTTCTTTTTTTTTTTTTGAAATTACGTTCTCTTTCTTTATTGTACTGGTCACTTGCTGTTTTCTCATTACGTCGTCAAAAAGAAGGGAGGTTGTAGAATTCTTTTTTTTGTTGGGCGGGACGCTTGAAGAAGGCCATCAAGCGAAGCAGCAAGCTAGGGTTCCGATTGATTCCTTTAGCCGTATTGCCAGTTTCCTCAAATCCAATATGCATGTTAAGATCGTCAGTGCACGGGCCTACGATTAATATTGGTCTTTTAATGGGCTCTCATCGTCGCTAGATGGCACATCTGCTCACCTCCAAATATTATAATTTGTTACGTTCATAGACAGGTTGGAAGAAAGGCGGGTAGCTGTCTTCAACTCTCGAAAACACAGGCAGGAGTAAAACTCTCCAACTAAAAGTGGATCTGAACTATGGTTGTTATTTTGCATCATATTTTCTACGTTGCGGCAATTGGTAGCACTCCATTAAAACAAAATTTTGACTACATGAAATCTATCCGTTGATAACTTGGGGAAGATTACCAGCAGTTGGGAGACTAACACTTTGCAGAACGTAACAATTACTAACACCATCTGGCAACCTCGAAGAAACTAGCCTTCCCTGCTGATAGTCTCTCAACCGATTCTTCCAGGCGATGCCAAGACCGACTACTGCAGCCATATACTCGGTCTTTCTTCTTGCAACCTCTTATGTCAATATGCTCCATGTGCTGCCATGGACTAAGAAGGAATAAGAAGTATTATGCGAGGAGATGGTCCGTAGTGGCACATCCTAGGACGAAAAGACTTGCTCAAGTCAAATATTGAACATGTACAATTAGCATCACTTAAATTCTTTTCCACTAAATTATTACACACACACACACATATATATGAAATACAACACTTTCAATCTCTTACACACACACACACACACACACACACACACACACACATATATATATATATATATATATATATATATATATATGAAATATAATACTTGTAATCTCTTCTTCTTTGCAAGAAGCGAGAGACCCCGCATAGGATGAATTTGAACATGTATGTGTTGAGTTTCATCAACCGAGAATCATGGGATACAAATGGGGTGTTGGTTTCACTAGATACTCTTAATTATACAAGGTTGGACACCACATACTACCTCGATTTAATTTCTTTAGTCTAGAATTGACTAGAATTGCTATGTGATTGAATGGTTGCACTACTTTTCTTGTTGTATACTCAATGCATAATGTAAGGTGTGATGATATGCTTAAGGGATGTGGAAGGAGTGACAATAATAAGGCAAGGTGACAGAGCTAATGGAAAAATTGCTTAATGATTATGCCTAAGACTAAGAAGTTATAAAAGTACCAAACATGCATGTTATATTTTGAAAGATTGTTACATATGTTACCTTCATTGTACCATATTGTCTGTATCTCTAAAGATGAAGTAGTGGATATCTATGCGTATAGCTCAAGCTGAGAAACAACCGAAATAAAAAAAATATTTTATCTTACAATATGGTTTACTATTCACTAAAAATATATAACATTACTCCTTTATACGATGCTTTATTATTTTGCTGAGATATAGTAACTCTATGTCAAGCTATAGTTTTAGATGCTAGATTTATTGTTTTAGTAAAGAATGTAATTAAAACCTACATGAAGAGTATTTTCTTCGGGCGCATGATGCATGAATATTGCAATTTACGAATTTAAAATGGAATGTCTTATGCTTTGTCTTATTCTTTTGGAATTTCCAAGCTTGTTTTGGTTATTAAGATGTTATTGAATCTGAATATTTTTGGAGACCAACATGAAACGTTATCAAGATTTTAGTTGATGAAAGGGCATGCTTTTAAGGATTTTACAACGATTATTATATTATAAATAGTCCTATCAATTTCGGCATTTATGTGATAACATAAAAATTTTGGAATGTGGTCAACCAATGATTTGAGCTTCTTATACTTACAATTAATGTATAACACACATTTTTCTTTTATTTTTTAGTTACATGTAAACGGGGTTCATTTGTTACATAATCAAAATATGTTTAGTCCTTATGTACAAGGCACTAAATTCTTACACCATACGATGCATTTAAATCAGTAGAGTATTTAGTAACACATTAGAATATATCTAGGTCTCAATGGTTAAAATGGATTGGGATACAAATAATTATAACATGTGTACTTTTATATTTCATTATGTTTTTTCTCTACTAAAACTAACATGTGACCAATTCATCATAACAAAATTTAGTAGTTTAATAACCTAGATTATTAGTTGGTGGAAACTTGATCATGATACAGATTGGAAGTATTTTATTAAAGAAAATATTTCTAGATAATAAGAAGTTGGTAATTTGATAACTTATAAACTAAATCACTTCAAACTTAAAAACCTAAGTTACATACAAATATACAAGTTGCTTATTTGAAGTCAATAGTAATGTTAATAGTCAATCATGAAAGTAAAGATGGAATTTCCAACCTACTAATCACTAAGGTAGAATTAATTCATAATCTAAAATAAATAAGATAACTTGTTATTGTTTTTCATATATTACAAGGAATGTATGTCATAAAAGGACATTTTTACTATAGTATAGAAGTATTTTCTTCTAAAAACATATGTCTTTTGAAACCTATGTGACCATATTTTTTGATGTCTCTTTATAAATAAATATCAAAAGGTTGTCAAAATATAGGGGCGCAACTGAATACTTTGTGATCGACTGAAAGACCCCTCTGAGATGGAAAAATGATATGTTGAACAACTACACAAACAACCATGTTGTTTGGAAGTGGTTGCTAAATAATGTCGAAACAATATTTCTACAAGATGCACGTGATAGAAATGTATATGTTAATATGGAGGAATTAGATCACAACAAAAGATAGTCTATGAAAGGACTATATAAGGAATTAAAAAGGTGGACAATCACTAAGGAAAAGCCATGCCATCTCAAATTCTACGGATAGACAAAAAAGTTTAATGATTCAACAAAATACTATTTATTAGAGGATATTCAAAAGACTAAAAGATGTGCCTAAGGAAAATCCACGTGCCTATTGATAAGAAACATTATTAAATGGAGGAGATAGCAAAAGGGAGTTATTTAAAAATCTACATCTTGATTAGGATATGACCCATAATAGAACAAAAAGGTAAATAAGAATACATGTAGACAACCCAACATGGTTGGTAATGAGGCATAAGATAACAATGATAACGGTTGATTAAAGCACTTTTTATTCGTGAGATGTTGTATCGTCTTCAAGTTTACATAAAATATCATTATATGAAATCTCTAAAAGGTTGGTAATCTAAATATAGATAAGACTTTTTTAACAAAGTCTACTATTTTATTTATGTTTCATTAGAATTTTTAAGTCTTATATCTCAAGTATCAATAACTTTTTTATAGTAATATATGAATAGCTTTTGGTTTATACAATAACTTTTGTTTTCTAAATGCTTACTCATAAAAATTTGAGAAACTAATGTGAAAATCAATATAGATATTGTACATGAAAAGATTATGATTCTAATATTTTTACAAAAAACCAATATGTGTAGATAATATGTTGATTGGTTGGATAGTGTTGTTATGATTTCTATCTCACTTCTAAAGATATGATTTTACTATTTCTAACATGAGTATATAAATCTCTTGATTACAAAAAAAATATGACCATGTTTTGGAATAATATTGATTATCTGTTAACTTATCATTGCTGACCTAGAGGTTATACATTAACTATATTTTGATAATGACTTAACCATTCCATTCATATGTATCTAACATGTGTGTTAAAGATTGTTTTGCAGACATTAGGTACATGAAAAGGATCACATATACAAGCCCTAGAATGGGCCAAGTGCAAGCCAAAATGGCTACAAGTGTGTAATTTAGGATTTCCATGTAAATCACCTTAGAACATAAATGTAATCACTTGTAATGATGAATATGCTTGTAACTTAGAAGAGAAAAATGTTTGGGACAAAATTCATCAAGTGCTAATCACTTTTATTGCAAATTAGAAAATCAATTTCAGGCACTTGGTCGGTCAAGTTTCCCACCCTGAAACTCGACCGATCATCTTGAGTCGATTTTCTGAAGATTGCAATCGGTCGAGTTGTGCACTCACAGAACTCGACCGATTGGGTAGTAGGCCATTTCCTGTTTAAATGGTCGGTCGAGTTTCTTCAGGACAAACTCGACCGATCATTTGACAATCGAATTGCCTGCTACTTGATCGGTCGAGTTACACCCATTGATACTCGACCGAATGCACTGTACGAAATTTGTAGAAAAAGTAATATGACTGTTGGTGAATTGTTTTGGGCAAAAATATAGCCATTTTCTTGAAGGAAAAACGACCACTTTTGCACCCAAGTATCCCACAACATAAAGGACCACCCTCAACTATAAATAGAACCCCTTGGACTTCATTCCAAGCTGCTCTTCCATTGCAAACTTGGTTCTAGCTTAGTTGAGAGTGTTCCAAGCCCTTGAGCCCCTTTCTCTCTCTACCTTCAAGACAATTTCGTGAGTGAGATAGGTCCCTATGTATGAGAGCTATCCTTTGTGATATGTAAATCTCTCCTTTCTTTCTTCCCACCTCCAAATCAAATTGAAGATTGATTGAAGCTACTTCTCCGAGTGAAAGAGGAGTTGCTACTGTTCTTCTCCGAGTGAAGGGGAAGATGTGTTGCTGATCTTCAAGAGTGAAGATTGATCGTTGCTCCAGCTCCCTTGGTGAAGGGAAAACGTGGGCAAGCTCTCCAAGTGAAGGAGAGGTGCAAGGCAAGCTCAAGTAAGATAGGTAATTCCTGCAAGGCTAAAGATAAAGGTGAGATTGGGTAAGTCCTTTGTAGAAGGCCGAAGAATCTCACTTTGTGGGTAAGTCCTTGGATAGGTAGAAGATCTTAGCTTGAGTAATTAAGCCCTTGGTTGTGTGGTTTATGTTTCTTGTAATCTTATCGTGATAAATAAGAGGACCAAGTTGCAAATCCTAGAGTCTAACCAACTCTAGGTAGTGGACTGACATCGCTCCTAAGTTTAGGACGTGGAACCACTCTAAACCACATGTCCAAGTGCATGATATTCATTATCTCTTATCCTTGCTTTGTATGCTAGAATAGGATATCAAATTGCTGCTTGCATTAGTTTTTGCACTACAATTAAATTGGTGGTCTAATCATTTTTGTGAAGTGTGTGTAGCTCTATTCACCCCCCTCTAGAGCCCATCGATCCAACAAGTGGTATTAGAGCAGGTCTTCTCCAAGCTACTTCAACAAGTAGAAGAAGATGGGCGATTCGGCTCTTGGGTCACTCAACCTTGAAGGAAGCTTCTCCATGAGACCCCCGGTCTTCGACGACACAAACTTCTTATATTGGAAGAGAAGAATGCAATTCTATCTCCAAGGGGTGAGTTTCGAAATGTGGAAGATTGTCCATCTCAAGTATGAAGATCCAAAAGGGGACATCACCACATGGATGGAAGCGGAGATGAAGCATTCTCAACTCAATTCCAAAGCCGTGAGCATCATCTACGTCGCCCTTACACCATCGGAGTTCAACCACATCTCTTCGTGGGACATGACGCATGAGATATGGCACAAGTTGTGTGTCACCTATGAAGGGACCGAGCAAGTCAAGGAGGCCAAGGTCTACATGCTTGGTGGTCTTCTTGAGAACTTCAAGATGGGGAAGAATGAAAGAGTGGCGGATATGTACACAAGGCTAAACGTCATCTTGAACAGCCTTGCAGTCCTTGGGAGTGTCATGGATAGAGGTACAATCAATGCCAAAATCTTGAGATCTCTACCAAAGAGATGGGAGCCAAAGGTCACTTCTATTGAAGAAGTCTACAAGATAAGCGAGTTATCAACCGAGGAGCTGGTTGGTAACCTTCAAGCCCATGAACCTAGGCTTGACAAGTAAGAGGAAGAGGAGAAAAGAGAAGAAAAAGAATCAAAGAAGATAAAGGACACATCCTTCAAAGCTCAAATTGAAGAAATGGTCCGACAACAACAACTTGCTATGAAGTCTCCCTGCCCTTCCTCAAGTGAAGATGAAGGTGTCAATGATCATGAAGCCAACTACTCAAAAGGGAAGCACTTCAAGAGCAATCCCTCCTCCTCAACTCCTAGGTGCTACGAGTGTGTTCAAAAAGGCCACTACAAGAGTGACTGCCCAAAGGCCAAGAAGAGCCATCATAAGAGCAGCCACAAGAAGGATGACAAGTACAAGAGAGAAGCAAAGTACAAAAGAAAATACAAGAAGGAGAAAAGGTCCAAAGATGCAGCTCATGCGGCATGGGAGTCTTCTTCTTCAAGCTCCTCAAGCTCAGAAGATGGAGAATGCCATCTTGCCCTCATGGCCTCAACTAGTGAAGATGTAATTGAGGTAAGTGAGGTAAGAAAGATTAGTGATGTTAATTTACTTGAGCTATCTAAGGAAACTCTCATTGATATGCTTAATGAATGCCAATCATCTTTTGCTAAATGTAAATCTAAGAGGAAAAGATTAGGCAAAATAGTTGATGATCTTTATGCAAAAATTGACATTCTTGGTGAAAATGAAAAAATGCATCTTGATAGCATAGAATCCTTGCAAGGGCAATATCTTGACCTTGAACTTCAATACAATGGAGTAGAGGTTGAGAATGGTACATATCTTAAAAATATTGAAAATCTTAAGATAGAAAACCAAAAGTGCCTAGATGAGCTTGATACTTTTAAAACTGAAAATGAAGAACTCAAGCTTATTGATGATGCTAGGAGAGAAGAAATATATGCCTATCAAAGAGAGATAGTTGTTCTTAAATCTGAAAATGCAAAATTGCTTGCTCAAATTAATGATTTATCTTCTAGACCTGTTTTGCCTAGAAATGAAGTTGCTAGCTTAACTCTAGAAAACGATTCTCTTCTTACTAAAGCCCTCTGTCTTGAGGCCAACCTTTTACATACTAGAGAAGATCTTGCTAATCTATCTACTACTGTTGTAAATCTTAGTGACGATAATGCTAAATTAAGATCTACTTTGCAAAGGTTTCTTTTGGGAAAGAAATCCCTAAATGATGTCCTAGAGCACTCTACCAAACAAGTTGGTACTAGTAGTTTAGGATATAATGGGACTGTTCCCAAAGGTAAGAAGAAGAAGGGTAAGAAGAAGAGTGTGGAACCTCCAATTTTCAATGGAGAGTCTTCCAGCTCTAAAAACCCTATGGTTTGTATTCATTGCAAATGTGATGACCATTATTCTACCTATTATCCTTACAAGCCCAAGGGGACCAACCCAAAGATGAAATGGGTCCCCAAGCTAACCCCGGACCCCAAAGTTTGAGCTGAGTTCCGACATCCTCTTTTCTTGCAGGTTCAAAAGAAATGGATTATTGATAGTGGCTGTTCTAAGAATATGACTGGAGAAATCAGCCATTTCAACAAATTTGTGAAAAAGAAAGGAGGATCAGTAACCTTCAGGGACAATAAGAAGGGTAAGGTTATAGGTGAGGGTGATGTAGGCAATGAATTATGTATTAAAAATGTATTGCTTGTTGATGGCCTACATCATAATATAATTAGTGTTAGCCAATTATGTGATAATGGTTATCTTGTGCTATTTACTTCTTTAGAATGCTTGCTTCTAGATTCCCTGTCCTACAATGTTATATATAAGGGAACTAGAAATGGTAATCTCTATGTTATTGTTCTCGATGTTCTTAAGCCCATACTAAATAGATGCTTAGTTGTGGATAAAAACGATCTTTCGCTTTGGCATCGTCGTTTGGGTCATGTGAATTTGCATCAAATGAAGAAATTGAACAAAAAGGACTTGGTTTGAGGACTTCCTAAATTGGATTTTGATACGGAAGAGGAATGCCAACCTTGCACACAAGGGAAACAAACCAAATCCTCCATCAAATCCAAAGGAGTCATGAGTACCAAGAGAGTTCTTTAGCTTCTTCATATTGATCTATTCGGACCAATGAGAACACAAACGCTTCGTGGCTCCAAGTATTGTCTTGTTATTGTCGATGATTTCTCTAGATATACTTGGACTTTCTTTCTCGTTTCTAAAAGCGATACACTTGATGTTTTCTCGAGCTTTTGTAAATGAGTTGAAAATGAAGCTTCTTGCCATGTTGTTTCTATCCATAGTGATCATGGGGGAGAGTTTGAAAATGATCTTTTTGAACGTTTTTGTGAAAAATCAGGTTATTCGCACAATTTCTCTTCTCCTCGCACACCTCAACAAAATGGAGTTGTTGAGAGGAAGAATAGGTCGCTACAAGAGATGGCTAGGACCATGCTTCTTGAGTTTGACACTCCTAAGAAGTTTTGGGCTGAAGCCGTTAGCACGTCATGTTTTTTGCAAAACCGAGTTTTCACACATCCGACTTTCAAGAAAACCCCCTATGAACTATGGCGTGGTAGGAAGCCGTCTATTGATTTCTTTCATGTTTTCAGATGTCCTTGTTTTGTTTTAAACACGAAGGATTCTCTCGACAAGTTTGATCCGAAATCATATAAGGCTTTCTTCCTAGGCTATAGCACTACTAGCAGGGCATATAGAGTATTTAACATTGAACTATCTAAAATTGAAGAATCTATTAATGTTAAATTTATTGAAACTAACCCTATTTTTTGCAAGCATATTGGTGATGATGATGTTGCAGATGAAATAATTCCTATCTTAAAAGATCTCAACATCAAAGACAAAGGCAAGCAGGTTGCAGAAGAAGAAAAAGAAGAAGAAAAGAAGGATCCCACTCCCCACTTTGCAAAGAATCACCCCAAGGAGTTGATCATTGGCAATCCGTTTGAGAGAGTAAGGACACGAGCTGCTCACAACAAAGAACAAGCAGATAGTGCCTTCATCTCCCAACTAGATCCAAAGAACATCAAAGAGGCCCTTGGTGATGATGAGTGGATCCTCGCCATGCAAGAAGAGCTTGAGCAATTTGAGAAGAATCGTGTGTGGACTCTAGTGCCAAGACCAAGTGATAGAAAGATCATTGGAACCAAATGGGTCTACCGCAACAAGCTTGATGAGCAAGGAAAAGTGGTAAGGAACAAAGCAAGGTTAGTAGCACAAGGTTACAACCAACAGGAAGGTATTAATTTTGATGAAACTTATGCTCCTGTTGCTAGATTAAAATCTATTCGTATGCTACTTGCTTTTGCTAGTTATAAAAATTTCTTGCTTTATCAAATGGATGTTAAAAGTGCGTTTTTGAATGGTACAATTGAGGAGGAAGTATTTGTTGCTCAACCTCCGGGCTTTGAAAATGACAATTTACCCGATCATGTTTATTTGCTACAAAAAGCTCTATATGGACTCAAACAAGTACCTCGAGCTTGGTATGAGAAATTAAAGAACTTTTTGTTAGATAATGGGTATGTCATGGGCAAAGTTGATTCTACCTTGCTTATAAGACACACTTCTAACCATTTTCTAATTATTCAAATATATGTGGATGATATCATTTTTGGCGGGACTGATCTTGATCTTTGCAAGGAGTTTAGTTCTCTTATGCAGAGTGAATTTGAAATGAGCATGATGGGTGAGTTGACCTTCTTCCTCGGCTTTCAAATCAAGCAAACAAAGGAAGGAAACTTCATCAACCAAGGCAAATACACAACTGAACTACTCAAGCGCTTTGG
Organism: Alisma plantago-aquatica; assembly: GCA_963693085.1. Classification (NCBI taxonomy): domain Eukaryota; kingdom Viridiplantae; phylum Streptophyta; class Magnoliopsida; order Alismatales; family Alismataceae; genus Alisma; species Alisma plantago-aquatica. The sequence continues at coordinate 666,569,000 of OY856411.1, read as the reverse complement.
GATGGAGAACATGAAGCCGATGGATACACCCATGTCAAACACCGACAAACTTGATAAAGATGAAGAAGGTGAAAAGGTAGATAGAAGCTCTATAGAGGTATGATAGGAAGTTTACTTTATTTAACTGCCTCTAGACCTGACATTATGTTTAGTGTTGGCTTGTGCGCTCGCTTTCAATCTTGCCCTAAGAAGTCACATCTCACTGCTGTTAAGAGAATTTTGAGGCACTTAGCCAAAACTCAAAATTTTGGTCTATGGTATCCTAAATCAAGGGATTTTACTCTTACGGCATATAGTGATGCGGATTATGCAGGGTGTTTGATTGATAGAAAGTGCACAAGTGGCACTTGCTTCCTTCTAGGACCATGCTTAGTGTCTTGGTTCTCCAAGAAACAAAGCACAGTGGCATTATCAACTACCGAAGCTGAATACATCGCAGCCGGGAGTTGTTGTGCACAGGTTCTATGGATGAAGCAAATGCTCCAAGACTTTAACATATTTTTTGATGCTTCTCCTATCTATTGTGACAATACTAGTGCAATTAACCTCTCTTATAATCCTATATTGCATAGTAGAGCTAAGCATATAGAGGTTCACCATCATTTTCTTCGTGACCACATTGCCAAGAAAGATATTTATATCACACATGTGGACACAGAAAATCAGTTAGCGGACATTTTTACAAAACCTCTATCTAGAGATCAATTTAATTTTATTCGATCTAAACTACTCATTATTGATTTAAATGATATTGCTATGTGATCTAGCTAGTGGTCTCTATCCTATATGCTTGCTCATGTCATTCTTCACCTTATGTTGCCTATACATGCTTGCTTGTGCTTATTTTTCCTATCAATATGCATAGTTTTTTGCTTGGTTTTGGGTTTTTATTGAATTTCGCGCTTTATCGCTAAATAGTGCCCAATGATGAGCAAAATGTGCCTAGGTATGTTATTTATGCATAATATAATGGAAAAATAAATTTAATAGGCATGTATGTGGCTAGAATCTAAGATTTAGACTGCTAGGTCAGGTTGACCTTCGGTCGAGTTTCACCCCAGAAAACTCGACCGATCAGGAGCCGAGAGCTGTTCTTCAGTGGACCGATCGGTCGAGTTGTCCACTCTCAGAACTCGACCGATCGACGGGCTGTGCCAACTGAGAGAGAGAATTCCATCCCTATAAAGGAGAGAGGAAAGTCAACCCCTTGGAAGGAGAGAGTATGACGATCTTCACACTTCACAGGTTGCTCGATGATGAAGTCTCCTCTTCCCACCTTCTTTGGTGAAAAAAGAGGAAGCAGCTTCAGGATGGAGTGTGGATCTCAGACCGGCAGCCTTTGGGCAGAGGATGGAGGTTGGAATATCTCTGGAGTAGTAGAGGTAGCCTCTGTACGTCTGAAACTTGATGATGTGGGGAGGACCCCTCGGGTCTTATTTATAGGCTTTAAGTGGAGTCTAAACAGTTTGGGCAGTTTTGGGTCCAAACGGTCTTGAAGACCGTTTGGGTTCTGAGACCGTTTGGACCCCGAGACCGTTTGGACCCCCTAGACCGTTTGGACCCTGAGACCATTTGGACCCTGAGATTGTTTAGACCCTGAGACCGTTTGGACCCTGAGACCGTTTGGCTTCATGCGTTCTCGGGACCGGTTGGCTTCATGCGGTCTTTGGGACCAGTTGGCTTCATGCTGTCTCGGGACCAGTTGGATTCATGCGGTCTTGGGACCGTTTGGCTTCATGCGGTCTCGGGACTGGTTGGCTTCATGCGGTCTTGGGACCGTTTGGCTTCATGCGGTCTTGGGAGCGTGTGACTCCATGCGGTCTCGGGACTGGTTGGCTTCATGCGGTCTTGGGACCGTTTGGCTTCATGTGGTCTTGGGACCGTGTGACTCCATGCAGTTTCAAGACCAGTTGGCTTCATGCGATCTTGGGACCGTGTGACTCCATGCGGTCTCGGGGCCAGTTGGCTTCATGCGGTCTTGGGACCGTGTGACTCCATGCGGTCTCGGGACCAGTTGGCTTCGTGCGGTCTTGAGACCATGTGAGGCTTTTGTGATTTTTTGTGTCTTTTCCTGTAAGAAAAAAGAGAGAAAAGTTAATCTAACAGTATATTTGTAATAAGAGAGGAAAGTTAAGGATTCTATCTAATTTATTTGATAAAGAGTGTGGAAAACTGAGGAAAATTACTAAGATATCATCACAAAATTAGAGGTTATCACACCCCTAACTTAGAGTCTAGCTTGTCCACAAGTTAGATAGAGTTGAGGCATGTAATGGCGAGGCGATTGTATTTAGTTAAGATTTCCATACTCTTGCTCCAATTCTAAACTTGAGATCTCCTAAGGTTGTATCTGAGCTTTTTGCCTTAACTCTTTCAGGTAGTGAGAGTTGCTTGGATCTCAGGTTTCTTCCATATCTCGTGGCCTGCATTGGGACCACTTTTTATCCTGTGCATGTCGTTGACTCTAAACAGTTTTATACTTCTCTGAAAATCCTACCGGAAGCTAGAGTGGTTACGAGGGTTGGCTAAAGGCTTGATGTGTAACTCCCCTTTCAAGTGGGGGAGGGGTTGTCTATGCTTTTAGGATCTCACTATCGGGCACGATACATCTGCCTTTGTGAGGGCAACTGAATGTACCAGTCGGGTGAGTCCTTTATCAGCCTTTCATATATTTGGATACCTTAGGGTTTCACTACCGGGCACGACACATCTGCCTTCGTGAGGGCAGCTGAATGTACCGGCCGGGTGAGACCTTTATTGGTTTTTCATATAGGTCCTTATTCATGGCACAACTCTCATAGTTTTATTCAACACTCTGGCTTTTATTCATAAACTCACGGGCTTAGAATTTGGATTTCTAGGAATTTTGATTTGGGCAGCCAAGCCTCTTTTATTTGAAGAGAAGAAAGTTGTTCTTAGAGTTGTTCAACATGCACTTATTTGGTTTCTACTAGTGGTCCACTTGTAAGGCTTCATCATTTGGATGTCACATGATGTCCCTCTCGTCCTTGAGATTGTTTTGGCTTATTTCGGCCCTGATGTTGACCTGTGGGGAGTCAGATGTAGAAGTGAAACAAAAGCATGAAAATCAAGAGTGGAGAGAATTTATTAAATCATCATTACATGTCTAAGTGCTATTCTTGTTATTACTTTTGAGGACTAACTGGATTCTAAAGTTAGCTGAGGATGACTTTGTTCCAAGAGGGGTATTCTTCTTTATGTGCGAGGTTTATTTTAACAGGAAATTATTCTAAGACGAAAAATAAATGTGCAAAGGAAGTTATAAAATTTGTACAGAATTGAAGGAAAAGGTAGAGAGGGAAGGGTTTAGAAATGATACCCCGCCCTTGTCCAATTTACACCCCCCCTCACTTATCACTCACTCTATCCTCAGAGTGTCAAAGTGATAGGTTGAGAAGTACAAGGACAAGGGCATCAGGCGTCTGTTAGTCCTTTATTAGCGCCATGTGTTCGAAGGAGATTAGCAGCGAACTTGCCTCGCAATGCGTGGTAATCCACATGTATCATGTCTCTACTGGTCGTGCAAGGACCATAATGGTGTACATCCAGTAGAGGACGTGGAAACCACAATCATTCGACTCGCGGATCTGTTGTGGACATTTGTGGCTGAAGGGAGGGTGATGAAAGTGTTATTTACCATATGCCCATGTGTATGTGCTGAGAAGGTCATGTAGTTGGTCAGCACACTCCTTCACTACCTCCTCCATAGGCGTTCTTGGTGTTGTAGTATACTTTTGCTAATTTGGATTGTACTGCATGTCGTAACTGTTGTATATGATTGTTGTTCCGTCATGAAGATTTGTTTCCAGCAACATCCAATGTTTTGCATGAAGGAAAGGAAGCATGATGAACTTCGGAGTCGTGTGTTGGAGGTAAGAAATGAGTGCCTCAGTTGTTCTGAAGTTCTTTAGCTTTAAAAGATTGTCCTTCATGTATGTTGATGCCATATAGGTTGTAGGGTAGTTCTGGCCGAGAATATATTGATAGGCAGCCATTAGACTCACAGATAGAGACCCCTTTATCTGTATAGTTTCTCGTAGTGCATCTGCCATGACTAGGATATCACTGGCTATAAAAATGAGGTCATCTTTCTCGGCGTAAAGCCTTGACATGATGAGACAAAGTTCATTATCGGAGAGGCTGTTACAAGCGCTGAGGTCAAAGTTGGGGAAAGTTGGTGTAATTGCAGACAGGGGAATCATTTGTGAAGGTGATCTATTGATGGTAGCCCCAGTTAGCAATTCGGTAACCCCTTTATCATCTGCCAGATCGAAAGAGTAAGGATCCCATTGTTTCTTCTCAGTATCCTTGGCGGGCTGTTGTTTTTCCAACTCCTCAATTGTTTGCCGAAATGGCTGTTTTGGAGGACGTTGGATGGCCAAGAAGAGGTAGCGAGGAATGTCGTTGGGTGCCATGGTTGGGTCCTTGAAGAACCTTTTATCACAAATTAACTCCATGGCGTAACGACCGCACAGAGAATGAAAGTCTTCTGTGGCCAGTTCAGTGAAGGGGATTTGCTGATTGAGTGCTTGAATATGACGTATAACATAGAAAGTGCAATCCTTAGATCCTTCTGGAGTTTGGGTGTGGGGGTTGATGATTTGGAACCATGGTTGGTTCCAACCATTGTAGAGGGATGGGCAAGCAGCCCAAATCAATTTCAGGAGTCGGAAAGGGATGCATCTGGCCTCCCCAGCTTCGATACCAGCAAAATTAATTATTCCATCCTTTAGTTCACTGGCGCAGAAATTGTATACCTTGGCGTCCCGGGCTGCAGTGTTGACTATCATGAGTAGCCAGTGATCGGAAACTTGAAAGGGCACGGTTATATAGCGTGCCTTTCTGGCAAGTCCCCTCTGCAACCGTTCGATTGATTTGCTTTGTAATTTTTTATAAATAAGGCTCATGGTTAGAGCAGGTGATGCGTTAAGAACGGGTTGCTTCTGTTGAGAGCTTCTGTAAGTTTCGATAGAATTGGCGAAGAGGACACGGAAGACTGCCATCTTCACTGCTGATTGTGGTCGAAGAATGGAGTGGAAGTCTTCACGTGTCAACTTGCACTGAGTCTTCATATTTTGGTAAATAACATCGCCCCCGTCTTTGGCGTCATCTACAATTGTGTTTAAGATAAAGATATCTTGAGCATCTAATGTAGAGACGGCCGCCAAGTCTAAATCGTGCATCTTGTGTGGTAGAGGTGGTGGCGGGGGAAGCTCTTGCGGAGGGAGAGAGGAAGTCTACTCCAGATTGTCTAAGTAGTGTTGCAGGTCTTCGTCTTTGTCTGAGTCAGAAGCCGATTCCAGATCTTCGTCTGTATCCAAACTGACTCTTTCTAGATCTTCTCGATCTGGGGGAAAGGGTACCGATTGGTCTGGTGTAGAAAGGTGTTGAGTTGATGTTGCTAGTTGTTGACTTGTGCTGGTTCCGAGTAAATATTGTTGGAACTCAGCAAAAGCTGCTTCTTTAACAGATTCCCCCAGAGATCCCATTACTGAATAGTCAAGGAACTGATCCCCGTAAGACATAATAATGTTGTCATTGTGAGTTGGGGATTTAGGATCTTTATCACTGGTGTGGTGATCTTTTTGTTGTTTTGATGCAGCTCCTCAGCTGGTGCCCTCCCCAGCATTGTCTGGGTCGTCAGGTTGGTCGTCTGAGGAGGTGCTATTATTAGAGTTAGCCGAGGAATTGGAATCGTCGTCCTCATCTTTGTCTTCCTTGCCTTCTTCATCGACTGCCTTATCTTTGATGTGTTGTTGTGTAGTCTTTTTGCACTGCCGATGGGTTTCTTGTAGCTCATCAAACGCCACTTGCACATGCTCATGGGATTCGAGTAGTGCGTCGTGTGTTTCCTTAAGATCTAAGTATCGTCCCTTGGCAGAGAGGAGTCGCGCTGTAAGATTTGTTACTTGGGCTCGTAGTTGGTTAAGCTCGTTGTTCACTGACTCCTTGTGGCGACTGTGGAGTTGTGTGAGGGTGTTGTCGATGTCATTCAAGCGCGTTCTTAAAGCATTTTGTTACTGCTTAAGCTCACGTAGGGTCTCAGGTAAAGGTTGAGTCTGCGTAGAGATCATATCAATCTGCTTGGCCAGCGCTTCTTTCTGGCTTTTTACTCCAAGGACCAGCTCAGGCAAGTTTTTGTAGTGGTCATCGATGTGATTGACTTGCTTGGCCATTACGTCCTGTCGTTGATGAATACTTTGGAGGATGCTTGGCAAGGCACTGTTCTGCTCGTTGATCTTGGCGACCTATTTAGAAATACCCTACACAGAAGAAAAGATATATTGCATTATGTTAGAAGGGTCGGTGAGGAGGTTTTAGATGGCGTCAAATTGATGTCTAAATTCCTCACCGACATTTGTAAAAGGGACCCCAGATGCGGAAGGGTGGTATGGTTGGGGTCGGGGTGGAAGGGTGGCAGTGCCTTGCGAAAGAGACACTAGGGATGGTCCCACGAACTGCGTGGTGACCGTAGATGGAGTCACCAGCGGTGTTGGGGTGGTAGCGGATGAAGAAAATTGTGATAGTCCGGGTGAGAATTGTGGGAGTGAAAATGTTGAGGAAAAGAGGGTGGAGATGGGAGTGGAGAATGTGAAGTCGGGTGTTGGAGTGGAAAAGGGGGTGATCGGGGAGAAAAATGGTGAAGTGGAAGATGTGGGTGGAGGGATTGCTGTGGAGGAAGGTGGGGTGGTGGTAGATGGTGGGAGGGTGGTGGATGGTAATGTGGTGGGGGTGGTGGTGGTGAGCTCATCATGTAGGCTCATGATGAAAGAGTCTAAAGAAGAGGTAGGGATTGGTTCCTCCAGAGGGGGGAATTCTGTCTCCGGTTGTAGCTTTGGTGTTGGCGTCCCTAATAGTTGTGGTGGTTGTAAACGTACCTTAGATGGTCGTTTTACTGGTATTTTTTTTACCCTAGTTGTCGGGGCGGTTATGCTAAGCTCTGTCTGGCCCGCTTTGGTTGTCTTTTCTTGTACTTTGACTGAAGCTAGGAGTGTGGTAATCTCTTCGTCAGTAAAGAGAAGTTTGTCCTTGTTGTAGTCTGCTAGCTCCGGAAGCAGTAGCAGAGTCCTGGAAGATATGACTGTTGGGAAGAAAATGTAGTGTAATTTCGCATCCTTTTCCTTGATAATATAGGAATTCTTCAAGGTTTGCTCGTTGGTAAGGATGTCGCCCTTGATCTGTGTGCATCGAGGGAGTAGTCTGTCCATCTTGAGATATTTGATGATGGAAGTTATGTGCCCGCCCATGTAGATTTCTTTTCCTATGGTGTAGGCTGAGAATTTTTGTATCATGTGTCGTCCGATGTTGACTGACTTTCTGTGCAGAATGGACCATAGAAGAAACAGGTCGGCAGTGATAACATTTCCTCCCTCTGTTCTGGGGAACAGCGTACAGGTAAGAATTTTGTGAAGCGTGTGCACGAACCCAGAGTGAATATTGGAGGATTTGCATGTCTTTGCCTCATAAGCGGGGATCCCTGTTATGGTCTTCCAGAAGTTGTGTCTATTGAATTGTGAGTTCTCTGTGCTAATAGCTTTGGCTTGTTTGAGATGCTCTGGGTTGTCAATGAATATTTTGTTCAAAAGATTTTCTATGATAACAACGGTATTGCCAAAAAGCTTGGTGACCAGCCTACGGTCACCTCCGTCCCTTGCCCTGTGCATAATGTCCACAGATTCTTTAATAAGATGTGTAAAGAATTCTGTTGTGAGTTCAACGTATGAAATTTCAGGGACAAAGCATAGTCTGGATAGATTAGCGTTGTCTAGCATGGTGAGGATTCTGTCATAGATCCCCATCTTGATCAGTACGCTTGAGCAGACGTACTTTGTTGATTTTAGTACTTTGTCAATGGAGGGGAGGGTGTGGATGTAGAGGTTTTCTGGTGGTGGTGCGGTGGTGGTGAGTACTGAGAAGATGGGGGTGGTAGTGGCGGGTGTTGGGACAGACTCTGCAAGGGTTTGTTCCCTAGTAGTAACAAGGCGGACTTGCTTCCTTGCCCGCTTTTTTGGGGGTTGTTCGGTCGTAGCCTCTTGGACCTTTCATTTCCCCTTGGACTTTTCAGCTGGGGATTCGTCTTCAGAGTTAGGCTCGTGTTCGGAGCCTTCATCACTAGAAGAAATTTCTTCCACTTCTTCTTCAGGCTCCTCAGCTAGACATTTGTTGTTGCGGTCGATTTCACACAAGACTGTTATGATGGTGACCTTTGGTGGGGCCTTTCCAGTCTTGTTGTAGTTATCGACGATCTTTTGGAGCTTTGTACGGCTTTCTAGTAGTTGTTCCCTTGTCCAGAAGGGAGCGTCTTTGGTTCCGGTGGGTAGCTTTGTTGGTAAAGCCGTTTCTGAAAATGGAAAGTCATGTGTTAGAATAATAAGTTTATTAAAGGGAAAATTTTTGATTTTGTATGTGTTTATGTATTTTTATGTTTTAACGAAAAGCAAGCGGGTTTGAAAGACCAAACGGTTTTGAAGACCGTTTGGTTCCAAACGGTTTCAGGACCGTTTGGCTCCAAATGGTTTCAAGACCATTTGGCTCCAAACGGTTTGAAGACCATTTGGAAGGTGAAACGTCGGGGTCACGGAAGACGGTAGAGAGGCGAAAACGGAAGTGAAAGCAATGGTGGCAGTGATAGAGACGACGGCGGCGGTAGAGATGATGGCGGCGATGTGAAAGGGGGCCGCGTCAGTGACATAAATGCCGACGACAATAGAAAATGGAGGTGGTGCAAAGACAGAAGCGCCGATGATGCGACGTGCTGGTCTACCTTGCAGCAGCGGGTAAAGATGACGACGGTGATGCGAAGAGCTGCGGTAACTGAGGTGCAATCACCGTGAAGATGCACGGAAACAGGAATGATGGTGGCGGAGAGAACCTGCGTCTACGTGGGAACAGGAACAGGAGAGATGAAAAAGCACAAGTGAGGGTTTTAGAAAGCTCGAGAGTCGAAAGAAAGAAGAAGGAGAGGGGATAGGGTTATATTTATAGGATTCGGGGGTTGACCTTACAAATTCCCCAGGTCAAACGGTTTGAAGACTGTTTGGCTCCAAACGGTTTCAGGACCGTTTGGCTCCATACAGTTTCCAAACGGTTTCAGTACCGTTGGGCTCCAAACGGTTTCAAGACCATTTGAGACGTTTTAGGTTTTTGATTTTTATATTTTTATGTTTGATTTGGTTGTTTATGTGAATTTTTATATTTTCATAATAAAGATGATATTCCTAAAATGAAAAAAAAGGAAACAGAGAAATCAGATCTTGGATTGCCTCCCAAGTAGCGCATGGGTTTTACATCGCTAGCTCGACAAGGTTTTGATCTTGTTATGGTGATGTTGTTGGGTCTCTGATCTCAATAGTCTGTCTCGGAATTTTGTCTGCTGGAGTATAGTATTTTTTCAATCTATGGCCATTGACTGTCCTTTCTCCTCCATTGTCATCAACAATTATGATGGCTCCAGTCGGGTATATATGTTTGATGGTGAAAGGCCCGGACCACTTTGTGCAGAGTTTTCTGGGGAACATTTTGAGCCTGGAGTTGAAAAGAAGGACTTTATCTCCAATGGCGATGTCTTTTCTTTTTAGATGACCGTCGTTCCATATCTTGTTTTGTTCTTTGTAAATTCTAGCACTTTGATAAGTGGTCATTCGGAGCTCCTCTAGTTCTTGTAGTTTGAGTTGTCTATTTTCTCTGGAGCTTTTAAAATCAAAATTCAGTTGTTTAATGGCCCACCAAGCCTTATGTTCCAGTTCCACTGGAAGATGACATGATTTCCGGTATACCAAACGAAACGGGGTTGTTCCAATTGGTGTTTTATAAGTTGTTCGGTAAGCCCAAAGGGCATCGAGAAGCTTGGTGGACCAGTCAGTACGGTATCTATTGACTGTTTTTTCTAAGATTACCTTCAATTGTCTATTTGAAACTTCAACCTGACCACTAGTTTGTGGATGGTAAGGCGTGGCAACCTTATGGTTGACTCCGTATTATTTAAGAGGGCTTCAAAGCTTCGTTACTGGAAAACGGGTCCCTCTGTCGGATATGACAGTTCGGGGGACTCCGAATCTGGGAAAATAATATCTTTAAACATCTTAATGACTGGTTTGGAATCATTGGAAACTGTGGGTATAGCTTCTACCCATTTCGATACATAGTCCACAGCGACCAGTATGTAAGAGAATCCATAAGAAGAGGGGAAAGGACCCATAAATTCTATCCCCCAAATATCGAAAATCTCAATCTCCTGCCACATGGTGAGAGGCATTTCGTTTCTCTTTGTTATACCACCGGAGAGTTGACACTTGTTGCATGATTTTACAAAATCATGGGAATCTTTTGCTATTATTGGCCAAAAGAAACCCGATTGGAGGACTTTCATGGCTATTTTATTCGAACTCATATGTCCTCCAGTGGGGCCGGAGTGACAATGGTCTAGGACAGGAGTAATCTCTTCTTCGGGTAGGCAACGATGAAAAAGTCTGTCTGCACATAGATGAAAGAGGTAGGGTTCGTCCCAATAATATTGCTTGACATCGTAGAGGAAATTGTTTTTGCCATGGTAAGAGGTGGAAGGGTGGATGATCCCTATAGCCAGATAATTCACTATGTCGGCATACCAGGGGAATCCAGTGGAAATTTTCATTAGCTGGTCATCAGGAAGAGAGTCTCTAATTGGTACTGTATCATCATCCTTGACTTCAATACGGCTGAGATGATCAGTGACAACGTTTTCTACTCCACTTTTATCTTTGATTTCCAAATCAAATTCCTGAAGCATCAACACCCAACGGATAAGTCTGGGTTTTACGTCTTGCTTCTGAATTAGATATCATATAGCGGAGTGGTCAGTGTAGACAATGACCTTAGCTCCAATCAAGTAGGAGCAGAATTTCTCGAATGCATAGATGACAGCTAAGAACTCCTTTTTTGTAGTGGTGTAGTTCTTCTGCGCTTCATCGAGCGTTTTGGATGTGTAATATATCACATAAGGTCTCTTGTCAATTCTTTGCCCTAACACGGCCCCTATGGCATAGTCTTTGACGTCACACATGATTTCAAAAGGTTGTGACCAATCTGGGGCTCTCAGTATGGGTGTAGAGATTAAAGCATTTTTCAGAGTTGTGAAACTTTGTAAGCACTCTTGGTTAAAGTTAAACTCGGTGTCTTTAGTTAGCAGTTGGGTCATGGGTTTTACTATTTTTGAGAAATCTTTAATAAATCTTCTGTAAAACCCCGCATGACCCAAGAATGCTCGTACTCCTTTTATGTCTTTTGGCGGTGACAATTTCGAAATAACATCAATTTTTGCCTTGTCCACCTCAATCCCTCTGTCACTCACTCTGTGTCTGAGGACGACACCTTCAGTTACCATAAAATGACATTTTTCCCAATTTAGGATGAGGTTTGTTTCCTCGCATCTTTGTAAGACTCATCCAAGGTTAAGTAGACAGTTGTCGAAGGAATCTCCATAAAATGAGAAATCATCCATGAATAGCTCCATTATAGATTATGTTAATCCTGTAAAAATAGCAGACATGCACCTTTGGAAAGTAGCAAGTGTGTTGCACAGCCTGAATGGCATTCTTCTGAAAGCATAGGTCTCAAAAGGGCAAGTAAAAGTAGTTTTCTCTTGGTCTTCCGGGTGTATAGGGATTTGGTAGAACTCGGAATAACCATCTAGATAACAGAAGAACTTTTGATGGGCTAAGCGTTCTAGGACTTCGTCAAGAAAGGACAGAGGGTAGTGATCTTTTCGCGTTGATTTGTTTAGTTTCCTGTAGTCGATACACATCCTCCACCCCGTCACAGTCCTTGTAGGCACTAGCTCATTCTTGTCATTTAGCACGACAGTGGTTCCTCCTTTTTCGGGGACCACTTGGATAGGGCTGACCCATTGGGAATCTGAAATTGGGTAAATTATGTCGGCTGGCAACAGTTTGAGGACTTCAAGGCGAACCACCTCTTTAAGGTTGGGGTTCAGCTTCCTCTGGTGTTCTCTTGATGGCTTGAATTCGTCGACCATGGGCAGTCTATGCATGCATAATGATGGGTTTATACCTGTCAGGTCAGTTATTTTGTAACCAATGGCTTTTTTGTGTTTCTTTAGCTCAACAAGAAGCCTTTCTTCCTGGTTTTCCTTCAGGGTGGAACTGATGATGACTGGACATAATTTGTCTTTGTCCAAGAAGGCGTGTTTAAGTCCCGTTGGTAAAGTCTTCATCTCGGGAGCCTTGGGTGCTTCTGTTGCTTCTAAAATAGTGATAGATTTGAGCTCCTCAAAGGCGGTTGTTGGCGCTTCTTAAGCTTTCTCTAAGTGTTGCAAGCATTGTTGAACCAATTCATTGGCTGAGAATTTGACTTCTGGATTTGTTAGAACATTCTCTAACTCATCATATGGCCCAGATATTTCCAATTGGGACATTTGATGTATTGCATCTAAGAGAAAAACCTCCTCTTGAATGTTGGGACCTTTCATGTTGTTGAGAACCCGGAATTGAATTGCTTCTTTTCCCAGTCTTAGAATGATCGTGCCAGCTTCAACATCAATAAGCGCCCTGGCTGTGGCAAGGAAAGGTCTGCCAAATATTATTGGGTATCTTAGATCCTCCTTGATATCCATAATGACAAAATCGCATGGGACATAGGCATCTTTGCCTATCCTGACTGGAATATCTTCAATAATTCCTAGAGGCACAGTGATAGTGGAATCAGCTAACTGAATGTCATCGTGGTGGGTAGCAAGTCAGTGAAACCTAATCTTTTACACATGGAATTGGGCATAATTGATATGTTGGCCCCTAAGTCAGCTAATCCCTTTTTGCTCGAAGCATTTCCAATACAACACTGAATACCAAAGGAACCAGGGTCCTTCTTTTTCTTTGGCGTCTTATTAAGAATGATATCAGAGGTGGTCTGAGCTAGTTTGATAGTCTCTTATTCTTCAGTAATGTACTTTCTTGATAGCAAGGTTTTTAGGTATTTAGCCCAAGCTGGCACTTCAAAGAGGGCGTCGAAGAGCGGGATGTCGATATAGAGTTTCTTCATCGCCTCCTTGAATTTTTGGAATCTAGTGTCCATCTTAGTCTCTTTCAATCTTCCTGGATATGGTATCCTAGGTTTATATTGTGGGACCTCTGACTCCTTGGGGGCTTGTTCCTTTCCTTTGCCTTTTTCAGTCTCTACAAAATTCTCAGTTGCTAGGTTTGAGCTTGCATTTGGAACAAAGATAGGTGTATCATCATCATCATGAGTGATCCTTGTAGCTTCATGAAAGACGCAACCCGATCTTGTAGTGACGGCATTCAATTACTCTGGTCTATTCTGATCGTGTCTTGGGTTCGATTTCGGTTGGCCAGCAAAAGTGCATGTTGGTGGCTTCAATTGGGCAGCAATATGTGCTAGTTGAGCCTCCACATCCTTCTACTGAGCTTGCTGATTGGCAAGCATGGTTTGTTGTGACTGCAGCATCTGCCTAATCATAGTCATCTCGTCTGCTAGCTGAGAGGGGGCATTTTTCTGAGTGAGTTGTTGTTGTCCTTGATGTGGTTGTTGCGGAGGCGGTGCTAACTGAGGTTGCTGTGGTTGCTGCAACTGAGGGTGAAGTTGCGGGTGCAGAGGGGGATGGGTGTATTGATAGTAGGCGGAGGGGTTTCTAGGGTAGTTGGATCTTAGGTAGTTATTTCTGAGGTTCCCTTGATTTTGATTAAAGTTGCTTTGAAATCCAGGTGGCAACCTATTGGAAGACCTGCCCTATGTTTGATGTTGTGGGATAGAAGTCCCTGCAGGATTCCCATACTGAAAACAGGGGTGGTTTCTTGGTTGATTTGGATTATAGTAAACTTGTCCTGGTATGGAATGAATGGAATTAACTTGTCCGGGCATCTAGTCTTCAGGGTGTTCGATGATTGATTCGTACTGCTGTTTTGGTGGTTGCATATCCATCATCACATTGAAAAGCAGACCACATGATAGTGTAGGGTGATCGGATGCATGACAGGCTTCACAAGTCCCTGTAGCAGCTTTAACTTATTGGACTTGGGGGTTTTTCTTCTTATCATATTCTCTAAATGAAGTTTCAAGTGCATGTTGTTTGTGAGCTATAGTCTTTAAACTTCAGCAATAGCCTTCATTTCCATTGATTCCTCAGCTTTATAAACTTTGAGGACTCCCTTGCCGGATGATCATCCCCAATTGGATTGGTTCTCAGCTCCAAGTGTAATGATTTTCCAAGCATCTGCATAAAATTTCCTCCAGATGAGGAATCCAGAAATTGCTTGATGTCATCACTCACCCCCCTATAGAACATTTCTATTAGTTGATTTTGGGAGATGTCATGATGAGGACACTTTCTTAGAAGCTCCTTGAATCTTTCCCATGCTTCTGCGAGTGATTCTCCAAGAAGTTGGGCAAAGTGGTTGATCTGCCCCCTAGTTTCGTAAGTTAACGAAGGAGGGAAAAACTTTTCCAGGAACTTTTCTTCCAAAGGAGCCCATGTGGTGATTATTGGCTCCCTATCAAGCAAGTTGTACCAACTCAAAGCTCTTCCAGATAGAGTGAAGTGGAAAAGATGTAGCATTATTGCGTCAAAAGCAACTCCGGCTTGTGGGACAAGTCGGCAAAGTGCCTTGAATCTCTTCAAGTGATCCATGCAGTCATCTCTAGATCCACCAGAGAATGAGATTCCTTACATGATTTGAATCCATTGTGTCTGGATTTTGAAGTTGGGTATGTTAATGATCGGTGGCCGAACTGGATGATTGTCTTCATAGTTCTTTGGTATGACATAGTCCCTCAATTGCTTGTTTCTTAGCTCTAGCTAGGAAGCTTGGTTAGCTGCTTCGTTTTCAACTCGGATGCGGGCTTGTTCTTCAGCTCGGATCTCTACTTGAATCTGAGCATGGGTGTCAGCAATGAGTTGTGCTCTCTGAGCGGCTATGGTGGCATTGACCCTTTCCATTACTAATGCAGCTTGGCATTGATCTTCAGCCATTTGCCTAGCTCTTTGGCGGTTAAGTCTGATGCGGCGGTGGAAGCTTCTCTCTACCTCAGAATCATACTCTGGATCAGGGGAGAATTTGAGATTATGCGATGGTTGCATACACATCTTCTACCTGAGTAGAGAAAGAAACACACCTTTTAGATGGTGCAGGAGATATGATGAATTCAAGAAGATATGGACTAATGGTTAAAGAAGAAAAATGTAAAACCCTAACCAACTAGCAAGATAGTAAATGAAATTAAAACGTTCCGTTGTCCCCGACAACGATGCCAATTTTTGATGGAGCTTCCACTCATGTGGAATTGCGTGCACCACTAAAAATCCTAAAGATAGTAAGTCTTTAGGTTTTTGCCTTACTTATACTAGATTGATAACTCCACCCATGTATGCTAGGATACGTGGAAGTCTTATCGTAGTATAGTTAAGGGTCGAATCCACAGGACAACGGTCTTGTTGAAAGCAACAAGATGGAAAATGTTAGAATCTCACTTGACCTCTTAGCGGTTGGTATCTAGATCGAAGAGTTTGGTTTGGTTGTTTTAAACTAAGTATAAGTAAAGCAGAGCAAGAAAGTAAACTTAAGGATTTTAACAATGATAATGAGTCGTGAGGATGTGATCGGCTTTTGCCACCACTACACATGGATCAAAACATGCAACATAAAACATAACCTGCAAAAGAGTTTTAAACAGTTAGTATCTTTGTAGATTTAGCTTCCTTTCGGAGAACTAGCTACGAGAAGTGTGGGAATGTTGCAAAGCCAGCCATCCCCGAATGAATGGTCACCTACTTTACATCATTCCCTTTGCAAAGTGTGTTCCTCGACTCATCAAGGTCGTACTTTCATACGTCAACTGGTTCCATTTCATAGTATGAAAGTACAACGATTGAAGTGAGTTTACTCCACTTCTTGAGAAGCACTCCTAGATACTGAAATAGATTCATGGTGGATACATGCATCAAGAACCAACATTCAATCGAGATTCGAATTTGATAGTACAAACATAGACAATCCATACTAAAAGATAAAAGATAACACAAGTTGGTGATCAAGCAACAAGCATTCATTAAACGATTGATGTTGAACTGAAAAGAAAGTATATATCTTATTGCAAACTATGGATTACATTGCACGAAATGAAAACATGGGTAGCAGGGCTACTCCCCGCACCCTAGTGAAGGAGACTACTCGCTCATAACTAGGACAAAGAAGGAGGCGAGAAGAGAGAGAGAGAATGCCATCCCCATAAAGGAGAGAGGAAAGTCAACCCCTTGGAAGGAGAGAGGATGACAATCTTCACACTTCACAGATTGCTCGATGATGAGGTCTCCTCTGCCCACCTTCTTTGGCGAAGAGAGAGAAAACAGCTTTAGAATGGAGTCTGGATCTCAGACTAGTAGCCTTTGGGCAGAGGATGGAGGTTGGAATAGCTCTGGAGTAGTAGAGGCAGCCTCTGGACGTCAGAAACTTGATGATGTGGGGAGGACCCCTCGGGTCTTATTTATAGGCTTTAAGTGGAGTCCAAATGGTTTGGGCAGTTTTGGGTCCGTTGTGGTTCTGAGATCGTTTGGACCCTGAGACCGTTTGGACCCCGAGACCGTTTGGACCCTGAGACCGTTTGGCTTCATGCGGTCTCGGGACCGGTTGGCTTCATGCGGTCTTTGGGACCGATTGGCTTCATGCGGTCTCGGGACCGGTTGGCTTCATGCGGTCTTGGGACCGTTTGACTTCATGCGGTCTCAGGACCGGTTGGCTTCATGTGGTCTTGGGACCATTTGGCTTCATGCGGTCTTGGGACCGTGTGACTCCATGCGGTCTCGGGACCGGTTGGTTTCATGCGGTCTTGGGACCGTTTGGCTTCATGCGGTCTTGGGACCGTGTGACTCCATGCGGTCTCGGGACCGGTTGGCTTCATGCGGTCTTGGGACCGTGTGACTCCATGCGGTCTTGGGGCCGGTTGGCTTCATGCGGTCTTGGGACCGTGTGACTCCATGCGGTTTCAGGACCGGTTGGCTTCATGCGGTCTTGGGACCATGTGAGGCTTTTGTGATTTTTTGTATCTTTTCCTATAAAAAAAGGAGAAAAGTTAATCTAACAGTATATTTGTAATAAGAGAGGAAAGTTAAGGATTCTATCTAATTTATCTGAGAAAGAGTGTGGAAAACTGAGGAAAATTACTAAGATATCATCACAAAATTGGAGGTTATCAATAGGGACTGGTATCGCTCCAATATAGGTGGACTCCAAGCCACCATAGATTTTTTTTATTCCATAGATGACACGACCATATCTAAAATAGAGTTGATAAAGCAAAAATAGTAGGACCCACCACTCTAACATCCACATGTACTCCACATTCAACCTTTTTAAATTTAGTTTATACAACCAGTATTCACATCTAGCACGTAGCATGTCCCACCATAGAGATAATGGGACACACTTATCTGAATACAATGGTCCTATATCATCATAGAGTGATCTCCAAACATACTTTTAATTCCCGCAATGGTCCTCTTCTCACCACCCATACTCCTTGTACTATATCTATGTGATGTTCTTCACCAATAACTCCACATCACCTGGATGGACTTTGGTTACTATAAATCACAAACCACCCAGGAAACCTACTAGATACAATAAATGATATTGCTTTGGACATTTCCATTATCACTGTAGATTCCCTAAATTCTACTTTTCATGTAATGGTTTGAGTCATTTCTCAGACACTTTCCCCAACCGTAGGACTCAAACACCTACCATTATCTGCATATATCATTTGAGAAAATCTTACATTCCCAAGAGAATACCAACCAACCACATCATTACAAATTTGAATTTCACATCTAAAAGAAAGAAAACTCCCCTCCCTATAGTAGTCCTCATCATATGACGCTTTGACATCCTTTCTTGCACACAACCTCTTCTTTGTTCTATAATGCCAAGAGGATACGCACATCAAACCATGCAACTCCTCCTATCCCTTCCTCTACATGTGTCTCCACCTATCCAATTCCACCAAAATGTTATATCACCCCTTCCACCACCTTCTCCATATTCCATTCTTCATCTTCATGATCTCCTCACTCTTTAACCATGTATCCTCCTCCTCGCACCTTCACATCCCCACACCCTCTACATTCACTTTCCCCTCTTGCATTCCCACTACCACCTCTGATTTGGACTTACCATCTCTATAATTTCTGGCAATCCCATTTATCTTTTAGCTAGCTCCATGAGACTTTTGAAGGTCTTTACCAATCAGAGTGTCTATGTGACTATATTGAACAACTTGGACAATTTGTCAATATTTTATACATCACCTGTTACACACACCTTATTTTGACAACACTATTCTCAAACCTAATATTCTCACCCAATCACAACTGATTACTATGTACTAGAAGGTACCCAACTTGCCTCACGTTTGGACAAACCATTACCATCCCATGTGGTGACAACTTCATCCAAGTCCACCTTACTAAATGGACAGCTGACCAGGTGCCTCCTGTGTGTGTACTAGAGGCTCAGACTAGTTCTCTATCTCTGACCTACCTCCACATTTATGGGAATTTGATATCTTTCAAGCCATTTCTCATGCCATTGGTTCCATTTTATAGTTCATTAGCCCAGACACCTTACAATCTACCATATACATCAAAGAATATTGTGTGTTGTGTTGGTATGTATGCCCAAATAGCCAATCATGCCATGATTGTAATGGTGCATTAGATGCCTAATTTGATAATGATAATGGTAATTATGTCTATTTTGTTGGTCTCAATCATGAGATGATGACACAGACATAGTATATGTCTAAAGAATGATGTTACTTGATGACATACGTCTTTAAGTTGATAACCTTATTAATGAGATCATATGTATGATAAGAGTACATACATTCTTGTTATGTCCCTAGTCGGATATTTTTGTGGAAGCAAAATAGATGACAGTAATAAAAAGGACTAGAGTGTATGTTGACTGATGACAGAGTATTGTTAGTCATGATATGGGATATCAAGTCAAACACATAGATACATGTTAGAGAATAATGTACCTGACAAACCCACCTTGAGAGTGATAGATGGATATCATGGAATGGTAGTCAAAATCAAATGAAATAGTGATAGTGTTGATTGTGGTTCTTAGACTTGAAGTCACTACAATCATCACATGTCATTCAATATATTTTGACATCAACAAACGTGACCATGAATAAGGGTTGCCATAAAGTTGATGCTCAGGTACATTGTGACATATGGGGATTGATTGTTAGTGATGTAGACAGGGTTGTCCCTCCTATAGGAGATTTATATCATGGCCATTTGATAAGCGAGACTGATAAATGTATGGCCATACTCATGTGATTTTGTATAAGATATGTAAACTCACATGCATCTCATACAGTCTACTCATTATCAAGGAATGTGGATCGAACATTGAGAGGATGACGATTACATGCTTCTATATCAATCTGGATAGCAGCAACGAAGGAACTGTACAATGATTGTAACATTGATTACAGATTGTAGATTGAAGTTGTTCTCCAACTTTCCAGTTACTTGGGTAGTAATGATGTATTTCTAGATACTGCTCATTGCTTATGATGCCATAAATTAGTTATGGACGTTCACTGTCAACTTAACCTGGGACCTATAGGGTTACATGCATAATATGCACTTGGAATAGGAGTTACTCATGAATAAGTTTTAACTTGATTACTAAAGTGTTAAGATATTCAATTTAAACAACATTAGCTGAAAATTAGTTGACTGAGAATCTAAGTCAATGAACTCAAGTGTTGAGTTGACCGACCTAAGTTTCGAGTCAATTTAAACAAAATTGGTTGTCCATTGGATGAAGTGGAGTGTGAATTGACAGGTTCAGAATGTAAATCGACTGGTTGAGCGACCACTAAGACTAGATCAAGGATTGATGTTGACGTCATGTTGTCCATTAATCGTCGCATTGAAAGCCAATATGTTTGCGAATAGGAAATGTAGTGAATCGGCCGATTCAAGTGTTGAGTCGATCGATTCACATGTAAACTGGACGATTCAAATGTGAACCAAACAATTTGTGATCCAGAGAAGCCAGAAATTTGTAAAAATTGTCACTTCGACTCTCAATTGATATTGAAACATTGACCCTGACCCTCCTACATATAGAGGGGTAGTAAAGGCTTTCATAAGGTAAAACTAACATCAAAAAATGTTGTCCTCTCGTAGTTGTGGTAACATGAGAGCCTAAGCAAGTCTTACATGTAAAAGGGAGAGACAGTAGGGGAGAGCAAGTCAGCACTAGCACGTTGACATTAAAAGGAAAACTCATTCCTATGGTCTCTAGAAGCATGATGAGGAGTTCACAATGGTTCGCATGGACTATATAGAGGTGTGGAGTCATTCTCCATCACACTAGGAGAACACTATCAACTTTCACTTGTGGTGCTACACCAGGAGGTCGTTGTTGATGATTGTTTGTATGCTACTTGAAGAAGAAGCACGAGCTAGACTTGTTCTAGGAATGAGTATATACCTTGCGAACCTCCTTTTCTAGATACATCATTGTTGATGAGATCTATTGGTTCGAGATTCAAACATTATTTTTTTGTTTATGCTATCTTATTTGATATTGTAATTTCTCAATAGTGGTATCATATCCATGTCAATCTATGGTGTATTGGGATCTAAATTGAAAACATCAAATTTATTTTATTGCATATGATGTACATATTTAAAATGACTAATGTGCATATCTGATTAAATACCACATATGATCCCAATGTATAAATGATATGATATATATGTGCAATCTATGCACGTCGCCCCAAAATTGTTTTGAAGGTGGATGAATATGTGGTTATGGCTGAAACCCCTATTGATGTGCGTGTTTGGTTGTTTGGTTTCTTTCCTGATGTTGTTCCATTTGTATACCAAGCCTCTCTCATTCTTTATAGACATAAATTAAAGCTCTCCTTCTTATACTCCCCTTGAATGTAACTTGAGGTTTCCCTTTTACAATATAATAAATTAATAGGAATAGGATAATTTTAATTTCTATTTTGGGAAAGAGAAGACATTCAACATCAGGCGAGTCGATTGACTTGGAAGTCAATTTGACCGACTGGAGGACCGAGGAGACCAGTGGCCCAACTGATCGACTAGAGGAGTCCAATCAACTACATCAACCAGAGCCAATCGACCGACCATTAGAATTCAATTGACCGACCGGTAGTCCAACTGATCGATTGGAGGATCCAACCAATCGAACGACTTGTTCTAGCAGCATGTCTTCCAATAGAGGTCGTTGCATGTGATGTGGACCTTAGGTGGTAGCAGTTCTTTGTGCCTCCAAAGAATTGCATTAGTATGGCCATAACCATCACCCACATGTTTTATGATTGCATGTTTCATTTATGGATACAACATGTATATGATACATATTATATTTATATGATGACTGGATATGTATATGAATCTACATAAATCCCTCAATAAATATTAATCTTAGATGCTTTCCAAAAGTGACACACATGAAAAGCTTGATTGACTAACTGTAGTTTATGCTAAAGTGTGGTGCTTTGTCTATCTTATAGAAGTGTGATAGTAGATATGTGGGTCCGCCAAAGCAGGGTGCATATTATATCATGTTGGCTTTTGGGTCAGGCTTAACTAGGTGGTCTTAATGAGATTAAGTATTTACAAGTATACAGATGGATTGTGACAAGGAGTTGTGCACACTATGTATCCAAGAGTTGCATGGCAAAAGCTTCCTACCTGAATGGAAGATCTTGAATTTTCGCAACCTATGACAGCCAAATTGGCCATCTGGTCACCCAAATGATCGTATGGTCACACGAGATGGTCGTTTCGCACTGCCAAATGGCCATTTGGCAGTTTCCCAATCACATACAAATTTGACAATTTTGATTCCAATTAATATCACATATTAATTCCTTGCACCACAAGTAATGTACAATCAAAACAATTCAGGAAAGATCTAGAATCTTTGTTCTGCCCAACTAAGCTATCTCACACAAGCGATATGCCCATCTCACTCACTCAGATGGTCATCTAGTGAGTCTGAGATGAGCCTGTCAGTTCAATCACATCAAACCAATCAGTTCAAGGGTAGGATTTATCCAATTCAAACTTCGATCAACCTAAAAACCCAAATGATTGTCTCGCCACTTGAGACTCTTGTCTTCCTACCCAAACATCTATCTCAACATTTGAGATGGTCATTTGGTAGTTCAGTCAGCCAATTTATCGATATGTTGCGTGAATTGAATACCTAAACGCTTTGGTAATCAATCCATTCATCATTCAATATAAACTCCTCTTCTAGATGAGTTCTTATGTGTGTGACCCTATAGGTCCCATATCACGTTTCCAGTGAATGTCCATAACTAGCTTATGACATCACATGCAAGGAGCACTACCTAGTCTCACATTAGTGCAACCCAAGTGAATGGAAGTTTGGAGAACAACTTCAACCTATAATATGTGTAAGGTGTTGCAATGATTGTATAATTCCTTTGTATCTAATATCCGGAGTGTGCTCGAGGCATGGACTCATCATACTCCCAATGTTAAATCCATGTTTCTTAAACCAAGAGCAGAATGTCTGAGATAATGTGACCTCAATATCATTATTAATTCACATGTGCATGCGCATGCATTTCTCAGTCTCTCTTATCAAGTGGCCTAGATATCATACTCCAGTAGGAGGGAAAAATCCCATATCTATCACTCACAATCTATCCCCATGTGTCAAATTCACCCAATCATCACCTTTATAACAACCCATGTTTCAGGACTGCATTTGATGATGTCAAAGCATACCCAACAACATGTGATGAGTGTAGTGATTTCAAGTCTAAGAATCCCAATCACCACCTTCACTATGAGATCTAACTATGACTTATCATATGATGGTTCCCATGTGTCACTCTAAAGGTCGGTTTGTCTGATACATTGTTCTCTAACATGTATTTGTGTGCCTGGTTTGATATTGACATATCATGACTTAGTGAGACTCGGTCATCAACCAACTCACACTCCAGTCTTATGTGTTACTGGTGTCTATCTTCCTTCCATAATAACAACTGACTAGGGACATAATGAGAATATGTATATGTACTCTTAATATCCCTATGATCTCAACTCCGCAAGACAAATATTGAAGACATACATCATTGAGTAATATTATTCCTTAGACATTCAGTCTTTCCTCATTATCTCATAACTAAATGAAATAGAATGAATTGGAAGCTTGCCTTTATAAGTATTAAACAAATCCTTTAAGGTATATGCCATGTCAATCATCACATGATTGGCCCTATGGGCATACCTTACCAAAATATATATATATACCTTTTAGAACAAATGATATAAGTAATTACAAAGTACCTGATTATATTATTTGATGATCTTAGCAGATATGGTAGATCGTATGTAATGAAATACAAGTCTAAAACTCTTAAAGTGTTCAAGGAGATCATATCTGAAGTACATAACTATCAGGATCTCTATTTTTCTTAGAAAAAATACCAACCATTAGAAGGAAACCCTAAACCTAATCCCAATTATGAAACAAACAATGAATTCAGAACAAAGGCGACTAAAACAATATACAAAAATGACAGATAAATTTTTCCATTTTCTTTCTTCACAATTTTCATAAACCAATGTCACATCAAGGACATAACATTAAGATATCAAATCTTATTCAACTCCATTAAAACTAGAATCACATGTTACTACTAAGTTTACATCATATACAAGTACATTAATGAACAATTTGATACACTACCCATCCTAGGAAAGAGAGAGTACATGGACGTTATAATATATCTATATTATCATGAGACTCATATAGAGCCCCAGTGAGTGGATACCTCTAACTCAAGCTGCGTACATACATCAACATCAGATAAGTATAACGAAATCAAAAGAAACTAGCAGATATTGAAATGTATAGTAGATAGTTCTAGCATAAGTCAAATCTTGTTTACAATGGGAATCTAGTCAAACAAACAAGGTAATCACTTAAACCAAATATAACTTTAAAAAATCTTTTATAGAATGTCTATGAACAAATAAGTAGATATTTCTTAGTTTAGACTAACAATCCTTCTGCATGAGTAACAAGTCAAGGTCTAAGCATTTTGAATCAATACATAACAATAGCATCATATTTGTGACACTCCACCAGCTGGACCAAGAACACATCCTACAATTCTAAAGTTGAAGTACACATCTGACATTTCTATCAAAAAGTACTATCAAATAGCAAGCGATCCAAATCATATTCAGAGGGGATACAAATCCCAACATTTACTACTTTTCAACGAGACAGATAAGACTATGAAATAGATAATCTATATAATAGAATGATTATTTACCACAACAAGAAATATAATCAACAATGGCAAATTATCAGCTAGCAGTATAACAAATGTAACAAACATTCAAATCATATTCTACATGGCTTGTCATCTTTTATTCATTTGCCCTAAAACTACTTGGCTTGTCCTCGCCAAGTAGAAGTCGCCATTCCTGATTCTCGTATCAACGACTCACCGTCATTATCTTAGGGTTTATTCAGTCACCCTAAGATATCTACAACAAACCATGGCCACCTTAGGGTTTCCTAAAGAGGCTCACTTCCTCATCTCGGGTACACGAGATAGGAACCAACAAAGCAATATATCAGATATCATAACATTTATCATATTTTTATATTTCACATATTTCATTTCATTAGTGTCTCATCTTCATGGATATAGAATTTCACATCAAGGATTTAGGGCCATAGCCACTCTAGATGACTCACTCCTAAATCTTGATGGTCTAATCTTTAAGATTTCAATCCACACTCTACAAATTCTTCTCATAATTCATTAATTACTACATGGAGATCTATTTTGTTTCCCCAATGTGGACCTCGAGGGGAACTCACTATGTTTAGGACACCTAACTAGATGTGTTATCATTCCACCTTTTATGAGTCCTTTTTACTCATCTTAAAGAAGATTTTATATCATTTATCATATGTGAATTTCTCACATAACTAGAATGACATAAAATAGATTAGGCTTAACAAGAAATATAGTGAATAACATGAGAAGAATAACAATATGTAATTTGCAACACATATGATTCTTTCCATTTCCACATCATCTCATAGCATTAATCATCAATGGGCTTTCAGCCTAAGACATAATCCATTGTCTAGCATTTACCCTAAGCAGGGTTTCTCAAGAGTAAACAAAGCATGTTAATTCCATCTCAACATATTTCTTATACGTTTATTGCATATCATAGTTCTCACTCGATATCCACAAATACATTAAAACTAGCAACAGTATAAGCATATACACATCTTGTTTCATTCATTATACTCAGGACAGGTTCATCATGCAACATATATATTCCATTCCATTTCTATAGATCTAAGTAAATCTCAAACGTAAACATGCACAACAGAAGTAATTATTTTTTTCTTTTATTTCACACTCTTCAGTTAGGGTTAGTAATCAACACATGTTGAATATCATTTATAGTCCACCAAAATAGTATAATCTTAGAGTACAACTATTCTATCAAACTATCACAATCTAAGAACACATTCTTGTAAATCAATTCAAATGCTTGAACCTCATATTTTAATTAAATTAAACTACAATTATGTGCATTCCTTACTCCCTCATTTCATATCATTATTCATTACCATCATATAACTCATCATTTTAGGGTTAGAGTTAAGTTCTTAGATTCATCTACTAATTCTCATCTTTTTCCTTCATTTTATATTCATTAGTCTCAACTTCTTTCATTTCGTTTTCATTACATTTTAGACCCAATCATTCTTAATTCACTTGATATACTATAGTTCACTTCTTATTGACATCCATCAAAGTCAAAGTTTAGTATATTTCATCCAATTTGGGTTAAGCCACATGTAACTAAAAACAAAATATATAAGACTTCGGTGTAATAACTTCATTAGTTTCATTTTTAACTTGCCATCTCCATTTAGTATATTTTTGTTCATATTGTTTCTTATATCTAGATAAGGGTACCATGTCATTGACTTCTAATGGAATTCCCATAATCAACAATGGTCATTTTAATATGATACTACTCACTTTAGGTAAAAATAATGAATTAGGGTTACATCTTCTTACATCATAATCTCCAATCACCGTTCACAATTCATTATTATGTAAATTGTTTAAAAGAGTCACATTCATATCTAATTCTATAAATTATATTAAAATAGATGAATTAGGCTTAGATAATACTGATTAGACTTATCCTCTTCAATTGAATTGATAACACTTATAGTTGAGAATTTCATCACATTCACAAGACTATATACAACCTTGATTTTTATCTCTCATACTCGGCTCATTATTAGATTTATAGGGTTTAGAAAGTCATCTTAGTTCAACACATCATAAGAGTGATATTATTCAGTAATCTCATTATGGTGCATAGGGTTCGCTAGGGCTATTTACACACATGGAAACCATGTTGACTCAAGGTCTAAATTGACTAAAACCTTGTTTTGATGATGACTAAACCATGGCAATTAATTGTGTCTAATATCTCTATTTGAGTGATTTCAAATTATGCATATAGACACTCCAAATGCCCTAACTTGTGCATCTCAACTTGGAGAAAATACAAGTCAAAGTAAATACAAGTGCACATTTTTAGAAAATGATGTAAATCCATTAGAATCATTTGCTAGATCGGATATTTAAGCACTCAAAAACCATTTTCCAAAATTCACATCAGGTTGTTCATCGGTCGAGTTGCAAACTCGACCGATCCTGATTGGATCTTGAAAATGACTTTTGATCGGTCGAGTTTACACTTCACAGAACTCGGCTAATCCCTCTGTAGACCAAAACTAGTTTAAGTGAATTGGTCGAGTTACTCCAAGACAAACTCGACCAATGGCCTAAATTGGTCTTGTCTCTTAGTGGGATCGGTTGAGTTACCTTTATAGAAACTCAACTGATTGCACTGTATGGAAAAGTGCAGAAAAGTGTTTCTAGCCGTTGTGGAGTTACAACAAGTGAAAATATATCTGTTACAAGCCATAAAATGGCTAGTTTTTGTTCTTAACTGTTCCCAAAGGATAAGAGGCATCCCCAGCTATAAATAGGACCCCTTGGGCTTCATTCCAAGGTTGAACATTAAATTTAAAACTCTATGTGAGGTTCCTATTCTATAGTTTAGTGCTCCCTACAACCTCCTCTCTCTCTCTAAGCTTAATCACTTGCTACATTCGTTAGAGTGAGTAGGAAATCTGTAACAGAGCTAGTCCTACATGTATATCTTGTGAGGCTCTCACTTCCACCACCTCCCTATCTCTCTTTTCAACCATGAAGATGAAGGTTCTCTCTATTGGGTAAAAGAGGTGAAGAAGAATAAGGGAAGGAGTCCCTTAGTGAAGATCAAGGCTGAAGACTTGGAGCAAGAGTGGGTAAGACCTTGGTGAAGGCAGAAGACTCCTTGCTCAAGTGGGTAAGTCCTTGGTGGAAGCTTCTCCGATTGAAGGTGAAGTCAAAGGTTGAAGATCCAAGAAGAGTGGGTAATCCCTACAAGGGTGAAGACTTGTGCAAGAGTGGGTAAGTCCTTGGTAAGTTTGAAGACTCTTTGTATTGGACAGGTAAGTCCTTTTGTTGGTCATGTATTGTAAGTCTTATGAATGAATATAAGAGTGCAATGGTTAAGAAATCCTAGAGGTTGACCTCTCTAGGTAGTGGTCTGATTCACTTCTAGTTTGAAGTTTGGAACCACTCTACATAGCTTGTCACTTGGTGTATGTTCAATCTCTCTCTCCCTTGCTATGTATGTTTTAGTTGCACACAAATTTCCTACTTAGCAACCTTATCTTGTGATATATCTTAAAGGTCTAATAAATTTTATTTAAGTGCATTCAGATCTATTCACCCCCCTTTAGAGAATCCAATCACCCATCTAGGATCCATCAATTGCTATCAGAGCAGGTTTCTCCAAGCATACTTCAACAAGTAGGAGAAGATGAGTGACTACCAAAGTGGGAGATACTTCATCAACCTTCCAATCTCTGATGGGAGTAACTTCCTCTGTTGGAAAACAAGGCTACAATTCTACATCCAAGGATCAAGTCTTAAGCTATGGAAAATGGTGGACCATCCATACAAGCTACCGATGACAAAGATAGAAGAATGGGATGAAGCTACCATGAAGAAAACTAGCTTGAATGCAAGATCAATCAACATCCTCTATGCCACCATGACCTCCACTGAGTTCAACTAGATTTCCTCTTGTGAGACAGCCTATGAGGTATGGAGAAAGTTATGCATCATTTATGAGGGGACAACTCAAGTGAAGAAAAGTAAAGTCTACATGCTCAAATGACTGCTTGAGAACTTCAAGATGGGAAAGTAGGAGAAGATAGCTAATATGTACTCAAGGCTCAACACCATTGTGAATGGTCTTGTTGTTATAGGACATCCTATGAGTAGAGTAGAGATCAAATCAAAGATCCTTAGAACTCTCCCCAAGAGATGGGAACCCAAGGTGACTTCCATTGAAGAAGTAAGGTCTCTTGATGATATCCACATTGAAGAGATCATTGGAAATCTACAACCCATGGTCACATTTGACAAAAGAGAAGAAGTTAAAAGACAAGAGGAGAAAGAGCTAAAGAGAATGAAGAAGGCTGAAATCAAGGGTCAAATTGAAGATATTATGGGACAAGCCTCTCCATCCTCTTATGTTAAAGAAGATGCCATGTACTCCAAGGGTAGATTCTATAAAGGAAAGAATTCCTCCTCCATATGGTGCCTCAAATATGGAAAGAAGGGTCACTTCAAGATATATTGTCTAAAAGGCAAGAAGATCCATCATCACAAGGAAAGGGAAGAGAAGTACAAGATAAAGGAGAATTGGCACTCAAGCTCAAGTGAAGATTCAAGTGGAGGATATAGCTCAAGCTCTAGTGAAGAAGAAGAATGTCATTTTTCTCTTATGGCTTCTACAAGTCTTAAGTGAAAATCAACTCCATACATCTCCCAATTATATTAATTTTTTGGCATACGGCGTACAAAAAGCTCGCGGCCAATTCTTCAAAATATATCCAAATGAGGTAAATCTAAACTCTTTAGATAATGAACCTTTAATTGCTATCATTAATGCTACTTGTGCCTCTCTTAAGTCTTCTAAAAAGAAAAGAAAAAATCTTGTTAAAATTGTTAATAATATGCATGTAGAATTAGATGATATTGAACATGCTAATTCTTGCTTGCGTGATGACAAAAATGCTAGTCTTAGCCAAGTAGACTCTCTTAAACTTGAAAATGCTAGTTTTCTTGATAAGATTAGATTTCTAGAAGCTCAACCTCTTATTCCTAGTTCTAATGAAAAACATACTTTAATTGTTGATTCTCTCATGTATGATATTGATGTTCTTAAATCTAAAAAAAAGGACAAAGATTTTGTTTTGCAAGGATTAGAATCTAAAAATGGTGTTTATATTTCTAAGATTGCTTTGCTTGAAACAAAAAATGCATCCTTGCTTGCTAAAAGCAATGTGCTTGAATCTTGTTCTAGTTCTACTAGTAGAGAGAATAATGTTGCTACTTTTCATATTGATAGAGATTCTTATTCAACTAAATCTCTTTGCTTAGAAAATGATTTTTTGCATGATAGAGAAAATATAAATAATTTGTCTTCTACAATTACTTCCCTTATGCATGATAATTATAGTTTGAGATCTTCTTTGCAAAGATTCTTAGTTGGTAAAAATAATCTTAATGATATCCTACACCATACTACTAAACAGATTGGTAGACATAGTTTGGGGTATGATAGTAGTCAAAGGAACAACAAAGGTAAATGACCTCCAAATTTCCATGGAGAATCCTATAGTTCCAAGACTATGGGCACATGCAACTATTGCAATGAAATTGGACATTATTCTACTTGTTGTCCTTTTAGGAAAGCACCCAAGAGCAATAGGACTTAGGTTGCTAAACTAATCCCTCCGGACCCAAAAACATGATTGGGGACCATTTCATCTTTCTTCTTGTAGGTACTTGCAAATGGATTGACTTGAGCCATTGAATTGCAAATTGACTTCTTAATCCACATGAAAGAAGAAAGGTGAGATGTGTAGAGGGTGACAACAAGTGGAAAAAGGAATGGTAAGAACAAAGGTAAATGTTTTCTTACTTATAACCAATCCTAACTTGTTTTTCTCAAGTTAGTGTGCACTATGCATGTGGTTTTTTAGTCAAAAGTGGTATATTGTGATTCTCTTCACACTCTTGGTCAAAAACTATTTCTAATGCTTTCACAGTGCATTACTAACTTGATTGTACATGTTTGGATATGGTTTATAATTTTAGCATGCCTCTAATTATGTTTTTATGAATATATGTGTTTTTTGACAGTAGCTTTGTCAGTTGAGTTTATCATGTTTGAAACTCGAACGATAGGCACTAATGGGTGTTGCAAATAGTTGTCATCATTCGAGTTGTCAATATACAAAACTTGATCGACAACACTGTGCACAAAATATACATTTGGCTTATTGAATGAGAATTTCCCTCTCAACTAGATTTTCTCAACCAATAGCCTTATTCTTTGGCACTCTCATTTGGTACCTTTATATATGCATATTGCCATGTCCTATATTGTCTATCGTGCATACAACTCTATCTCTCCAAATTGATATATCTATATCTTGAAATTATTTACTTGGAGCTATTTTGCAGGTTTTGATGATGATCTCTTTGGATCTCTTGGTTGTGTCTTAAATTGCTTCCGTTGTGCTCTAACTTGCTACATCTACTATTTGTATATATTATTTGGATACAATATTGAGGTTCTTAGTGGTGATCAACTTTTGGTAATGATGCATACTTGTTAGTGAGTTATATCCTTTCATGCTTATAAAATTGCATATCTCTTTATTTGGATATATCTCTACATCTGCTCATAGCTTGCTCCTTAACTTGTGCATCTTTTGCTATGATCTAGATCCTACTAGTAGTCCTAACTTGTGATATCATCTACTAGTAGTTCGTATACATGTAGTTCTAGCTTTGTTCATCAAGTGGTATTTCACCATATGCTATACTTGTATCTTGTCTCATACATGCTCAAGCTTGTTCGTTGAATTGCATATCTACTATCTTGAGTTTCATGCATAACTTTGTGATGCAGGACACATAGATCTATATTGTATGTATTTTTAGATTTCATGCAGATTTTGCTCCAGTTTTAGTTTTTAATACGAGGCTAGTGTTTTTTATGCAGAAACAACCTTCTGAGCAAGGCTCATCACTTTGCCATGAGCCTAGACACTTTTTGGGCGAATTCAGTTATCTTGAGGGTCAAAATTGTGATTTATTGCTTTTCTACAACACATTTATCTAGCATTTTGGGTTGCTCAAGTGCATGCTTTAACTTGCTTTTCTTTCTATGCTTGGACAAGCTCCTATCTATGCTCTTCTACTCTCCTTTTATAAATTTTGTTATCTCCTTTCTCGTAACAAGTGGTGTTTCTTATTTCTTCATACCTCCACTTTTTGAAATGACAAAGGGGGAGAAAGGTATGTATTCTTTTGATAAAATAGGGAGAAGACATGTCTTACATGAAGAGGAGAAGTGTGTCCATGTAAGGGGGAGAAAACATATATGTGTAGAACATATATGAGTAGAAGACATAGTATTCTATAAATGTTATGAAAGCTAACCATGCAGGAGGAATAGCATCAATTGAGGGAGAGTATGAGAACTCCACTAGCATCAATTTAGGGGGAGCATATGAACTCCATTCTAATTAAGCCCCTAGGTTTCTCCAAAGGTATGACTTTACTTAAATGCTTTCAATACATTTATGGAATGGTTTGTCATCTTCAAAAAGGGGGAGAATGTTGACTCAAGGTCTAAATTGACTAAACCTTGTTTTGATTATGACCAAACCATTCCAATTAATTTTGTCTAATGTCTCTACTTGAGTGATTTTATATTATGCATAGACACACTCCAAATGCCCTAACGTGCGCATCTCAACTTAGAGAAAAGATAAGTCAAAGTCAATACAAGTGCACGTTTTTGGAATATGATGTAAATCCATTAAAATCATGTTATAAATCACTTGTAATGATTTTATGACTTGTAATTAAGCTTAGAAAAAATTAGGAGCACTTAGATCGAATATTTAAGCACTCAAAAGCCATTTTCCAAATTCACATCAGGTTGTTCAACGGTCGAGTTGCAAACTCGATCGATCCTGATTAGATCAAGAAAATGACTTTTGATCGGTTGAGTTTACACTTCACAAAACTCGACCGATCCCTTTGCAAATCAAGATTGATTTAAGTGAATCAGTCGAGTTACCCCAGGACAAACTCGACCGATGGCCTAAATTGGTCTTGTCTTTTAGTGGGATTGGTCGAGTTACCTTTATAGAAACTCGGTCAGTTGCACTGTACGGAAAAGCATAGAAAAGTGTTTCTAGCCGTTGTGGAGTTGCAACAAGTGAAAATATATCTGTTGCAAGCCACAAAATGGCTAGTTTTCATTCTTAAGTGTTCCTAAAGGTTGAGAGGCATCCCTAGCTATAAATAGAATCCCTTAGGATTCATTCCAAGGTTGATCATTCAATGCAAAACTCTATGTGAGGTTCCTATTCTATAGTTGAGTGCTTCCTACAGCCTCCTCTCTCTCTCTAATCTTAGTCACTTGCTACATTTGTTAGAGTGAGTAGGAAATCTATAAAAGAGCTATTCCTACATGTATATCTTGTGAGGCTCTCACTTCCCCCACCTCCCTGTCTCTCTTTTCAACCATGAAGATGAAGGTTCTCTCTCTTGGGTAAGAGAGATGAAGAAGAACAAGGAAAGGAGTCCCTTGGTGAAGATCAAGGCTGAAGACTTACAACAAGAGTGGGTAAGACCTTGGTGAAGGTAGAAGACACCTTGCTCAAGTGGGTAAGTCCTTGGTGGAAACTTCTTCGAGTGAAGGTGAAGTCAAAGGTTAAAGATCCAAGAAGAGTGGGTAATCCCTACAAGGTTGAAGACTTGTGCAAGAGTGGGTAATTCATTGGTAAGGTTGAAGACTCTTTGTATTGGATAGGTAAGTCCTTTGGTTGGTCATGTATTATAAGTCATATGAATGAATATAAGCATGCAATGGTTAAGAAATCCTAGAGGTTGACCTCTCTAGGTAGTGGGCTGACTCACTTCTAGTTTGAAGTGTGGAACCACTCTCATAGCTTGTCACTTGGTGTATGTTCAATCTTTCTCTCCCTTGCTATGTATGTTTTAGTTGCACACAAATTTCCTATTTAGAAATCTTATCTTGTGATATATCTTGAAGGTCTAATAAATTTTATTTAAGTGCATTCAGCTCTATTCACCCCTCCCTAGAGTATCTAATCACCCATCTAGGATCCATCAAAACCCAATATCCATTTTCACATATTCCATTCATCAATCATAAGTATACATTGATTAATTGACTAATTTGATTCAATCCTTCAACACAAACCCTAAATAGGAAATGCCACCATCTCATATTAATTCTTATGTATATATCATATTCAATTCATTAATATTCAATAAGACACTTTTATAACTCATTCTAATACAATTCAAATATGATTCTATACATGCCAATTCAATTCCCAAGCATATCAGGCAGTGGGCTGACTTTAAGCTATATTCACATGAAACAACATAGCCCTTTATCCATAAAAAAATTCCATGGAACTTCATTAAATATATCAGGAACGGAGCAAGTTCAATTCAACAAGAAATAAATGAAATCAGTTGAATTTGATTCCCTAATATCATTCTAAATTAATACCCAATCACATACAAATAAAAGTAAGGTTTCTGATTATTTTAGTCGGATAGAATTAGCCTATAAACATGAATACATAGATTAAGAATGAGATAAACACTCACATAAGATAAAAATCACCTTAAAACATAGGTAATATACTAAATTTCTAGAAATCCAACCAAACTCTAGCAATGGAATCCATTTATTCGTCCTCTCAACTCGAAAACCCTAGAAATCAAGATTGGGAAAGAAAGAGTGAGAAAAGAGGGAGATTTGATATGCATTTCAAATCAATTGGAGTAGGAGTGGAATCTTGACATGTGAAAGAATATTCACCGTGAAAGTCTATTCAAAGAAGCTAAATTTACTCAATTTCGTCATTCTCATATGGTGAAACCATAGGTCAACATCTCCACCATTTTCTCCTATCAAAACCCTAGCTCTCTTCTCTCTATATACAATTTCGTTTCTCTAGAATGGATAAAAGAATGAGATTTCCTTGGGTTCTAGGTTACTCATATATTTCAATTACGCTACTTGGGTCAATTGCAAATTGATCCAACTTTATACTTTATTTCATTTCAACATAATTTTCTATCATACAAATGCTTACTGAAGAGTGTTTACTTAATAGGGAAAACCTAATCCAACAATTATGAAAATTTATAATGTTGTCTTAAAACAAATTTTAGTCCTCCGGTAAATATTTCAGAACATTTATAGTTTCCAATAAATAAATAAAAATCAAGTACTACAATGTTATACTATATCCTGCAACATGGTTGGTCCAGTTGCTACTGATAAGAAACTCAGCCGACACCACACTCTGTAAAATCGAAAAATCATCCAAAATTTTTGAAAAATTAAAAATATATCTAAAGTGTAGTTTCCCAACTATAATTAAATTTTAGAATAATTGGATGTACCAATAAAATTTTAAAATTTAAATATTAGATTGTTAGATTTTAGCCTGAATGCATGGTCGGCTGAGTTTATCTTGGGGAAACTCGACTGACAGATAGGTTAGAAAATTCTTTAAAAAATCAGATGTTTTACAATAATAATTATAATTGTATTAGTCAAAACATATACAAATTTAAAATAAATAATAGTTGTAAATAAAATACTAAAAATCATTTAGTGAACCACTATACTTATCAAGTTATGTATTCATATGCTACCAAAACCCTAATTTTGGCCTATTGGGGTTTTCAATTATCAAACCCTAGTTATTTAAAATAAAAGAATATTTAGAGTTTCTCATTATATTTAAAGAATCATAATTAGACTACCATCATTAATTAATCTTAAATAAGTATCAATCTAGGTAAGCATACAATCATCCAAGTAAATCCTAATTAGAGGTTAATTTGAAAATGGGTCATTATAAATTCTCCCCTCCTTTTAGGATTTTGTCCCAAAATATATGAAAAGATATGGAAGAATATTACATAATGTAAATTTTCATCTCTCTCAAAATCAAGCTAGAAATATTTCCATTTTATCTTTCTTCCATATGACATAATCTTTTTTCTTGGCATTAGATGAATATTTATCCCTTGTCATCATCATATTTCTATTTGAGTATGACAACTACTTACTTCACAAATCTTAGTATTGCATCATATATCGATATGTGATCCATATCACCTTTCATATTTATTTAAAATTTGATTATGTATCTCATGGATCAAGACTATAATTCATTCTGCATTATTACCCGCATTCATCATTTTTCTTAATAAAGAAGATCATTCACTGGGCTTCACCCTCAGTTATCATTTTTTTCTTATTATTTCATATTCATACTCATGTTCAAATTCATGGGGATTATCTTCATAATCCATTAGAGTTTTATTCTTTCATATGGAATATTCTACTTGTCTTAGGTTCCATATTGAATTACATAATCCTTCTTCTTGCACCATTTTATCATTTTTATTACAATCATGCATCTTGTTACACTAACAAACGATATTCATTTGGATGCCTGATCAAAAACCAGAACAAGAATAGTTGGTGGTTCCATACTAGCATATCTCAATACCCAAATACTTGGCAAGAGTATGTGGATATTGATTCAGTTAGTATGCACATTATTCAGGTTATATTCAATAACCACATTATCATTTAATCATAATCCTATTATCCATGTAGACTCATCTAACATAGGGTCTAATACCACAT
The DNA here is from genome assembly GCA_963693085.1 of Alisma plantago-aquatica. NCBI lineage: Eukaryota > Viridiplantae > Streptophyta > Magnoliopsida > Alismatales > Alismataceae > Alisma > Alisma plantago-aquatica. Next base: position 666,532,945 of record OY856411.1, on the reverse strand, counting down.
TGTTGGGACCTCTCCTTAGACCAACATAAATGTCGACCAATGTCGACCATTAGAGAGAAACCATAAACCTAATCTCGATTATGAAACAAAATAACAAATTCTCAAAAAATATGATTAAAATAATATACAAAAAACATAGATAATTGAATTTTTACTTTTTCTTTATGCACAACTTTCATAAACCAATGTCACATCAAGGACATCACATTAAGATATCATTAATATTACTCAACTCCATTAAAACTAGAATCACATGTTACTGCTCGCGTGCAGTTCATTTTACATCATATAGAAGTGCATTAATGTACAATTTGATACACTAACAATCCCAGGAAAGGGAGAGTATATATACATTCTAATCTATCAAAATTATCATATTTATATCTTTTTTTTCACAATCTCAAAGTAATATTACATATCACAACATTTCTCATATTTTCATATTTCACATATTTCACTTTATCAGAGTCTATTCCTCATGGACATAGATTTTCACACCAAGGATTTAGAGCCAGAGCCACTCCAGATGACTCACTCCTAAATCCTAGTGGTCTAACCTTTAAGGTCCCGATCCATACTCCAGAATTCCTTCTCATAATTCATCGATGACTCAAGAGATCAGTTTTGTTTCCCCAATGTGGATCTCGAGGGAAACTCACGGTGTTCAAGGAACCTAACTAGATGTGCTATCATTACACTTGTTATTAGTCCTTTTTACTCGTCTTAAAGATGATTGAATATCATTAATCATATGTGCATTTCTCGCATAACTAGAATGGCATAAAGAAAATTAGGCTTATCAAGAAAGATAATGAATAAAATGAGAAGAATAGCAATATATAATTTGCAACACATATGATTCTTTCCATTTCCACATCATCTCATAGCAATATTCATCGATGGGCTTTCAGCCTGAGACATAATCTCATTATCTAGCATTTACCCTAAATAAGGTTTCTCAAGAGTAGTCAGAGCATGTCGATTCCATCTCAACATATTTCTTATACGTTCATTACATATCATAGTTCTCACTCAATATTCACAAAGATATTAGAATTAGAAATAAAATAATCATATACACATATTGTATCATTCATTATACTAAGGACAGGTTCATCATGCAACATATATATATTCCATTCCATTTCTATAGATATGAGTAAATCTCAAACATATATATGCACAACATACATAATTCTTTTCTTCTTTTATTTCACATTCTTCAGTTAGGGTCACTAATCAACACATGTTGAATATTATTTGAAGTTCAACAAAATAGTCCATTCTCATATAACAAGTATTCTATAAAACAATCACAATCCAAGAACACATTCTTGTAAATCAATTAAAATGCGTGAACCTCATCTTTTAATTGAATTGAACTACGGTTATGTGCATTTAATCCCTCATTTGAGATCATTGTTCATTAGCATCATATCGCTCATTATTTTATGGTTAGAGTTAGGTTCTTAGATTCATCTACTAATTCTCATATTTTCCCTTCATTTTATATTCATTAGTCTCAAATTCTTTCATTTCATGTTCATTACATTTTGGAACCAATCATTCTCAATGCACCATATATGCAATGATTCTCTTCTCATTGACATCCATAAAAGTCAAATTTTAATATATTCCATTCAATTTGGGTTAAGTCACATGTAATTAAAATAAAATATTAAAGACTTCAGCATAATAACTTCATTAGTTTCATCTTTAACTTGCCATCACCGTTCAATACATTTTTGCTCATGTTGTTTCTTATATCTAGATAAGGGTACCTTGTCATTAACTTCTAATGGCATTCCCATAAATAACAATGATCATTCCTCATTATGCTACTAACTTTAGGTAAAAAGAATGAATTACATTACATCTTGTTACACTACAATCTCTAATCATCATCCACAATTCATTATTATGTTACTTGTATAAAAGACTCACATTCATATCTAATTCCATAAATTATACTAACATATATGAATTAGGCTTAGATCATATTGATTAGACTTATCATCTTCAATTAAAGTAATAACACCTATAGTTGAGAATTTCATCACATTCACAAGACTATATACAACCTTGATACTTATTTCCCGTACTTGGTTCAGTACTAGATTTCTAGGTTTTAGGAAGTCACCTTATTTCAACACATCATAAGAGTGATATCATTCAGTATTCTCATCATGGTGCATAAGGTCTATTAGTGCTATTGACACAGATGGAAACCCTAGTATCCATCTTCACATATTCCATTCATGAATCATAATTATACATTGATTAATTGACTTATTTGATTCAACCCTTCAACACAAACCCTAAATGGGAATATCACCACCTCGTATTGATTCTTATGTGTATATCATATTCAGTTTCTTTAATATTCATCAATGCACTTGTATAACTTATTCTGATACAATTCAAATATGATTTTGTATGTGTCAATTCAACTCCCTAGCATAACAGGCATAGCGCTGATTTTTAAGAAATATTCACATTAAACAACATAGCCCTCTATCCATAGAATTTTTCCATGGAACTTCTATCAATATATCATGAAATAAGCAACTTCAATTCAATGATAAATAATTGAAATCAGTAGAATTTGATTCCCTAACACCTTTCCAAATTAATACCCAATCACATACAAATACCAACAATGATTCTAATTATTTTAGTCAGATAGAATTAGTCTTTCAACATAAATACAGAGCTTAAGAGGGAGATAACACTTACCTAAGGTGACAAGAACCTTAAAAACATAGGTCATGCAGTGAATTTCTAGAAATCCAATCAAAATCTAGCAATTGAATGCATTTCTTCCTCTCAACGCAGAAACCCTAGAAATGGAGATTAGGAAAGAAAGAGTGATCAAAACTCAAAAGGGAGATTTGGTATCATTTTGAATCAAATCAAAGTAGTATAGAATCTTGTCATGTGAGAGAATATTTACCATGAAATTAAATATAAAGAAGTTAAACTTACTTAATTTCATCATTTCCCAGATGATGAAACCCTAGGTCAACATGTCAACCATTTTCTCCTATCAAAACCCTAGTTCTCCTCTCTCTATAGAGTTTTGTTTCTCTGGAATGGATCATGAAAAATGTGAGCAGATTGAGTTATAGGTTAATGATATATTTCAATTAAGGTGATTGGGTCAATTTCAAATTGACCCAACTTTATACTTTCTTTCATTTCAACAAAATTTTCTGGCATACAAATGTTTACTGAATATCATTTACTTAATAGGTAAAACCTACTTCAACAATTATGAAAATTATAATATTGTTTTAATAGAATTTCAGAGCTCCAATAAAAAATTTAGACCATTTAGAGTTTCCATTAAATAAATAAAAATCATATACTACAATGTTATATTGCAGTCTGCAACATGGTCGGTCCAATTGTTACTGATAGGAAACTTGACCGACACCACACTCTGTAAAACTGAGACATGATCCAATAATTATTAAAGCTTAGTGAGATTTCTAAATTGGAGTCTCCTTAACTATAGTTAAAATTTCATATCAAATGGATGTACCAATACAAATCTAATATTTAAATACTAGACAGATATAGTTCAACCTGAATGCATGGTCGGCTGAGTTCATCCTGAGGAAACATGGTCAACAAATAGGTCATAAAATTCTTCAAAAATTTTAATACTTTACAATAACACTGAAAATTGAGTTACAAAAACATATCCAAAAATATAACTAAATCAGATTTGTATATAAAATAATAAAAATAATTTAGTGAACCACTATACTTATCACAGTCTATATTCATATGCGACCAAAACCTTGATTTTGGCTTATTATGACTTTTAATTCTCAAACCCTAATTATTTGAAATAAAAGAATATTTAGAGTTTCTCATTATGTTTAAAGAATCATAATTATACTACCATCATTAATTAAACTTATATAATGATCAATCTATTTAAGCATACAATCATCCAAGTAAACCCTGATTAGATGGTTAATCTAAAAATAGGTCATTACAATGAGAAACTTGGTATAAGCATTAAAACACTTTGACGTGAATGTTGTGAAAATATTTTGAACTAAGAATTTGAGGACTTTTTGGGAGACCATGATAATGGATCACAATGAAATCCACCTGAAACATAATGATGTATCTGAAAGAAGGAATGATGCCCTATTAGTCATGGTGTGATCATCAATAAATCTAGCTAATCTTTCAATTTCCTTTTTGGCACATGATTTACACTAAACAATGTACCGTCTAAAATGATTCAAAAGACACCAATAAGGAGTGGTTCAAGTGGTCAAGCATGTCGTCCCCTCACAAAGGGACCCGTGTTTGATTCACAATTGCCGCCTTGAATTTACTATCCTCCCAGGCATCTGACCTCTGCCACAGGTGTTACACCCCGATCTCACAATTTCCTCAAATCATGAGATTAGGGCGTAAGATGGGATTTATGAAACACAAAGAACACCCTTAACTTTTTCTTTTCTGTTAAACTCTTGTTTCATCGCATTGAACCACATATCATCTTAACAAAGGAATCTGAACATTTCTTTTACTAATCAGACTTTAATAGAAAAGATACATGTATAAGCAGTCACAATGTCTTTCACACATTAAGCACATTAAACTTGCTAATTAGCATACACATCAAAGAGGAACAATATTACACATCGTATTTACAACTCTCTCTCTTATCTCTTACTGAGGACCTAGAGTGACAAGGACCGACTGACTCAACTAATCTCATACTTGACTCCTGTGGCAGGTCTACACTGAAGCTCTGACTATCTCCAAGTCCACGCGGTTAACCCTAAAATGTTTGAGTAGAGGGGTGAGCCTACTCGCTCAGTGAATGAGTACTTCATGGAAACAGACTAATGCATTAATGTGATTACAGATATAGTTTGAATAAACGATATGAAATTTAACAACAGTTAATACTACACTGAGCAGTTCTAAAACAATATAATTGAAATAACAAAGAATGTAAATATTGCATCCAAAGAATAACTACAAGAAGACTACGCTTCTAGTCTTCCTTAACTCTTTCATTTATAAAGAACTCTGTGAACCTATATGATCATATTTTAGATTATGCCCTAAACATATGCAGTGTACTCTGCATATGAAGATCTGTAACAAATTCATGCTACGATCCCACCGTACAAGACTTAGCGACACACCCGGGAAGTGCTAAGTCTGACTACTCGTCCTGGTCTGCACAGGACACAGGCTCCTCGGCCTCATCGCACATCCACGTGTGCTGCACAACCACGTGTGCTCTCGACTCCTCCTTAAACCTGAGTACACCAGTGGAGAGTCACAGGGTTACCTTCGCGACACAAGCACAAATGGTGTTAGATAACCGTGTTTTCTTTTGTTATCGCAGTGCCATCGTGACACAAGCACGATTGTTGTTAGACACTGCCTCTCTCTTTCCTCGTTTGTCCGCGACACAAGCACGGATGATGTTGCAACACGAGTTTCACCCCAAAGTTGCAGACCCGTCTAAGGGGTTCTACGGTGTTAGGGCACTTAGGTCTATACTTGATTAACATGTAAATATCTTAGCTCATGTATTCAACATATACCATGTCTCAGTAACATCCCTTTCTAGGGCATGTCATATCTCATCACCTGCAATTTACGAGATATGTATTGAAATATAAGAAGCCCTACAGTAGGTAAATATCATTTCAAGGAGAACAAGCATATAAAGTTAAATGCACTAGAAACATACAATTTAACAATTAAGCATCACCACATCTCATATCGAGACCTTTCATATTACCATAGCATGATTCATTGAACATCCTATCCTTAGGGTTTCATTTTCCTTATTCATTCATCACATGCCAACACCCTACTCTTAGGGTTGCATTTGCCTCATTCACCTTTTCATTTACCTCATTCACTTGTCACATGGCTCTCATAAGGATTTCATAGGATATAAGCATTCACTAAATAAAGATTGTTTCCAACAAATCATATGCAATCAATATAGACATGAAACCATGGAAATTTAACTAAATTTAGGTTTTCCATATCATCACTGCGATATCATGTATCCAGAATAAGATTCAATTAAGATAACCCACGAGGTACATCCTAACCACTTATAGGATTACTAATCCTTTTCAATAAGGTTGAAGCTCTAGCGATATCTCAATTAGGTCAAACCCTAATTACATCATTTGATATAAATCTAAAGCATTCTCACTTGAAAGTGTTGTATACGTATCTGATATGAATCTGCCATTTAGGGGTCATTCAAACAGAGAAGGAATCCATATCATATCAATTTACAATAACTTAAATCAAATGGACATTTCAGGATTTAGAATTCACATGCTAAGCATTTAGGGATTTGGATGTTATAATCAAATTCGTGCATTAGAATGTTTGAAGGAAGAACCCACTCACCCTAAGGTGTGAAAACACCTCACAAATGCAGCTCAACTCAGGGAATCTCGAATTCCTATCAAATCCCTAGCAAATCTCCCAATTCCTCTTCCATTCAACTCGGGAACCTTGAAAAAGAGGGATTATGAAGAAAGGGTGAGAAAAGAAGGAATTTCGACATCATCTTGGATCAAATCAGAGCATGGACGGAATCTTGACATGAGAGAGAAGATCCACCATAAAAGTCTATGCAAAGGATCCAAACTTACTTGATTTCACCCTTCCTGGAATCGCAAAACCCTAATTCAGCAATTCCCCCACTTTCTCCACTCAAGCCCTAATTCTCCCTCTCTCTCTAGGAGCTCGTTTCTCTGGAATGAATGACGAAGAATGAGAGCTGCTTGTGTGTGTGGTCGTTCATATAAGTCAATTGAGCTGCTTGGGTCAATTGCATATTGACCCAACACTTAACTTTAATTATATTGGCTGAATATTCAGTTATACAAAAGTTACTGTAATTCGTTTATTTCAGAGATCAAACATTCTCCAACAATTATGGGAATTTATCAAGTTGTTTATAATTGATCTATAAAGCTTTAGTTAAAATTTGAGATCATTTGGAGTTACCAATAAATAATTAAAAATAGAACAGTGCACTGCTATATTGCAGTCTGCAGAATATATTCGGCCGAGTTTGTCCTGCACAAACTCGACCGACACCCTTACTGTAGGGATTCAAAAGTCATCCAAAAATTATGCCAATTTAAAAGAGTGTCTAAAACTGTGTTTTTCAAGAACATTTAAAATTTGAGATCAATTGGATATACCAATAAAAAGATAAAATTCAATTACCACACTGCTGTAAAATTCGGAAATTGTGATCGGTCGAGTTTGAAACTCGGCCGATCAACAGGTCAGAGCATTCTTCAAAAATTCTGATATTTTTCAATGTTGTTCACATTTTATATATCTAAATTATATCCAAATTTGAAATAAATCAGAGTTACACATAAAATACCAAAAATCATTTAGTGAGACATTCTACTTATCAAATTATGTATTCATGCATCATTAAAACCCTATTTTGGGCCGATTAGGGTTTATGTTTCTCAAACCCTAATTACAAGACAAAAGAACATTTAGACTTCTTATCATAATTAAAACATCTTAATTGTGTTATCGTCATTAATTAGATTTCAAGAATGATTATTCCAATTAATCTTTGCAATTGTCTAGGTAAACCCTAGTTTACCAATTAAGCTCAGATGGGGTCGTAACAACTCTCCCCCCCTTAGAATGTTTCGTCCTCGAAACATGAACCTACAAGAAAGATATATTCAAGGTTATTCTAAGCTTCTAAAACCTTCCATGTCATTATATTCTTGTATTTCATACCTGAATGTAGTTTTCAACATTAGATCTTTTAATTCTTTACTAACTCACAACATATCTCAAATAGTTCTCAATGATATCAAGCAAATTCTTTATGCCACAGTCAAACATAGATTGCAAAGATAAACCACCACGCTTTCGCTGTGCAACTCTGACACTCTGATACAACTATCTCAACTTATGCTGCTCAGAGAGTTCTATTGTTCGGTATCACCTTTAAGTGACAAAAGCAAGTTCACCATGCTGTTTTAAACTTTAATAACATGTTACTCAGATAGCAAAACAGTCTTGAATTAAAAGACTAAATTCAACAATCAATTGCACAATACTACTCTTGACATCCCCATTGGGTCATGGATGCACGAGGTGAAGCATTACCACCTCATTCCATACTACTCTATTTCGATCCTGGGATCTGTGGGATATGGGCCCACACACAATTCAAAGTGTAACCATCGCATTATATCATTTTAGGGTTTCAACAACAGTAATAATGTAATCCACAATTGTATCAGTCATTCAAGCATTAATCATACTCAATTACCATCACTTAGTTATATTAGAGCTAGGTATAACAAGCTACACCTCATTAGGGTTACTTGTCCAAACAATCTGATTATCATCCTTTTCTATTAATATGAGTGAATATGTATGACTACCTTGTTTAGGGTATCTCTCCATATGTTCTGACATCATCCAAACCGTAACACCATATCACAAATATACAATAGTAAGATGCATATCTGGTATGAGTTACTACAACTATCATACACCTTTAATTAATACATAGCTTGCACAAATACACTGAAATCATATGTAGAATCAACTTTCATACCTTAATATGCCTTCAACAACTCATACATGTAAAAACAAATTCACATACTACACAAAGCTAGTGTTTTCCCATATTTCTCTGCTCGTTCATTACTTCTTTACTTTTTGCTACCTATCCTTTTCATATGATTATATACGATAAACATCATTAACATTGAAGCATTTAAGATAGGAATAGATTATTCATTATTCTTTCTATCACACAAGAATTTTATTTCTTATCGCACTTCATCATACTGTATGTCACTATTACATTCACTAGATGACCCCACCAAGGTAGTTATGCACCATATATGATTCATTTTCTCTTATCATTTCATTCCCATCTTGCTCTCATCAAGGAATATATGAAAGAGAAGATGATTTTAAGACTTGGAATTCTTGTATTCAAACATTCCCTTAATACATTCTCGTATGCAGATTTACTTAGTTATCAACAGAGATATTTGATTAATTAGCACTTGCTTGAATCTCACAACCTCTTTATTTTATAACTGCTCCATCATATTTCAAACCCTTTCTTACATTTCATAGTCCTCTATCCCTATACTACTCTTTAACCTGTCATCTTTAATTCTAAATTTTTCTTCTTATGACCATGTTGCTTATTCATATGTATGGTCATGTAAACCATGTTGCACATATTTCCTCCTTTATCTTTATACTATTGCGAAGTTAACGTTCTAAATTAATAGTCCTTCTATTAGTTTTTACTCATGTTGAATACATTACATATTCTTCATTTTTAAATCAAGTGGATCATGCATGGGTCAAACATAGTTTCTCTTTCAATCAAGTTTTTCTCTTCTGAATACAGTCCACCTTTATATGACTTATTCATTCGTTAAACTACACCTATGTCCTTTGCTTAGAAACTAGTTTGTTGTTCTAGTCTTATGAATTACATATTCATACGATCCTTTTTACTTTTATGGACCTATTGAAAGCTCACTCTATTCTTCTACTTAGCCTTTGCTTTAGAGTTCATAAAAGCATTATACGCTATTATATGATTCATTCTTCATGATTAATTCTTGTTATCTTGAACCATACATACATACATTTCACATATCTTTTCTATATTTCATATGTATAGTTCATGTAATATTAATCAATAAACTGATTATGATCTTCATATCATGTTCTATTATTCCCAATTAAGGGTTTCACATTTGAGACCCCAAAGTTAAACCTCAGATATCAGTTTCAACTAATTCTTAGTTGTTCTGATCTTGCCCATCTGTTTCAACATCTTACCGTATGTACATTCTTATTCTGATGTGGGTCTAATTATTCCAATTCTATTCTTATTATGCTATTGATAGGAGTCATTAGATCCTAGTAACGCATCCTGCCAACTGGACCAGGCCAAACCTGAAGTCCTGAAGCCAAGGACTACTGAGGATTACATTCTTCCTGAACTGTCACTCACAGCTCAGAAACTCGGCCGATCACTCTGGAACTCGGCCGATCACCTTCCAGGTTCTGAAACTCGGCCGACCAACTTCGGCCGATCAGTAGGAAACTCGGCCGATCCTCTGAGGAACTCGGCCGATCGAAACACTACTTGTTTACCTATAAAGAAACTCGGCCGATTCAAGATCAAACTCGGCCGACCAAAACGCTGTTTGAAATCCTAGACAAGGAACTCGGCTGACCAAAACACGAACTCGGCCAAACCGCGCACAGACTGAAAACCTAAACAGACCTGCTGATGTCAATTTCACTCAAATCAGCGAGAAAAACCATAGAAACAAAAGCTCATTTCAAGATGATTTCTAATCGACATGTTACAAAGAATGAAATCAATAAATGCAACAACTGCATAGTGTGCAACAAATATTAAAGACCCATATTTCAAAGTATTGAATATTTCAATTCAAACATATAAGAGCATTTCTGTACATTTCCAACAAAAACAACATTATGAAATGTAAGTTCTAACTCCTTTTACATTTATGCTCTTAATTCTTGTTTCTTTTCTCGTTTTCTAACCCTAACATTTCTAGGGTTCATCTCTAGCCCATTCTTCCACTGTATACCTGGCCAGGGTATACGTGAGAGAATAGATAGAGTAGCTTGTACTGGTTGATCCAAGTACTCAGATATCAGGCCAGGATATCCAAATACTCAAATCCCCAAAGCTAACATCAAACATCTCCTATCTGCCACACTTAGGACTCTAACTTACTAACTTAATGGTCCTTGACAACTCACCCTAAGCTCTGATACCAAGCTGTTACACCCCGATCTCACAATTTCCTCAAATCATGAGATTAGGGCGTAAGATGGGATTTATGAAACACAAAGAACACCCTTAACTTTTTCTTTTCTGTTAAACTCTTGTTTCATCGCATTGAACCACATATCATCTTAACAAAGGAATCTGAACATTTCTTTTACTAATCAGACTTCAATAGAAAAGATACATGTATAAGCAGTCACAATGTCTTTCACACATTAAGCACATTAAACTTGCTAATTAGCATACACATCAAAGAGGAACAATATTACACATCGTATTTACAACTCTCTCTCTTATCTCTTACTGAGGACCTAGAGTGACAAGGACCGACTGACTCAACTAATCTCATACTTGACTCCTGTGGCAGGTCTACACTGAAGCTCTGACTATCTCCAAGTCCACGCGGTTAACCCTAAAATGTTTGAGTAGAGGGGTGAGCCTACTCGCTCAGTGAATGAGTACTTCATGGAAACAGACTAATGCACTAATGTGATTACAGATATAGTTTGAATAAATGATATGAAATTTAACAACAGTTAATACTACACTGAGCAGTTCTAAAACAATATAATTGAAATAACAAAGAATGTAAATATTGCATCCAAAGAATAACTACAAGAAGACTACGCTTCTAGTCTTCCTTAACTCTTTCATTTATAAAGAACTCTGTGAACCTATATGATCATATTTTAGATTATGCCCTAAACATATGCAGTGTACTCTGCATATGAAGATCTGTAACAAATTCATGCTACGATCCCACCGTACAAGACTTAGCGACACACCCGGGAAGTGCTAAGTCTGACTACTCGTCCTGGTCTGCACAGGACACAGGCTCCTCGGCCTCATCGCACATCCACGTGTGCTGCACAACCACGTGTGCTCTCGACTCCTCCTTAAACCTGAGTACACCGACGGAGAGTCACAGGGTTACCTTCGCGATACAAGCACGAATGGTGTTAGATAACCGTGTTTTCTTTTGTTATCGCAGTGCCATCGTGACACAAGCACGATTGTTGTTAGACACTGCCTCTCTCTTTCCTCGTTTGTCCGCGACACAAGCACGGATGATGTTGCAACACGAGTTTCACCCCAAAGTTGCAGACCCGTCTAAGGGGTTCTACGGTGTTAGGGCACTTAGGTCTATACTTGATTAACATGTAAATATCTTAGCTCATGTATTCAACATATACCATGTCTCAGTAACATCCCTTTCTAGGGCATGTCATATCTCATCACCTGCAATTTACGAGATATGTATTGAAATATAAGAAGCCCTGCAGTAGGTAAATATCATTTCAAGGAGAACAAGCATATAAAGTTAAATGCACTAGAAACATACAATTTAACAATTAAGCATCACCACATCTCATATCGAGACCTTTCATATTACCATAGCATGATTCATTGAACACCCTATCCTTAGGGTTTCATTTGCCTTATTCATTCATCACATGCCAACACCCTACTCTTAGGGTTGCATTTGCCTCATTCACCTTTTCATTTACCTCATTCACTTGTCACATGGCTCTCATAAGGATTTCATAGGATATAAGCATTCACTAAATAAAGATTGTTTCCAACAAATCATATGCAATCAATATAGACATGAAACCATGGAAATTTAACTAAATTTAGGTTTTCCATATCATCACTGCGATATCATGTATCCAGAATAAGGTTCAATTAAGATAACCCACGAGGTACATCCTAACCACTTATAGGATTACTAATCCTTTTCAATAAGGTTGAAACTCTAGCGATATCTCAATTAGGTCAAACCCTAATTACATCATTTGATATAAATCTAAAGCATTCTCACTTGAAAGTGTTGTATACGTATCTGATATGAATCTACCATTTAGGAGTCATTCAAACAGAGAAGGAATCCATATCATATCAATTTACAATAACTTAAATCAAATGGACATTTCAGGATTTAGAATTCACATGCTAAGCATTTAGGGATTTGGATGTTATAATCAAATTCGTGCATTAGAATGTTTGAAGGAAGAACCCACTCACCCTAAGGTGTGAAAACACCTCACAACTGCAGTTCAACTCAGGGAATCTCGAATTCCTATCAAATCCCTAGCAAATTTCCCAATTCCTCTTCCATTCAACTCGGGAACCTTGAAAAAGAGGGATTATGAAGAAAGGGTGAGAAAAGAAGGAATTTCGACATCATCTTGGATCAAATCAGAGCATGGACGGAATCTTGACATGAGAGAGAAGATCCACCATAAAAGTCTATGCAAAGGATCCAAACTTACTTGATTTCACCCTTCCTGGAATCGCAAAACCCTAATTCAGCAATTCCCCCACTTTCTCCACTCAAGCCCTAATTCTCCCTCTCTCTCTAGGAGCTCGTTTCTCTGGAATGAATGACGAAAAATGAGAGCTGCTTGTGTGTGTGGTCGTTCATATAAGTCAATTGAGCTGCTTGGGTCAATTGCATATTGACCCAACACTTAACTTTAATTATATTGGCTGAATATTCAGTTATAAAAAAGTTACTGTAATTCGTTTATTTCAGAGATCAAAAATTCTCCAACAATTATGGGAATTTATCAAGTTGTTTATAATGGATCTATAAAGATTCAGTTAAAATTTGAGATCATTTGGAATTACCAATAAATAATTAAAAATAGAACAGTGCACTGCTATATTGCAGTCTGCAGAATATATTCGGCCGAGTTTGTCCTGCACAAACTCGACCGACACCCTTACTGTAGGGATTCAAAAGTCATCCAAAAATTATGCCAATTTAACAGAGTGTCAAAAACTGTGTTTTTCAAGCACATTTAAAATTTGAGATCAATTGGATATACCAATAAAAATATAAAATTCAATTACCACACTGCTGTAAAATTCTGAAATTGTGATCGGTCGAGTTTGAAACTCGGCCAATCAACAGGTCAGAGCATTCTTCAAAAATTCTGATATTTTTCAATGTTGTTCACATTTTATATATCTAAATCATATACAAATTTGAAGTAAATCAGAGTTACACATAAAATACTAAAAATCATTTAGTGAGACATTCTACTTATCAAATTCTGTATTCATGCATCATTAAAACCCTATTTTGGGCCGATTAGGGTTTATGTTTCTCAAACCCTAATTACAAGACAAAAGAACATTTAGACTTCTTATCATAATTAAAACATCTTAATTGTGTTATCGTCATTAATTAGATTTCAAGAATGATTATTCCAATTAATCTTTGCAATTGTCTAGGTAAACCCTAGTTTACCAATTAAGCTCAGATGGGGTCGTAACAACTCTCCCCCCCTTAGAATGTTTCGTCCTCGAAACATGAACCTACAAGAAAGATACATTCAAGGTTATTATAAGCTTCTAAAACCTTCCATGTCATTATATTCTTGTATTTCATACCTGAATGTAGTTTTCAACATTAGATCTTTTAATTCTTTACTAACTCACAACATATCTCAAATAGTTCTCAATGATATCAAGAAAATTCTTTATGCCACAGTCAAACATAGATTGCAAAGATAAACCACCACACTTTCGCTGCGCAACTCTAATACTCTGATACAACTATCTCAACTTATGCTGCTCAGAGAGTTATATTGTTTGGTATCACCTTTAAGTGACAAAAGAAAGTTCACCATGCTGTTTTAAACTTTAATAACATGTTACTCAGATAGCAAAACAGTCTTGAATTAAAAGACTAAATTCAACAATCAATTGCACAATACTACTCTTGACATCCCCATTGGGTCATGGATGCACGAGGTGAAGCATTACCACCTCATTCCATACTACTCTATTTCGATCCTGGGATCTGTGGGATATGGGCCCACACACAATTCAAAGTGTAACCATCGCATTATATCATTTTAGGGTTTCAACAACAGTAATAATGTAATCCACAATTGTATCAGTCATTCAAGCATTAATCATACTCAATTACCATCACTTAGTTATATTAGAGCTAGGTATAACAAGCTACACCTCATTAGGGTTACTTGTCCAAACAATCTGATTATCATCCTTTTCTATTAATATGAGTGAATATGTATGACTACCTTGTTTAGGGTATCTCTCCATATGTTCTGACATCATCCAAACCGTAACACCATATCACAAATATACAATAGTAAGATGCATATCTGGTATGAGTTACTACAACTATCATACACCTTTAATTAACACATAGCTTGCACAAATACACTGAAATCATATGTAGAATCAACTTTCATACCTTAATATGCCTTCAACAACTCATACATGTAAAAACAAATTCACATACTACACAAAGCTAGTGTTTTCCCATATTTCTCTGCTTGTTCATTACTTCTTTACTTTTTGCTACCTATCCTTTTCATATGATTATATACGATAAACATCATTAACATTGAAGAATTTAAGATAGGAATAGATTATTAATTATTCTTGCTATCACACAAGAATTTTATTTCTTATCGCACTTCATCATACTGTATGTCACTATTACATTCACTAGATGACCCCACCAAGGTAGTTATGCACCATATATGATTCATTTTCTCTTATCATTTCATTCCCATCTTGCTCTCATTAAGGAATATATGAAAGAGAAGATGATTTTAAGACTTGGAATTCTTGTATTCAAACATTCCCTTAATACATTCTCGTATGTAGATTTACTTAGTTATCAACAGAGATATTTGATTAATTAGCACTTGCTTGAATCTCACAACCTCTTTATTTTATAACTGCTCCATCATATTTCAAACCCTTTCTTACATTTCATAGTCCTCTATCCCTATACTACTCTTTAACCTGTCATCTTTAATTCTAATTTTTTCTTCTTATGACCATGTTGCTTATTCATATGTATGGTCATGTAAACCATGTTGCACATATTTCCTCCTTTATCTTTATACTATGGCGAAGTTAACGTTCTAAATTAATAGTCCTTCTATTAGTTTTTACTCATGTTGAATACATTACATATTCTTCATTTTTAAATCAAGTGGATCATGCATGGGTCAAACATAGTTTCTCTTTCAATCAAGTTTTTCTCTTCTGAATACAGTCCACCTTTATATGACTTATTCATTCGTTAAACTACACCTATGTCCTTTGCTTAGAAACTAGTTTGTTGTTCTAGTCTTATGAATTACATATTCATACGATCCTTTTTACTTTTATGGACCTATTGAAAGCTCACTCTATTCTTCTACTTAGCCTTTGCTTTAGAGTTCATAAAAGCATTATACGCTATTATATGATTCATTCTTCATGATTAATTCTTGTTATCTTGAACCATACATACATACATTTCACATATCTTTTCTATATTTCATATGTATAGTTCATGTAATATTAATCAATAAACTGATTATGATCTTCATATCATGTTCTATTATTCCCAATTAAGGGTTTCACATTTGAGACCCCAAAGTTAAACCTCAGATATCAGTTTCAACTAATTCTTAGTTGTTCTGATCTTGCCCATCTGTTTCAACATCTTACCGTATGTACATTCTTATTCTGATGTGGGTCTAATTATTCCAATTCTATTCTTATTATGCTATTGATAGGAGTCATTAGATCCTAGTAACGCATCCTGCCAACTGGACCAGGCCAAACCTGAAGTCCTGAAGCCAAGGACTACTGAGGATTACATTCTTCCTGAACTGCCACTCACAGCTCAGAAACTCGGCCGATCACTCTGGAACTCGGCCGATCACCTTCCAGGTTCTGAAACTCGGCCGACCAACTTCGGCCGATCAGTAGGAAACTCGGCCGATCCTCTGAGGAACTCGGCCGATCGAAACACTACTTGTTTACCTACAAAGAAACTCGGCCGATTCAAGATCAAACTCGGCCGACCAAAACGATGTTTGAAATCCTAGACAAGGAACTCGGCCGACCAAAACACGAACTCGGCCAAACCACGCACAGACTGAAAACCTAAACAGACCTGCTGATGTCAATTTCACTCAAATCAGCGGGCAAAACCATAGAAACAAAAGCTCATTTCAAGATGATTTCTAATCTACATGTTACAAAGAATGAAATCAATAAATGCAACAACTGCATAGTGTGCAACAAATATTAAAGACCCATATTTCAAAGTATTGAATATTTCAATTCAAACATATAAGAGCATTTCTGTACATTTCCAACAAAAACAACATTATGAAATGTAAGTTCTATCTCCTTTTACATTTATGCTCTTAATTCTTGTTTCTTTTCTCGTTTTCTAACCCTAACATTTCTAGGGTTCATCTCTAGCCCATTCTTCCACTGTATACCTGGCCAGGGTATACGTGAGAGAATAGACAGAGTAGCTTGTACTGGTTGATCCAAGTACTCAGATATCGGGCCAGGATATCCAAATACTCAAATCCCCAAAGCTAACATCAAACATCTCCTATCTGCCACACTTAGGACTCTAACTTACTAACTTAATGGTCCTTGACAACTCACCCTAAGCTCTGATACCAAGCTGTTACACCCCGATCTCACAATTTCCTCAAATCATGAGATTAGGGAGTAAGATGGGATTTATGAAACACAAAGAACACCCTTAACTTTTTCTTTTCTGTTAAACTCTTGTTTCATCGCATTGAACCACATATCATCTTAACAAAGGAATCTGAACATTTCTTTTACTAATCAGACTTTAATAGAAAAGATACATGTATAAGCAGTCACAATGTCTTTCACACATTAAGCACATTAAACTTGCTAATTAGCATACACATCAAAGAGGAACAATATTACACATCGTATTTACAACTCTCTCTCTTATCTCTTACTGAGGACCTAGAGTGACAAGGACCGACTGACTCAACTAATCTCATACTTGACTCCTGTGGCAGGTCTACACTGAAGCTCTGACTATCTCCAAGTCCACGCGGTTAACCCTAAAATGTTTGAGTAGAGGGGTGAGCCTACTCGCTCAGTGAATGAGTACTTCATGGAAACAGACTAATGCACTAATGTGATTACAGATATAGTTTGAATAAATGATATGAAATTTAACAACAGTTAATACTACACTGAGCAGTTCTAAAACAATATAATTGAAATAACAAAGAATGTAAATATTGCATCCAAAGAATAACTACAAGAAGACTACGCTTCTAGTCTTCCTTAACTCTTTCATTTATAAAGAACTCTGTGAACCTATATGATCATATTTTAGATTATGCCCTAAACATATGCATTGTACTCTGCATATGAAGATCCGTAACAAATTCATGCTACGATCCCACCGTACAAGACTTAGCGACACACCTGGGAAGTGCTAAGTCTGACTACTCGTCCTGGTCTGCACAGGACACAGGCTCCTCGGCCTCATCGCACATCCACGTGTGCTGCACAACCACGTGTGCTCTCGACTCCTCCTTAAACCTGAGTACACCGGCGGAGAGTCACAGGGTTACCTTCGCGACACAAGCACGAATGGTGTTAGATAACCGTGTTTTCTTTTGTTATCGCAGTGCCATCGTGACACAAGCACGATTGTTGTTAGACACTGCCTCTCTCTTTCCTCGTTTGTCCGCGACACAAGCACGGATGATGTTGCAACACGAGTTTCACCCCAAAGTTGCAGACCCGTCTAAGGGGTTCTACGGTGTTAGGGCACTTAGGTCTATACTTGATTAACATGTAAATATCTTAGCTCATGTATTCAACATATACCATGTCTCAGTAACATCCCTTTCTAGGGCATGTCATATCTCATCACCTGCAATTTACGAGATATGTATTGAAATATAAGAAGCCCTGCAGTAGGTAAATATCATTTCAAGGAGAACAAGCATATAAAGTTAAATGCACTAGAAACATACAATTTAACAATTAAGCATCACCACATCTCATATCGAGACCTTTCATATTACCATAGCATGATTCATTGAACACCCTATCCTTAGGGTTTCATTTGCCTTATTCATTCATCACATGCCAACACCCTACTCTTAGGGTTGCATTTGCATCATTCACCTTTTCATTTACCTCATTCACTTGTCGCATGGCTCTCATAAGGATTTCATAGGATATAAGCATTCACTAAATAAAGATTGTTTCCAACAAATCATATGCAATCAATATAGACATGAAACCATGGAAATTTAACTAAATTTAGGTTTTCCATATCATCACTGCGATATCATGTATCCAGAATAAGATTCAATTAAGATAACCCACGAGGTACATCCTAACCACTTATAGGATTATTAATCCTTTTCAATAAGGTTGAAGCTCTAGCGATATCTCAATTAGGTCAAACCCTAATTACATCATTTGATATAAATCTAAAGCATTCTCACTTGAAAGTGTTGTATACGTATCTGATATGAATCTACCATTTAGAGGTCATTCAAACAGAGAAGGAATCCATATCATATCAATTTACAATAACTTAAATCAAATGGACATTTCAGGATTTAGAATTCACATGCTAAGCATTTAGGGATTTGGATGTTATAATCAAATTCATGCATTAGAATGTTTGAAGGAAGAACCCACTCACCCTAAGGTGTGAAAACACCTCACAAATGCAGCTCAACTCAGGGAATCTCGAATTCCTATCAAATCCCTAGCAAATCTCCCAATTCCTCTTCCATTCAACTCGGGAACCTTGAAAAAGAGGGATTATGAAGAAAGGGTGAGAAAAGAAGGAATTTCGACATCATCTTGGATCAAATCAGAGCATGGACGGAATCTTGACATGAGAGAGAAGATCCACCATAAAAGTCTATGCAAAGGATTCAAACTTACTTGATTTCACCCTTCCTAGAATCGCAAAACCCTAATTCAGCAATTCCCCCACTTTCTCCACTCAAGCCCTAATTCTCCCTCTCTCTCTAGGAGCTCGTTTCTATGGAATGAATGACGAAGAATGAGAGCTGCTTGTGTGTGTGGTCGTTCATATAAGTCAATTGAGCTGCTTGGGTCAATTGCATATTGACCCAACACTTAACTTTAATTATATTGGCTGAATATTCAGTTATAAAAAAGTTACTGTAATTCGTTTATTTCAGAGATAAAACATTCTCCAACAATTATGGGAATTTATCAAGTTGTTTATAATTGATCTATAAAGCTTCAGTTAAAATTTGAGATCATTTGGAATTACCAATAAATAATTAAAAATAGAACAGTGCACTGCTATATTGCAGTCTGCAGAATATATTCGGCCGAGTTTGTCCTGCACAAACTCGACCGACACCCTTACTGCAGGGATTCAAAAGTCATCCAAAAATTATGCCAATTTAACAAAGTGTCTAAAACTGTGTTTTTCAAGCACAGTTAAAATTTGAGATAAATTGGATATACCAATAAAAAGATAAAATTCAATTACCACACTGCTTTAAAATTCTGAAATTGTGATCGGTCGAGTTTGAAACGCGGCCGATCAACAGGTCAGAGCATTCTTCAAAAATTCTGATATTTTTCAATGTTGTTCACATTTTATATATCTAAATCATATACAAATTTGAAGTAAATCAGAGTTACACATAAAATACTAAAAATCATTTAGTGAGACATTCTACTTATCAAATTCTGTATTCATGCATCATTAAAACCCTATTTTGGGCCGATTAGGGTTTATATTTATCAAACCCTAATTACAAGACAAAAGAACATTTAGACTTCTTATCATAATTAAAACATCTTAATTGTGTTATCGTCATTAATTAGATTTCAAGAATGATTATTCCAATTAATCTTTGCAATTGTCTAGGTAAACCCTAGTTTACCAATTAAGCTCAGATGGGGTCGTAACAACAGGTAAGGGGGAGGGGGAGAAATCTTCTCTTCTAAACATTTTTCTTAAATGATTCAAAAGACACCATATGATATATAGCATGGGAAGTGTCCTAATATGGCTTTTATAAGGATTAGGAATGAAAGCTTATATCAGAAGATAGTTTCTTGAAAACTTTATTCGCAAACCACACAAATGTTATTTTGTTGAATACTACTTTCATAATCCAATCCGGCAACAAAAGTTTTTGTTGCCAGGATGGATGTATTCTTGAAGGGGAACTTAATCCAAAGGATTCAATGGGAGACAAGTAGAACTCTAAAAGTTTGAGACCAGCAAAAAATATTAAACCTGAAGAGGTACAGAGGCACTGGGAGACTGACAAACTGTTATGGAATCTCAAGTTCCTCATGTAATACAAGAACATAATAGATCTAGTAGGACTCGCCTTGAGCCTAAAATATTTGGTTATCTTATGGCTCAATAAGGTGGTAAGTTGGTCATAAATGATGTTCCAACAACCTACCTAGAAGCTATTGAGGGACCGGAGTATGATAAATGACCAGAAACCATTGTATCCAAGATGAACTCCATGTACACCAACAAGGTATGACCTTGGTGGATTCACCTGAAGGGTTAAAACCCATAGGGTGGAATTGGGTCTTCAAGAAGAAGACCACCATGGATGGTATCAAACCTATAAAGGCAGATTGGTTGCAAAGGGTTTCAAACAAGTTTAAGGCAATGAACATGAAAAAAATCTTTTCATTAGTTGCCATGGTTAAAACCATCAGGATCATGCTTACTAGACTGCAACTTAGTATGACTATGAGATTTGGCAAATGGATGTTAAAACCACATTCCTTATCATGAATATTGTAGAGGATATGTGTGTGACACAATCTTAAGGTTTTATAAAACCAATTATTAAAAATGAAGTTTGTAAGCTACAAAGGTCAATCTATGGATTGAATCAAGCATCTCAAAGCTAGAATCTTTGATATGACAAGATAGTCAAAGAGTTTGACTCTAGTCATAGTGAAGATGAAATCAATGATTACAGGAAGTTATTGGTATCATATTTATATTCTACATAATGATTGGGAATGACATACTTATCCTACAAACAATAAAGATTGGAAGGGAAGCACTAAAGGGTTTAGGCAAAGAATCATATATATTAGGAATTAAGATCTATAGAGATTGATATGTGAGGCTTCTTGACCTAATTAAGGGCACATACATTGGCAAGATGTTGAAGGGGTTCAGTATAAAGGACTCGATGAGAGAAAGCTTGTCCATGTTTAAGGGAATTAGTCTCTTAAGAGCCTAATGTCCCAATTCTTGTGAAGAATGGTAAAACACAAGTAAGATGCCATATGCATTCACAATTGGATCTATTAAGTATGCAATATTATGTACCCGTCGCGCAGTCTCATATGTATTGGACATGATGAGCTAATATTAGTCAGATCCATTGAATGTCACTAGATTACCATGAAGAACATCCTTACGTACTTGAGAAATAGTAAAAGGATTAGTTCCTTAGTTATGATAATAGGGAAGAGTCGGGAGTAAATAGTTACACTGATGCAAGCCTCCACAATGACAGCAAAAATTAATGACCGCAATCTAAATTTGTGTTTGACCTTAAAATAGAACTGTAATATAGAAAAGTACTAAGCAAGAGAAAATTATTAGTTCTATAATATAAGTTGAATATCTTGTTGTTATGTATACAAAAGAGGATAATGTATGTATCAAGAAGTTCATTTAGATGAACTTGTGGGAGGTTCCAACCATTGATGACACAATAGAAATATTGTGACAACAACAAAGCTACTAGATAGGTAAAGGAACCCAGATAGCATACTACAACATTTTCATCTATATGAGAGGTTGTATAGCAAGGAGATGTGAATACTTACAAAGTATCAACTTGAAGCAAATGTTTCTAGCCCGCTACAAAAGCACTTATGCCCAAAGAGCCAATCAGACGATGACTGTAATGGGGTGTTAGATACCTAATTTTATAATGATAGAGGTAATTATGTATATTATGTTTGTATCAATCATGATAAGATGACACAGACATAGTATATGTCTAAAGAATGATGTTATTCGATGTCATACATCTTCATGTTTAGGATATGAACAATGAGATCATATGTATGATAATAGTACATACATTCTTGTTATGTTCCTAGTCGGATATTACAGTGGAAGCAAAATAGACGACATTAATACATAGGACTAGAGTGTGTGTGTGTTGACTAATGTCAGAGTCTCATTAGTCAGGATATGGAAAATCAAGTCAAATACATAGGTACATGTTAGAGAACAGTGTACCAAATAGACCCACCTTGAGAGTGATACGTGGAGACCATTGAATGGTAGTCAGAATCGTCTCTCATAGTGATAGTGGTGATTGTGGTTCTTAGCTATAAATTCACTACACTCATCACAATTTGTTTGATGTATTTTGACATCATCCAACATGACCTTCAATAAGGATTGTCGTAAAGGTGATGCTTGGGTACATTGTTACACATGGGGATTGACTGTTAGTGACATAGAAACGATTTTTCCCTCCTACAAGAGATTGATATCTTAGCCACTTGATAAGTGAGACTGAGAAACATATGGGCATACACATGTGATTCAATATATGATATGTGAACTCACATGCATCTCATACAGTCTTCTCTAGTTCAAGGAACATGGTTTGAACATTGAGAGGATGACAATTACATGCCTCGAGTACAATCTAGATACCAGAGACAAAGGAACTATACGATCATTGTAACACTAATCATCGGTTGTCGATTGAAGTTATTCTCCAACTTTCCAATGACTTCGGTAGCAATGATGTGTTGTTGAATACCACTCATTCCTTGCGATGTCATATATTAGTTATGGACGTTCACTGCCAATGTAACTTGGGACCTATAGGTCACACACATAGGATGCACCTGGAATAGGATTTACTCATGAATAAGGTCTAACATGATTACTAAAGTGTTTAGGTATTCAATTTAAACAACATTGGCTCAAAATTGGCTGACTAGGAATGTGAGTTGACTGACTCAAGTGTTGAGTCAACCACATCAGGTTTCGAGTCAATTTAAACAACATTAGTTGTACATTAGTTGAATTGGAATGTGTCGACCGGTTCAGAATGTGAATTGACCGATTTAGAATCTAAATCGCTCAGTTCAGAATGTGAATCAAGAGGTTGAGTGACTAGTAAGACTGGACCAAGGATTGATGTTGATGCCATGTTGTGCATTAATCTTAACATTGAAAGCCAATATGTTTGTGAATAGGAAATATAGTGAATCAACCAATTCAAGTGTTGAGTCAACCAATTCATATGTGAACCGATTGATTCAAATGTGAACTAACTAATTTGTGATTTGCAACAACCAAAAATTTATGAAAATCAGTCTCTTTGACTCTTAGTTGATCTGAAAACCCTGACCCTCCTATAAATAAAGGGGTAGTCAAGACTTTCAGAAGACACAACTAACACTAAAAACATTGTCCTCTCACAGTTGTGGTAATGTGAGAGCCCATACAAGTCTTACCCATAAAAGGGAGAGACAACAAGGGAGAACAAGTCAGCGCTAGTGTTGACCTAAGAGTTATACATTGTCCATTTTTTTATAATGACTCACGCATTCCATTCATATGTATCTAATATGTTTGTTTAAGATTGATTTCAGGCTTTAGGTACACGAAAACGATCAAATTACACAAGCCCTAGCTTGTCCAAGTTCAAGTCAAAAGTAATGGAAATGTGCAATTTGGGAAATCACTCCAAACCACCTTAGAATATTTTTGTAATCATTTGTATGGATGATATGACTTGTCACTAAGATGATAAAAAATCAAGGACACTTAATTCCAACATTTGGTCACTCAAAAATCATTTTTAAAAATTTGTCACAGCAACTTCATCGGTCAAGTTTGGATCTCGACCAAACAGTGATGGATTTTTGGAAATAGATCAATCGGTCGAGTTGTACACTCACAGAACACGACCGACTGACTCACTGACCAAAACTAATTTTGACTCATCGATTAAGTTTTCCCAGGACAAACTCGATCGATAGTTTGAAAATTGGCTTTGTCAGTTAGTTAATCGGTCGAGTTATCTTTATTGAAACTCAATCGAATGTGTTGTACAGAACACACAAAAAAAGTGATTCCAACCATTAGAGAGTTGTTAGAAACAAAAATAGATTCGTTGCAAGTTGTAAAATGGTTATTTTTGTTCTCAAGTGATCCCACACTCAAAGGAACACCCCCAACTATAAATAGGACCTCTTAGAGTTCATTTCAAGGTTGCTCATTCATGCTATCCTTGATCCTTGCTATAGTTGAGTGTGCTACAACCCTTTGATCCCCTTTATCTCTCTCATTTACAAAGCATTTTGTGATTATGAGTGAGTTAGGCATGTTGTAAGAGAGCTACCTCCCTTTTCTTGTAAATCTCTCATTCCTTCCATCTTCCCAATCCCCTTTCTCAAAGAGCAAAGGTTGAAGTGATCTTCTCTGAGTGGAGGAGGAGTTGTTCTTCTTCTTCAAGGTTGAAGAATGTGTGAAGATCTTCTCCAGATGAAGGTGAAGGACAAGGCAGAAGATTCAAGAAGAGTGGGTAATTCCTTTAAGGCCAAAGACTTGATGCAAGTGTGGGTAAGTCCTTGGTGAAGGCTGAAGACATCTCGATCAAGTGGGTAAGTCCTTGTGTAGGTGAAAGACTCTTGTCTTGAAT
Source organism: Alisma plantago-aquatica (assembly GCA_963693085.1). Lineage (NCBI taxonomy): Eukaryota > Viridiplantae > Streptophyta > Magnoliopsida > Alismatales > Alismataceae > Alisma > Alisma plantago-aquatica. Next base: position 666,507,556 of record OY856411.1, on the reverse strand, counting down.
AGGTAAGTCTTTGGATGTATGGTGGTCTTCTTGTATATCTTATAATGGAATATAAGTATAGATGGGTTGCAAAGTCCTAGAGGTTGACCTCTCTAGGTAGTGGATTTACTATCTCCTAGTTTGGAGATTGGTACCACTCTAACATCCTTGTCTAAGTGTTTGTTTCAATCTCTCTCATACTTTCTATGCATGTTTTAGATAGAACTTCAATTTGAATTTAAGCATTTGGTTTCAATTGATATAATTTGAAGGTCTAACTATTCTTGTAAGAATTTTAAAGCTCTATTCACCCCCCCCTCTAGAGCCCTTAGATCCAACAAGTGGTATCAGAGCTGTGATCTTCTCCAACAAATCTCCCATGAGATGAGAAGATTGGTGAGAACCTACTTTGTTCCCTCAACATAGAGGGAGTCTTCTCCATGCACCTCCCCGGTCTTTGACGACACCAACTTCCTCTATTGGAAGTGGTGGATGTAGTTCTACATTCAAGGGATGAACTTTGATATGTGGAAGGTGATGATTACACCCTACAAGGAGCCAATCGTAGATGTATCAACATGGGATGAAGTAGCCCTAAAGAATGTTCAACTCAATGCCAAAGCAATTCACATTCTCTATGCATCCCTCACTCATCTCCTCATGAGATATAACCTATGAGATATGGGACAAGTTGTGCATCACTTATAAAGGAATAAAGCTAGTGAAAGAGGCAAAGATCTACATGTTGAACAACCTCCTAGAGAACTTCAAGATGGGGAAGAAAGAGGGAGTTGTTGAGATGTACTCAAGGCTCAACGTCATCATCAACGCCCTAGCTGCTTTGGGACACACTTTGGATAGAGGAGCAATCAACTCAAAGATCTTGAGGCCTCTTCCAAAGATATGGGAGTCAAAGGTGACCTTGATTGAAGAAGTGAGAAGTCTTGGTGACATTCCAACTGAGGAGCTTATTGGTAATCTACAAGCTCATTAGCCAAGACTTGACAAGCAAGAATAGGAAGCTAATCAAGAAGAAAAGGAAGTAAGTAAGATCAAAGATATTGCCTTCAAATCTCAAGTGGAAGCTCTCATCCTTCAACAAAAACTTGCTTGTCAGACCTCTCCCTCCTCCTTAAGTGAAGATGATGGCCCTAGTGAGCATGAAGCTAACTTCTCAAAGGGAAAGCACTTCAAAGGAAAGAAATCTTCTTCTTCTACTCCAAGGTGCTACAAGTGTGGTCAAAAGGGACACTACAAGAGTGAATGTCCAAAGACTAAAAAGTCACACCACAAGAGAAGCTCCGAGTTGATTAATAATAAAACATATTATTCCAATATATAAAATATAAATTCCAATGGATTTTGCTTCTATGACCTTCCCAACCGTGATTTTTTATTTCAGATATTTCATTAAGGAGGAAGATTACAAGAAAGATATCAAATACAAGAGGAAGGACAAGAAGGAGAGGAGACACAAAGACGCAGCTCATGCATCTTGGGAAGGATCATCCTCTAATGGCTCAAGCTACGATGAAGATGGAGAGTGCCACCTTGCACTCATGTCCTCTACAAGTGAAGATATTGGTGAGGTGAGTGAGGTAAGCTTGCTTGAGTTAGATAAAGAAACTCCTATTGACATGATTGTTACTACTCATTCTTCTTATTCTGAATGTAAAGCTAAAAAGAAGAAGTTAGATAAAATCATTGATGAATTGTATGTTAAACTTGATATTCTTGAGTAAAATGAGAAAATTCATCTTGAGAGCATTGATACCTTGCAAGGCCAATTTCTTAATCTTGAGCTCCAATACAATGGATTTGAGGTAGAGAATGGTGTCTATCTTAAGAACATTGAATCTCTTAAGGAAGACAACCAAAAGTGCCTAAATGATCTTGAGATACTTAAAACTAAAAATGTTGAACTTAAGCTTATTGTTGATTCTCTTAGAGATGAGAGAGATGTTTATCTCAAAGAAATTCAATTGCTAAAATATGAAAATTCCAGGTTGCTTGGTCAAGTAAATGATTTATCTTCTAGACCTATTTTGCCTAGTAATGATGTTGCTTCCATTACTCTTGAAAAGGATTCTTATTTGACTTAAGCCCTCCATTTAGAGCCTGATTGCGTTCATGCTAGAGATGGTCTTGCTAGTTTGTCTTTTACTGTTATATCTCTTATTGATGACAATCGTAGACTTAGAGACTCTCTGTATAAATTCCTCAAAGGGAAAATCTCCCTAAATGAAATCCTTGACCATTATACCAAACAAAGTGGTACTAGTAGTTTGGGATTTGTAGGGGGAGAACCTAAGGGAAAGAATAAGGCCAAAGGTAAGAAAAAGAGTAAGAAAACTCACTTTTTCATTGGAGAGTCTTCTGGCACTAAGAACCCTATGATTTTCTCTCATTGCAAAAGTGATGATCATTATTTTACTTATTGTCCTTACAAGCCTAAGGGGACCAACCCGGATATGAAACGGGTCCCCAAGATAACTCTGGATCCCAAAGTTTGAGTTGGGAACCGACACTCTCCTTTCTTGTATGAAAAAGGAAAATGGATTTTCAATAGTGGTTGCACTAAGCACATGATAGGTGATATAAGCTATTTCAACAATTTCACAAAGAAGAAAGGAGGTTCAGTTACTTTTGGGGACAACAAGAAAGGTAAAGTAAAAGGTGAGGGTGATGTAGGTGAATCCTTGTATATCAAGAATGTTCTCTTCCTGAATGGCCTACATCAAAACTTAATAAGTGTAAGTCAATTATGTGATAATGGTTACCTTGTGATATTTACTTCTTTTGAATGCTTGCTTCTAAAATCCCTCACTTATCATGTCATATAGAAGGGAACTAGAAATGGTAATCTTTATGTAATCGTGCTTGACTCTATTAAGCCTATTGTTGATAGATGCCTTGTAGTCAATTCGGATGATATTTCTCTTTGGCATCGTCGGCTTGGTCATGTAAATATGCATCAATTGAAGAAGTTGAGCAAAAACAACTTGGTTAAGGGACTTCCCAAATTATATTTTGAAAAGGATGAGGAATGCCAACCTTGTACCTAAGGAAAGAAAACCAAGTCCTCATTCAAATCCAAAGGAATCCTTAGCACCAAGAGAGCCCTTGAAGTTCTCCATATTGATATATTTGGACTATGAGAACTCAATTGCTTCGTGGTTCCAAGTATTGTCTTGTTATTGTTGATGATTTCTCTCGATATGCTTGGACCTTATTTCTCATTTCCAAGAGTGATACGCTTGATGTTTTCTCTAGTTTTTTTAAACGAGTTGAGAATGAAGTTTCTAGCTGGATTGTTTTCATCTGTAGTTATAATGGGGGAGAGTTTGAAAATGATATTTTTGAACATTTTTATGAAGAATCTGGCTATGCACATAACTTTTCTTCACTTTGAACACCTCAACAAAATGGGGTTGCAGAGAGGAAGAACATGTCACTATAGGAAATGGCTAGGACCATTCCTTTAGAGTATGACACTCCAAACAAGTTTTGGGCTGAAGCTGTTAGTACCTCTTGTTTTGTGCAAAACTGGGTTTTCACACATCCGTCTTTAAAGAAAACCCCCTATGAGATATGGTGTGGTAGGAAGCCTTTTATTGAGTAGTTTCATGTTTTTGGATGTCCTTGTTTTGTTTTGAACATGAAATATTCTCTCGACAAGTTTGATCCGGAATTGTACAAGGCTTTCTTTCTTGGCTATAGCACTACTGGCAAGGCTTATAGAGTGTTTAATGTTTATCTATCTAAAGTAGAAGAATCTATTACTGTTAAATTTATTGAGACTAACCCCTCTATTCCCAAATATATTGTTCTAAATGATGATGTTGTAGGTGAGGTGATTCCTATTTTAAAAGAACTCAACATCACCCAAAAGGGAAAAGAGGTGGCCACTAATGAAGAAGAGAAAGATGAAGAGAAGAAGGATCCAACTCCCTATTTTGCAAAGAATCATCCTAAAGAGTTGATCTTAGGTGACCCCTTTGAAAGAGAGAAGTTGTGGGCTACCTTCAACAAAGAACAAGCAAACAAAGCATTCATCTCACAACTCAAGCCAAAGAACGTCAAAGAAGCTCTTCAGGAAGATGAATGGATCCTAGCAATGCAAGAAGAATTAGAGCAATTTGAGAAGACCAAAGTGTGGAATCTAGTGTCAAGGACATGTGATAGAAAGATCATTGGCACCAAGTGGGTCTACCACAACAAGCTAGACAAAAGCGGTAAAGTGGTAAGAAATAAAGCAAGGTTAGTGGTTCAAGAATACAATCAGCAGGACGATATAGATTTTGATGAAACATATGCACTTGTAGATAGACTTGAGTCTATTTGTATGTTGCTTGCTTTTTCAAGTTATAATAACTTTCTTCTTTATCAAATGGATGTTAAAAGTGCATTTTTGAATGGTACAATTGAGGAGGAAGTGTATGTTGCACAACCTTTGGGCTTTGAACATGATAACTTACCTAACCACATTTATCTATAGCAAAAAGCTCTCTATGGACTCAAACAAGCACCTCGAGCTTGGTATGAGAAATTAAATAACTTTTTGTTAGATCATGGGTATATCATGGGGCAAAGTGGATTCTACCTTGTTTCTTAAACACACTTCTAAAAAATTATCATTCAAATTTATGTTGATGATATCAGTTTTGGTGGAACTAATCTAGATCTTTGCAAGGAGTTTTGTAATCTTATGCAAAGTGAGTTTGAGATGAGCATGATGGCTGAGCTTACATTCTTCCTTGACTTTCAAATTAAGCAAACTAAAGATGGGAACTTCGTCAACCAAGGCAAGTACACAAGGAGCTACTTAAGTGCTTTGGGATGGAGAACACCAAGCCAATGGACACCCCCATATCAAACACTGCCAAACTTGATAAAGATGAAGAAGGTGAGAAAGTGGATAAGAAGATCTATAGAGATATGATTGGAAGTTTACTTTATTTAACTTCCTATGGACCTGACATAATGTTTAGTGTTGGCTTGTGTGTGATGAATGCATTCTCATCTGAGTCTAATCGCCTCGTTTGGCCCAGTTTTGCCCTGATTATTCGCCTTTACTATCTCTATCTTCTTATATGCGAGATGACTTGGTTTAATTGCTTTAATGAGCCCTTTTTGGCCTTATATTTTCATATGCAACTTATATTATCTTAATTGATTTTACTTCTATTTTTATTGAATTTTTGCACCTCTGTGCAGGTCACTTTGAGCATTTGGGCCTTGTCTTCTCGGCCCAATACTCTATTTTGGGCCTTGTCTTCTCGGCCCAATACTCTATCTTGGGCCTTCGTCTGTTCGAGCATGCTTGGTAGCAGCATCAGTCAGTGGGTCCCCTTCTTCTCCCAGCATTACCTAATCGCGATCGCGATTTAGAGCCTGGTCGCGATCTTTTACTAAGCCACTTGTCCGCGATTCCATGATCGCGCCCGCGGTTCTATCCTTCCACAATCGCGACTCCAATCGAGATCTTCCCCGTGGTCCACAGCTATCCAACCACATCCAAGAATAGCCACGACTAAGGGAGCTCTGCTACATCGCGACCAGGTCATTTTCCTGTGGCCATGACATGCTGCTAATCCCGACCGCGGCAATCCACCTTTGCAGCCACGACCACGACAAATGCCGTGACCGCGACAAATGTCGTGACCCCGACAAATGCCGCGACCGCGACAAATGCCACGACCGCAACAAATTCCGCGACAAATGCCGCGACCACGACAAATGCCGCGACCGCGACAAATTTCTCGACCGCGACAAATGCCGCGACCACGACAAAAGTCGTGACCACGCTGTAGAAATGACAAGGTCACAAATCTAAGTCGATGCCCAGCCTGCTTATAAATAGAACACGACTCCAATCAGTCAAAGGATCATCTCCAGACGTCGTTAGGCTGCAGGACTGTCCTGGGCCTAAGGAGACGATCTCCATAGCCAAGAACCTGCCCCGTTGTGGTTTTATGGCATGTTCACCCAGATCTCGAGTGAAGACTCAGATCTGCAAGCCACCTCATTTAGATCTAGATCTACTGCGTCCACACCACCATCTCATCCATGAGTTGCTCCTTATGCTGCGAGCAAGGTCCATGAGAAGAAAGAGAAGGTGGAGAGAGAAGATCTGCCCCATCTGTCGTGGTGTACTTCTCTCTTCTTCCAGATCCGCTCCGGCGTTGGGTAGAAGACCATTTCTCCACCGAGGTGCGATCATCTTCTTCACCACGCTCATGGCGGAAACTTCTCTCTCTCTCTTATTATCCTAGTTTCTCTCACCATGAGTGAGTAGTTCACTTTCTCTGGGGTGCGGGGACTAGCCCCGCTGCCCATGCTTTCATATCTTTTTGTTAAACATCCCATGTCATGTATATAATCTTTCATTTCATTGTTAATCGTCGATGTGTGCTTGTGGATTGATCACCTGCTTGCATTTATCTTGTTCGTTCCCTACGTTGCGAGAACTTCAATGCGTAGGTTTTGAATGTCGATTAACGCGGTTGACTCCCAAACTAGAAATAGAATGGGATTCCTTGAGGTCGTAAGTGTATGATCCGTGTGGTGAAGAGTCATCTAGCCCACAGTGATGCTTCTGTGTGCCTGACGCATGTATAGGGGGCCCACAACCTCATTTGGATTTCTGTATCTTCGGAGCCGTAAGTATGTGATCTGCATGGTGACGAGACATATGATACCTAAGGTGATGCTTACCCGGACCTGATGCTCGTATGGGGGGTTCTGCAGCAGCTCTATTTGAATGGTTATATCTTGCCTGGATGTTTGATGTTTGGATGTGTTTGCATGTGTAGTGGTGGTGAAACCCGAGACCATCCCAGTGATTTCCATCATTAATCCTTTAATTCTGCTCTTTTACTTTCCTCGCTTTTATCTAATTAAACTCAATTCAACAAACCTTGTTCTAATATTAGTCTTGATTCAACTAGATTCGACTAGAGAGAGATTCTTAAAAATGTTGTCCCTTGGGATTCGATTCTCAACTATACTACGATAAGACCTGTCCACTTGCGGGTGGTATTATTGCACGTTGTTTTGGTTAAAAACTTAGGGATTTCAACCCTAAGTGAGTTTGTTAGTGCGATAATACAAGCCATGTCAAATTCTGGCACCGTTGCCGGGGACAACAGAATCATCTAGTTAAATCTAGTTCTTTTGAGGCTAATTTAGGTTTTTCTTTTATTTTTGATACTAGCGATCATATATACTTGAATTCGGTTCTACTTCGTCCATCTCATCAGCAAAAGATCTTTTTATCCTAGGTACACACAAAGTCTAGTGTATGCGCCGCTCAGACAGTCCCAGACTCGCTGCTATCTTTGACCCTGAGATAGACAGAACCTTTCGTCGTCAGTACAGAGAGAACCAGGCAAGAATGGCTCAAGAGGAGGAAATTGTTCGAAGGGTAGCTCAAGCCCTTAATGCACAAAGAGATAGACTTATGCAAGAAGCCCGAGCTGCAGTTCAAGAAGAAATCCAAGCAGCTCAAGCAGTAGCTCAACAAGCTGAGCTACAAAAAGACCTGAGGGAGTTCTCAATCCCTAAAGCTACTGACGTTCATCATCTAGTGCAACCTCCTCCCATCAACGCTCTGAAATTTGAGATAAGAGAACATTGGGTCACTGTGCTTCAAAACAATCCTTTCTATGGTAAGCAAGGAGAAGATAGTCAAGAAAATCTTCTGAGATTCATAGATCTATGTGCCATGACGAAGCAAAATGGAGTCATAGATGATGCCATCAGACTCTGTCTCTTCAAATACTCTCTGGCCGATAGATCCATGAGTTGGTATAACTCCTTGCAATGCGAACCCATCACCACTTGGGAACAACTTCAAAATGTTTTTCTGGAAAAGTTTTATCCACCTTCTCTCACCTATGAAATTAGGGGCCGAATAACACAATTCACCCAGGCCCCTAGAGAATCCCTAGATGAAGCATGGGAAAGATACAAAGAGCTTCTACGCAAGTGCCCACATCATGGCATTCCAAAGAATCAACTCATTGAAATCTTTTATAGAGGTGTGGACGATGATATCAAGAGGTTTTTGGATTCCTCGTCTGGAGGAAACTTCATGCGTCAGAGTTATGATAGCGCATGGAAGGTTGTCACCCTTGGAGCTGAAAACCAAGCCAACTAGGGTAGACCTGTTGGCAAAGGAGTGTTGAAGGTAGCTATGGCTGAAGCAACACCCGAGTACAAGTCTATCGCTGAATCTCTCAAACTCCTAGTTGCGAAGCAAGACCATCTAGAATCGTCTCTCGCAGCTTATGAAAGAAGACGTTCGCCCCCTCGACAACAAGAGCAAGTTAAGTCAGCTTCACTCTTCTGTGAAGTATTCAAGGGAACTGATCATTCTACTCTAGCATGTAACATTCTCTATGATGTTGTTTTGAGCAATACATGTGCCCAAGGAGATAGTGGTCAAATGGAAAATCTGAATGCGGTCAACACCATCCCTGGTCAAGGGTACTGTAACCCGAATCAGAATAGGAACCACCCATGTTTTCAATATGGGAATCCTTCTGGAGCGGAAAACTCATGGCAACTTGGTTCAAATACTCAAAAACGAGGCCCTCCAGGATTCCAGTATAACCAACAACCAAATTTCGGGAGTCAAGGGAACTTTAGAGGAAACTACCAGAATAGAAACTACAACAGTTATCAGAACAATTCTCAGTTTCAGAACCCCAACCAAGTCCCCTATCAACAGCAACAATAAGGGCAACAAGTCGGTCCCATCCATCCTGATGAAAAATTGTCAGCTATTGAGAAGAGGTTGCAGTTGCAACAGACTATGATAGCTAACCAGCAAGCCCATCAAAAGGCTATTGAATCTCAACTAGCTCAACTTACGGCTAGCATGAAGCCACCTGCTGGAGTCTTTGCTGGACAACCCGAAAACAACCCTAAACATCATGAGCAATTGAAGGTCGTCACCACCAGGTCTGGAAAAGACTATTCTGACCCCCCTACTAAGATACCAATAGTGGCAACAAACAATGATGACGTTGTGAATGTCCAAGACTCTACAATACCTGAGTCTCAACCGAAGGAACAACCAACCATTGATAAGACAGACAAAGCAAGATTGGAGGAACCATTGGCTGCAGAGGCAGAAGACATACCTGAGACGGACGTGCCAGTATACAAGCCTCGTCCTCCTTTCCCAGCTCATTTAAAGCAGAAAAAGCTCGATACTCGATTCAACAAGTTTAAAGAAGCTATGAAGAAGCTTCATGTAGATATACCCTTTCTAGATGCACTGGCCGAGATACCAGCCTGGACTAAGTCCTTAAAGTCTTTCCTCACAAGGAAGTACATAACTGAAGAATACGAGACTGTTAATGTAACACCCCTGACCTGGGTTATACTTTAACCCTAGGTGTTTTGATTAAGAAAAATGATTAAATGCTTAATCTTATCTTGTGAAAGGTAATTAGGGTTCAAGAGGAACTTATATTGCAATTCTAGTCCTTTTTGAACATTGTTGAAATCAATGTTTTGCCTGTTTTGGACTAAAGTGCAAATTACCCAAGTTGAGGGGTTTAAGTGCAAATTTTTCATGATAATATGTTCCTCATGTGTTGAATCATCATGAGAGTAAAGATGATGCTGAGGTATGGCTTATGGAAGCCTGAATACCAAGAAAGAGCTGATAAAGCAATGTATGTGCATGAAAACCTAGTTTTGGTGTAATGTGCAATTTACCCAAAACCTAGGGTTCAATATGCAAATTACCACTTCAATAAGGTCCTTAATGTTCCTTGGCATCATGTAGAGCAAAGAAAATGAGAGGGGTGCCTCATTTGAATTAAGTTGGAGGAGAGAGAATCTTGATATTAAAATAATCAAGATTTAATCATAAGTGAAACCCTAATTCAAATTAGGGCAAAAATGAATGTATTAATTAAAGGGACTTCAACCAAAATGTTATTGGTTGATTTTGAATAAGGATGGACGTTCTTTTTCCAAGATAAGGAACGAAAATATCCTAAGGAGGTGAAATTCCACTCACCATTATTATAAGGAAAAGAAAACCCACTCACATATGGATATTAATATAATAAGCATTAAGGTGCTTAATTTGATTTTCTTTAAATCATGGATAATGAAGAAGAATAAGAGGAAATGAAGATAGCCTAGTCCTTAAGGATTTTGAGGGGAATTTGAGGGGGAAGAGGCGGCCATATTTTTGGAATTTAATGCATTTTAATAATGCATTTTCTCTCTCATCAATTTTCTTATAAAAGTACCTTTACCAAGCCAAAACAAAGGCTATTTCGGATTCTTTTATTTCCTCTTGCTTGGAAAACGACTAAGGAGCTGTGGAGGAGCAAGAGGACGACACCAACCTGTTGGTAAGGTCCTTGACCTTCGTTCTCCTTGATTTCATGGTGGAAATCAAAAATAAATCATTGATTTCTTCTTATTTTGATCTCCTCTTCAACCCTAGCCAACTTTTTCATCCAAAAGCTTGAGGACGAGTTTAGGGGGAGTTGATAGAGCTTCATCCACCATTAATGGCGTGAGATTGAAGCTTTGGAGCTCAATTGGAGGCGGGTTTTATAACTCAAACCCTTAATCATTGCTATTGCATCAATCAATTATGCTTTGTTGATTGTTTTCTTCAATTTGATATATACTTGTTTCTTTGCTGCAATTTCCATCAAGAACGGTTGCTGTTCTTGGTTTTTCGAAGGAAGGGGATGATGAAATTATCCTAGATGCTTATCCAAAGAAAAGTACCAAGCCAAATGGTCTTGATAGCTACTCCAAATCGAATTGAATCAAATGCTGATTTTCAACCTGATCAACTTGACCTGTTTGGGAAAACGGTTTCAAGACCGTTTGATATGGTTGACCAAGCGTTGACCGTTTGGGAATATTGTTCCTAATTATGTAGGCTAATGACCCTCCAAATTTGAGGGGTTAAATCCAAAGGAATCGTGAGTTGAAGGCCAATCAATTAGATAAATCGAACTGAATTAAATGCTGATTTTCAACCTGATCAACTTGACCTATTGGGAAAACGGTTTCAAGACCATTTGAGTGTGTTGACCAAGCGTTGACCGTTTAGGATTCCTGTTCATAATGATTTTGGTTAATGACCCACCAAATTTGAGGGATTAACTCCCAAGGAATCGTGAGTTGAAGCCTAATCAATTAGGGAAACCTAATTGAATTAAGTGCTGATTTTCAACCTGATTTAATTGACCTTTTTGAGTAAACGGTCTCAAGACCGTTTGAATGCGTTGACCAAGGGTTGACTGTTTGGGATTACTGTTCCTAATGATGTGTTCTAATGACTCACCAAATTTGAGTGATTAACTCCCAAGGAATCGTGAGTTGAAGGCTATTCAATTAAGCAAACCCTAATTGTTTATGGAAGCAATAACTATGTCAAACATAGTTGTTTGTATTTGATCGGATGGTTGATGTAACCAAATCAAGTGGAGAGAATGATAGAAATGAATTCATACATGAGTATGATTCATATGGTGATTTAGGGTAGGATCCTTAGTAAAGAGATCAAGAAACCCTAATTGAGTAGGTTAACGAACCCTAACCCTGATTTAGGGAAATTCTGAGTAAAACCCTAATCTAGGGTAATAGTGTAACCCTAATTAAGGGTAATAGTGTAATCCTAATTAAGGGTAATGACTTGGGTAACTCTAATTTAAGGTAATGAAATGCCAAACCATAATTGGATGAATAATGAATCCCTAATTTATGGGTAATTGAATGAAACCCTAATTGGGATGATTAGTGAAACCCTAATTGAGGGTGATTCCATGAGAAACTCTAATTGAGGATGATTCCATGTGAAACCCTAATTGAGGGCGATGTCATATGAAACCATAAACCTAATACAGAGTAAAGCTATGTAAACCCTAAATTTGGGCTATAGTGCATGGAATTCTAATCATGGGCAATATGATGATAAATCATAACCCTAATGTCTGGGTAATGATATGAGTAAACCTTAATGATGAAATAATGAGTAATACCCTATAATGATGAAATATCTCAAGTGGTTGACTATAGGCAACCTTATAACAGGCAATGCCTTAATTTGAGATGAGTCCATATCATTGAAGATAGTTGGACAATCCTTGTGTGTGATCTATGCACATCATGGTAAAGGTGATAGGTTGGTGGATGAAAGTATTAAGATGTGAAATTCCTTATTATAAGATAAGTTAATAAACTCATGTAAGATAGAAGTGATGAGGGAAGTGATACATTGAGACATGATAGATATCACATTTAGCATTTCAGGGTTGATATACCTTGATGCATCTCAAATCCAATATTTTTGGATAAGATACACAAGGAGAGTGTTATGTAAACTGTTACAATGAAATGTAATGAGTTTAACATACTTGATAAGTAATATAAAATGAGTATGATGTAATCATACCATGATAAGGATGAGAGATAAACTCATACCTTGTGTTGATGATCATTTAATGATAAATGATAAGAATATTAAATACTTGGAATGTCGATGGATGCTCCTAGATGTATGGAACAATATATTAGGGTTGGATTGATAAAATGAACATGAAACCCTAATTGATGTGATAGTATGATGGTCTTAATGACCTTTGGGCATGGTTGAGCCCTGAATGAGGTGTATTCCTCTTATGTTGATAAGGGTTGATACCCTGTGATATTGTGAAAAGGATTTATATCATGTGATAGCATGATGACTGGTGTAGTCTCATGAATGGCAAGTGAATATTACCATGTGATGATGAGATGAGAAATTATGTTTCATATGTTTTATATCTTTTCAGGTTTTGATATTTATATGCTTGCTAGAAGTGAATTAGGGTTTGTATGTCCACTTGTTTGATGCAGCCTTAATTCACCCAATTGGCATAACTAATCAAGTGCAACTCTAATCATGTAGTGTCCTGTGCCATAGATCCATCAGAGTGTCAGAACTTGCCAGATGGTGAAACGAGTATTCCTAAGGGAAACTCAGAGCGCATACTGATGAGTATGTGGGGTGCTTGTCATCCTGAATTCAAGTGTTTAGGGAGGATGCATGTGGTCATACCTAGCCCTTAGTTGAGAACGACTGCGGTCGTGTCTCGGTGATTATATATGTGATGATATTAGAGGACAACTGCGGTTGTACCTCAGATGGTAGGGTATGCGTACCCACCTCTTTCACTAGTGTCGTGACCTGTACCAAGGACGGACTAGGCTGTTAGCAGCTTGACCTTTTGTGTCACTGTGGCAGACCCGTACTGACCGGGGGCGGAGAAGATCTTAGGAGTCCGGCTCTTCCTAGATCTTGTATGGCACTGATTTTGACTTAGAAGTGGTCAATTGGATTTTGAGTGGTATCCTCAATTTCCTCAGGACATAATAAAAGATATAATACAGCCGTATAGCATATCTGTTTAGGGTTATACATGACGCTTCACATTGGATGATAACCCTTGTTTGTTCTCTTTACATAAAGATGATGCTTAGTGAAACTAAGAGATAGTAATTATACTTATGTTGTGGATATGCATAAGACTGTAAATGTGTACATACAATAGTCATGCTTATGTTGATATCCTACTGCTATTGTTGATTATAATCATGATGCTAGATATCTCATGTTGATAGTTATGTTTCGCATGCTATCCATGCCTCTATAATTAGAAATACATGACAGAGGCTTAAAGCCTGTAATTAGGTTTGGTTAAAGTCCAATGCCTGGTTGTGTAATCAGGATTGGTATAGTCCAATGCCTGAAACATTTATACCTGATTGATATAGTTTAATGCTTAAATAAGACATGATAATTTATATAATCACATGTTTGGCATAAGTGAATACCTGTTTAGCAGATTGGCTAAGGCCAACAAATAGAAACAAGAATGAATCATGGGTGACACATCAGAATAATGAATGACATGAGTAAAGCTTGAGATGTTGAAAATGTATGGTAGATAAATGTTATACATGTTCTTTCTATTTCTTATAAAGAGAATAGATGAATTAATGTTCAATCATAGATAGGTGTAATACTTTAAAAGATGAGAATGATCTAAACTGCTTATCCTCTGCTCAGTTTTATATTAATTAAACTACAATAATGATGTTTCTGGAAGAGAGTTATATCTCTCGTTGGGGCAATTTTCAATTGTCTCACCCCCGTGGGAACCAATATTTTTAGGTGGACGAGTGCGAAAGGGACTGAGAATATCTTGCAGAGGAAGAACATCAGCAGCAATAGGGACAGTAGTGACAACTCATGTTGAGTATGATGTCTGTCGTGTTTTGTAGATAGAAGTCCTATGTGTCGTCTCTGTACTCTCAGGTCCTCAGAGTTAGTACTTAGTGCTTTTAATGTATCGTTTTGAGATTTTTTGCTTGATGCCTTGAGGTTATTATGTTGTCTGTGTTTAGCTTTTAACAAGGCAGTTGATGTTGTAACCCTCGAGAAGAGATGGTATAAGATATATACTTATGAACCATGATGTAAATGTAATACATTGGTTATTGTTGAAAGAGTTTTCCTATGATTGGGTCTCTTTGAAAAAGGTATTAATATTTAGTGATTTTCTATAATCCGCTGCTTAGTGAACACTTCCGCATTAGTTAATCTTGTTTTTGCGAGACAGTCGTCACAATTTAGTGGTATCATAGCTCTAGGTTCGCTGAGTCTACAAAGACATAGGACTAAGGTAGTAGAGTCTGTTCTGGTATCATCTAGTGTATCTGATAATGTCTTCTGCTCATATAAGAGAAGAAGAACTTAAAGATGACTGGGTCACATGAGGAGATTGTTGCTGAGAGCAGCAATATTGCACCAAGAAGAGGTGCATGGGAGTAGGCAAGAGAGAGACAATTGCCTAAGAGTCTCCTAGTTGATCTATTTATGATAAGAAAATCTTTCTTTAAGTATTACTGTTGGGCAGATTAGGGCAACAGTAATGCATATAGTGGACTGGATACTAGCTTTACGATCTAGGTTATCAGTCCTTAATACAGAAGTTTGAGCTTTAAAAGAGTTCCTAAATGACTTAGTCATGTTGGAACAAGGGAAAGTCATGTGTGTATAATGATATTAAAAGTGAGGAATATGATCGCAAATAAAGTGCATACTACCTAATCTCAGTATTTATATACCCTGGCCAGGTATACAACTATTGATGATAAAGTGGGTATGGAAACTCTTATATTGTTGTCTTTTTGATTGCTCTGATCAAGTAGTCATTCTGAGACAATCAAATGAGTATCATGAATCAGGAATATGGAATGAATAAATGTGTCATATCCTATGCATAAGAAAGAGAAGTCTGAGATAATCTCAGATGAGCATGTTGTATGTGGAACTAAAAGTGTACTCCTCATAAGATAAGAATAAGAATGAGGGAGATGAACCCTGTTCAACAATGCTGCAAGCATAATAAAGATCTTTCCCATAATGAGGAAATGGGAATTGTGATGAGATCATGAGATGATCATAAACATGCTAGATAATAATAAAGAAAGGGATAATGACATGCAATCATCCTTACAAATTTCAATGCTAAAGGCAAGGAACCTAGGATGAGATAAAAAGTAAATGGTTTATGAATAATTGAAAATACATAAATTAATAAGAGGAATATGAATCCTTGTTTTCTTTCCTTTCAGGGACATGGCAATCAAGTGGGTCTTAGGACACTTGATGTGCATAAGATAAATGTGTTCATGTGATGGATACTTAGAAAAGTATCAGTTATCTTGGACTTTGGTCCCAAGATGAGGACATGAAACAATTAACGTTCCAAGATGAAAGGAAGAGATATATATGATGTGTTTCCAACACATGTGATAGATACCAAGGTGAAAGATTCTGGTATCTGAGAGTTATCAGATGGGTTAGGTTGGCTACCTAGAGTGGTCAACTGTGAAATTGGTCTGATTATAACAATATGAACATTATATGTTAGGGGTTTATGCTCTGCATAAACATGATATTAATAAAGAATGTACGATGCTTCTCTGAATAAGAAAAGTGTTATTTGACACAAAGTTGACTCTATAGTCAATGATGAGGGACAGTGGGGCATGTGCCTTGTGTGTTGATTCTATGAGAATCTTGTATGGAAACACTTGGTGCTGATCAAAGTTTTATGGTGTCTCTATAATAAGGAGATGATATGTGAAGACTAGATAGTATGATGAATAAAATACATTTGTCTTCCTTTATCTGGATTTCGAGGACGAAATCCTTGTTAGGGGTTTAAAATTTGTAACACCCCTGACCTGGGTTATACTTTAACCCTAGGTGTTTTGATTAAGAAAGATGATTAAATTCTTAATCTTATCTTGTGAAAGGTAATTAGGGTTCAAGAGGAACTTATATTGCAATTCTAGTCCTTTTTGAACATTGTTGAAATCAATGTTTTGCCTGTTTTGGACTAAAGTGCAAATTACCCAAGTTGAGGGGTTTAAGTGCAAATTTTGCATGATAATATGTTCCTCATGTGTTGAAGCATCATGAGAGTAAATATGATGCTGAGGTATGGCTTATGGAAGCCTGAATACCAAGAAAGAGCTGATAAAGAAATGTATGTGCATGAAAACCTAGTTTTGGTGTAATGTGCAATTTACCCAAAACCTAGGGTTCAATATGCAAATTACCACTTCAATAAGGTCCTTAATGTTCCTTGGCATCATGTAGAGCAAAGAAAATGAGAGGGGTGCCTCATTTGAATTAAGTTGGAGGAGAGAGAATCTTGATATTAAAATAATCAAGATTTAATCATAAGTGAAACCCTAATTCAAATTAGGGCAAAAATGAATGTATTAATTAAAGGGCCTTCAACCAAAATGTTATTGGTTGATTTTGAATAAGGATGGACGTTCTTTTTCCAAGATAAGTAACAAAAATATCCTAAGGAGGTGAAATTCCACTCACCATTATTATAAGGAAAAGAAAACCCACTCACATATGGATATTAATATAATAAGCATTAAGGTGCTTAATTTGATTTTCTTTAAATCATGGATAATGAAGAAGAATAAGAGGCAATGAAGATAGCCTCGTCCTTAAGGATTTTGAGGGGAATTTGAGGGGGAAGAGGCGGCTATATTTTTGGAATTTAATGCATTTTAATAATGCATTTTCTCTCTCATCAATTTTCTTATAAAAGTACCTTAACCAAGCCAAAACAAAGGCTATTTCGGATTATTTTCTTTCCTCTTGCTTGGAAAACGACTAAGGAGCTGTGGAGGAGCAAGAGGACGACCCCAACCTGTTGGTAAGGTCCTTGACCTTCGTTCTCCTTGATTCCATGGTGGAAATCAAAAATAAATCATTGATTTCTTCTTATTTTGATCTCCTCTTCAACCCTAGCCAACTTATTCATCCAAAAGCTTGAGGACGAGTTTAGGGGGAGTTGCTAGAGCTTCATCCACCATTAATGGCGTGAGCTTGAAGCTTTGGAGCTCAATTGGAGGCGGGTTTTATAACTCAAACCCTTAATCATTGCTATTGCATCAATCAATTATGCTTTGTTGATTGTTTTCTTCAATTTGATATATACTTGTTTCTTTGCTGCAATTTCCATCAAGAACGGTTGCTGTTCTTGGTTGTTCGAAGGAATGGGATGATGAAATTATCCTATATTCTTATCCAAAGAAAAGTACCAAGCCAAATGGTCTTGATAGCTACTCCAAATCGAATTGAATTAAATGCTGATTTTCAACCTGATCAACTTGACATGTTTGGGAAAACGGTTTCAAGACCGTTTGATATGGTTGACCAAGCGTTGACCGTTTGGGAATATTGTTCCTAATTATGTAGGATAATGACCCTCCAAATTTGAGGGGTTAACTTCAAAGGAATCGTGAGTTGAAGGCCAATCAATTAGATAAATCGAATTGAATTAAATGCTGATTTTCAACCTGATCAACTTGACCTGTTGGGAAAACGGTTTCAAGACCATTTGAGTGTGTTGACCAAGTGTTGACCGTTTAGGATTCCTGTTCATAATGATTTTGGTTAATGACCCACCAAATTTGAGGGATTAACTCCCAAGGAATCGTGAGTTGAAGCCTAATCAATTAGGGAAACCTAATTGAATTAAGTGCTGATTTTCAACCTGATTTAATTGACCTTTTTGAGTAAACGGTCTCAAGAGCGTTTGAATGCGTTAACCAAGGGTTGACTGTTTGGGATTACTGTTCCTAATTATGTGTTCTAATGACTCACCAAATTTGAGTGATTTAACTCCCAATTAATCGTGAGTTGAAGGCTATTCAATTAAGCAAACCCTAATTGTTTATGGAAGCAATAACTATGTCAAACATAGTTGTTTGTATTTGATCGGATGGTTGATGTAACCAAATCAAGTGGAGAGAATGATAGAAATGAATTCATACATGAGTATGATTCATATGGTGATTTAGGGTAGGATCCTTAGTAAAGAGATCAAGAAACCCTAATTGAGTAGGTTAACGAACCCTAACCCTGATTTAGGGAAATTCTGAGTAAAACCCTAATCTAGGGTAATAGTGTAACCCTAATTAAGGGTAATAGTGTAATCCTAATTAAGGGTAATGACTTGGGTAACTCTAATTTAAGGTAATGAAATGCCAAACCCTAATTGGATGAATAATGAATCCCTAATTTATGGGTAATTGAATGAAACCCTAATTGGGATGATTAGTGAAACCCTAATTGAGGGTGATTCCATGAGAAACTCTAATTGAGGATGATTCCATGTGAAACCCTAATTGAGGGCGATGTCATATGAAACCATAAACCTAACACATAGTAAAGCTATGTAAACCCTAAATTTGGGCTATAGTGCATGGAATTCTAATCATGGGCAATATGATGATAAATCATAACCCTAATGTCTGGGTAATGATATGAGTAAACCTTAATGATGAAATAATGAGTAATACCCTATAATGATGAAATATCTCAAGTGGTTGACTATAGGCAACCTTATAACAGGCAATGCCTTAATTTGAGATGAGTCCATATCATTGAAGATAGTTGGACAATCCTTGTGTGTGATCTATGCACATCATGGTAAAGGTGATAGGTTGGTGGATGAAAGTATTAAGATGTGAAATTCCTTATTATAAGATAAGTTAATAAACTCATGTAAGATAGAAGTGATGAGGGAAGTGATACATTGAGACATGATAGATATCACATTTAGCATTTCAGGGTTGATATACCTTGATGCATCTCAAATCCAATATTTTTGGATAAGATACACAAGGAGAGTGTTATGTAAATTGTTACAATGAAATGTAATGAGTTTAACATACTTGATAAGTAATCTAAAATGAGTATGATGTAATCATACCATGATAAGGATGAGAGATAAACTCATACCTTGTGTTGATGATCATTTAATGATAAATGATAAGAATATTAAATACTTGGAATGTCAATGGATGCTCCTAGATGTATGGAACAATATATTAGGGTTGGATTGATAAAATGAACATGAAACCCTAATTGATGTGATAGTATGATGGTCTTAATGACCTTTGGGCATGGTTGAGCCCTGAATGAGGTGTATTCCTCCTATGTTGATAAGGGTTGATACCCTGTGATATTGTGAAAAGGATTTATATCATGTGATAGCATGATGACTGGTGTAGTTTCATGAATGGCAAGTGAATATTACCATGTGATGATGAGATGAGAAATTATGTTTCATATGTTTTATATCTTTTCAGGTTTTGATATTTATATGCTTGCTAGAAGTGAATTAGGGTTTGTATGTCCACTTGTTTGATGCAGCCTTAATTCACCCAATTGGCATAACTAATCAAGTGCAACTCTAATCATGTAGTGTCATGTGCCATAGATCCATCTTAGTGTCAGAACTTGCCAGATGGTGAAACGAGTATTCCTAAGGGAAACTCGGAGCGCATACTGATGAGTATGCGGGGTGCTTGTCATCCTGAATTCAAGTGTTTAGGGAGGATGACTGCGGTCATACCTAGCCCTTAGTTGAGAACGACTGCGGTCGTGTCTCGGTGATTATATATGTGATGATATTAGAGGACAACTGCGGTTGTACCTCAGATGGTAGGGTATGCGTACCCACCTCTTTCACTAGTGTCGTGACCTGTACCAAGGACGGACTAGGCTGTTAGCAGCTTGACCTTTTGTGTCACTATGGCGGACCCGTACTGACCGGGGGCAGAGAAGATCTTAGGAGTCCGGCTCTTCCTAGATCTTGTATGGCACTGATTTTGACTTAGCAGTGATCAGTTGGATTTTGAGTGGTATCCTCAATTTCCTCATGACATAATAAAAGATATAATACAGCCGTATAGCATATCTGTTTAGGGTTATACATGACGCTTCACATTGGATGATAACCCTTGTTTGTTCTCTTTACATAAAGATGATGCTTAGTGAAACTAAGAGATAGTAATTATACTTATGTTGTGGATATGCATAAGACTGTAAATGTGTACATACAATAGTCATGCTTATGTTGATATCCTACTGCTACTGTTGATTATAATCATGATGCTAGATATCTCATGTTGATAGTTATGTTTCGCATGCTATCCATGCCTCTATAATTAGAAATACATGACAGAGGCTTAATGCCTGTAATTAGGTTTGGTTAAAGTCCAATGCCTGGTTGTGTAATCAGGATTGGTATAGTCCAATGCCTGAAACATTTATACCTGATTGATATAGTTTAATGCTTAAATAAGACATGATAATTTATATAATCACATGTTTGACATAAGTGAATACCTGTTTAGCAGATTGGCTAAGGCCAACAAATAGAAACAAGAATGAATCATGGGTGACACATCAGAATAATGAATGACATGAGCAAAGCTTGAGATGTTGAAAATGTATGGTAGATAAATGTTATACACGTTCTTTCTATTTCTTATAAAGAGAATAGATGAATTAATGTTCAATCATAGATAGGTGTAATACTTTAAAAGATGAGAATGATCTAAACTGCTTATCCTCTGCTCAGTTTTATATTAATTAAACTACAATAATGATGTTTCTGGTATTGAGTTATATCTCTCGCTGGGGCAATTTTCAATTGTCTCACCCCCGTGGGAACCAATATTTTTAGGTGGACGAGTGCAAAAGGGACTGAGAATATCTTGTAGAGGAAGAACATCAGCAGCAATAGGGACAGTAGTGACAACTCATGTTGGGTATGCTGTCTGTCGTGTTTTGTAGATAGAAGTCCTATGTGTCGTCTCTGTACTCTCAGGTCCTCAGAGTTAGTACTTAGTGCTTTTAATGTATCGTTTTGAGATTTTTGGCTTGATGCCTCGAGGTTATTATGTTGTCTGTGTTTAGCTTTTAACAAGGCAGTTGATGTTGTAACCCTCGAGAAGAGATGGTATAAGATATATACTTATGAACCATGATGTAAATGTAATACATTGGTTATTGTTGAAAGAGTTTTCCTATGATTGGGTCTCTTTGAAAAAGGTTTTAATATTTAGTGATTTTCTGTAATCCGCTGCTTAGTGAACACTTCCGCATTAGTTAATCTTCTTTTCGCGAGACGGTCGTCACAGTTAAGCTAGCAACAATCACTTCCGATATCATCCAGAGCAAGATGCCCAAGAAGAAGAAAGACCCGGGATCCTTTGGGATTTCATGCCATATCGGTGACTCTTCATGTAAGAAGGGATTAGCCGATCTCGGTTCTAGAATTTCTATTATGTCACTTAGCCTTTGTAAGAGGCTAGGGTTTGCAGAACTTCTCCCAACGGGAATGACCATACAACTTGCAGATAACTCTATGACTCTTCCCTTGGGAATCATTGAAGATGTCCCTGTCAAGGTTGGAAAAGACTCTTATGTCCCATGTGACTTTGTCATCATGGACATAAAGGAAGATGCCAGATACCCCCTCATCTTTGGTTGTCCGTTCCTCTCCACTGTAAGAGCTTTGATTGATGTTGAAGCAGGGATCTTGTTGCTCAGACTAGGGAAAGAAACCCTCGAGTTCAAAGTTTTTGAAAGCATGCGAAGACCAAGCATGCAGGAAAAAGTCTATTTGATTGATTGCATTGAGAAAATGTCTCTCCTCACACAAGAGGAATATGAACAAGACGATCCTTTAGAAATGGCTCTAACAAACCCATCTACTAAAAATTTCATCAACGAACAAGTTAAAGACTGTGTCCTTCACCTCGACTCTGTAGAGGAAGATCCTGAAGCTACGTTCGAGGAACTCAAAGTTGTGAATGTAACTGAAGAGCTAGGCGAGAAGCCAGAAGCCCCTAAAATGAAGCCCCTGCCTGAGGGACTGAAGTACGTGTTTTTGGATGATCTCAAGGTTTGTCCAGTTATTATAAATTTCGATCTAACGACCGAACAAGAAGATAAACTTCTGAAAGAATTAAAGGAAAGAAAGAAAGAAAGCTATCAGATACAAAATGAGTGATCTCACCGGGGTCAGTCAAGCACTTTGCATGCACAAAATCCCTATGGTGGAAGACCACAAGCTGACTGTTGAGCATCAACGGAAATTGAATCCTAATATGAAGGAGTAGTCCGCCGTGAAGTTATCAAGTTGCTCACTATTGGAATCATCTATCTGATATCTGATTCATCGTGGGTGAGTCCTGTACACATTGTTCCAAAGAAAGGTGGCACTACTGTGATACGGAACGAAGAAAATGAACTCATCCCCACTCGAACAGTCACCGGGTGGAGGATGTGCATCGACTACAAGAAGTTAAACAAAGCCACACGCAAGGACCATTTCCCGATGCCTTTTCTAGATCAAGTCTTAGAGCGATTAGCTCACCAAGAATACTTCTACTATCTCGATGGTTACTCTGGATTCTATCAAATCCCTATACATCTAGATGACCAAGAGAAAACTACGTTTACCTGCCCCTTTGGAACATACACCTTTAGAAGGATGCCATTCAGACTCTGTAATGCGCTTGCAACTTTCCAACGTTGCATGGAAGCCATATTTGCTAGGCTAACTGAAACCGTTATGGAAGTTTTTATGGATGATTTCTCCGTATATGGGGATTCGTATGATTCATGCCTAAGGCACCTCTCCCTTATCCTCAAATGATGTGAAGAAACACATCTAGTACTTAATTGGGAGAAATGTCATTTTATGGTAAAAGAAGGTATTGTCCTTAGCCATAGAGTAAGTAATCGAGGAATCGAAGTGGACAAGGCCAAGATTGAAGTGATCTCTAAAATATCTATCCCTATCAATGTAAGAGAAGTCCGCACATTCCTTGGTCATGCAGGCTTCTACAGAAGGTTTATCAAGGATTTCTCCAAGATAACCAAGCCCATGACAAACTTGTTGCTGAAGGACGCCGACTTCTATTTTGATGAAGAATGTATCAAGAGTTTCAACAATCTAAAGTGTGCCCTTACAACAACTCCCATCATCCGAGCTCCAGATTGGGAACACCCATTTGAAATTATGTGTGATGCCAGTGATTACGCTATGGGTGTCGTCCTGGGCCAATGTATAGAGAAGAAACATCATGTCATCTATTATGCATCGAAGACCCTTGACGAAGCTCAGGGGAATTATGCAACTACTGAGAAGGAACTCCTAGCAATCGTATATGCCTTTGATAAGTTTAGATCCTACCTCATCGATTCGAAGGTGATTGTCTACACCAATCACGCTACTATTGGTTATCTTCTAAAAAAGAAAGATGCAAAACCAAGGCTGATAAGATGGATTCTCCTATTGCAAGAATTTGATCTTGAGATTAGAGATAAAAGAGGCACAGAAAATGTTGTAGCAGACCACTTAAGTTGTATCCACACTCTGGAAACTGAGAAGATACCAATTAACGACTCTCTTCCAGATGACCAGCTTATGAAAGTCTCAGAAGCTACTCCTTGGTACTCAGACTATGTGAACTACCTTACCGCTGGTGACATCCACCCTGAGTGTACTAGAAATGCTTTAAAGAAATTCATGCATGATGTGAGGCAATATCACTGGGATGAGCCGTACCTCTTCAAGATCTGTGCTGATGGTCTCTACAGACGTTGTATCGTTGAGGAAGAGGCCCAACTTATTTTAGAACAATGCCACACAGGCCTAGTCGGAGGCCATATGAGTTCAAAGAAAACTTCTTTGAAGATTTTGCAATGTGGTTTTTTTTGGCCAACCATATCCAGAGATGCTTATAACTTTGTGTTGTCATGTGACAAATGTCAGAGAACGGGAAACATCACGAAAAGAGATGAGATGCCACTTAAGTTGTGGCAAGAAGTCGAAATTTTTGATGTTTGGGGAGTGGACTACATAGGTCCATTCCCATCCTCACATGGATTTTCCTACATCCTAGTTACTGTGGATTATGTCTCTAAATGGGTAGAGGCCATACCAACCGTCACTAGTGATTCAAAACCCATCATTATAATATTCAAAGATATTATCTTTCCCCACTTTGGAATCCCACGAACCGTGATATCCGATGGAGGTTCTCATTTTCTGGAAAGAAGTTTTGAAGCATTGTTAAGAAAATATGGTGTAATGCACAAGGTAGCTTCCCCCTACCACCCGCAAACAAGTGGGCAGGTCGAGGTTTAGAACCGTCAACTCAAAGCTATCCTGGAAAAGACAGTAGGACGTAACCGAAAGGATTGGTCAGTGAAAATCAATGACGCCTTATGGGCCTACCGAACTGCATTCAAAACTCCTCTTGGAACAACACCCTTCACACTCATTTATGGAAAATCATGTCACCTGCCCATGGAACTAGAACATAAAGCATGGTGGGCAATCAAACAGCTGAATTTTGAGATGAAGAAAGCAGGCGAAGCCAGGATTCTACAACTTCAAGAGTTGGATGAACTCCGAATGACAGCTTATGAGAACGCACGAATCTACAAGGAACGCACGAAACTTTGGCATGATGGTCATCTGAAGAGGAAGGACATTCAAGTCGGAGACCAAGTTCTGCTGTTCAACTCAAGACTGAAGTTATTCCCAGGAAAACTCTGTTCTCGATGGTCGGGACCATACATTGTCAAAAGCATCTATCCACATGGTGCATTTACTTTATGG
Source organism: Alisma plantago-aquatica (assembly GCA_963693085.1). Taxonomy (NCBI): domain Eukaryota; kingdom Viridiplantae; phylum Streptophyta; class Magnoliopsida; order Alismatales; family Alismataceae; genus Alisma; species Alisma plantago-aquatica. The sequence continues at coordinate 666,482,513 of OY856411.1, read as the reverse complement.
AGTGAGAAGTCAGGTGATTTTGTGGCAAACGGCCAATGCTTGAAGAGATATTTCACCACAGCTGATACTAGCACTGATGAATTGATGAATCTGTCCAAACCGACATATCTACCAGAAAACTAAAGAAATCACGTCGAGCCATCGACATAAAATAAAGGCGCTTGTCGGGAGGCAACCCGATCTTTAACTTAGTTTTTACTTTTAGTTTTATTTTTAGAAAATTTTGCACCTGGTAGACAATGCATCGTAAGATGCAGTCTTAAGTTCTGATAGTTTCCATTTTTGAGATTTCAGATGGAGGACGTGTCTCCGAAAGGAATGCAACCACATTTGGTGGACCAACCGACACGGGTTACCCCTCCATCTCGGATTTAGAGTTTGCTCGGGATGAGCAAATTTCTAATTTTGGGGTGGAGGGTGGGTGGTACATATTTTACTTTCCACCCTCTCCTATCCATTTCAGACTTAAGATTTCATCGTTGAAACTTTGTTGCAATTTTGAGCATTTTTTTCAAAAAAAAATCAAAATTTTCAAAAGTTTTCATAGCAGTTTATATAGAAACTTGATGAAGTTCTGACGCTTTTGTTTCAATCAAAGCCTTTACCTAGCCGGCTATCCTATTTTCCCATGCAGTTTTGAATCATTATACCCTCCTTATTCGAAGCGAAGCCTCAAGGAGAACAATTTCTGAAACTAGCCTATGATTAGAAATCAACATGTGAAGCTTATGAATTCTACCATCATGATCAGTAGATATGGTAAGTATTTGTCAAACTGAGAGGGATCAAACACGTTGTGCTTCCTATCTGACTAGTGGAACAATAGCATGGAATCTCCATCGGATCCTCATCAAGTCATTATTTGAGCAGAGTATGATAAGGAGAACGACCCGGTGCACTGAATTGTAAATCAAGTTGCACTCTGATCTGAACTCTCTTCTACACTTCTTCAATCATCTTCTTATCCCTTCGTTCACCAAAAAAAAAACAAAAATAGCCAATATAGTGCCAAACCCTAAGTTCGGGGTGGCACACCCTCCCTCTCTTTCCGCTTCTTCCATACCCCTCACTACGAAATAGGGGTGTATCACCAAGAAAAGATGCATAAGCGCACACAAAAAGAAATGCAATCTTGAGTCGAATAGAGGAGAGATTCACACCAAAAAAATGCAATCAATGAAATTGCAAATCATATACTAAAAATCTAGAGTCAAATATAGGAGAGATTTATTTCTTCCTTCCATACCACCCTTCACTCCCTTTTCTACCTACTGGTACAATGAATGCCTACGCTCACCAACATCCTAAAAACACCAGTGTCAGATCAGGTGCACACTTGTTGTTCTGCGGGTATCTCTGGACTCTTACGAAACTCTCTGAAATGCTTGATTTTAGAAAAAGTAGAGAGGAAGTTATATTGGGAAGCGAACTCGGGAACGAAGATATGGTAAAATGTGTTATGTGATCTCAGGATGTTGAGACACTTAGTCATACCGAGCAGAAGAGAAACAATCATGATGTGAAGATGAAGCAATCACACGAGTTTAAAGAATTCATTAGGTGACCGTTTCAGATTTTGTGTTACTCGAGGACGAGCAACGTTTAAGTTCGGGGTATTTTGATGAATGCATTTTCATCTGAGTCTAATCGCCTCGTTTGGCTCAGTTTTGCCCTGATTATTTGCCTTTACTAGCTCTATCTTCTTATATGCGAGATGACTTGGTTTAATTGCTTTAATGAGTCCTTTTTGGCCTTATCTTTTCATATGCAACTTATATTGGCTTAATTGATTTTACATTTATTTTTATTGAATTTTTGCACCTCTGTGTAGGTCACTTTGAGCATTTGGGCCTTGTCTTCTCAGCCCAATACTCTATTTTGGGCCTTGTCTTCTCGGCCCAATACTCTATCTTGGGCCTTCGTCTGTTTGAGCATGCTTGGTAGCAGCAGCAGTCAGTGGGTCCCCTTCTTCTCCCAGCATGACCTAATCGTGATCGCGATTCAAAGCTTGGTCGCGATCTTTTGCTAAGCCACATGTCTGCGATTCCATGATCGCGCCCGCGGTTCTACCCTTCCACAATCGCGACTCCGCTCGAGATCTTCCCCGCGGTCCACAGCTATCCAACCACATCTAAGAATAGCCACGACTAAGGGAGCTCTGCTACATCGCGACCAGGTCATTTGCCTGTGGCCATGACCTGTTGTTGAACCCGACCGCGGAAATCCGCCTTTGCAGCCGCGACCACGACAAATGCCATGACCACGACAAATGCCACGACCACGACAAATGTCGCGACCCCGACAAATGTCGCGACCGCGACAAATTCCTCGACCACGACAAATGTCGTGACCACAAAAAAATCCGTGACCACGCTGCAGAAATGACAAGGTCGCGAATCTAAGTCGATGCCCAGCCTGCTTATAAATAGAACACGACTCCAGTCAGTCAAAGGATCATCTCCAGACGTCGTTAGGCTGCATGACTGTCATGGGCCTAAGGAGACGATCTCCATATCCAAGAACCTGCCCCGTGGTGGTTTTGCGGCCTGTTCACCCAGATCTCGAGTGAAGACTCAGATCTGCAAGCCACCTCGTTTAGATCTAGATCTGGATCTAGATCTACTGCGTCCATGCCACCATCTCATCCACGAGCTGCTCCTTCTGCTACGAGCAAGGTCTACGAGAAGAAAGAGAAGGTAGAGAGAGAAGATTTGCCCCGTCTGTCGTAGTGTACTTCTCTCTTCTTCCAGATCCGCTCCGGCGTTGTGTAGAAGACTGTTTCTCCACCGAGCTACGATCATCTTCTTCACCATGCTCATGGCGGAAACTTCTCTCTCTCTCTTGTTATCCTTATTTCTCTCACCATGAGCGAGTAGTTCACTTTCTCTGGGGTGCGGGGACTAGCCCCGCTACCCATGCTTTCATATCTTTTTGTTAAACATCCCATGGCATGTATATAATCTTTCATTTTGTTGTTAATCGTCGATGTGTGCTTGTGGATTGATCACCTGCTTGCATTTATCTTGTTCGCTCCCTACGTTGCGAGAACTTCAATGCGTAGGTTTTGAATGTCAATTAACGCGGTTGACTCCCAAACTAGAAATAGAATGGGATTCCTTGAGGTCGTAAGTGTATGATATATATGGTGAACAGTCATCTAGCCCACGGTGACACTTCTGTGTGCCTGACGCCTGTATAGGGGGGCCACAACCTCATTTGGATTTCTGTATCTTCGGAGCCATAAGTATGTGATCTGCATGGTGACGAGACATATGATACCTAAGGTGATGCTTACGCAGACTTGATGCCCGTATGGGGGGTTCTGCAGCAGCTCTATTTGAATGGTTATATCTTGCCTGGATGTTTGATGTTTGGATGTGTTTGCATGTGTAGTGGTGGTGAAACCCGAGACCATCCCAGCGATTTCCATCATTAATCCTTTAATTCTGCTCTTTTACTTTCCTCGCTTTTAGCTAATTAAACTCAATTCAACAAACCTTGTTCTAATATTAGTCTTGATTCAACTAGATTCAACTAGAGAGATATTCTTAAAAACGTTGTCCCTTGTGATTCGATTCTCAACTATACTGTGATAAGACCCGTCCGCTTGCAGGTGGTATTATTGCACGTTGTTTTGGTTAAAAACTTAGGGATTTCAACCCTAAGTGAGTTTGTTAGTGCGATAATACAAGCCACATCAGTGTGCTCGCTTTCAATCAAATCCCAAGAAATCAAATCGTATAGTTGTTAAGAGGATTTTAAGATACTTAGCGAAAACCCCAAATTTTGGACTATGGTATCCCAAGTCAAGGGACTTTACTCTTACGGATTATAGTGATGCAGATTACGTAGGATGTTTGATTGATGGAAAGTGCACAAGTGGCACTTGCTTCCTCCTAGGACCATGCTTGGTGTCTTGGTTCTCCAAGAAACATAACAGAATGGCTTTATCAACTACTGAGGTTGAACACATTGCAGTCGGGAGTTGTTGTGCCCAAGTTCTATGGATGAAGCAAATGCTCCAATACTTTAACATTTATTTTGATGCTTCTCATATCTATTGTGATAATACTAGCACAATCAATTTATCTTACAATCCTATATTTCATAGTAGATCCAAGCATATAGATGTTGCCCATTTTCTTCATGATTACATTGCCAAAAAGGGTATTTATATCACACATGTGGATACGGAAAATCAGTTGGTGGATATTTTTACTAAACCTCTAGCTAGAGAGCAATTTAATTTCATTAGATCTAAATTTCTCATAATTGCTTTGGATGAATCTAATATGCCTTCTAGTTAGTTTCTATCTACCCTATATGCTTTTCTCATGTCTTGATTACCCTTGCTTGCTAAAGTGCTAAAATTTTCATGTTCCTATTCCTTATTTTCTGGACATTTTGGGTATTTTTTACAAACGTTTGTTTTATCACTAAATAATACCCAATGATGAGTGATATGTTCATGAGTATGTTTAAAATGCAAAATGGACTAGAAAAATAAATTTAATTAGTAATCAAATGGTTAGAAATTAAGATTTCTAATGATGGATCAGGTTGACCATTGGTCAAGTTGCCAACTCGACCAATCCATGGCCAAGGGCTTTTTTAAAAAGCCATTCAATTGAGTTTCCATCTCACAAAACTCGACAAATGTCCAGGATGGAGCAAAAATTAAGTATGGTTTGGCCAACTTTTCTCTCTATCAACTAGAGAAAAATTGACTGATTCCCTCTCCAGCTCCCTCAAGCTCTCAACTCTAGCCCCGACCTTCCCTTTCCTAGCCCTATCCAGCCTTGTTTGACCTTCCTAGCTCTCTTACACATCAACCCTAGGTGTTTGGTCGATTTTTGGTGGTGTTTCTTTCGTTTTGACATCTCAATCTCCTTCTTCCCACCTCCGTGGCTTCCAATAGGAGAAATAGAATTGCCTCTTCCAGAGAACCATCCTCCTCCTCCAACTCTCACCTCATTCCCTTCGATGATACCTTCTTTGTCTCTGGTGAAGCTCTAAATAGGTACAAGGAGCTCCTTCCTAGGAACCCCTTCCCTTTTCGCGCCTTGTTTGAGCCTCTTCCACGTAGACAAAAGGTCATAGATGAGGTAGCCAAGTTGTTGTTTGACCACCACCTCTCTACCCTGAGTGTTGAATGCTAGTGCTATAACAACTCCATCACAAGCACTAAGACAGTTCATGAATTCAATGTAAGTATGTTATGGAATTACGATAGTCTTGTACCCCCGCCTAATACTCAAGTCATTCTTACTTCCATGATTTTTGGTAAGAAGTTCAAGATCTCAGAAGATACCTTGAATATCTTTTTCTCTAGTACTGAGGTCACCGACACATGGAGGAAGGATTACCCTGAGTATTTTGACCTCCTAGACCCTGAGGCCTTCTACAAGCAATAGGATATCACTATCCCTAACATACATAAATTCTTGAAAAAGCCTCAGTTTCCCTATAGGAAGAAATCCATCCTACCCTCCTCTGCCTTAGACCTAAATAAACCACATTCTCGCTCTAGTAGTCAACTACAATATTCATCCCAAGAAAAATCAAACTAAAATTGCAGAGAATACCATAGTGATTATGTTTTGCCTTCTGAAGAACATAGGGGTCAAGTGGTCTAGATATTCCCTCCACCACATGGCCTACTTCGACTCCAAGAAGTACACCCGAGGTACCCACCCACCCTACCCAGCCTTGATCTGTGGTCTCTTTCAATCTGCTACTGGAAAGTCTCTTTTTCATGGCCTTCATTACAAACATGTTCAAAAAGGAGTCTGTATCAGTGAGACTACACTCAAGAAAAGCTTGCCTCCATCTTCTTCTACCACACTTGGAGACTCCACCTCCACCTAGGCACCTACACCTCCTCAGCCATCCTGACCTGCCTGCGCCTCGTTCTATGTATCCAATGAAACCCTCATGGGTTACATGATGCATTAGTAGGCGTATAACCTTCGGGTTCAGAAGCATATGCATAGGGATCTCTATGCTATCATGTCTACCATGAACCTATCCTATTCCCATCATTATCATGCCTACCAGCCCTACCCAGGTGGTGATTATGCAACCTATGCATATAATCACTTTTACCCAGTCCCTCCACCTACGGCTTCCACTGCTACACCCTCTGTTGCTGGTGGATATACCCCTGGAGTATTACCTATACATGTTGGTCCTATATCTACCTTGCTTTCAGGAATTGGCACCTATGCTCTCACTTTTCCTCAAGCCTATGAGTTGCATGACCTTGGTATGTCTTGGGCTAAGCAGAATGCCATGTGGCCCAGTCGTGGTTTTGGTCCTTCTGTCGATGAGGAGATGCCCGACCATGTTGATGAGGAAGCTACTGTTGTTGCTGATGAGGAGGTATATGAGGATGATGGAGAGGATGGTTCATATGGTTCTGATGATGGCTTTGCTGGTGCATCTGGCGATGAAGGTGAAGCTTCTGTCTCTGTTCCGCCTTCAGATGGAGATGACGACTACGAGCCTGAAGCTTTAGATGATGATGCCGATGATGATGAGCCTTTGGACTTAGATATCCTAGACGTTTATATATTTTAAGTTTTTAGTCTTTATATGTTGATCATATATATATTTCTAGACTATTTTGTATTAAAAACATCTGGGCACATTATCTGAGTTGTACTATTTCATCATGTTGTTTTTTCATTGGTTTTGGATTTGTAGTTGTTTTGAGGATATGCTTTTAGTGTTGTAATCTTAACCATATGTACACTTACTCTCTAGTTGACTATATCTAATGAGTTCATGGTTTGTTACCCATATTTTGATTATGACATAGCTTGCTTGTCTCCCTCTCATCTCTATTTGATGTGTGTTATTTGGTTGCATGTTTTATCTTGTGGTAGTATGTTTTTGGTTGTTCTTGGAGAAGACCCATTTCTGTGCTCTTCTACCCCCTCACTTTTTGATAATGCTAAAAGGGGAGAGAATTTTAATATTTTGAAGCTCAACCATATTGTTTTTATTGCCTATGTTATCCTTTTCTTGTCTAAAAATATGTTTTACCCTGTGACTTGCTAAAGGACCATATAGGATATATGTTATATTGCTTTGTGTAGAAATACTAACTATGCGGGTAAGAGTGAGCATAAATTGAGGGGGAGCAATTCACATTGTTCAAATTATGAATCCCCTTACAATTCACAAGGCTAATGTATAACTTTACATATCCTTTTAAATATGTCGAGGAATGGTTTGTCATTGTCAAAAAGGGAGAGAATGTTGACCTAAGAGTTATACATTGTCCATATTTTGATAATGATTCAACCATTCCATTCATATGTATCTAATATGTTTGCTTAAGATTTATTCCAGGCTTTAGGTACATGAAAATGATCAAATTACACAAGCCCTAGCTTGTCCAAGTTTAAGCCAAAAGCAATGCAAATGTGCAATTTGGGAAATCACTCCAAACCACCTTAGAATATTTTTGTAATCATTTGTATTGATGATATGACTTGTAACTAAGATGAGAAAAAATCAGGGACACTTAATTCCAATGTTTGGTCACTCAAAAATTATTTTTAGAAAATTTGTCACAACAACTTCAACGGTCGAGTTTGGATCTCGACCAACCCGTAATGGATTTTTGGAAATGGATCAATCGGTCGAGGTGTACACTCATGGAACTCGACCGAATGACTCACTGATCAAAATTGATTTTGACTCATCGGTCAAGTTTTACCAGGATAAACTTGATCGCTAGTTTGAAAATTAGCTTTGTCGGTAATTGGATCGATCAAGTTATCTTTATTGAAACTCAACTGAATGTACTATACAAAAAATGCATAAAAAACGATTTCAACCATTTGAGAGTTGTTAGAAATGAAAATAGATTCATTGCAAGTTGTAAAATAGCTATTTTTTTTTCTTAAGTGATCCCAAACTCAAAGGAACACCCCCAACTATAAATAGGACCTCTTGGAGTTCATTCCAAGGTTGCTCGTTCATGCTATCCTTGGTCCTTGCTATATTTTTAGTGTGCTACAACCCTTTGAGCCCCTTTCTCTCTCTCATTTACAAAGCCTTTCATGATTATGAGTGAGTTAGGCATGTTGTAAGAGAGCTACCTCCATGTTATCTTGTAAAGCTCTCATTCCTTCCATCTTTTCAATCCCCTTTCTCAAAGAGCAAAGGTTGAAGTGATCTTCTCTGAGTGAAGGAGGAGTTGTTGTTCTTCTTCAAGGTTGAAGAAGGTGTGAATATCTTCTCCAGATGAAGGAGAAGGACAAGGTGGAAGATTCAAGAAGAGTGGGTAATTCCTTCAAGGCCAAAGACTTGATGCAAGTCTAGGCAAGTTTTTTTTTCTTCAAAAAATTGGCCATTCTATTCATCCCGTGGCCTGGGCTCGATCCTGGGACCTCTCGTTAACAAATTGAGTCTCTAACCATCTTGGTGTCTTCTGTTAGACAAAAAAAAATAAGTCTAGGCAAGTCCTTGGTGAAGGCCGAAGACATCTTGATAATGTGGGTAAGTCCTTGTGTAGGTGAAAGACTCTCGTCTTGAATAGGTAAGTCATTGGATGTATCATGGTCTTCTTGTAACTCTTATAATGGAATATAAGTATACATGGGTTGCAAAGTCCTAGAGGTTGATCTCTCTAGGTAGTGGATTTATAACTATCTCCTAGCTTGGAGATTGGAAACACTCTAACCACCTTGTCCAAGTGTTTGTTTCAATCTCTCTCATCTTTGTTATGCTTGTTTTAGATAGAACTTCAAATTGAATCTAATCATTTGGTTTCAATTGATATAATTTGAAGGTCTAACTATTCTTGTGAGATTTTTGAAGCTCCATTCACCTCCTCTAGAGCCCTTAGATCCAACAGCTAGCACATTGACATCAAAGGAAAAACTCCTTCCTATTGGATCTAGAAGTGCAATGAGGAGTTCCGGTGGTCCGAGTGTACTATGTAGAGGTGTGGAGGATATCACCATCACACTAGGGGAATGCCATCAACTGCCGCCTGTGGTGTTGTTCCAGGAGGTTGTTTTTGATGATTGTTCGTGTGCTACTTGAGGAAGAAGCATGAGATGTTGCGAGGATAGTCAATGGACTTGCTCTAAGACCATGTATATACCTCACAAACCCCATTTCCTAGATACACCATTCTTGATGCGATATGTTGGCTTGAGATTCAGGCATAATTTGTTTTGTTTCCATCGCCTTATCTGATGCCCCTATTTCCCAACATGTTCTTGATCACACAATAATACATCTCCCTCACACACTCAATATATGATTTGAAGGGTTCATCTACACCATCAAACTCCTTGTTTAAAACCCTAAAGATGTCCCAACCACTTTCCTCGACTTATATAGTCATCACGCTTCATGGTTTTACCCTAAAAGTTGTAAGAATTCATCATACCAAGGTAACACCAAATGGCTTCATGATAGAAATATGGTGTGGGAGAGGAAAGAAAATAACACTAGTCCCTACCACCTACTTAGCCTAACAAACCAAAACCAACAAGCTTCCTCGTAGCCCTATTCCCTCGAGCACACACTCATTTAACATTTTGGTTAATTCTAGCCACTCGTTCCTCTTCAACAAACACATGATGGAACATTCAACTCCTTGCCTCAATGGAGAGACAGTCGATCGAATCAAATCTGAGATCATATAAGAACTTTAATATTTGCATAATAATGTCCATAAAAAGCTCATCTCAACCATTTCTTGTGCTATTCTCTCCTTCAAGTCATTGATTTTGATTCCAGAGTTCAATAAAAGGAACAACTATTTCATCAACAACAAACTAGGTAAGTCCTCATGTAATGCTATAGCCTTATATTAGAAAGGTCCTGATTATTTTTTTTCTATCATATGCATCATCACAATGTACAAATAGTATTAGTGACCTTATCTCATGGCCTGGTATTAAAGCTTTCTCCTTTCACTTCACAACTTGGCATTGTTTTTTGATAATGTGTTAGATGTGAACCCATAGCTCTCAAAGCTATAAGATTTATAATATGGAAAGACACCAAATCCATCCACATAGCCACTAACCAAACTAGAGATAATTAAATTCAAGTGGGTATACATAATATAGTGACATAACCCTTCAATGATTATTAAACCATGGAAAATCCATAGTGTTACTGGCGGTGACGAGTGAATGAGTAGAAAAATCATTTATGAACATTATATTAACTTCATCACCCAACAAGTAACCAAATCGCATATGACTCACTTTCAACTCAAACCATAGGATGCAATTATATCATCACTATATTCAATACTACAAATGGTTTCAAAGGAGATATCATCATTGGTTGGAATAGTATCACCATCATTGGTTGGAGATATCATACTTCAATATTATTAACTAGGATATTAAAGCCTACAATATCTCTATCACCATCAAAAAATTTATAGACAACAACACCTGGGATTTCACATGGATTTATGAGGATCCTAGTCACAAAAAAAGTTTTTACCAGAGCTGCATCACATAGCTAACACTTATTGCGCCAACACCTTGGCTGATGGGAGGATATTTCAACCTTACAAGACATACCTCTGAGAGATCAACAATACACCACACTCACATATATGCACACTCCAGGCATGATTCATCCTTCTCCACATTTATCAACAACTATCATCTTGTTAATTTATCTGCCTCTAATGTCCCATTTACTTGGCATCGAGGTTATTCTTGGGCCAAACTAGATCGAATTCTATGCTCATAATTGTGGGATGCAATTTATCCCCTCACTATAGTCATTTCCACCCCTAAGACAATTTAGACCACTTTCCCATACTCCTCAATACACAATATATCCCTTAGGACACAAACCTTTTTGTTACAAAAGAGTTTGGACCCAACACAGAGATTATGGAGACCTCATAAAAATGTCCAACCCATTCCTCAAAACAATTTGGAACCTAGATGGAACATCTATAGTAAAAATGAAATCCTAAGACATATACTTAAAATATGGAACCTCAAAACTTTGGGTAACATCAATAGTAAGCCCAAAGACATAGAAGATGAACTCATACTCATAGATAGTGATCCCAATGTAGACCCTGCTTACATTCTCACATTGAAAACAAATATAGAACATCTACAACTTTAGAATGAAACTGTGTGCAAACAAAGATCTAAGATTAAATGACTAAAGGAAAGAGAAAAAACATGAAATACTTCTACAAATTGTTACAACAACAATAAGACAAACACCTCTCTATAGCCTTCAAGTTTAAGGGATAGACACCACCACGCGGCATACCATCACCTCACACATTGTGGAATTTCAAAACACTATTCAACAATCATCACTTCATATCTGAACACATTCATATGAATTGGAATATCCTATGCCCAAGCATGATAGCTCATCTGAATCATCTTACAAACTCCTTTATGAATACTAAAATCAAAGAAGCGGTGTACAATCTAGGAGTGGACAAATCACAAGGACAAGATGAATTCAACTTAGACTTTTACCACATCATGTAGGAACACATCAAAAAATTAACTTTCACAATCTCTTCAACTACATTCACTAGCACGAAGACACCACCTACTAGATTGGTACATTGGACAAAACAGACATAGCTCTCATAAAAAAGGTAGAACAACTATATGTCATTTATCAACTCCTATATATTAGTCTCACCAATGCTTCATATAAAATCATAGACAAAACCTTCAAATCCAGGTTGAAACCAACATTATATGAGACCTTAAGCAAGCAACAATGTGCCTTCCTCAAGCACAGAAGCAACCAAGATGCCTACATCATGGTTAATGAAATTATACATACTTGTCATTCTCATGATATTCCTCTTTCGACTATCAAACTAGACTTCAAAAAAGCATTCTCAATTGGACTTTTCACATCAACTGCATGAGAGGATATAATTTCCCTCATAGATAGTTACAATGGATTACATCATATACAACCTCCTACCACATTATCTACACTCATTAATGGAACATTATTTGGGTATTTTAAAATCTCCAATGTGCTTAGACAAGGTGATCCCCTATCTCCTTACCTATTTATTATAGTCACATTCATTCTCACTTGCATGATCAAACTTGGTACATAGAATGGACTTATTACATCCCCACTTATTTTCTAAGAGAATATCATACAATATGTTGATGGTACAATCATTTTTATCTCCTCAAGAGACCATAATATCATCAATATTGTCTGAATTCTGGGATTGTTCTCTTACCTTTCAGGGCTCAAAATTAAATTCTAGAAATTATCTATTCTAGGTACCCACATTGAGCATATAGACATGACCATATATCACATGCTTCTCGACTGCCAAATTGAAAAAATATGTTTCACATATCTTGGTCTTCCCATATCACATTATAAATTGTCCAACTCCTACTAGAACCCTATCATTTATGCCCAAAACTATCAACATAATCATGGAAAATGCCTTTCCTCAATCTTGTCGGATGACTTACAATACTTTATAACTCACTTCTCTTATCACATACTTTATCGGTTGTATACCACTCCCCTACAATATCCACAATACCATTGACTGCATCAAGCATTCTTTCCTTTGGAAACATATGGGGAACTATATACTGTTGGTGAACTGGGACACCATATGCTATCCAAATCATATGGGGGTGGGGCATCATAAACATTTAATTACATGCTCTATGCCTGATACATAAAATCACAACATCTCTATGCTCCACTAAATCTATATGATGGAAAGATCATATAATAAATAAATACTTTCAATGGAAAAAGCATGACAACACATCAAGTTGAGAAAGGCATCCCCCTGTGGCGCCATGTTAATAACACTCTACATATCATTCAACATAATATAATCACCCCACCACACTACTCCAACAACATCAATTTCTATTTCGACCCCTGGTTATATAGTCAAAGCATTATCAAGAAAATCTCAACATTGACAATCTCAAAGCCTTGACACACTTGATTACAACACAAGCTCTACTTTTGTTAGGGACTCATGGATCAAACAAAATGAAAAGAGCCACTAGTACTTCCATTTCCCATGATACCAATTCAAAGATACTACACCAACTAGAAACGAACACGAGCAACCATGTTACATAGAGATGGGATACTAAATATACCTCAAAACTAGCCTACCTATTTTTCACTTACTGAGGATATATATGCCCCTCAACTAGATCTGTAAACAGATCAAATACGGAACAAAGATATATCTCAAATTCAAATCTAGAAAAAAATGTTTGACCCAATATCCAATCTGTTGGATATCATATAATAGCATCCAAATGGATAATATGTAAATTCAAATAAATATCTAAATTGAATTGAAATTCATGCATTTAATATTGATAATATAATATATACACAAAATATTGATATTACATTATATACATGACAACGTGTTTGTATTTTTATATATAAATAAATATTTAATAATATATGTATACACTTGTCTAATTTCAATTTTTTTAGAGCAGATACAACACTATCTGATATCCAAAGACCAAACTCAAAATTGAAAATATGATCCAAATTCGATGGATGTAGGATTTTTTCGTCAAACTTTCAAAGTTGAATGTATACTAAATGTGCATATTCTGAATATCAATTTACATGTTTACCCTCAACATATATATGAAAAATCAAGTGTCCCACCAAAATTCACATCCTCATATGGCTCATCTGGCACAATAAAGTACTTACAAACCTAAATATTCACAAGAGAGGCATTCATGTCCATCTATGTGTACCCTATTCAAACAACAAAGAAACCATACAACACCTCTTCTTCAATTATCAGACGACTGAGAGATTGTGGGTGACATACATAATCACCATTGCAGACTATCACTTTTTTCTAAAACAACCTAGATCATTAGACACTTACTATACTAAAACACTTATTGCTATCATTTTCTGGATTATATGGATCAAGAGAAACAACAGTAAATTCAACAAAAAAACCGTGGTATACGAAAACTTATACTTGACATTCATGATGCATATCGTATGTTTTTATCATGCAGAGGATCTAAGCATTGATGCCATCATGAAGGAATACAACATCACCAAGTTATCGGATTTTGAGAAGACAACCATGATGTAATGGACATACACTCTAGTTCCTTGATGGAAATAATAACAAATGATTGCATCTCCTACTCATTTTAATTATAAAATCCTAATTTTAGGATGCCTCTCCATGACGACTAGTTAGCCTGCGTTTAGTACGGGGTGAATCATGGGGGAGGGGAATCATGGTGAAATTAAAAGTCTATTTGTTAAGCATGGTGATGGTGATAAGAAATTTTTTCATGGTAAAACCCTGGTGAATTTTGGTCTATTTTTGTCCCCATAGAAAAGCATGGTGAATGATGGTGAAAAAAGTTCCTATTAAGAAAGTTAAGTCTCCATTAATATATAGACATATGTGCAAAGTAAAATTCTACTATATTTTTCTTACTCTAGGTCACATATTTCCCTCCAAGATTTCTTTCCCGCCAACACATTATTGTTTCTTGGCTCCATGAGAGGGCCTCAAACTTTTCAAGTACACAAGTCCTACTTGAACTGTAGGGAGGAGAGAAGGAATCCTTTTCCGTCGTTGGTTTGTCTTTCTGTTGTCGGTAAGCACTGGAAATTTGGCCTGACCAGTGTGAATCAAATCTCCCAGTCTCCTAGAAGTCAAGCTTATTTTACTCTAAATACTTTTATGTATCTTATTTTTAGAGCAAATTTTTTCTCCCGCTATTTTATATTTTATTTTATTAATGTACCTATTACCAACTAAAATATTTCTTTTTTATAAAAAACTCCTTCACAGATAATAATTTCCCACTACAACATTTCTCTCTAAGATAAAATTTTTCCCTCCAAGATAAAATTTTCAAACCACACATTTTTCCTTCAAGATATATTTTTCCCTCTAAGACAACATTTCCGCCACACTTTTTTTCCTCAAAGATTAAGTTTCCCACTAAACATTTTTTCCTGCAAGATAAAGTTTCCCATCAAATCCTTTTTCCTTCAAAGAAAAAAATTTCCGCCACACCTTTTTCGTCCAAGATATTTTTTATACTCAAAGAAGACATTTTTCACCACACCTTTTTTCCTCCAAGATAGTATTTCCCGCTGAAATTTTTTCCTTGCAAGAAAAAATTTCCAGTCAAATCTTTTTTCCCTCCAAGAAAAAGTTTTCAAGCCACACGTTTTCCTCTAAGACACCTTGTTCCGTCCAAGACAATGTTTTTCTCCAAAAACTGATGATGTTGTATGTATTGAAAAAATATTTATGAGATTTTTTTTCATAATCTTCCAATGAAGTATTTATCTACAATGATTGTTAAGAAATATAATATACATGTGGAAGAGTCTTTTTCATATATTTTTTAAATTAAATTGTTCATACCCGTATTAAAATTTGATGATAGAATGCTTATTAATTGATGATAGAATGCTTGTGTTATTCCTATCAAAAGAAATCTTCATGTATGAAATATTTAATAAATAGATTTTATATTTGTATGAGGTGTTTTCTATAAAATAAGTTTCCTATCCCCATCCCATATCCATGTCACAAACAACTCATTTTAAGTATTTTTTTTCATCTCTTTCCCCACCATGCATGTGTTATCAAACAACAATTGTCAGCAATTTCACTACCACCGTCACCGCTACTGTCATCATGTATTTTTTCACCACCTACCAGCCTTACAGTATAACTATCACTTGAAACTCTACTTAACATTGGTTCATCGGTACTGCTGATACTTTCTGATTGAATGATCAATTATTATAACCCCATCCGTATAACTTTTACTAGCCAAAAACTCGTTCCATGCACGGGCTTGAGTAGAGTCGACATGCCATGCACATTTAATGGAGCTCAAACACAAATAGATAGTTTCGTGTAGCTATTCATTAGCTGGAGTTTTGACTAAACTATTAGTTATTTGCTTCAAATACAGGGTTCAAGAAGACAGACTTGATATCTATTTGTTAGTTTATGCAGAGGAGAAAAGTAGTATGTTAAGGGAGTTTGTGGTCGACGATATAGTCATGTGCAAGTGTTTCAAACTATATTTATTGATGTATGGTGTATCATGTAATCGGTTTAAAAAAATAGATGAAAAATAAAATCTCTGTATCATCGACAACATGTTGTATAAACAGTGGAATACTTTACATTTCGACAAAACTCTTACAAAACGTATCATGTACATTGCACATTATAAAATGTAAGTGAAATATATCAGGTTGGATAGAGAAGATAGTTTTTCTTATGTTTTTACAACCTTAGATAAAGCAACCTGAAATGTGGTAGTTAAAAAAAAGGTTCAGTACATTAAGTGCACAAAAAAAGGTCTTCATCATCTTACAGCATCAGCTTGACCTTTGAAATCTTGATGAATCTGGAATTCTGGTGGAGATCGTTGCCTACAACATTAGGATAAATAAAGCTTTTAGAAAATAGTGTTATATATAATAAAGTGTCTTTACATTTTAATAGTCATAAATAAAGTTTTTGGATGTCTAATTGGATCAATAGTTAAGCTAATTCAGCTTATATTTATGTCATTAGTAGTAGGAAAAAAGGATGCAAACGTATTCATTTTTCAAACAGAAACATACATCATATTATATATTCTATCCACAACAAAAGGGAATTGAAATTTGAAAAAATGAAAACTTCAATCCTACTGTCATATATGTACAACTTTTTTTATGTGCACGGTCTGAATGGTAGAATATTGTTCTCACCCATGAAAAAAAATCAGCACACAAGCAAGGTTATTGGGGTAGAAGGGTGAGTGAATTATGCTTGTTTCTGTATACAAACAACACCCTTACAAACCCTACTTAAATTGGTTTCATAAACACATTGCATTTGGGATGAAAGTCATACACGTACCTGTCACATAAACGACAACAAAATTTTTTTGAGTATGAAAATGTCTGGGTGAGTGAAACTGCTTTGGGTAGGCTAGAAGTATGAGTCCAAAAACAACATGGACATGGGTCAATCCATGTGACAATCAAATGTGGTGACTTGTTTGATTGGAAGTGTGCTTAGTACTATGACCACAATTTTGATGTGGTGGTGGTCTGCAGCCTTATGGTTGAGCTTTTAAGAAGGTTGTGGTAAGGCTGGTGTATCACGTTTGCTTATACTGGACTATATATGTATTTATCCATGTGGGGTGGGATGAATATAA
The DNA here is from genome assembly GCA_963693085.1 of Alisma plantago-aquatica. NCBI lineage: Eukaryota > Viridiplantae > Streptophyta > Magnoliopsida > Alismatales > Alismataceae > Alisma > Alisma plantago-aquatica. The sequence continues at coordinate 666,465,273 of OY856411.1, read as the reverse complement.
TTGCCCCCTAAATTGTTAAAAGTGTTTATATAGTGTATAGATGACTTACTTATAGTTATGTAAATAATGGCCTACGTATAAATTGCGCATCTTACATTGTATCTTATAAATATGAGTCACAAAACACTATTTTAGGAGGTAGTTTATGAAGCTGTTCGACCAGTGGTCTCATAGCTACTCTGTTCCAACTTTCATAAGAATGAAGAGTATATAGAGGTGGTTCAAATTTTATATGCATTCTTTGGCTATAAAACACTGACTTTGACATCCTTCTAAGAAAGATTACATATATAGAAATGGAAAATCAATATGGGACTGGAGGACTGGAGCTGTATATTTTTTTGTATTGAAATCCCCAAAGTTGTATCACTTCATTTACAAACCCTTACTTATAGAACCGTCTTGTTAAGTTGACAATTTAACTTATAATCGACAGTCCAACTTTTTTTTTGGAATGTTTCACCGAGGTGATTCCTATTAGAAACTTACATATGCAATTGACTCTCATATCTGAAACCAAAATGATTTTTTGTGCATTATACCTATAAAAGAAATAGAAGAGACAATATACAAATTCATGGTTTGGCGTCGCATACAGAAGGGGTAGGAAATTTCTGTGCAACCAACTGCCACGAGGGACTTCCACTCAGACTCTTGCTCACATTTGGTGATGGAGTGTTCGTCTATTTGAGGGATGGATTAAACACTTGTTATCAAGAGAAGGGAAGAAGAAAGCAAACATCGAAGCACAAAGTACCGTTTAGCATAAAATATTAAACCTCACCTCAGCCATAAACTGAGACTCCACTGCAGAGCATCGGTCTGACCGCCTAGAGACATCTTTAGAAGGTGCGACTGTCAGGAGCTTCCTACCATAGCAGCTAATAAATAGTCATGCGCCATACATATAACTGTTTAGGTTTTACTCGTGCAAGTTGAGAAATAATTGGATAGAAGAGAGCGCAAGAGACAATTAGAAGCAAGATGTTGAAAAATGAACAACAAAGAGCATACCTACAAAATCGCGATGCTATCATTGGTGCTTTTGATTTGACTCCTCAAGCAAAATCCTGCGGTACTCCTGTACTTTCGTCAACCAGTGCCTCAGCATACGAATTCCTATCTCCCGATGCTGCCATTGTTGTTTCCGACTCGACTCTTCGAGCAAAGTTTTGCAAAGACCCTGCACGTCATCAACCACCGCCACCAATACGAAGAAAACCTAGCACCAAAGTCGGTGGTGGTGCGGCGGAGAACTGAGGGTCGACTTCCACTGGATGCTTCTCTCAACAAGTTATGTTGCTTCGCGGATCCACACCCAAGAGCTTCAAAATCATATTTTGCAAGGGTGTGGTTCTGTGCCTATGGGGTTTTCTTTTGACTCTGTGCATGCTGCCTTGTGTACTACACTGCCATCTTTCAGTTGGTCAAAGTTGTCAGGTACGCCTTCTGCCACTCCAAAGACCCAGTCTATTTTGGCTGACGCGTACTATAGGACAATCTTTAAACAATTGGATAATGGCTTATCTCCACGACAACATGTGGTTCTTTCTTCTCTACAAGCTGATCATGCACAAGATCTGCTTACTGTTCCTATTGAAGGTTTCGTCTTGTCTATGTCTCCTATTGAATATCGATCTATCCTTCGATATCGTCTCATGATCCCCTTGTACCCCGGTGATGAACGTTGCCCGCTCTTCAATTCTACAGAACTAGACGCTTTTGGTGATCATGCTGTCCATTGTCACTCACGGCCTGGTTTGAAGTACCGTCATGATGTTGTACGTGATGTCTTATTTGACCTTGCTTCTCGTGCTGGATTAAAGGTACCGAAGGAAGCTCCTGGGCATTTCTCGGTACACGTTCTGATGGTCTTCATGCTCAACGGCCAGCTGGTATCATTTTATTTGATTGAAATGATGGGAAACACACTTGTGTAGACCTTACTGGAGTCTCCCCTATGTCAGGCACCATTTCAAGCAATTTTAAAGCTGGTCAGACAGCCTCTAACGCTGCGGCACAGAAGGTCCATAAGCATGGTGCAACATGTGTGGCAAATCATCACCATTTCCTACTTTTTACTTTTGATATCTTTGGGGTACTTGCCGATGATGCTATTTCCCTTCTTCATCGCCTACAAAATGTAATAAATAGGAATCTTATGATTTCTCCTTCTACTTCCAATAATTTTGTTTTTAGGTCTATAGGGTTTGCCATTCAGAAAGGATTGACAGCTCAATTTGTTGCCCGCTCTTCTGTTAAGGCATTTTTGTAAAAGATTGAAAATTTTGGTGTCTTTGAAATCATCACTACTGGAATGTCTTTATTGTATGAAACAAAGGATGAGTTTGTGATTTGAAAAAATGATGGATAAAATTGCATTGAAAACCACAGACTTTTCTATATAGTATAGATGGGTACGCCGTTGTGTGCCCAACTTTTATCTAGCTTGACAAATTATAAAGAAAAAACATTTTCCTATCTCAAAATGCTCCGACAAATTCCAGCCCGCGCCTTCCAAGGAGAAAACCCTCCCAAAACCATATGCCGTCCACTGTTAACAGGAATGGTTGCCCTTCTCTATAATTCACATCCGTCGCACTTGTCAACTAGCTCAGTTGGTCAAGCCTGCTTGTGAAGCGCAGGTTGCGGAACTCGTTGGGCACTTGGGCACTATAGGAGAGATTATAGCCCTCGGCGTTGGTATTCTCTCTCTCCTTCTACCTGAGGTGAAAATCCCCACTTCAAAAAAAAAAAAAAACAATTCGCATCCGTCGCCCCACAGGAGGTGAAAAACTGGAAATGTCTCTCTCTAACCTGCTTCGAGCAGAGACGAAGCTCAAGCTGCCGCCTAATGGTAATTTTTCTCTCATTTGTGTTGCCCACCTTTCACTACGTGAGCATTCACCAGGCCGAATCGCAGAAACACGCCTGTGGTTCTCGTCCACTTCTCCATCTTCTTCATCGTCGGACCATAAATGCTCCGCATCATCCAACACCGCGGCAGACTGCCGGGCGGATAGCACAGATGCAATTTCTGAAAAGTAAGGCGGCAGCACATCCCCTCTACCTCCACTCACATGCAATACTTCCTGAACAATATCATCGCTTGCTTTTCACTTATTTCCAGTTTAAATGATAGATTTTATGACCCCGTTTGATCGGTTAAAATTTCTAACACATAAATGAGCAATGTGCTGGTACAGATTTCAGTATTGGGTGAGGAAGGCGTGAGAAATTATTCTGTTGAAGACCAGCATTGCAAGGACAGGGATGCAAGCAGATTGGATATAGGATACCTATCTCTATTTGTCATCGAAGAGAACATAGAGATCGGCGTCCTGTATGAAATGTAAAACCATCCATTCACATCACAAACGGCGAACTGTGGGTGGAAGCTGGGTAGAGCAAGGTTTAGGGCCCATTTGGTCGTGGATTGTTGCAAATATCTGAATCATTTTTAAAACAGATTTATTGTCTTCTAATTGTTAATTTAAAGAAATTTACAATGAAATAGAAGGCAACAAGCTGAGCTGCCAATTCTTTTTGGATGGAAAAATCAAACCTTCGAAAAAACATTACTATGCATAACTTTGTTGAACATTTTGAGAACTGCCTCTGGTGCTAAGAACCTAAAAGTATCAAACTCGAAAGGTATAAACACATACCTATTATCAATACAAGCTTTTTTATGCTTGACCACTTGGTTGCAACAACTTTTAGAGCAACATTACCCACAAAAAAATCTCGACCTTCCAATCCCACCAATGGAGCCCATTAGATCCACACACTCATGTTTCCCTCCAATTTAACTAAAAAGCAAGACATCGGCTGATCTAAGTGTCAATCTCTCCTCCCGTGGATCAGTCAAAGAATATACAGGTGCCTTTTTTTAGCAACAGCTCCTGCGTGTCTAAGAATGTTATAGAGAATATCTCTAATAAGATCACGCCTGTACTTAAAGTCTGAGAGCTCACGTTCTCCAAAGCTGTCTAAGCACGCCTTGTGACAAACTGGACATACCTCATCAACTGAAAATAAAAGAATCATAAGGCAATACTCGAGAATAGAATGGTATTCTACTGGTAGCATATGTTGTCCAAGACCATCAATAGGAACACCAATAAGAAATTCCTGAGCATGCTTAGTTTGTAAACACCTGAAAACTATTTTTTGTCTAACGGTCATGTCAAACGTAACATCCATGCCCTTAACAATTTTGTTAAAAGGACACTCGCCAAAGCGTGCTAGGCTTTAGTGGGGACGGGTCCTTGTTAGAAAAACAGCTAAGGTCAAAAGATGTAATAGCACCTTGTAGATAATCCAAAGCACAATTAAAATAGAGTCCATACCGTATCCCGCTGTCTTGGAAAATATGATATCTTGAAGCACCCATGATTGGACCCTAGAGACCAGAAAAACATATGAAGAAACCTCTATTGCCGAATGTAATCCCAGACCACGGAGTCTAATCGGTAAGGAACTCAACCGTCATTGAAGGTCTAAAAAAAGACCTTTACATACCACAATATCCTCAATAGACCCACATAGACTGTCAAACCACATTACAGCCTCTTCCTTGTATACAGGTTGGCATGCCCTTAAGCCAAATATAGTTTTAGCGATACATGCATGACCGTAGTAAAAGAAGCTCACTTTGTGGATCATGCAACTGTGGAAGAAGATGCATCAAGTCAACAACCTTGGTGGTCCTTCTCGTGGTTAACTCCTTCATGAAACATTTGTCCCTACGAACAACTCCTTCCAGTAGCTCCACTCCCAATAAAAACCTACCACTGTCCTGGGGAACAACCCCTTATGAAGCTTCCTACCATCTCAAGTAGGACAAAAAGTTTCAATTTTATGAATATTCAGAATGAGACCCAACTCAGGCCCATGCGCTGAGTGATGTCAAGCACCATAGACACCTCCCTTGTGTCCCTAATGACGGTCTCATTGTCAAGATACCAAGCTTGGAGAAGAAGGTTGTAGTTGTCTCGAATCTCATGAATGCTTGGATACAATACCGGGAAAAATAGAAGTGGCCCCAAAGGATCGCCTTGTTGCACTCCAGTGGCTTACCAAGTATGTCTGTCTCCTATGTACAACCTAGCTGACTGGCTATAGATAAACTCCACCCACAAAGAAAAGGACACACCGTCCTCACCTTACGAAGCAACACTAACCTATCCACCATGTTGCAAGCATTAGAGAAATCTACTATAAGCATAGAGAGAAACCCTTCTTCATGTCACTCGTTCAACAACCTGTTGACATTGTGCAAAATGGCCTCCGCTAAATTGGATACACAGATTCCAAATTGGAAGTTATTGAGATACTTAGTCATATCTTTACCCATTTCTATCATGAAAACTTCAGACGCAAGATGCCTCTAATGGTATCCAAAATGATAGGCCGTATCCCGCTATCAGGCTCAAGAAGTGGCATAAGGGGTGCAGAAGCTACGAACTCAGCAAACTCAAAGGACACCTCTCATAACGATAAATAAACCACCATGGTGATGACATGTAAGAGATCTGTCACCACAACAGACCCGTCTCCAATCAAAGTGTGTAAGATGTCTTGGGCCCTCGACCCATCTCTGCCCCACGAAGTTCCTTTAGGAAAGTATTAGATACAGTGAAGGATAGTATCAACATCTGCTAAGAGGGGAGCTTCTGAAAACAAAATATCTGGCTTACAAGGAGGTGGCTTGTATGGGTGTTTAGCCTCCCAAACCTTCAAGATATCTATATTATATGGGACCATCCTAGAAGAGCACAATACTTTCGCAAATGATGTAAAATGATCATCTGCTATCTTTCGAAGGAATTGTCTGATGTTGAGATTCTCCTTATTATTCTCCTCTATAGATTTATCCCTTCCGCGAACCATAGCCTCCTGCATAGAAAAGCTCGTCCACTAACTTGGTGATACCATCTGCTTCGCCCTAAATAACAAGTGAAATCAGGATATGACGTTGTTGCAACGATTTTCTATATCCATATCTGTTGTTGTGCCTATTCTTCTGTCTGAAAACCTGTAATGTACACCGGGACTCACCCAAACGGCTATAGAGCCCAGCTTAGCAACCACATTGTATATCATTTGTAAAGAGCTGTCTTCAGTGCTTGAGAGAATGTAAGACGACAACTATAAGGGATGCATTCTATGTCATTTGGTTATGCACCATTGCAATTCTTCGTTTCCATTAGTATTAAGTACCATGGCTCGATTAATACACAACACAATTCCCAGCAACTGAGAGTTTCACACAAGTTAACTACAATGCACAAACGTGTGATCCAGAGAGATAAAAAGGGAGATTAGAGGGTTATCGTCGGTAGCACCTGCTCAGAAAATAAACTGCGACCAAATTAGTTGCAGTTCATTTACTCAATCTTCTGTGCAACTGAATACATTCCGGCGGCTGGACTTCCTCCTTTGCATTATAACTGCATTGAGCCAAACATGTTTAGCTAAAAAAAGTGTGGTTGGAACTCTGTATTTTGTATTTTGGTCCAACCAAACAGGCCCTTAAGGTAAAATTGTATTATATTCTACATCGCTAATCTAATATAATCAATGATATGTGTTCTAGAGAGTAAGCCAAAACAACAAGATAATTGCAATGCTCACTTTGTATGGAAATAGCTGTAATTGTGAAAATATATGGACAGCTGAAAGTTTCCATTTTCTCGATTATAAATATCAGAGCAAAAGGATGTAAGTAAAAGATAAATTATCCTTTTCCAATTACTATATCGGGTCTAAGCTTTTGCTGACTAATGTGTTGTAACCTGTAACCCTTGTAACACCATTTATACACATACATAAAAAAACTGTAATCTGAACGAATTTGATGTCACATCAACACTTCATCTACTACATCATAAAAACATGCACAAAAAGCTGAAGGGGAAAATATTTTCTTTTTGCTTGTTTAACCCTTGTAACACTATTTATACACATACATAAAAAAAAACTGTAATCTGAACAAAATTGATGTCACATCAACACTTCATCTACTACATCGTAAAAACATGCACAAAAAGCTGAAGGGGAAAATGTTTTCTTTTGCTTGTTATCCATCAACATACTAAGATGGATTTTCTGGCTACTTTGTAATCTTCACCTGATCCTGTAAGCCCTTTCACATATTCTCTATTCTCCAACAAAGGCAAAAACTGCTCTCCATATGCTAAAATTTGCAAACCACATATGCATAAGCCCAAGTTATGCAGTTTTATTGTTGAGTCTTGTGTTACCCACCATCCATACAAGTCCAATTGTCTTGCACCTTTATCAGCTATACCAGGGTTTTTGATTTACAACAGCAACATGATTTATTCTGCCCCTTTTAGGTGTTAGAGCTCTAGTGATTCAGTTATTCATAAATGTTCTTCCGGTGTTACCCCCACTGTGGTGATCTACACACGTGCTTGGCCTTTGTTGTTTCTCGTAGTTTGATGTAGGCTCCATTATTGTACTTGGATGATTAATAGAGCTAATTGTTATCGGATAATTATTCAAGTACAATATGCCTCTCCTTATATAGGATGGAGAGAGACTAAGGAAAAGATAACCCAAGAATATGGACCAAAACGTAAAAAAATAACAACAAGTAAACATCAATAAGTAAAAGATATTTCTCAACATTCCTCCTCAAGCTGGAGCATAGATGATTCTCATCAGCTTGTCAATCAGTTTTGCAAATCTCTTGTTTGGAAGTGCTTTAGTATATAAATAAGCAATCTGATCTTACGAGTGTGTGTGGAGTACATGTGCCTTTCTATACAACTTACCTAATGAAGTGGCAATCCATTTCGATATGCTTGGTGCACTCATGAAGGTTACCGATAATACAAATCTATGCAATAGAGGACTCGACAATGTGGATCCAGGTAGAAACACATGGATCTTTTTGCAACCCCGAGAACATGGTTGTATAAGCGGCCAGGCGGTCAGGCGTTCCAGGGGGACGCCTAGACAGCCTAGGCGCCCAGGCAAAGGCCCAGGCATTTTTATATATTTTTAATTTAAGAGATATATGTAAAATTTCTGAAAAATACAATCCTTAGTTCCTTACACATAAATATACAAGATAAATATCCAATCAATGTGCTAGCATCTTATGAAGAAAGCAACAAAAATCATTAGATATGGATTGAATTGTGGAAGTTTTACCTAAACAAAATTCATATAGAAATCAGAAAGCTAAACATGTATTATGTTTGTAGCCAAAACATGTATAATATTATTATGTAGAATTTAGGCTAAATCAAAACTAACAAGACCTAAACTAGAACTGATTTGGCCATTTGGCCCTAATTTGAACTCATTTGATCCAAATTTAATCAAATTTGACTATTTTACCCTAATTTTTGCCTAAACAGACCTAATTTTGTATACAATGACCGATCCCAATTTCCATAAAATTTTTATATATTCACCTAAATGAGACAAAATTTGACCAAATAAGACTTGGTCATCCAATTTAGAACAATTTCCCCCAAATAATACTTGTTTCTCCAAAATTTGACCTAATGTGTCCAATTTTGACATGATTTGGCCTAAATAAAACCTAATTTTGTATATTATGATCCAATCGGACCTAATTTCCCCAAATTTTCCCTATATTGACCTAAACAATAACTAATTTGGCCAAATTAGACCTAATCTCACCATATCAGACCATTTCCCCAAAATCAGAGTTGTTTTCCCCAAATCAGACCTAATATGCTCAAATTTGACATAATTTGGCCTAAAATCAAACCTAATTTGCATAACATGACCAAATCAAACCTAACTAACCATAAATTTCCCTATGTTAATCTAAACGAGGCCTTACATGACCAAGCCAGACCTAATTCCCACAAATTAGACCTAATCCCCCCAAATCAGGCTTGTTTCCCCCCAAATCAGACCTAATTTACCCTAAATTAACCCTGTTTGGAATAAATCAGACCAATTTAACCATAAAATGTCTCAATTTGATCAAATTCAGATCTAGTTTATGCTAAATTAGCCTTGAATTGGCTTAATTTGGGCCTCAAAAGGCCTTAGGTAACAACTTAGGTCAATTAGGGGGTTGGGCGCCCAGTTTGAGGCGGGTTGTCATAAGCCTAGGCGCCCAGGCACCGCCCAGGCGGACGCCTGTAGAACACAACCCGAGAAGAGCGCAACCTCACCGGTAAGGATTAGGTAAACATCAGACCCGGTTAAAGATTTGGTTAGGATTTGAATAATAATACATATTGGGTAGCTGTGTTCTCATATGGGGCCACATGCGTTTGTTCTCCAAACCACATATGGTTATGCAACTCAATATGCATCCCTGACCGCATATGCACTGCTTATGATGCTGCTTTATGTGTATTTTTAATAATTATGTTGTTTAATTATTTCTTATACTACTTAGACACATAAACACCCACCCACATGTACATATATGTATACATATATATAGCATATATACATATATATAACATACTAAACATGTATACTTATATGTTTACATAACTATATATAAACTTTTGGTTTACCTTTAAATATTTGAGTTTTTGCTCATATATAATCAAATTAATTAACAAATTCCAAAATCTCATATACCCCGCTTATGCACCCACATTTTGCATATATTCTACGCAGTATCCTAGCCGAACACATACCAGATTTTTCTTTTCAAGCCAGTGTTGGGTAGTAAAAAGATTGCGTAGGGAAGACTGTATGAAGGATTGGAAGGAACCAAAAAGAACTTAAAAAAATAACATGCTGTCTATCAAAGCATTTCTATACATGATAGAGTATCCATATGAAACTACATGCCATGTCTCAGATTCTTGCGTCGTTTGTGGAACAACAACAAACAAACGTGCCATGTGGTGAACCCACACACGATATGATGACAAGACAATAGAAACCAACAACAAGTTAAACAATGTGTAAGGCTCCCACATGCCGTGTAAGATCTCCCAACAACAAGAGCACATGACATGCAAAGGCCCCTGCACACCACATAAAAGTTAGGGCAGAACGATTAGTAGGACAACTATATGCCATGCAACAACATTACATGTTGTCTGGCCAACATGTCACATGTATTTGGCACACACTGTCAAAGTCGGGGTTGACATTGGCATGCCCTTGATCACACAATGTATTTTAGCCGCACATTGTGTGAACCAGTCACACGTTGTGTAATATGAGATCATGCTATTTCTTATCACAAAAGTCAGCAACGGACGACATACCACCGTAAACACACCACATCTTCTAGGCATACATCGCATGTTGCGGTAGAGCATTGGCAGAGAATCCTGAAAAGGCGGAAAAAGGGTGAAAAAATTCATAAGGATTCCAACATAGCAAGGTAGGGATTGGTTATCCCCAAGAACAGTTGAAAAGTAGACAGTTGCCATGATTCAACCTAGAGAAAAGAAGCTAAACATGGCTTCAAAAGGTGAAGATGACAGTGGATCTTGACGACGACAACAATATAAGTGGTGGTGGTAGACATGTGATGAAGGGGCATGGATGATGGAGGTAGCGACAACATTGCTATGTTGGCTAGATGGCACCACCACCAATGACATGGTTACATTGGCTAGATGGCACTGACAACAACAACATGGCGTCAATAGCAATAGGCAACATAGGTATGGGGAACAACCACCACCACCACCACCACCACCACCACTACCACCACCACCACCACCACCACCATCATCATTTGAACCTCAGTCCCAACTATGTTGGGGTTGGCTACATGAATTTTTCGTTTCCATTCAGCTCTATCATGGGTCATATTCTGGTCGAGAGTTGAGATTCAAAATCTCTCTTTATAAGCTCATCCCATGTTAATTTAGGTCTTCCTCTTCTTCTATTAATTGCGCTTGACTCAATCGCATTGCTTCGTATAGGCGCATTAGTCGGTCTACGTTGCACATGTCCATACCATTTGAGTCGGCCCTCGCGCAACTTGCCTCAATGCTCGCCACCCTCACTTTATTCCTGATATAGTCATTTCTCAATCGATCTTTTCTTGTCTTCCCACACATCCATCTCAACATACACATTTCAGCCATGTTCATAAATTTTTTATTTGCATCTGGTTCAAATGAATAATCTTAAAATAATCTTAGAATTAATGTAGGATTGATGTAGAAGGAATTTCTATATTCCATTTATTTTATCATTTAATGGAACAATTTTGATTGATGAAAAAAAATTCTTGACTTGAATCTTAAGGAAAGACCTGTATAAAATGACCGAGGCCCGTGCGCATACTCATTATATTATGTCTTGTTGTTGTTCTATTTACATTACATAATCATGGTCTTTTGGTTGCGTGTAATGGATCCACAGATATTGAAATATCTATGATTAGTAGTTGGAATAATTATTTTGTTGAGATCTTGTTTCTTCACCGCCCAACGTTCATTCCAATAGAGCATGGCTGGCCGTATAGCTGTCCATAAAACTTTTTTTTAACATGAGAGGGATTTTCAGATCACATAATACTCTAGTTGCACTCCTCCATTTCAACCATCCTGCAGTGATCATGTGATAAACGTTGTTTTGGACATCTCCATCTATTTGAATAATAGAACCCAAGTAATGAAATTTATCACATTTTGGTATATCTACTCCGTCCAACTTGGCTCCACCATTCACACTGCCAGATTGGCTGAAATTGCAATGCATATACTCTATTTTGCTCCTACTAATCATCGATCCATTTGATTCCAATGCCTTTCTCCAAAGTTCAGCTTTATCATTCAGTCCATCTTTAGTTGGTTTTGAGATGGCAATGGCTCTAAGGAGATGCTCCTGGTAGTAGGAGTGAGGCATCTTTGAGGGGAACCAAGCACCGCCAAGGGATAGCAGCCGCCTGAACCTCGTGGGCTCCTCTCTCTTTCTTTCACACACACACGTAGGGTTAGGGCACAAGACTGTTGCTCTGATACCATGTCTGAAAACAAGATAATGTTAGATGCGAGACCCCTCTCCTATACATAGGAGAAGAGAAGCACACGACACATCCTATACATAGGAGAAGAGACAAACACAAGACGCAAACATACCTAATGGACTAGTTGTCCAAACACTAATTGGCCAAAGTGACCCTTATACATACTAAAACACTTATATGCTCTAGCAGCACTAAGGATAATCCCTCTTGTTTTATGCTTTTGCTTTAGCAAATGATAATTAACTGGATGGTTTTTGGCTATACCCTTAACTTACCCATTACCTTATACCGACTACCGTTGCTTAAAAAAGCGGTCCGCTCAGCGCTTAAGCGTCTGCTTAAGTAGTCGGCACAATAGCCCCGTAGGAATTATTGTTGAAGCGACCTTTTGAACAGATTCAGTGAAGCAAGCGCTTTGGACCGTCTTTTTCCCGGTTTGGCCCGCCTAAGCGGGCCTGCTTTAGGCAGCACATTAAGCTTGCTTTTGACAGAAAAGTAGTTGGGCTGGCAGTACAACAATCAAATAACTGATATACTCATGAGGTGCTCTTGTTACTGGTACAATTTATTATTAATGCTATATTCTACCAAATATGTATGTTATTGCCTTATCCTATCAAAAGGTATTACCTTTTACCAGATACCATGATTATCTTTTTTAAGCTCAGTCTCCCTCTCACCATATTACTGCGATTTATTCTTATACTGAATAAATTTTGAAATTTAGAAGCAAACAACAAAGTAATACTGTAATACATCATCTGTTAGGCATATCATACATCTATTCTAGAAGCAATTTAAGATTTTCTTTTACATGCTATTGCTATCTCAGCGTTCCTTGTTGGTAATTATTTGTTATCTACTCTTGAATCATTATACTGAATAGTTAACTTAGAATGTTTTCAAGTCCAAATTTTCAAGTTCCCGGCTGTTAATTATTCAGGAATAAGAAGTCACTATGTAGTCAAGCTTCAAGTAATTATTCAGTAGTAATTTACTACTTCTACACGTTACTTGATAATGTCCGTTACTATCGAGCTACTAAATAATTGCTACGTTTGAAGCTTACCTACTATGCAACTTGAGACATTCTGGACGTTATATTATTGTATCACGATTACTTAATTACTCTACTAACGTTTTGATTGCCAGCATCTGACGAACATTCTGAGGCTTCCAAATTAGCCTCTGATTAACCAATTTATTATTCACAAATATAATTTCTACTTGTTTTTTATAAGATAACTGCATTTTCGAAAAGCATCCGCCTGGGAACCTGCTTCACGCTTAAGCACTCAAGGAAGTCCAGTCGCTCGCTTCCCGCTTAGCGCTTTCCAAAACCTAGCCTTACACAATCTCTTTGATAGTGGAATCTCGTCACACACTAGAGTCCATTCCTATTGCTTTCCCCTCACTCGTGGTTTGCGAGTATTTTCCTTTACTCATTCTTTATATCACAATAACAAACTGTCTTCTAGATTGTTAACTGCCACTAGAAATTGAGCCACTAGTTTTCTCTAAACCCAACATCCCCGGGAATTGATCCCTCGTTCACCAGTAATACTACAATTGTGTGACCCATATACTCATGGTCGTGTTACCTCCTTAGTCCTTATATGCATTTATCCTATTCACTACTTCGCTGCCACAAATTCCCTTACCACTGTTTCAAAAGCGAGCCAGGTGACCGGTTAAGTGCCCAAGGCACCTAAGTGCTTAATTTATGCCTTAGACGCCAGGTTAGGCGATTGCAATTAAGTGGCCGCCTTTTTTCCACCTAGGTTGCATAGTTGGCTGCTTACTTGACTGTCTAGGCTGCTTAATTGGCCACTTGATTCACCCCTTAATTGACTGCCTAGCCGCTTTTTGGAAAATGATTTATAACTACAAGTCTAGTTGTATATAATACTATACATGTAAAATATAGTGATATTGGTGTAATAATATATGTATAAAATATACAGTAATATATTGTATTATATATACCTAATGTTATTAATTATTTTTCGTATGCATGGTAACAATTATCATATACAGTAATATATTGTATTATTGGTGTAATTAATAATCCACACATGCACGCGCACGCGCGTACATGCACACACACACATATATGTATGTAGCTATATACATTTTGTACTTAAATGTTAAGTTCGCAACTATATGCACTACATTGTGTTTTTGGTACATTGTTATTTGTATATCATCTAATATTCTCCAATGTTTACATATATATTGAAGTATAAAATGCATGAAATTTATAATTTTTCAATGGTTCACTTTTAAAAAAGCACTTAAGTGGTTGCAAGGTCCCGTCTACTCGCCTCCCTCTGCGCTTTCTAAAACATTGCCCCTTACAATGATTTCCATCCATTTAAGGTGAATTGTTTTGATCCTGCAAAATTTAGTAAATGTGTTACTAATGACAATAATGATTTTGGCTGCATTGACTATAATTTCGTCAGTGTTTATATAATAGTTGAGCCTCAATTAGTATGCCAAAATGGTTTTGTTGCTTCAACAATTTGAGTATGATTGCCAATGCCACAAATTTTTAATCTAAATGTGATTGACATGAAGATCAATTTGTTTGATAGGAACTGATTTATTTATATCTTACATATGCCTCCATTTTTTCTTTTTCCAGGATTAGTAGAGTACATATATGTGTATGTGTATAAATCCTCACATTTATGTAAGTCTCTCGGGTTTGACATACATGCATGACTGTGGATGTAGGTTATTACTTAAGCATTTCTCACCCTAGGCATCAATGTTTACAATAATATAATAATTATATGATTCCTTACTTTTTCAGTTGTTCTTTCTCAATAATTATACCTAGAAACAGTTCTGTAACATCACTGTACCAGATCAGACACTTAGCATTACTTTATAATCATTCTAATATATGATTATCTAGCTCTTCTGTTGCTTGTCGTTCATGTACCTACCTATTTTTCTATTGCTAACTTTTGCGTGTCCGAAATCGGGGTATCTTTTCCATTATTTACCTTAGGTCTATGACAGCACACTCTATTGCACCAGTTCTTGAAAAGGAAAACCAGAAGCAAGGTGGCACCTGGCTTAGCATACAAAAATTTGTTTCTGCATATGCAAAAAAGGGGTTAGGCAGGTTCACTGATATATTTTTCTCACCGATGAAAGATGCTGTGCTCTCAGTTCCTGAAGCTGCTCTTGAACTGAAAAGTAAAGCAAAAGAAGATATTGAAGCAGGTGAAGGGAGCAAATTGTTTGCAAAGACCATTAAACAATTACAACCTGGTTCTCATTTTGTTTGCAGCAATCCTTCAACTAACAAGATTTGTGACAAGATGGCTGAAATGGATCACAAGTCAAGCTTGAAATACACGGAAAGTTCATTAGAGTTTGTCAATGAGAATCTATATCCTGATGGGAGCATATACATTTGTGAAGACGGATCAGTTGGTCATTTGGATCTCGCTGAAACAAAGCCATGCGAAAAGAAACATGTGTCAGGAATGACGACTATTCTGCAAAGAAGAAAGGATAGTTCCAAACCAGATAAAATCTGCAGCAAGAATGGTGTTGATCTTCCAGCGCCACATGTTTCTTCAGATGTTGAAGTAATGGGGAAGACTGTTCTGGAACATTCATATCCTTTAGTTTGTAATGTAGTAGATAATATGTCAGAAACAGATCATAAACTGAGATTGGAAAATGCAGAGAGTTCAGTGAAAGTTGTAAGAGAAAACCAATATCCTGGTTCAAGCAAAACGATTACTAAAGATGAAAGTGGATCTGACTTTAATCAATTAGATTTAGGTAAAGGAAATCAATGTGTAGAGAAGCAAATGCTAAGAAGGAAGGAGAACTTCACATCAGATAAAGTTAGCTCAGAGAGTGGCACTGATAGTTCGGTAAAAAATGTCTTTTCTGGAAACAAAGATTCATCTCGTGTAGTTGACATGGCAACTATTCTGCAAGGAAGGAAGGATAGTTTTAAACCAGATAAAATCTGCACCAAAAATAGTGCTGATCTTTCAGCACCACATATATCTTCCGTTATTGGATTAATTAAGAAGACTGTTGAACAACCATGTCCTCTAGCTTGTAATGAAGTAACAGCGGTTTTGGATAATATGCCAGAAACAGATCTTGAACCGAAATTGGAATATACAGAGAGTTCACTGGAAGTTGTTAGTGATAAACCATATCCTGTTTCAAGCAAAACGATTAGTCAAGATGAGTGTGTAGCCAAAGCCGATCAATTGGATTTAGGTAAAGGAAAGCAGCATGCAGAGAAGCAGGTGCTAGGAATGGTGACTATTCTGCAAAGAAGGAAGGATAATTTTGCATCTGATAAAGTCAACTCTGCCAGTGGCAATGATCTTTCTGCAAATCATGCTTTTTCTGGAATCAAAGATTCATCTCGTGTGGTTAGCATGTCAACTATTCTACAAAAAAGGAAGGATAGTTCTAAACATGTTACAATCTGCACCAAGAATAATGCTGATTTTTTAGTGCCACATGTTTCTTCAGTTATTGAATCAATTGAGAAGACCACTAAACAACCATATCCTGTAGTTTGTAATGAAGTGGTTGCAATTTCAGATAATATGTCAGAAACGGATCATGAGCTTAAACCGAAATATGCGGAGAGTTCACTAGAAGTTCTAACAGAAAAACCATATCCTGTTTCAAGCAAAACAGTTGCTGAAGATGAAAGTGCAGCCAAAGTTCATCAATTGGATTTCGCTGAAGGAACACAACATGAAGGGAAGCAGGTGTTAGGAATGGTGGCTATTCTGCAAAGAAGGGATAACTTCGCATCTGATAAAGTCAGCTCTGTGAGTGGCAATGATCTTTTGGCAACACATGTTTTTCCTGGAAATAAAGATTCATTTGGTGCGGTTGGCAGTTCAAAAGCATGTAGACAAGTCAATGACGCAGAAATTGGCTATAGTTCTACAAATGGCAGCTCAAACCTAAAGGCTAGCTAGATTGTGTCAGTATTGTCTCCTAAACGTGCCAAGAAGAGATCAAAACGAGCAAAAAATCCCTGTGTAGAAAGAACTGGACCTTGTTCTTTCGATTTTAAGAGTACACCGCACAGTCACGTGTCAGACTCATATAAAAATGTTGAACATAAAATCCACTTGAACCCTCTGCTTGATTACATCAAGAACCTTCCAAGTAAGAAACAGAAGAAGACCAAGTGAAGCGATCTACTCCAGTTACATCAGGAGAATCCACAACTGACAAGGTTGAACCCTTAGTTTCTTTAGAACCAGATAAAGAAAAAATTACAGCAGATTCAAGTTTGGAAGAGTCCGGTTGGGTAGAAAAGAGATCACAAGCAAAGATAATGAGAAGGTAACATTCATAAAGAGGGGGAGCTGGTTGACTTTTAAAACAATGCAAAATCTAATGACCGTGATATTCACTTAAAATCAGTAACTTGGACCATGAAAAGTGAACCAGTCCATGTTCATTCCAAATAATCAAATCTTGTCTTCCGAAAAACAAAATCAATCCTACAGGTTGTGTTAAGTGTTACAATATATGTTTTCTGTATTCTGTTATTTATTTTGTTATTTGTTTATTCTGTATGGACCTCTCTGTAATTGTCTCAGTATTATATATATGAGGGTGCACACTTTGTGCAACCCTATGCTCTCTGCAACCCTGATTTTGTACATTAAGAATCAAGTGCGGAAGTTTCCTCTCATAAAAATGACTCTATCCATAATACATCTCTGGAACAGCAAGATCTAGCAGCCTGAACTGTCTTCTGATAAAATTTCTGCCTAAAAGGTGAAGAAAGATGATAATGCTGTTGCTTTTAGTGATTCTGTGGGTCTATCATCTCTATAAACATAGTGCAGGCACTCTTGGAGGATAAATTACAATTTTGCCCATCTGTAATTCCAGGTATGAGCTGATTGCATATTATTTAAGTGTTAACGTTTATTCTATATCTGTTAAGCTTGGAAGATTCTATAATTACAATTAAGCTTGGAAGATTCTATCTGTTAGATGTTAGAAAATATTATTAGGTAATAGGTTCATTTGTAATATGGGCCTAATTGTCTTGGCCCATTAGGGTTATGTCCACTTCCTTGCACATGCCTCCTCTCCTATATATAGGAGGGGAGCTTGCCGTCTATCAGACTCAACATATTTTCCACACTATCCATATATTATATCAAATTTAGTTGGATATGTCACAACTATTGTAAATGTCAATTCAGAGATGAGTGATCTATTTATTGCCAATGCTAGATCAGTTGTTTTTAGTAGAGATTACAGCCTTGCTGTGTCTAAGATAGTTCTATTTCTGTTTTTATCTTCTATACTGGATACCCTTTGTGTCTAGGCTACCTTCATTGATGGCCTTGAACTTGTCACATATATAATGAGTTCGGTTGACCATAACACTAAGCTTACCTTTATCCATGTGTGGTATAGAAGTAGACCCTGGTGTTCGTTGATGGCCCAGAAGATGTATCCAGTAGATGTGAAAATGAATCCAGGATGTCATTTTTGGAAAACCTAGGCATGACCTTTTTATGTTGAAATACATCTGAAAACCTAAGAGAGAAGCAAAAACCAATCATTTGGGATCAAGTACCGATATAGGAAGTCATTTCATGGATGCTATGTCGTTTGTATGGTACAATAAATTTATATGGCATGAATATAAATGTGAATTTGATGACAGATTTATGTAATAGAGGAATGGTTGAGGTGAGAGTTTCAGGTGGTATATACTGCTAAGGAGACATTGATGAAATCTTTTTTGGCTCTAAGAAATCAAATGGAGGGAGAATTTTGGTCACAGAGAGCATGTGCTTCTAATGCTTTAGGCTAGGCAACTTGTTGTGAGGTTGCCTGAATCGTTGGAGATGCAATTGTTGTCGATGTGTGGGACATGTTGCTCTCCGACATTTGGTCGTTGGGCAGGTGCTCCCAGTTGATGTTGTTTCTAAAAAGTCCTCCTGAGAAAGTGCTTTTCTACAACTCACTTTTTGCTTGTTTTCATTTATAAAGTAAATTGATGGATACTTTGGTTGAGAGCAGTAGTCTTGATTACATGGACGATAGCTGTCCTCTATTTTCTAGCATCTGGGAGGTGGGATTTGGGACGAAAACCTATCGGCAAAGATTGTAACGTGATTAATGGAAGTCTGAGTTCCTTTTATATAACAGTAGATTGAGGGTTGTAAGGATCTTATTCGTTGGTTCAATTGGTGTTTATGAGTTGCCGTGAGCTGTGGCTGGAATCATCCAATGCCAACTCCTACTTTGATGTGTTCCTACAAGCTAGTCAACAATATTATATTTAATGTTCTCAAACTCGGTCCTCTTTTTTCTGTGAAGAAATTTTTGATTGAGAGGTAAAACTCCTGCTAGCGTTCTCGGATTTGATCGTTGAAAGAAGCAGATTGGTCACTGCCTTCTGAGGTAGAAGACGGTGTCTATGGGGTACCCATCTGCTTTGCCCCATCTTTGTAATTATCTTCTGTTGATGAACCAATAACTTATACTACATGCTCAAACTAAAGGGTTAACATGTTTAAGTTGGTATCATGTGGCCTGTAGTTAATTCTGTATTATTACAAGTGATCCATGATTTTGTCACAATAACGTCCAACTTTACTCAAAAGTATTTCTATTCATATCCCTAATTCTATTGATACTATACTAATATATGTATGGAGTGGACACATAATGGGAGTGGCAGTGGCGATCCTAGGCGCCCGTCCTCCCCAAGGGATGAGCACTCCACGAATACCAGTATCACTGATCTATAAATTCTTAATTAGATGGACCAATTTCAAGGAATCCCATTGTAGGGGGCTACGGCAAATTCATACGTGTGTTGATTAGCTTTGCTTTGAAGGTTTAATGTAGTAGGCGTTGTTGTCGCTAATCCAATTGTATCATAGATATTCATCTGTTAATGCTCTTCTCTACAATTAATCAACTTGAATCCATTTGATTTAGATATTATTTTGATCGTCAACGCTTAATAAACAAGCTTATATGAGCTTTGATTTGTGTTAAGTCGTGCTGTCTGCGGTTGTAAATCACCTTATTCTATTTCACATTTCAATGCCTCAAAAGACTTGTGTGTTGACTTGGGTGTGACAAAAGAAAAACATACTTGTTGTTGGTAGTCAGATCTTATTTCTTAACCTTAATCTTTTACACCAAGTTTCCTTATACAGGAGAGGAAGTGGGATGGTGTACCCCAAGTACAAGTTAAGTTATAAAAAGAAGAGATAGACCAGTTAGGCCCATTTACCTATTACTCCAGCACTCCCCCTCAAGTTGGAGAGTATACATCTCATAGGACATCTATTGAAAATATACTCTAGAGGGGGGGAGGGGAATAGAGTATAATAATATTTGCAATTTCTCAACTATAAAACATTAATGCCGTCTGTTTTAACAAAAACGTAAGTAAATAAGGAGGGAGTAGATGAACAAGGTCATATATCACGGTTCATAAACCACAAAAGTTTTTCTAATTCATGCCTAGTTGGATTTTCACCCACTAGGTTTGGGTAAACGATCTTTATTGATAGTTGAGAGGGAATACAAAACATAATTATAAACTAAACAACTAAAAAATAAAGATTGAATAGTGTTCCATCTTCTTTAGATCTTGGTCGTGGGAGATCACCATTGTTTCCATGTAGGGCCGTCTGGAAACCACCACAACACCTTCTTTTGCTCGTGGCTGAAGGGAGGTCACCACCCCTTGTCTTATTTATCAGGCCAAAGAGAAGCACCTCAACACCTTTTGTCCATGGTCTGAGGAAGGTCACCACCATAGTTTTATAAAATGGTATGCGGTGTACGGGCGGAGAGGGTACCTCATAAAGTACATGCGGTATGCAAGAGTATATATGGGAGTATGTGCAATTTTGAATTATTTTATAAACTCATTATATATAATCATAAGATGACAAATTGAGATCGTCATCATCATCATCATCATCATCATCATCATCATCATCATCATCATCATCATCATCATCATCATCATCAACTAAGCCTCAAATCCCAACCATGTTGCAGTTGGCTACATGGATCCTTCTTTTCCAATCAGCTCTGTTATGGGTCATACTCTGGTCAAGATGTAAAGATTCAACTCTCTTTATAATAAGCTCTTCCCAAGTTAATTTAGGTCTACCTCTGCATCTTTTCGTCGTGCTTAACTCAATAACCTTGCTTCGGATAGGTGCATTTGTCGATCTGCGTTGCACATGTCCATACCATCTTAGACGACTTTCATGCAACTTGTCCTCGATGCTCACCACCCCCACTTTTTCTTCTTCTGATATAGTCATTCCTTAAACAATCTTTTCTCGTCTTCCCGCACATCCATCTCAACATACGCATTTCGGCCACATTCATCTTGTTGAGACCTTGTTTCTTCAGTGCCTAACATTCACTCCCGTATAGCATGGTTGGCCGTATAGCTATTTTGTAGAACTTACTTTTTAATCTGAGAAGGATCTTCTGGTCACATACTACTCCAATTGCACTCCTCCATTTCAACCATCATGCTATGATCATGTGACAAACATCATCATGAACCTCACCCTCCTTTTCAATAATACAACCCTACTAACGAAACTTATCACATGTTGGTACATCAATTCCATCCAACTTGACCCCATCATTCACAATTTTAGATTGGCTGAAATTGCAATGCATTTATTGAGTTTTGCTTCTACTAATTATAAATCCATTGGATTCTAATGTATTTCTCTAAAGTTCAATTTTATCATTCAATATATCTTTTCTTTCGTCAATCAACACTATTGTCTGCAAATAACATGCACCAAGGGATATTATCTTGAACATGCTTTGTCAACTCATCCATAACAAGAAGAAATAAATACGGGCTGAGTGTCGATCCTTGATGTACCCCAACGGTGATAGGAAAAGTTTGTGTCTCTCCTCCAGGAGTCTTAACACTTGCAGTTGAGCCATCATACATGTCTTTAATTATTTCAATGTATTGGATAGGTACACTTTTTTTATGCAAAACCCTCCATAGCACTTCCTTGGGTACTCGATCATAGGCCTTTTCCAGATCAATTACACCATATGAAGATCTCTCTTGTTTTCTCTGTACTTCTCCATAAGCCTCCTCATCAGAATGATAGTATTAGTTGTTGATCTTCGTGGCATAAAACCAAACTGATTGTCTGATATATGTGTAATCAATCTTAGCCTTTACTCAATTCCTCTCTCAAAGCTTCATAGTGTGACTCATCAACTTGATACCTATGTAGTTTGTGCAACTCTGAACATCTCCTTTGTTCTTGTAGATCGAGACTATAGTACGATTTCTCCATTCATCTGGCATCTTCTTTGTCTTCATAATCTTGTTAAAGAAATTTGTTAACCGGATAGCTCCTTGATCCCCCATACTCTTCCATACATCAATTGGAATACCGTATGAACCACATGCCTTTTTCATTTTCATCTTTTTTAAAGCATTCTTGACCTCAGATAGTGAAACTCGTCTCGTGTAAGTGATGTTTCTTGCATTCATGTCACCCGAGTCTCTTACATTCTTCACAATATCTCCATTGAAAAACTTATGAAAGTAGTTTCTCCATTGATCCTTTATATCGTTATCCTTCACCAACACTCTACCATCTTCATTCTTGATGCATTTTACTTGACTCAAGTTTCTTTCTTTCCTTTCTCGTATACGTGCCATTTTATAAATATTTTTTCCCCCTCTAGTGTCCAGCTTCTTATATATCTCATTGCAGTGTCTGGACCTTGCCTCTTGAACTGCCTTCTTAGCATCTTTCTTTGCTTGCTTGTATCTCTGAAAAGTTGCATCAGAGAAATAGTTTTGGCTGGTGTTTATTGATTTCTTATCGATGATCTTGTTTAGATACTAATAATGCCACACAAATATACTATCCAAATCTGCAACCTATGGCACATGAGGTGTTCCTCTTGTGATTTTACCTTCTGTCATATCATCCAGAATACGCGTTAGTATATTTTCAATATTGTAGAGTCAAAATCTTTTCACTTCTGTAGGGCTGATTTTGGTGGCAACAGGTAGGTAGTCACAAATTGTTAAAAGGTAAGTATAGTATATATTCCCAACTACATGGGTCCGTGTCAATATCTTATGTAATTAATTATCATATCCAAGGTAAAAATATGCCACTTAGACGAAATATCTATATTTTTGAATTTGCAAGTATTGAGAACAAGCCAACCCCCTCAAATGGTATAAACATGTACAAAACGGACTGACAATGCAGCAACTAAAAAATGTAACTGAGCATAGTTACAAGAGAAACAATCACGCCTATACTAACTGGTAAAACTTTACAAGGAGACAATTAGAACCCTTCAGACTCAATTAGAATATTACAAAATAATAGGGCTAAATGGAATAGAATGATCCATATGGTCAATCTTACCATGGTTGGGAATTAGTCGTACATTATGACAACTATGGTCTGAATCATTATGTTGTGTGTATTTTTAGGTATGGTGATCTATATTGTATATATGTATTGTATATCTCAAGGCAATACTTTTCGTTGATGGTTTTGATAGAATTATGTCTAGGAACAAATTCATGTCAACATAGACATATGAGACATATTTCTCTAATTGTAATATCATCAATTAGTTCAACTTACCTGTTGCTGGCTGCTAATCATATAAATAATGTATATGTAAAGAGTGTAAAAAACGTAAATATACTATATTTGGATCGCATGCATTTTTGGTAGTTCAAGGCTATAGTTTTCATGGATATAGAAACATTTTTAATCACAGATGAATTATACGAGGAGCTAGATTACCAATTGCAGTTAAAGATATGCATTGCTTGAATTATTTGGCATTTAATTATTCATTAATCATTAGCATTTTTTTCTTAAGAATTATATACATATATAACTTTGTCATTTAGTGGTCTTCAAGACTTTTCAACTTCAAAAATTTGAAGATTTTTATATTGTCAAGTAAAAACATGGATGACTCTTTGTTTGAACATTACCCTTTCCTAAGACTCCACATTGAAGTCAAATTTTGTTTTATCTGATATATAATATGGAATATATGCTCACACTATGTTGTAAAGTTTTATATTGTACTATGCGTCGTTGTTGTACCACGTGTTTGTCGAAAGGTGTGTGCTACATTGGAAAGATTTACTTGAGTATATTGACATTTTCCTGCCTCATCTAACTCAACGAGTTTGCCATGTTCTAAAAAAGAGGACATAAAAAGAGATAA
Organism: Alisma plantago-aquatica; assembly: GCA_963693085.1. Taxonomy (NCBI): domain Eukaryota; kingdom Viridiplantae; phylum Streptophyta; class Magnoliopsida; order Alismatales; family Alismataceae; genus Alisma; species Alisma plantago-aquatica. The sequence continues at coordinate 666,441,014 of OY856411.1, read as the reverse complement.
CATATTTTTTTATTTTATATACAAGATTTACGAACATAGTTATTGGTAAGCTCAAGTGATAAGACTTTACATTGCCAATGATGATGTTAGCAGTGTCTTCAGACAAAATCTAGCAACAATTCATGGGGAAAAGATATCATCTTGCAACCAAAATATCCATCAATCACTAATAGACATTTTTTTAAGATTACATCATTTAAACTCATAGGAGTTTTTTTTTAATGAACTACCTGGATGTGATTATATCTTATTCTCTATTACAATCACAATGTATTGTTTGATAATACTACTAATTATCCCACTGGTGATATCAATAGTGACATAGTTTAATGTTAGTAGAAAACATAAGTACAATAATAGATTGTACTTCTCCTCATCCATGATTTATTTTTTATTGTTGTATTAAATTAATAATATATTTTGTATTAAGTTGTAATGGCTTTTGTAGGGTGGTATTTCTAAAGCTGAAATTGTAGTTCATCATTAGGTTGTCGATGAGAAGGTTACTGATAAAAAGTGTAAACATGTTTGATTATTCATAGTTGTTCTTTTAGTTCTTATGTAATCCTTCCATTATTTAATGCATCTTTCTATGATATTGATATCTGTTTTTCAAGTCCTTCATTACTATGATATTTCATAAAATTAATAGTAACACGTTTTTGTTGCTTTTGTTTAAAGTAAATTCGTTTTAGGCCTTTTGAAACAATTATTTATAAATTTGTTTACTTTATTGGACGATTCCATGCATGATTGGATTTTTCTAGGTTTCATTTACTCAATTGAAAGATAGCATGCATGAGAATATTGTGCTAGGTTATGTTCCGTTCAAAGAGGCCATGCATGGGGGAATTGTGCAAGGTTTCAGGATAATTTTTGCACTGCAAGACTATATATTTAGGCAACTTCTTAACGTTCTCCTCGTCCGACACACTTACAAATTGTTCAGCAGTTATTTGTTAAATTGTGTTTCTTTTTCTTTTCCAAACTGTATTTTCAGATTGATATATGTATAGAAGAAAGCAAACTAGGTGCTTCTTGTTTGAGAAGATCGAGGCCACACCATCCAAACATGAGTACCAACATATTCTAATTATGATCTAATTTAAGAAGCCTGCCTTTTGAATTTTAATTAACTCCAGAGAGTTTAATTGATACAATGACCTACTTATTTTTTCCATTTTATAGAAACAATATAAGCGACAGAATGAAATAACCAAAGGGGTGTTATATTAACAAAATTGCACGATCACAACTAGAAAATGAAATTATTACGGGTTCTTATAGAACACTGGATATATATTATAGTATATTACTTAAATGTTCAAAATGAAAACATAAAAAATATCTAAAATTTTCATTTGTAGATGACAAAAAAGTAGAGGCATTATATGCATGTATAAAATCTCAATCATATTTCACACAAGAACTGTTGAAAGGAAACTAATTGTGAATGATTAAAAACAATTGATATTTTAATGAACAAGAAGTAAAAAAGATGTTTAACATTAAGAATTAATGGAACCTCGATACTATGTAAACATTAGTTGATGATAAATATTCAGAAGCAATCATTAGTTACACAAATGAATGACGTGCAAAGCACGCACAATTACTAGTGATCTCTTATGGACCAAGAACATCCTAGAAGAACTTAGGTACATCCAGACTGAGGCAATGAAGATCCACTGTGATAACCAAGCTGCTGTCCACATTGCTTCCAACCCAATTTTTTATGAAAAAACTAAACATATTGAGGTTGATTGTCATTTCATTCGGAAAAAGATACAAGATCAACAAATAATGCCTGTTTCAGCCCATTTTGAAGATCAAGTAGCAGATATGTTTACTAAATCCATAGTGGTTGTCGGGTTAAATTTTATGTAACAAGCTTGGTTCCCATGATATCTATGCACCGGCTTGAGGGAGAGTGTTGGAATAATAAATATTAATTATTCATTATGCTGTTATTTCTTTGTATATATGAGATTCGTCCCATATTGTGTAATTGGGTCATTGGCCACCGCCCAAGTCCCATATATGTAAGTGTGCACTGTTAATACAAAGTCAAGTTACTCTACCTCATAATCTTCCTATCAACAAGACTAAATACTAATATACCCCAATACTCCCCCTCAAGCTGAAGCTTGGAAGAATCCCAAGTCTGCTTGCAAACATAAAAATTAAAACAAAAAGCCAGATGAGAAAGATAAAACCAAGCCCATGCAAATATATATTCCCCCTCAATCTTACAATGAAGCACTCAAGTATTATAACACCCCCCTTATGCTAATAATATCAACATTGTTAATTATACAAGTCCTTACGCAAACTTTGAGCAACCGGTGAGGGAGCAAGTATAACATCAATAACAAGCGACTTTCAAAAACTCCCCCCTAAAGTAGTTCACTCTAGACCAACATGTAGGCATAAAAGAAGAATGCATTTGAACTAGTAATATATAGTAACAAGTCATAGCACGTGGCATTATCTCAGTTGCTAGCGTCGTCAAGTAGTCTAGAGAGTGTTGGGTCATAAATAGTAAATTCTAGAGAGTGCTGGTCTACAAAATAAGTCGTCATCATGAGTAGCAAGCATGGACAAGCCATAGAATGTTGGAACACGAGGAGTAAACACTCATAAAATAGAAATAAGCCTGAGAGTGCTATAATACATATTGTTGGCCTGTATAAAACAAGGACAATCATGGTAGTGGAGATGACATAGCTATAATCAACAACTTCTTGTGTAAATTAGCATGTAGGAAACAAACTTCAAGTTGCATAGTAGTAGTACAAAATGAAGCTCAACAAACTCTCCACTCAACGAATAGCAAGGGAAGAAATCTACAGGCTCTCTAAGAAGCACATATAATCGAAATATCCTCATATATTAGCAACAAAGAGACGTTCTACAAAATACATATAACAATAGAAGGATCCTCGATTCCAAAGATAGCAACAAAAGTAGCATGGAGATCCTCATAGATAGAAACATCCTTCTTCTCATCTCTTCACTTCTTTTGTTCTCCCTCTCAAACAAACCACGATCATAATCAAGAGAGGGTTGGGGGTGGAGAATCATCAACAAATTATAGGCAATGGATATGTAAGAAAATATATGGATGGTATTAACTGATAACACGAGTCAATGTGATATTTGGCATGATTACATGGATCTGAAAGAAAATGGATCCCCATAGTATGAATCAGGTCAAAACCAGATCTCATCAATGATTAGAATAGCATTAAGCATGTGATGTAGAGGGACGTAAAACTATATATATATATATATATATATATAGAGAGAGAGAGAGAGAGAGAGAGAGAGAGTTTGTTTTTATTGCCCGCGCGGGTATTTTGATTTTGCTACCCGTGTTCTCAAGTTGCGGTGGCAGATTTTGTAAATAAGTTCGGTAACATCCGCTCTGTCGCGACCAACGCTCCCTCACCCCTTGGTGTCTGACATCCACTCCCGTCCAACTGGTTCACCCTCATCCCCACCAAAATTTGGTACTATGCCCTAGCCCATTGCAAAATCAGAACATCGCCGACACAACTATAGATATCCATCATGCTGTAGCAGAGGAGGACACCGTTCGAGGAATAGACGAAGCGTCGCTCGGATAGAGCCCAGTAGGCGCGGAATCCAGTGACGAGCTCTCTCTCGCTGGCGTCCCTGTAGAACTGGACCTTCTTGTCCCTATTTTGGGGAACAAGTAACGGACAACAAGGACTGCTGCTAATTGCCGCCGTGTTCCAGTACACGGAGGGCCAAGGGAACCCACTCTGCCGAGAGAAGCTGCTTGGCTCGGGGCCGAAGCATGTACAGAAGGACCGCCGCCATCTGGGAGAGATGATTGCCGGTGCTGTTGCGTTGAAGCATCCTCGAGAAGTACTCTAGCTACGTGTCGACATTCAGTATAGACCGCCTCATGATCTTGTTCCGTATGACCAGCTCTGCCAGGATCGAGACGGCAAGTTCGCCCACCTTGTTGTTCTCCGTGGTGGACGACACCTGGAGTATCCCTTGGACCACTTCTAGCAATGAGATGGTCTGCTCCAAATCAAGGTTGTTCTTCCCTTTTGATTCTACCCATGCGTTTCCGATCACCAGGACAACCGCCTCGCGCCTGTGAAAGGTCTGGGGCGGTGGCGAGGTCGAAGATACCAATGCAATGGCTTGATTGAGAGACATGGGCGACTGAGGATGACAACGACTTGCGTCATCTTCTTTTTACAGAGGGGAGGGATGATCGGTTGCCACTGACTGACTGCATTGTAGGTGAACAATCAGAATGAACGCTGGAAGAGAGCAGGTCTCGGTGTCAATTGCAGCTGAAAATTTTTTAAGAATATCCAGATTGTGTCCCCACGTAGACTTCTTGGGACAAATATCTTCTAAAACATCACCCTTGTATCTCCTTTCTGTAAGTTTTTTTAGAATAGCTTTGAATGTTTATGGGGACGAAGGAAGATACTCTATAAGTATGATTTGTGATGATGCCCATGAATTGTTTGATTAAATTCTTACAAGATGGCCAAATAAAAGACAACAAAATCATTTTGCTGATTACAGTTATTATGATTGTTTTATGATGGTGATCTTATCAAATGGGATGACCTCGTTAGTCCACAACTGTATTCGATCAGGCGGTCAGGCGGTCTGTGTGTCTGTTAATCTCTACTGGTGACGCATTCAGACAGTAGGATGATGAAGCAACATGAGGATCTTAAATTGAGTAAGTTTTAGAAGGAGGTGTTCATGATGATGTAGACGTACTCCTCCGCTAATATCTAGCAGAACTTGCTTCTTCTTACAACGAGGTCAAAATTATAACTATGTGTCCAACCTTCACAATCATAATTTATACTCACGTTGTGTATCAATTGTAATAAGCAAGTGACAATTTGTAATATGGATAGTCATATTGTAATAAGCAAGTGACAATTTGTAATATGGATAGTCATATTATAATAAGCAAGTGTCATATGTAATATGGACAGGCACGTTGTAATAGGCAAGAGCCAAATGTAATGTAGGTAATAATTTTATAATATGGATAGTCATATTGTAATAAGCAAGTGATAATTTGTAATATGGATAGTCATGTTGTAATAAGCAAGTGTCATCTGTAATATGGACAGTCACGTTGTAATAGGCAAGAGCCAACTGTAATGTAGGTAATAATTTTGTAATATGGATAGTCATATTGTAATAAGCAAGTGACAATTTGTAATATGGATAGTCATATTGTAATAAGCAAGTGTCATCTGTAATATGGACAGTCACGTTGTAATAGGCTAGAGCCAAATGTAATGTGGGTAATAATTTTATAATATGGATAGTCATATTGTAATAAGCAAGTGATAGTTTGTAATATGGATAGTCATATTGTAATAAACAAGTGTCATATGTAATATGGACAGTCACGTTGTAATAGGCAAGAGCCAACTGTAATGTAGGTAATAATTTTGTAATATGGATAGTCATATTATAATAAGCAAGTGACATATGTCATATGGACAGTTGGATTATAATATGCAAGAGCCAACCGTAATGTAGGTGACAGTTTTGTAATATGGATACTCATATAGTAATAAGCAAGTGCCATATGTAATATGGACATTCACATTATAATAGGCAAGAGTCAACCGTAATGTAGGTGACATTTTTGTAATATGGATACTCACATTGTAATAGCCAAGTGTCATCTGTAATATGGACAGTCACATTGTAATAGGCAAGAGTCAACCATAATGTAGGTGACAGTTTGTAATACGGATAGTCATATTGTAATAAGCAAGTATCATCTGTAATATGAACATTCACATTGTAATAGGCAAGAACCAACTGTAATGTAGGTGATAGTTTTGTAATATGGATATTCATATTGTAATAAGCAAGTGTCATATGTCATATGGATTCCATGCCCATCATGGTACATGGATGACAGATTGTGGGCAACCCCAATCCACATGTATCTCCTATAAAAATTCTCATGATCTACACTCTTTTGTGTTCGTTCATGCAATTTTTTTAGATTTTGCCCGCAGCCCATTCTTTTAGTGAACAACAGTATCAACAATTTCGTGTATGCAATCCGTTCATCAGATGGGTCTTAAAAGGCACTTCTTTTCTTTCTTTCCTTGCATCATTTATGACAAGGTACTCATTGAGGACGAAGAGTCTCTCAAATTGTAACAGACTCAACGTCGAACAACTATACTACATACAATGTCCTATCTTGGTTCGTCTAGACATAGATTGTAAACCATTCATCATTTAATAATAAATTCATAAGACTCACATGAAATAGAATGATCACATTACGCAAACTATTGATCTAACTATTGAAGTACATAACTGTACAAATTGTTTGCTTAGAAAGTTTACACGTAAGAAGCTACATACTGTAATATGGTCACTTCTTTTGTAATGTATATAAGCAAATTGTAATAAAGTCAGAAGTTTTGTAATATATAGATAGCATTTGTATATGTAAGAAGAGATTAGTTGCACCAGCCAATAAAGAATATAAAATAAAACTGATTCTACTTCTGAATTATGAACGGATATAGTTATGTATTTGTTGGCCTCCTTATTCACATCAAACACGTTGCATATAACAAACATTGTCTCTCTTTCAAAAAAGTAACACCAAAAACACAAATTGACTTGAATATACAATATTAGTCTCCAAGCTGGACTCTTACAGACGCATTGCACTATCACAAATTGACATGGATATCCAATATTCAAATTTTTTTTATGAGGTTCCCACCTATCCTTCCAATTAAAATTCATACAGGAATGCTCAACCAAATCGGTACACAAAGGTAAATAATTTGCGATTGCGACAATTTTGATAACACGGTGATCAAACCAACAAATTTATGAAGTATATTTTCCAGACACAAGTCTGGGCAAGCATGAACAGAAACTAATGAAAGCCTTGTTACAGATTCAACATGAAGACATGAACATCTTTGGTAACCGCTTGACAGATAGGAATAGAAACAAGACTTGATTCAAATCAGAGGAGCCATCTCAACTATCTGTTTTACTGACTGAGGTTGAGGAGGAGAAACTATCGAGCAGTTAAAAGAGATATAAGCTGTTCAAGTATGTCCAACTCAAAGAAAGACTACCACAGGTGCCCAAGGACATGATTGTTTTTTCTTTTCACTCAAAGGCCCACTGGTTCTCCATACGCACTTCCTCCTCTTCCTTCGGAGTGAAATCGTTCTTGATGTTGAAAATCTTACGAATTTCCTCTGAGGTCTTGCCTTTGATCATGTCTGCCACAGTTTGGAAAGTCAGGTCAAGGAGGGTTTTGATGCTCAGATAGTTTGCAACCAGGATGAGGTCGAAGAGCGTGGCCTGATCAACCTTGACGAAGTCCGTGTCCCAGGCCTTGAGATCCTCCTCGACGGACGCGGCGCGGTCCTCTACAGGCTTGGACGACAGCTTGACGTGCTTCTTGCAGTACTCGACGACCATGGCGAGGATCTTGCCCGTAACGTTGGGTAGAGGGATGACGGTGTCGGCGCAGTCGTCCTCAATCATGTGTTTGATGGTCTGCAACTCCATGGCGACCTCCTCGCCGATCTCGAACTCCTCACCGTCGGAGCTGCAGAGGGTGACCTTAGCGGAAGCCATTGGTGCGACGCAGTGGAGAAGGGAGGATGAACCCGAGGAGATTTGGGGGAGGACGGGGTGGGTGGTGCCCTAGGGTACGGGGGTGAAAAAGGGACAGACAGCGAAAGGGGGCAAACCTGAAGTACCTGCGCAGATATGGGAGAGACGGGAGTCATTGGGATGAGGACGACGATGTCTAGTGAAATGAAAAACGGGCTGAGCGCCCGATTAAACGACCATTTAATCGGCCCAATGGCCCAGCCGTTCGATTTTTGGCAAAATCGCCGTTTAATATTTTTGTAATTAATCGGCCGTTTTTTCCTGTTTTCACCCGTTTTTTCCGTTTTTTTCCCGCTTTTTGGCCGTTTTTTGTCCGTTTTTTTAAAATTTTGCTGTACACCTGTAACTTTATATAAACTATATGGTCACAAGTATTACTGACTATAATATATTAAACTTAAATATCCTATGATAAGCCTAGTCTAATAGAATGCATACTTGTATGCAAGTTGGGATAATAGGGTACTGTTGTAAAGTGTAATTTATACAAGTAAAATATATGTAATGTAACTATTATCTAATTTTAGAATGCATACTTTAGTTAATTGTACTGCTGTAATGTATGACTAATTGATGATATGCACATATAACAATAAGTTAGAAAGGTATCCAATAATGAGTCTATTGTTTACTGTATGCAAGTTGGGATAATAGGGTACTGTTGTAAAGTGTAATTTATACAAGTAAAATATATGTAATGTAACTATTATCTTATTTTAGAATGCATACTTTAGTTAATTGTACTGCTGTAATGTATGACTAATTGATGATATGCACATATAACAATAAGTTAGAAAGGTATCCAATAATGAGTCTATTGTTTACTGTATGCAAGTTGGGATAATAGGGTACTGTTGTAAAGTGTAATTTATACAAGTAAAATATATGTAACTATTATCTAATTTTAGAATGCATACTTTAGTTAATTGTACTGCTGTAATGTATGACTAATTGATGATATGCACATATAACAATAAGTTAGAAAGGTATCCAATAATGAGTCTATTGTTTACTGCTTAACTATGTAAACATGTGATGCAAAAATATTTCTGAATCATGTATGTGGGGTATTTTATCTATGTCAAATATATTATTTATTATATTATGGCTATAATTATTGTCTTATAGCTATTTTATAAGCTAATTGGGTGTTTTTACTGTTGGGTAGAGTGTTTAGAATCTTTAGATATATATAAAAGTTTCAAAGAGTATTAGTATTTATATACATATATATGTAATTTTGTATAAAACTATATAGAAAATTAAAACCCGTTTTTTAAAAAATCGGCCGCTTAATCGTCCGCTTACCGCTTAACCAGTTACAAGGTGCTGTCCGCACGATTACCGCTTAACGTTTTTTAAAACATTGGCGATGTCAATTGGGAATGAAAAGGCCGCCGGGTCCGTTGCTTGGACTAGGGCAGAGAACTCAGAAGAAGGAGGACGACAGAGTTGCCACTGCTGAAGCGAGAGACATAGCCAGAGACGGGAGTAGCTGGCGCTAATATTGCATCAATTTACAATATTGCCACCGTGTTTCCAAGGCACGGGTAGCAATACCAAAGTACCTGCGCGGGCATCCAATAAACTCCCATATATATATATATATATATATATATATATATATATATATATATATTGAGGGACGTAAAACTCTCTCTCTCTCTCTATATATATATATTGATGTAGGGGATTTATTCCTTACCCAGTTGGGTAGCAAATTATTTAACCAACAATTCTAGTTACAGTTTAGCATTCGGGTTATAAATTTTTGCTCCTGGTAACAATTTGGGACGGAGAATTTTTCTTCTTCTAGAGATGTCATTTTTACTGTTTTTGGCGAACAAAATACAAAGTTGACTTTGTTTTTACAAAACGAGTCTTTGTATTCTAAATTTTGTCATCTCATTACAGTTTCGTGCCTTCTTGCTACAAAACTGAATCCACGGGTAACTAACCTTAGTTACCCGACTCGGGTAACAAATATATGGCCATATATATATATATATATATATATATATATATATATATATATATATATATATATATATATATATATATATATATATATATATATAGAGCTAGAAGAAAATCAAGGAGGGGGGAGGAACACTGGAGTACTATGTGACCAGAGGATCCCTCTCAAATTAAAAGGTAAGTTTGTAAAACAACTATACAACCAACCGTGCTATATGGGAGTGAATGTTGGGCCTTGAAGAAACAAGGTCTCAACAAGATGAATGTAGCCGAGATGGATGTGTGGGAAGACAAGAAAAGATCGTTTGAGGAATGACTATATCAGGAACAAAGTGGGGGTGGTGAGCATCAAAGACAAGTTGCGTGAAGGCTGTCTAAGATGGTATGGCCATGTGCAGTGTAGACTGACAAATGCACCTATTTGAAGCAAGGTTATTTAGTCAAGCACAATTGAAAGAAGCATAGGCATACCTAAATTAACTTGGGAAGGGTTTATAAAGAGAGATTTTGAATCTTTACATTTTGATCATAGTATGACCATAACAGAGCTAATTAAAAAAGGATCCATGTAGACGACCCCAACATGGTTGTAATTGGGGCTTAGATGATGATGATAATTGTTGATGCCCTATGGGAGTTGGCAATAGCCTTTTACTGGAGAAACTAGGCCCAACAAGCGACGACTTCCAAAAGTAACGATTGGCCTAGATAGAGTAGATGGAGACGAGGGACAAGGATTAAATTAGGTGGGGCCAAACGATGAAGAGTGTTATGCAGAGTCGGGCATGGGTTAGCAACATGGAGTAGTGGGATTAGCAACAATGAGCAGAGGGGGTGAGATTAGCAATAATGTAGGAAAAAAGGATAGGGAGGGATTACCGTCGGGTTGGCGGCGTGTGCTGTTACTGTGGTTTGGGGTGGGGAGGTTGTGATCAGAGTAAAGAAAAGAACTCCACGCCTATCCATTCACCTTACACCATTTCTTGCGATTTCACAGGCAAGATAGATGCATTAGGCTAGAAGTCCCTTGTTGGTTTGCACCTTCATACTGATTGGCCAACTCCGAACTCCTTGCTACAGTTTCGACTCTGATTTTTTCATAATGTTGCTAGTTTGCTCAAAACACCTAATTGTTAGCTGGACAAATAGTATAGAAATAAGCATGCTATAAGAAGAAAAATATTTCCCGCTTCAATAAAATGAACTACAATCAAGATAGACCTTGGTTGGCTCCCGAACTTGTAAATAATGAACATCACATCTTTTCTGCATTTTCCAAAATTTGTTTATTTGCAAAATATGCACAACTGCATCATAGAACTAAAATGTGATGAATTTAGGCAATTAACCATCACCGTTGTCGACTTTGAGGGTTGATCAAGTTGACTCTTGAGTAAGTTGGACTGGTCTCAATGTTGAGCCAGTTTTTGTTGAATTTCGACGAGTTGTCCCAACACTATACTATTTTGTCTCTTTTTTGGTAACAGTCGTCAAAGTTTAGAAAGCCAGTAATGTTGTGTTGAAACTAGAGGGGTCCAGCCAGACACTACACATTTTTTGCAATGGCCTGGTGCTATTTGTCATGACATGGGAGGGCCTTAAGTTGGCATCCCACACCAACCATGCCCTTCAATTGTCTCATACAACCACACCAGGCATGGAGAATCAGAGTCTTAGAGAGCTACAATCCTTGGCGAGCCTTGAACTCGTTTAAGACAATTAATTAGATTCTCAAGTGTTATAAAATGTATAGCACATCAATGTGCCATTTTTGTGCTAGGGTAAACAATATGGGTCAATGAAATTTTGGAAGGAAAACAATTGGTGGTTTTAAGCGCAGAGTGTTAAAAGTGATTATGTATATAGTCCCACATGGGTGTAGTATGGAATGTTGTGTCTACACTCCTATATTAGTATGCTATGCAATCATTGTATGGTCATCATATACAAAATACACCCCCTTTTCTACATGGTATCAAAGTTGGACTAGTTTCCATTTTCCCATCCAATTTCGCCATCTCCACCCCTCTTCCTGGCATAGAGCCAACATCCGCTGCCCTACTTTCTCTTTTCCTGAAGCACTGCTTCCCTACGCCCCCCCCACAACCTACAACCACCCATCCCTTCCCCTCCTCGTACTTGCCGCCGTTCCCCCCTTTGCCACCCTACCATTGGGTCCTTTCCTCCTTCTACCATCAACGCCCTACCCCCTCCCTCCGCCTGTCCCTCCTCCCTGCTGTTGTCCCCCCTCCTTAAGATACACCTAGCACCCTGCCTCCTTTCTACCCCACCACAACCCCCCTTCCTCCCTACTACTTATGTCATTACTCCCCATCTTCCTACTGCAGACCCCTCCCTATCCTACCCACTGCTTCCCTCACCTCTCTTCCCTCTTTGCTTTCTTAAAGCCTGCTATTGTTGCCATAGCAATTGTTCCCTTGGTTTTGTAGGGTGATCTATATGGTGTCTTATTCCTTCTAATTTGATAACTTTGCTCCTGCAGCCTTGCTTCCATAGACCTAACTGCTACCTATCTTCTACATGCACCCTACTATCTTGTGACTGCATCTACAATGAAGTCTACCCTTAATGCTCCTCACAATCAAGTGATGATTGTTCGCTTGGATGGTAAAAGTTACCTTGGCACCGTTCTCTGGACATTTATGTTACTGCTCATGATTCCGGAAGGCATATGACTACGCCTGCGCCTGCCCCTCTTGCTGCTAATGCTTGCAACAAGGCCAAGACTAAATATGCTACCTAGTGGAAGAATGACTCCTTTGTCATGATTTGGATCACAACAACGTTGAACCTTGAATGAGTGCTGCCCTTCTACGTCTTCCTACAACAAAGGGCATGTGGAATCATCTCGCTCGTGTATATTCTCCCTAAGAAGGTGTATGATCTCTACTAAAAAATTGACCGAACTCAAGCTTGTACCGAACCCTGATATTGAAGATCACTATGCTTACTTCAAGGTTCTTTGTAATGATCTCAATTTGTGTTACCCTCTCACGTCGGAAACATAACTGAACCACTAAAGCAGAGACATGAGCTTCATTATGTTCAATTTTTGATCTATCTCCCTGATCATGTTGCAGGCAATACTGGTCAAATTTTAGGTAGTGATCCACTACCTGGTGTGATGAGGCCCTCAAATGCTTTCAACTTCTTTCCCCTGGATGATCGTCCAACAACCCCGTTTCATGTTGCTACTCTCCTTACCGCACCTAGTGGGAGCCAAGGTCATGAACTTGTCATTCATTTGGAGGGCCTAGCCGTGGTTGCGGAACTACCCCCAGATCTTCCCTGGTTACTCGTTACTGTAACTTTTGTTGCTGTAATAACCACAATGAGGATCACTATTGGGCCAGAATGAGAATTACAATTGGGCCAAAACATGACTTTTGCTTTAGCAAAGCAAGTACTACTGAAGATGGATTTTCTGCCCCCTACTGAACCCGTAACCTCTGACGCCAGCTTCTATGTTGTTGGAATGATTAATTGTTGTGCTGCGTACCTCTCAGTCATCTTCTCTCACTAATGGGAGTGCCTCAATATTCCTGATTTCTACTACTTCTACGTCTACTAATATTCGCTGGGTTATTGATTTTGGTGCTTCATCTCATATTTTTTGGCAATAATTCTATGTTTTGTGGTATAATTAAATCCACCATTATACCACCGATGATGCTGTTGGCACAACAAAACCTCTGTCTTTATATTCTACCCTTTTTGCGCCTAAGTTTCCCTTGAATTTATCATTTGTCAACAAGTTGAAACCCCAAAAAAGTGTCATGTACCTTTCTTCTAGACAGTTGTATTATGCATGATCTTCACATGGGAATGACGATTGGTGGGGGATGTTAAAGCCTTGATGGTCTATACTACCTGGATGATCTATTAGATCATTTGTTGTTGCAACTTTGTCTTTGTAAATTTATAAAAAATAAAGATTACATCGAGATGGGAGGTAGATGGGATAACTTCTAGATGGCAAAACCATTCTTCCAGAACACTACATCCATAGAATTTGGGGTTGTAATGTTACTATGCATAGTTATTTATACCCTTTTGAGAAGCTCTACATCCTATGGTGTTAAGAACCCAAAAGTATCATGCCTGAACTATAAAAAATGTATTGACTATCAATACATGGTTTCTCTGCTTGATCACTTTGTCTAAGACAACTTTGAGGGCAATCTGTCCTATATTAAAGCCCCATCCCCAAGCCCACTAGTGAGGAAGCCCCTGTCATATCTAAACATGCATGCTTCCCTCCAACCCATCTGAAAATTAAGACATTAGCTAGTCTAAGTAACGATCTCCCCTCTTGCAGATCAGTCAAAAAGTTCACATGAGTCTCTTTCTTAGTAGTAACACTTGTGTGTCTGAATATGTCATAGGGAATATCCCTATCAAGATCATGCTTGTACTTATAATCTGGGAGCTCAGGCAATGAACTACATGCTCTCTTAAAGCATGCCTTTGCAACAAACTGGACAAACCTCATCAACTAAAAATAAATGAATCATAAGACGATATCTGAGGATAATATGATACTCCACTAGTGACATATGTAGGCCTAACCCATCGATAGGGACAAAAAAATGTTGAGCATGATCAGCTTGCAGACACTGAAAAATTACGTTCTTTTTAACGATCATGCCAAAGTTCTTCTACGTCTTCAACAATTTTACTAAAAAGGACACTTGCCAAAGTATTTTGAGCTTTAAGGGGGACGATGTTCTTGTTAGTAAAACTATTGAGGTCAAAAGTTTGAGTCGTGAACGAAGGGAATCTAAAGCTCCATCAAATCTACTCTGCTTCTTACTAGCACAGACTTGTGCACCTTCCCTTTCTACGTTTGCTAATTTTTCCCACTTGTATTGAATTTGAAGCTTGCCACATGGGCAAGTAAACTCATGTGGCTTTTCTCAAGAAAACTTCATTATCTGGTACCACATGTTTTGATTTGATATTGTTAACATATATTCCTGTTTTATATATTCTGTTAATTGTTTTGTTATTTCCATATTATATGTGGACCTCTCTGTAATTGTTTCAATGTTATATATATGAGGGTGCACACATTGTGCAACCCTACGCTTCCCAAAACTGCTTTGTGTTTGACATGGTACCAGAGCAGTAGATCCAGTCGGCCGTCACCCTCCCTTCCCTACCCTCTCTCTCCGGCCGCCCCGCCCCCCCCGCCGGCCAGCAGCAGGGCCGTCGCCGGCTCAGCAGCAGCCGCCGTCGGCCGGGCAGGCCAGCCGCAGCCGTCGCCGGGCGGGCAGCATGCCGGCTTCCAGCCGCCGGTCGGTCTCCTCTCCGCCGCAGGGGGCTAGTGTGCCTCCGCGGCCGTTTGCCACCGGGCAGTTGGCTACGTGAAGGTCCGGTGGCTTGAACTGACGTAGACCGTTTTTCGGTCCTGTGCCTGCCTGCCCGTGTAGACCTTTGTGTCGCCGGGCTTTGTTCTGCGCTTCGGCGTAGACCGTATGTGAGAGGTCTTCTCCGTGTTCTTTGTGCCTACTGTGCCTGTCTGACGGTGTAGCCCGTCTCCTGCCTGCTCGTGCCTATTCCTACTGTGCCTTCTGCTCCCATGGCGTCCTCGCATGATGACTTCCGCCGTCAGGTTACCACTGTGAAGCTTGATGGGCGCAACTATCCACACTGGGTCTGCTCCATGACGATCTATGCCAGATCCCAGGGCAAGTACTCACATCTTATCCGTGCGGGTCCGACAGCACCCGCAGAGGACGCTGATGCTAAAGATGTGAAGGCGTATGACGATTGGGTTCGTGATGACTACACCGTGATGACCTGGATTCTCAACAGCAGCATTGAGAAGATCAGCGTCACACTTCTTCACCTGCCTACGGCGAAGCAGATGTGGGATCAGCTCGTCGGTACTTACTCGCATAGTCAGAACCCCATCAGAACCCCAAGAAGGTGTTTGACATCACCAAGCAGCTGGGACGTCTACAGTTCACAGGGACAGACATTGCGGATTACTTCTCTGACTTCACTGGATTATGGGGTGAACTGGAATCCTATCACCCTCTCTCCACGGACTTGGCTACTATGCAGCGTCAGCGCCAAGAGCTTCAGTTGGTTCAGTTTCTCTGTGGATTGCCCGAGTCATATGCTGGAGTTGTGGACCAGATCTTAGCGAGTGACCCTCTGCCGTCACTACAGAGTGCCTACAAACGCCTTCAGCGTTTGCCTTCGTCTTCCTCTTCTCTGACTACTGATGTTGGAGACTCTTCGGCCCTTGCTGCAGCTTCTGGTCGTGGCCGGGGTCGTGGCCGTGGTCGTTTTACTGAGAGCCGTCCTCCCCTGGGTGGAGGACGAGGACAGGCTGCTCCTGGTCGTGGAGCCTCTTCTACTGCCCCTACTGCTGGTGCGCGTCCTCAGTCAGGACAACGCCTTTGTACCTTCTGTGGCCGGTCCAACCATATTGAAGAAAAATGCTGGGAGAAATATGGTAAGCCGGCGTGGGCCAATGCAGCTGCGGACTCCACTACTACTGCTTCAGAGGGAACGACTCAGCCTACTGACTCTGCCTCCTCGGGTGCGACTTTTGACTACATCCGTGCTGAGGTGAAGCGTCTTCTTCTTGAGCGAGCTGGTGCGTCGTCTCAAGCATCGACTAGTGGAGCTCATGCTGCCACTTATTCTGGTTATGACACTGCCTTCCTGAGCTCTTCCTCTACTCCTGGTAATACTAAGTGGGTCATCGACTCCGGTGCCTCTTCGCATATTTCTGGAAATAGATCACTGTTTCACAAATTATTTAAACCTGCTAGACCCTCTTCTGTCATGTTGGCTGATGGTTCCAAGTCTGCAGTGTCTGGAGTAGGGGATATTGCTTCTGACTTTTTGTTGAAATCTGCCTTATATGTGCCGCGATTTCCTTTGAATCTGTTGTTTGTTAGCAAGATATTGCGGAGCTTACAGTGTAGTCTGACTTTTATTCCTGGTTCTTGTGTTTTTCAGGACCTTCGCACGAGGATGAAGATTGGTGGGGGGTATGAAGGTGCTGATGGACTCTTCTATCTGGATCATTTGCCCAAAGCAGCTAAAGCATATGTGACTTCTGCATTATCTACCTCAGTTTTTGCATTACAGTGGCACTACCGGCTGGGCCATCCCTCATCTGAAAAGCTTCGATATTTAGTGTTTGATCTTGGCATTTGTCGTTTTCAGTGCGAGTCATGTCAACTTGGAAAACAGACTAGAGCTGTTTATCCTAGCCGCAGTCAAATTAGCAGTAAAAATATATTTGATATAGTGCATTCTGATGTATGGGGACCTTGTCATGTGCCTAGTTTATCTGGTCATAAGTATTTTATTCTGTTTATTGATGATTTTTCACGGACTACTTGGTTGTTTATGATGAAAAGTAGGTCCGAAGTCTTGTCTGTTATCAAGTTCTTCTTTGCTGAAATAAAAACTCAATATGGTATGCCTGTCAAAATTTTTCATACTGATAATGCACTGGAATTTGTTAAAAAAGATGTGGATGTTTTTTGTAAATCTGTGGGTACAATACATCAGACCTCCTGTGCTTATACACCCCAACAAAATGGTGTGGCTGAGCGTAAAAATAGACATGTGTTAGAGGTTGCTAGAACTATTATGATGCATGCACATGTTCCTCGCTCGTTTTGGCCTGAGGCTATATTGACTGCTTGTTTTCTGATAAATCGAATGCCATCATCTGTGATTGGAAACAAAATACCTATTCAGGTGCTTCAACCCGATATTCAGCTATTTACTGTGCCTCCTCGGATCTTTGGATGTACCTGTTTTGTACGGTTAGTTGGACCTACTTCTGATAAACTGTCTCCTCGTGCTGAGAAGTGCATGTTTTTGGGATATTCTCGTACCCAGAAGGGATATCGGTGTTACAGTCCTACTGTAAGAAAATGGTTTACTAGCAGTGATGTAGTTTTCTTTGAAGATACTCCTTACTATTCGGCTCGTGGTGACAATTTACAGTCTGATATTATTGCTTCACCTCTACCTGTTACTTCTGAATGTGTGCCTGACACTAGTGACAAAGTCACTACTGAGGCTGATAAGCCTCCTCTTATAGTTTATCAACGCAGGAACAGAGTGCCTTCTACTCAAGAAACCCCCCATGAAAACCAATCTTCACCTCTAGAAGGTTCTGCTACACCTGAGGTACATTCTGATCTTGATTTACCCATTGCTCTTAGAAAGGGTACTCGTTCCTGCACATCACACAGTATTGCTCAGTTTGTTTCTACTGATCATCTGAATGTTCATTCTAGCAATTTTGTATATGCCTTATCTGCTGTTGCTGTTCCAAAGAATATCCAGGATGCTCTACAGAGTACTAGATGGTTGTCTGCTATGAAGGAGGAGATGTTAGCTCTTGCTGAACGAGATACTTGGGAGTTGGTGGATCCTCCTCCTCAGTGTAAACCTGTAGGTTGCAGATGGGTGTATGCTGTGAAATATCAACCTGATGGCACTGTTGAAAGGCTCAAGGCACGCTTAGTTGCTAAAGGCTACACCCAGACGTATGGTATTGACTATTTTGAGACATTCTCTCCTGTTGCTCGCCTTAATTCTGTCAGAATTCTTCTCTCTGTTGCTGTTAATCTTGACTGGCCACTGTTGCAACTAGATGTGAAAAATGCCTTCTTGTATGGTGATTTACAAGAAGAGGTCTATATGGAGCAACCTCCTGGGTTTGTTGCTCAGGGGGAGTCTCACAAAGTTTGCAGGTTAAAGAAGTCTATTTATGGGCTTAAGCAGAGTCCCCGGGCTTGGTTTGATAAATTGAGCAAAATTATGATTGATTTTGGGTTTCTGCAATCTCATGTGGATCATTCTGTTTTTACCAAGAAGACTTCGGCTGGTATTATTATTCTGATTGTCTATGTTGATGATATTATCATATCTGGCAGTGATTCTCTTGGTATTCAGGCTACTAAATCTCATCTGGGCAAGCACTTTGCTACTAAAGATTTGGGCAAACTTAGATATTTTCTGGGCATAGAAGTTTCTAGAAATTCTAATGCTCTTGTGTTGTCTCAGAGAAAATATGTCCTAGACATACTGCAGGAGACTGGTATGCTGGGGGCGAGACCTGCTGATATTCCTCTAGATCCTAATGTAAATTGGGATGATGATTCTTCTCCTCTGTTTGCTGATCATAAAAAGTACAGGAGGCTGATTGGTAAACTCATTTATTTGACTGTCACTAGAGCTGACATTTCTAATGCAGTGGGTCTTCTTAGCAGATACCTTGATAAACCTAGACAGTGTCACTGGGATGCTCTTTGTCAGATTCTACGATATTTGAAGAAGTCTCCTGGCAAGGGACTTCACTACAGGAAGCATGGACACTGTTCTCTTGCAGGGTACTCTGATTCTGATTATGCAGGTAGCAGAGTTGACAGAAAATCTATTCTGGGTATTGTACGTATGTTGGAGGAAATCTTGTTACCTGGAGGAGTAAAAAACAAAATGTTGTGGCCAGGTCCAGTGCTGAAGCTGAATATAGGGCCATGGCCCATACTGCCTGTGAATTGTTGTGGGTGCGCTCTCTGTTGAAAGAGTTCGGGGTTGACTCTTCTTCTGCAATACCTATGCACTGTGATAATAAAGCTGCCATCTTCATTGCAAATAATCCAGTTTATCATGAGCACACTAAACATATTGAAGTAGATTGTCATTTTATTCGGGAATCCATTCTGACTGGCAAGATCTGCACTCCCTTCACTCGTTCTGAAGACCAAGTTGCTGACATCTTCACCAAGCTGCTGGCGAAGAAGCAATTCTGCATTCTGATGGACAAGTTGGGCATGATTGATATCTATGCTCCAACTTGAGGGGGAGTGTTAACATATATTCCTGTTTTATATATTCTGTTAATTGTTTTGTTATTTCCATATTATATGTGGACCTCTCTGTAATTGTTTCAATGTTATATATATGAGGGTGCACACATTGTGCAACCCTACGCTTCCCAAAACTGCTTTGTATTTGACAGATATATTATGATGTTTAGGGCCTATGCAAAATTCCCGCAGTCTCTAGATTTATATATTTTATTTATTTTATTGATGATTTTGAGGCTTACCCGGTTGTTTTTATTTAAAGTATAGAAGCAAATAATCTTTATTTGAAGCAATTAAAATACACTCTCTTTTAAAGGACAATGGAGTAAGCAAAAAATAGAATTAGTAGATATGGGATAAAAGAACAGGCTAAAGACAAAGACAAATCTAATGCATAAAGTAAATATAAAGCATAAAGAATATGTTCAATGACCCCCCTCAAGTTGGGGCATAGATGTCAAACATGCCCAACTTGTCCACCATTGTAGTAAAGCGAGGTTTTGGAAGCAACTTTGTGAAGATGTCAATAACCTGATATTTTGTCTGGATATTAGGAGTGGAAATGCTACCTGACATAAAAGATTCACGAACAAAGTGGCAATCCACTTCTATATGCATGGTGCACTCATGAAAAGTAGGATTCCTGGCAATACAAATGGAGACTTTGTTGTCACAGTATACAGGAATAGGATCTGATCACATATATCATATTTCTCAAGGAGTCCTTGGACCCACATAACTTTACAAGTAGTATGAACCATGGCTCTATACTCCTCTCCAGTGCTGGACCGAGCAACCACAGTCTGTTTCTTACTATTCCATTTGGCCAAATTGCCTCCAACAAAAGTATAGAAGAATAAGGCTCTTATATTAAGTGAGTAAAACTGAGTACAATGCCTTCTCTTTGATAGGACAAGAGAATAAAACAATAAACACAATTAAGCAATATGGGATAAATAACACAAGTAACATGTAGAGTAGAGCATAGGTAAATAGGAAATATCAGCATATTTCTATGCTCCCCCTCAAGCTGGAGCATAGATGTTGAACATGCCCAACTTGTCCTCTAGAGTCTTGAATCGAGCTTTAATAGAAGCTTGGTGAAGATGTTTGCCACTGGAGTTTCATGAGGGGTACAAATGCGGCTAAAAAGGACTGTTTCCTGAACAAAGTGACAGTCAACCTCTATATGCTTTGTGCGCTTATGAAAAGTATGGTTGCTCGCAATAAAAATAGAAGCTTTATTGTCACAACATAGGAATATGACTAGTATCAGATATATCAACTTCTTTGAGAAGATTTTGAACCCACAGAAGTTCATATGCCGTATGAGCCATAGCTCTATATTCTGCTTTTGCACTTGATCTAGCTACCACTGTCTGCTTTTTGCTATGCCAAGTAACTAGGTTGCCTCCAACAAAGGTGCAATATCTGGTTGAGGGGTGCTCTGATACCATATAGAAGAATAAGGCTCTTGTATTGAGTAAAATTGAGTATAATGCCTTCTCTTTTATAGGACAACTTGCGTCCTAAGTCTTAGGGTGTCTCCCCTCTCCTATATAAAGGAGAGGACGTCCGGTCTTGTAATCATCCCATTGCATTCAATCTAATCTTATATTTCACATGGTATCAGAGCGGTGAACAGTAACGGCGTGCGGCGGTGAACATTAACTCGACGGTGAACAGTACACGACGTGAACAGTGTGACGGAGTGAACAGTAATTCCTACGTGAACAGAGCGCGTTCGCTCCAGAGGGAAACCTAGCCGCCGCCTCTCCTCCCTCTCCTTTCCGGCGCGCACGCAGCCCTAGCTGCCGCCGCTCGTCTTTTTCAAAGAGCAACTGAGGGGAAGAACGCCCGCCTGCGGGCGGCCGCTGCCGTTGCCATGGCTTAGGCCGGCTGCCCGCTAGGCACATCCCGGCCTCCATGACTTCTCCTCTTTCTTAAAGATTTAATTTTTCTTTCCGTACGCCGACTATCTCCATCCCGGTGCATTCAACAGCCATAACTGCCGACCTCCAAGCAGCCATCTCCATGCCTTCGCCGCCTATCGACACCACTATCACCATCTAGCAGCAACATCGTAAGCGCTGCCAACCGCAGAAGCAACAACCATCATCGCCATCAAGCAGCAATCAGCCACCGTCAACCTGCTACCCGCCGTCCAGAAATATCTCAGTACTACTGACGTCAACTCGGTAGTACCAAGTTCTGCACAGGCCATCTCCTGACGTCCTCAGCATCAGCCTTCATCGTCGCTCGTAGAGAGGCTCTGCCCTTGGCTCCACATGCATCCTCTTGGCATGCAATATCTTCGGAGCTATGCAGGAGACCCTTTGTTATCTCCTCCGTTACGACCAAGTACTACATCAACTGACATAATCCGACCTTTTTTTTTGCTACATCCCGCACGTTGCTGCTCTTCATCACCTTCCCGACTATCTTCATCACTCCACCATCACCTCCCATCTATGTCTACTCCCAGTTATTAATTCTCCCCATATTCATTATGTCCATTTGAATCCTTAATCGGTCATATTTTTGCTAATCGAATCCAAATTTTAGCCTAATCGGATTTTTGGGATTAGATCCATTTATTTTTCTACCCGGATCTTACATTGACCCATTTAGCATAATCTCTCTGGTTATCAGTTTCATTCTCCACATATCACACATCTCCATATACACAAAATTCTCTCAAATCCACCAATTCCTTTCCCACCCACCCATATCATGTGTGTATCCCTTTCCACAGTACGGGGGGTCATATATCCATTTCTCCACACCAAACACTCACTCTTGTCGTATTTGGTGTGCGGGGGGGATAAAGAGGAGAGGAAGAGATGAAAAGAGAGAGAGAGAGAGTATGAGAATAGATGATATATGTATTCAGGCTATATATGTTCCAGGCTATTATCTTCATGGAGCTTCGCATTGTTCAGTACATCTGTTCTCTACTTCCAGACATCATTGAAGGATATTCATTCAGCGTCAACACCGAGCTATCCGCATTCGTACCACGTTATGTACGTCAGGTGTTGATGGTGTACTTCTTCGGCTGCATTTACATGAGACAGATGGGTGCTTCTTCAGATTTCGGAAGCTCAACAAGCATCTGCAAGGTTGATAGTTCATCTAGAGATATCTTCACCGAGCTTCTTCACCACGCCTTCTCCGAGCCGCATCTTTTGTATTAGCATCGCCTCGCCTTCTGCTGATCTTCTTGGGACTTTCCTTAATGGATGATATCTCCTTTCCTGTCAAGCCCCCAAGGCTCACGCGACAGAGTTATGGTACCTGCATCGTATCACCAGCATATCGTCCGTTCGTGTTCGTGTCACGTTATGCACGTCTTCCCAGACAATTTGAAAATTCCGCTACTGCTACATCGACACTGTGTATCCGCATTCGTGCCGCGTTAAGTACGTATTCCAGTGAAGATAGCGTAGTCGTGGTATTGATGATCGTCTACTCCAAGTGGCGAATCACTGCTGCAATATTCAAGTTCCATTTCAGATGTTCTTCATTCCAGATGCACTCCAAAAGACCTTCATCAAAGCTCGAGGATCTCCAACCTGCAGAATACAATTTCAAAGGAAAGAGGCGTCATCGTATGATTCATGGGGAGTATTAATTAAGGGGGAGTATCAATTTTTATATGGGGAGTGATATTTATCTTTTATCTTTTATTTATCATTTCTTTTATCGTTTTATCGAGTCTTGTAACCTCCAAGCTTTGGACATGTGTTTCACCCATGCTCCAGCTTGAGGGGGAGTGTTAGAGAGTCTATAATAACCTATTTAGTTACTAGTTCTATTAGTTATTGGGCTTTTGTATTTCAACCCGTTTAGATTACTTGCGTCCTAAGTCTTAGGGCGTCTCCCCTCTCCTATATAGTCTTGTAATCATCCCATTGCATTCAACCTAATCTTATTCTCAACAGTATGTACAAGCAAACTATGTGATTGGGAACCTTTTTCAAATGATTGACCCAGTGAAATGAAAAACGTTCTGTGCGGCCGCTTAATCGGTTCAGCAGCCCATCCGTTTAAAGTACCCCCTAAGCGCTTGATTAATTTTTTTCAAAAAAACGGACGTTTTTTTCCCACTTAACCCGCTTAATCAGCCGCTTAATCCGCTTAATCAGTCGCTTAATCGGCCGCTCAGACCCATTTTTTTAAGAAAACTGCTGCAAGCCTGTAACATTAAGTAATTTTTGAAAGTAAAATAATTATTGACTGTAATATATTGAACTTATATACAATACTTGTTCTATGATAAGCCTTAGTTAATTTAATATGCATACTTTGTATGTAAGACATAGTAATCGGGTACTGCTGTATATCCAAGTAAATTACATGTAACTAATCATGACATAGATTTTAGAATGCATACTTTAGTTAAATGTACTGCTGTAATTTTTGATCAAGTGATGATATGTAAATGTAGCAATAAGTTAGTAAGGTATCAATGATAAGTCTGCTGTAATGTGATGCAAAATAGTTATTGTATCATGCATATATACTTAATACTTTTTTGTTTTATAGTTGTATAGGGTGTTTTATGTGTGACAAGTCTATTGTTTAATAGTTTAGCTATAATCATTGTTTTATAGTTGTGTTATAAAGTATTTGGGTGTTTAGTATGGTTATTCAGGGTGTTCAGATATGAATAAAGGTTCCAAAAAGTATAGTATATATATGTATACATGTGCATTTTTTTAATAAAATTGTATAGAAAATCAAAACCCGTTTTTTAAAAAATCGGTCGCTTACCGCTTAACCAGTTACAAGGTGCTGTCCGCACGCTTACCGCTTAACGTTTTTTAAAACATTGGATTGACCCAA
This sequence comes from Alisma plantago-aquatica, assembly GCA_963693085.1. Classification (NCBI taxonomy): domain Eukaryota; kingdom Viridiplantae; phylum Streptophyta; class Magnoliopsida; order Alismatales; family Alismataceae; genus Alisma; species Alisma plantago-aquatica. The sequence continues at coordinate 666,416,610 of OY856411.1, read as the reverse complement.
GGCTTCCACTTTATGACGTTTTTCTCTTTCCTAGTTTTGTTTATAACCCAGATGCTTGATGTAATTAGTAAAAGACCAAACTAACTTATTGGATGATATGAAGCCAGCTAAAACAAGCTACTCAGTTACTGTTGTATCACTGATGAAAAGTTACTATGTTTAGCTATTAATTTTGTCTCTGATTTTGTTCTTAATTGTTCATCTCAGTGAGGCCCAATCGCTTTACAATTACATCAGTTAAGCATAAAAGGACGCTTTGATTCCTTCTATGAGCTCTATTATTTCTTCCCCTCTACAGATAATAGCAGTAAGCGTTTAGAATCAGGCATAATGTACGTCATAGTTCCGCATGATGTGTTTTCCACAAGTCTTATACTTGGCTCCTAGTTGCGTGAGGGTAAGGGATTGGTAGTTGGAAAAGTCAGCATAAGCAAACTATGTCATTGGGAACATTTTCCTAACAATTGACCCAAGGCTTTCACTATATGATGTTTTTTTTTCTTTCCTAATTTTGTTTTTGTTTTTTTCCTAGTTTTATTTATAACCGAGATGCTTAATGTCATGAGTAAAAGGCGAAATAAACTTATGAGATGATATGAAGCCAGTTAAAACAAGCTACTCAGTTGCTGTTGTATCAGTGATCAAAAGCTACTGTGCTGAGCTATTAGTTTTATCTCTTATTTTGTTCTTAATTATTCATTTCAGTGAGGTCCAATTGCTTTACTTGTAAAGGCCCATGGCCTATGTATGTATAGGCTATATGTATATGCCTCGTATGTATGAATACTTCGAGCACTGAGATTAGTTTTAGTCCAACTGCTGTATTTTGAATCCAATTAATGCTTCCAGCCCCTCATCATCTCCTTCCTCTCCTTCTGTCTTATCGTCACAAATTCTATATTCGGGATACTTTTGGTCGAGCTGTAAAATGCGGGAATTCAGGAATTATGCGGAAAATTTGGGTTGAAAACAATCAACGTACGGTAAAAATATGCCAACAATTCAGGAAAATTTGAAAAATCGAGGGATATATACATATATACATACATACCTACATATATAAATACACACACATGCAAATACAAATATATTGTACATATAAATCGTATCTATATCTATTACATATGTATATATATACATATATTACATACATACACATATAAGTTTACATATACATAAGCCGACAAGGAGTGGCTCAAGTGGTCAAGCACGGTGTCCCCTAATAAAAGTATACGAGTTCGAATCCCCGTTGCCGCCTTGATGTACCACTCTCCTGGACGTTCGACCTCCGTCACAGGCATGGGAGAGGGGAAGAGAATGCCTCTCCGTCACATATACACACTCAAACTAAGTTAGAGTCTCAAGCAGCATAATACGAGAAAAGAACGTATAGAACGGGCAAAAAAATAAACATAAATAATCTGCAAAAAATATGAGAATTAAATGTAATATTCAGGAATTGGGAGTTATTCAGCTGTTTCATACGTCTAGGGGAAAATTCACGTAAATAATGCGACTTTTCAAAAAGTTGGGAGTATATTGTCACTGTTTGTCTTGCCTCCTCTTTCTAACATTCTGGCCCTCTACAATTTTTGATTAAACTTTTGTGAAGCAATCTGCATCCTGGTCGATACTATCGACACTCTGTCGATAGTATCGAGATCAGTTCAGGGATAAGTTGAAGCAATCGGCATCCCGGTCGATACTATCGACACTCATGTCGATGGTATCGACACCGGCTCAGGGTCGATGATGATGTTCTGTCGATACCATCGACATTCATGTCGATGGTATCGACACCGGCACAACGGCGGCTCGTCAATCCAGTGGCGGTTCTGTTTTCTTCATAACATTTATTTTTTATTTCTTTTCTCTCTTTGTACCTCATGTACTTACCCTAATATATAAATACAAGTGAGTAGGCTCAAGCTCTTCTCACGTTTGCTACGTCTTGTAGCCGACATTTGATCGGTGTTCTTGTCGTCTTCTCCTCTTCATTTCTTCTCACATGGTATCAGAGTAGAGATCGATCTAGGGCTTCTCCTTCCTCTCACCGGCGGATCTCTCCCTCTCCAACGGCCGGCTGCTTCCCACCCGTCAACTTGGCGTAATCCACCGGCTGTGTAGAACAACCGTCGGCTACTCTGGGTCTACGGTAGATATCCAACTCTACCGTAGCCTCCATCACAAAGCGTTTGGGGATCTCCGGGTGATCCAACGATCATCTAAAAACACAATCGGAGGACTAGTTTCGTCTCAGCCATCATCCTGGTCACACCTCCTCCATGTGTGATTAGGAAGATCATTTGGAGGCTGTGAATGCGTCAGTAATGCATTTCTCCTTATTTTTCTTCTGTGTGACGTGTATCTCTCCGTCACCACAATCTGTTTGACGTGTATCAATCCGTCACATATTCCGTTCTACAATGGAGGATATCAAGACACCTACGATCTACAACGAAGTGTCACCTATCGCCTTCATTAAGCTCAACGGGAAAAATTATCTTCTATGCATGAATGCCATCCACGCCGTCTTGGAGGCTTGTGACAGAGCAAGGCATGTTGACTCGGGTCCTAAGGCATCTACTGATGAAGGGTATGCTGAATGGAAGCGTCATGACAGTCTTGTGAAGACTTGGTTGTGGAATAGTATGGAACCTGCAATCGCCACAAGGTTCATGTTCTACTCTACGACCAAGGAAATATGGGACGCAGTGAAACAACATTATTCTCAAGAGAAGAATGCTCTCCGTCAGTTTATGATCTATGATCGTCTGTTTGCTGAGAAACAGGGTGACCGATCTCTTGAGGAGTATTTTGGGGCGGTTCAGGCTCTTGCTCAAGAGCTAAATTATTACCATCCTGTGGTGGTTACTGAACAGATAAAGGATAGAGATGATCTTGTTATAGCAAAATTCTTATCTGGGCTCAACTCGGCTTGTAGCTCCGCTCGGAGCGTTAATCTGGCTACTGATAAACTACCTAGTCTTGTGGAGGCTTATTCAAGGATCCAACAATCTTTATTTGAGTCTGCTTCCTTTGTTTCTGATATATCTTCTGGAGAATCTCATGCTTCTGTTGCTGCTGCGGTACGAGGAGGACGACCCGATATGGGCAGAGGGCGTGGGACACGTCCTAAGTGTACCTTTTGTGACAAACTAGGACATACAGTGGAGAAGTGTTGGTAGAAACATGGGAGACCTGCTGCACCACCTGTGGGAGCAACACATTGTGCCACCACCACAGGATCCTCATCCTCTACAACTGTGGGTACTACCTGTTGGGTTTTAGGGGAGACAGAGAAGGCAGTGGAAACAAAAATTTTCTCCCCAACCCATACTGAGGAAACGCGTCAACGTCTATATAATAGGAAAGGATGGTTTGTGGAATCATACCTTGTCCCGAGGCTTGCTCGGCGACAATACCTCGCGCAATGCGCGGTCTTCAACTCCGGTCTTGGACGGTGTCTGTGCAGCTCCTGGTCGCACCGGGACTGACGACTCCTCCTCCTACCGGACTGTCGGATGACAGTTGTCCTCCTGAGCGGCAGTGTCCTCCCGCCTCCGTAGTAGTCCACACGGACCACCTGGAACTCCACTCTCCTTGTCCCACAAGGAAGTGGAAGGAGTCGCACCCTCCTGTTGACGTACGAGTCGCCAACACACTCTCCTGCTACCAGTTGCAACTGCAGTTGTCCTTCCCTTGCTGCACCTCCCTTTTGCGGGAAGCACTTGCTCGGGATCTCTCATGGTTACCAAAACCAGAGAGAACGACAACTTCACAAAGCAACCAGCTTGCATTGAGTTGTACTTTGAGAAGCCCCCAATACCCCTATATATATAGGTGGGTCATGGGACAGGGTTCTCTGTGCCCGGCAATACGGGACTAAAGTAGGAGTAGAAGGGTTCGAGATTTTCCACAAAAAGAAACCGATTCGCAACTTGAAATGATCGGTTCACAACTGAACCGATCGGTTCGGCCATTGAGCCGATCAGTTGGACTTAAGCCGATCGTTTGGGGCACTCCAACCGATCGGTTGGTGCCCTGAACCGATCGGTTCATGGTCCTAATCCGGCTCAAAAAGACTTTCCTTGTTTCGTTCTCAATTGGTATCGTATACCAATGTTATTCCCAATCGAATTGGGCAATTTGAAACCAAAGGAAAATTCTTGCCGACATGACTTTCCCAACTGGTCGGTTGCACCAGTTGAGCCGATCGGTTCAACTTTTGAACCGGTCGTTTCAACCTGGCATGAGCCGATCGGCCTGGACACTCCAGCCGACCGGTTCAACACCTCAGCCGACCGGTTCATCACATGAGCCGATCGGTTGGGAGCACAGGTTGGGCAAAATCAGTCAATTGCGATTTCAATCAATCCGATACTCCAATCAATGCGTCCAACACCTTGAACCATATGATATTGAGCTATCGACTGATTGAGTGTTTAATTGAACTACTAAACTCCTTTAGTAATCAATCTAAACGTTGCTTGTGGACAAAACTCATCTTCCAGGTTAAATCCTATGTGTGTGACCCTGCAGGTCCATTTCACGTTGGCAGTGAAAGTCCATAACACTTATGACTTCACAAGCAAAGAGCGGTGCCTAGTCACACATCAGTGCTACCCAAGTGAAAGTAGAAAGTTGGAGAACAACTTTCATCCTACAATCCGTGAATGGTGTTACAGTGAATGTATAATTCCTTTGTCACTGATATCCCGAATGAACTCAAGGCATGGAACTGTCATCCTGTCAACGTTCATTCACTTTCTTGATCTTAGAGTAGATTGAAGGAGATATGTATGACATCAATATCACATACTGATTCACACATGCGTGCGCACGCCTATCTCAATCCTACTCATCAAGTGGCCTTGGATATCAAACTCCCTCAGGAGGGACAAATCCCATATCTATCACTCACCCCTCAAAAGCCCCATGTGTCAAAACCACCCAATCATCACCTTTATAACAACCCATGTTTCAGGACTGCGTTTGATGATGTCAAAGTGTGCCCAACGACATGTGTTGAGTGCAGTGATTTCAGGTCTAAGAATCACACTCACCACCATCACTGTGAGTACTGACTGTGACTACCATCTCATGGTTCCATGTGTCAAACTCACGGTGGGTCTGTCCGGTACCTTGTTCTCTAACAAGTATCTATGTGTTTGGTTTGATATCTCTATATCATGACTAATGAGATTCTGTCATCAACCAACACCACAATCTAGTGTTGTGTGTCATTGCTGTCTATCTACCTTCCATAATGACATCCGAATAGGGACATATCAAGAATGTACAAACTCTTAGCATCCGTATGATCTCATCGTTCAGGTCCTCAACCTGAAAGCATACGTCATTGAGTATTGTCATTCTCTAGACATTCAATCTGTTATATCACTATCTCATATGACTGAACCAGAATGAATTGGAAGCTTGCCTTTGATGTTTATCAAATCAATCTTAATGTATCCCACCAATCATCTCATGATTGGCTCTCAGGGCATACATACCAACACTACCTCTGGCACCGACATCACTCTTACCCAAGAGGAATATGATCGGTTCATTCAGGCGATACAACACATGAGTATGGGGTCATCATCATCATCTTCATCGGCAAATCTGGCATCTACTGCTGGTAATCAGGCTACATCTCTCATAGCATCTGGCTCATCCTCATCTTGGGTGGTTGACTCTGGCGCCTCACAGAATGACTGGTATGAGGAGATTGTTCCACACTATTGATTCATCTATTCCTCACCAATCTGTTACACTGGCAGATGGTTCAATGAAGAGAGTGTTAGCTAGTGGATCTGTCTCCCTAACACCCAAGATTGATCTTAAATTTGTTCACTTTGTGCCTGAATTTTCTTTTAATCTTCTTTCTGTTGCCAAATTGATTAACACTCTAAAATGTTGGGTAATATTTGGATCTTCTTGTTTCATATTACAGGATCTCAAGAGTATGAAGACGATTGGTGAGGGCCCTAGGAAAGGTGATCTCTACCTTTTAAACGGTGACAGTCTGCCTCGCCAAATTCCTTCTCCTGCTCCATCCATCCTGTTGAGTGGTTCCCCCTTACTATGGCATTGCAGATATGGACATCCTTCTTTGGAGAACCTGCAGAAGTTGGAACCAGAGCTATCCCAATTATCTTCTTTAGAGTGTCAGTCATGTCAATTGGGCAAGCATCATAGGTTATCCTATCCCAGTCGAGTCAATAAGCGGGCTTCGTGTCCCTTTGAGTTAGTGCATAGTGATGTGTGGGGTCCTGTAAAAGACCAGAGTTATAACGGTTTTCGTTATTTTATCTCCTTTGTCGATGATTCTCATGCATGACATGGATCTACCTTCTTAAAAGTAGAGAGTCTGTGTTGTCTATTGTGAAACATTTTCATACTGAAATTAAAGTTCAGTTCGATTGCAATATAAAAATTCTCCAGTCTGATAATGCTTTAGAGTATGTTCAAAAGGCTATGTCTGATTTTTGCAGCTCGGTTGGTATGATTCATCGCACATCTTGCCCTCACACCCCTCAGAAAAATGGGGTGGCAGAGAGGAAGAATCGCCATCTTCTTGATATTGCTCGATCCATTATGTTTCAATCCAATGTGCCCAAGAAGTTTTGGTCTGAAGCTCTTTTAACTGCTAGTTTCTTGATTAATAGACATCCTTCTTCTGTTCTTCAAGGACAGACTCCGTTTTCTGTGTTGCGTCCCATGGACTCCCCCTTTCTTGTTCCTCTTAGAGTGTTTGGTTGCACTTCCTTTGTCCATAACTTTGACCCTAAGGCCGACAAGTTGTCTCCTAGGTCCATTAAAACACTGTTCTTGGGTTACTCTAATACTAGCAAAGGATACAAGTGTTACTGTCCTAGTCTTCGCCGCATGTTTGTGTCTAGGGACGTCACCTTCCATGAGAGCACTCCATATTTCTCCAATGCTATGAGCAAGGGGGAGCAGTTGAGAGAGGAAGAGACACCAAAAATACAGAATGAGAGAATTGCACCATCGGTGCAGAGTGAGGGAGTGCCACCTATCATTCCGGATTTTGCTTCTATTCCGGATGAACAAGCAGGAGATAGACCTACCATTGAGCATTACACATGTTTACCATAGGGCGAGGCAGGCAAGATCCAGAAGAAGTAGTGACACCAAGTCTCTGAGCCCTCATCATCACCTTCTACTCAAGAGACTCCTACAGAGACATCAAACCTCGATCTTCCTATTGCTGTTCGGAAAGGTACTCGGTCCTGTACTATTAAACATACTATTACAAATGTATGTTGCCTGTCTCATCTATCTAAGCAGGCCCGTGCATTCGCTATTGGGATTGATTCTGTGACTATACCAAGAAATCATTATGATGCTATGAAGAACAGTGGCTGGAAACATGCTATGCAACTTGAGATGTCAGCTCTCTTAAATAATGGCACTTGGGATCTTGTTGATCTTCTTGCAGGAAAGAAAGTAGTGGGCTGTAGATGGGTTTTCACTATCAAACACAATCCGGATGGATCAGTTGAACGATTGAAAGCCCGATTGGTCGCAAAGGGCTACATCCAAACCTATGGTGTTGACTTCTTTGAAACCTTTTCTCCTGTTGCTCGCCTGAATTCTGTGCGGATCATTATTTCTCTTGCTACTACCTTTGATTGGCCCTGTTTCAGCTGGATGTAAAAAATGCTTTTCTCCATGGTGATCTACAAGAAGAGGTATATATGGAGCAACCTCCTGGGTTTGTTGCTCAGGGGGAGTGTTAGAAAGTATGCAAATTAAAGAAAGCTATATATGGGCTGAAATAGTCACCTAGAGCTTGGTTTGACAAGTTCCGTGAAGTTATTCTTCAGATGGGTTTTTCTCGCTCCATGACTGATCATTCCTTATTTTACTTCAGCTCTTCTAGTAGATCCATTATTCTTATTGCATATGTTGATGACATAGTAATTACTGGCAGTGACACCATGGGAATATCTCGTGTCAAAGAAAGTTTGCAAAAACACTTCCATACAAAGGATCTGGGTAAACTAAGATACTTTCTAGGCATTGAAGTGCTTAGATCTCATACATGTGTCAATTTATCTCAGAGGAAATATGTGCTTGATTTACTACAGGAGACAGGCATGGCTGAATCTAAACCGATATCTACACCGATGGATTATCACATCAAAGAGGTGGTTGATGATGCTGAGTATCAAGATCCAAGATATTACAGGAGAATAGTGGGCAAGTTAATATATCTAACAGTCACTCGACCTGATGTTTCTTTTGCTGTGGGCATGGTCAGCCAACATATGCACTCTCTGCGACAGTCACACTAGACAGCAGTCTGCAGAATTCTGAGATATCTGAAAAGTGCTCCTGGTAAGGGTATCACATATTCTAGACCAAAGGCACCTCCATCTACTTTGCCTCTTACAGGATATTCAGATGCTGACTGGGCTGGTGATCATACTGATAGGAGATCTACATCAGGCTATTGTACCTTTCTAGGTGATCATCTTATCACATGGAAAAGTAAGAAGCAACATGTGGTTGTTAGATCTAGCACTGAGGCCGAATACCGTGCTATGGCCCATGCATGTTGTGAACTAAAATGGGTCAAATCTGTTCTATCTGAATTAAAAATTTCTCTTCTATCTTCTATGGAGCTCAAGTGTGACAATCAATCTGCTATGCACATTGCCAGGAATCCTATCTTTCATGAGCGTACAAAACACATAGAGGTTGATTGCCATTTTATTCATGATCAAATCAAAGATGGCACTATTGTGACACCATATGTCAGATCTGAGGACCAACTAGCAGATATCCTGACAAAGCCTTTGGGTTCAACAATCTTTCAGAGACTCTGTGGCAAGCTGGGCATACACGATGTGTACTCTCCAGCTTGAGGGGGAGTGTGAAGCAATCTGCATCCTGGTCGATACTATCGACACTCTGTCGATAGTATCGAGATCAGTTCAGGGATAAGTTGAAGCAATCGGCATCCCGATCGATACTATCGACACTCATGTCGATGGTATCGACACCGGCTCAGGGTCGATGATGATGTTCTGTCGATACCATCGACATTCATGTCGATGGTATCGACACCGGCGCAGCGGCGGCTCGTCAATCCAGCGGCGGTTCTGTTTTCTTCATAAAATTTATTTTTTATTTATTTTCTCTCTTTGTACCTCATGTACTTACCCTAATATATAAATACAAGTGAGTAGGCTCAAGCTCTTCTCACGTTTGCTGCGTCTTGCAGCCGACATTTGATCGGTGTTCTTGTCGTCTTCTCCTCTTCATTTCTTCTCACAACTTTCATCATAAAGACTAAACAAACATTCATCCTAACTCGTTGAGAAATATATCACCTAGGACTGACGCCATAAAAGGATTATAATAACACCTGCACCGAGTTGGAACACTTTGTACTGAATCTACTGATAGTCTACGTGAAAACAAAAATTGAATGGGGTTGTGGTCAGTTTCATGTATTTTTTCTATAAATATAAACTTAGTAATCTTTCGAATTTATCAATAAAAGAATTACACCGAGATGGAAGGAGGACGAGCAACAAACTGTATTTTTACTTTGTAAAATATCAGCAACTTTAGCCAACAATAAATTGTGAATTCAGACTAAAACGAGATGATAATTTCAGCAATAAGATATTGGCAACACAAAATATCATTGTTCGAAGCTTTCATAATACACACAACACCAAAAATATATACTACAATAAACCTCCTAGAAACTAATGCATCAGACATGGGTCAGAAAGAAGAGAGCATTTATGGAAGTTACTATCAGAAACTAGCTATGCAACTGATATACTAAGGGCAATCCTTGACAAGCTTTTAGGTGAACTGTGGCATTGGGTTATCTGGTTAAACTTGTTAGAAAGTATTAGCCTATTTAATTAATAGTTTAACTAGTCTATTATGTACATGGGCCTTTTTGCCCTGACACAGTAGAGTTTAGTCCGTTTCCTTGTAATTGCCCCCTCTCTTATATATAGGACATGGGTGTACATATCAATATACAACAACAACGATTATAATGTTTGAAAAAGGATCCCAATGACATAGTTTGCTTATACAGACTTTTTCCCACTATCCGTCCCTTACCCTCATGCAACTCGGAGCCAAGTGCAAGATTTGTGGAACACACATCATGAGGAAGTAAGAGACACATTATGCCTGATTCTTAATGCTCACTGCTATTATCTGTTGAGGGGAAGAAACAAAAGAGCTCATTGAAGGGATCAAAGTGTCCTTTTATGCCTATTTGATGTAATTGTAGAGTAAAGCGTTTGGGCCTCACTGAGATAATAATTAAGAACAAAATCAGAGACAAAACTAATAGCTGAACATAGTAGCTTTCTGTCACTGATACACCAACAACTGAGTAGCTTGCTTTAGCTGGCTTCATATCATCCAATAATTTTGTTTGGCCTTTTACTCATTACATTAAGCATTTGGGTTATAGACAAAACTAGGAAAGAAAAAAAAATCATAAAATGGAAGCCTTGGTCAATTGTTTGAAAAATGTTCCCAATGACATAGCTTGCTTATACAGACTTTTTCCAACTACCCGTCCCTTGCCCTTATGCAACCGGGAGCTAAGTGCAAGATTCGTGGAAAACACACATCATGAGAAACTACAGACACGCTATGTCTGATACTTAATGCTCATTGCTATTATCTGTTGAGGGGAAGAAATAATAGAGCCATCGAAGGGATCAAAGTGTCCTTTTATGCTTAAATGATGTAATTGTAGAGTAAAGCGACTGGGCCTCACTGAGATGAACAATTAAGAACAAAACCAGAGACAATTAATAGCTAAACATAGTAGCTTTTCATCACTGATATAGCAACAACTGAGTAGCTTATTTTAGCTGGCTTCATATCATCCAATAAGTTTGTTTGGTCTTTTACTCATTACATTAAGCATGTGAGTTATAGACAAAACTAGGAAAGAGAAAAACATCATAAAGTGTAAGCCTTGGGTCAATGTTAGAAAAAGGTTCCCGATGACATAGTTTGCTATTACAAACTTTTTCCCACTATCCGTTCCTTGCCCTCATGCAACCATGAGCCAAGTGCAAGATTGTGGAGAAAACATCATGAGGAACTAAGACACACGCTATGCCTGATTCTTAATGCTCACTGCTACTATCTGTTGAGGGGAAGAAACAATAGAGGTCATTGAAGGGATGAAAGTGTCCTTTTATGCCTATTTGTTGTGATTGTAGAGTAAAACGACTGGGCTTAACTGAGATAATAATTAAGAACAAAATTAGAGACAAAACTAATATCTCAATATAGTAGCTTTCTGTCACTGATACAACAACTGAGTAGCTTGCTTTAGCTGGCTTCATATCATGCAATAAATTTGTTTGGTCTTTTACTCATTACATTAAGCATTTGGGTTATAGACAAAACTAGGAAAGTGAAAAATATCATAAAGTGGAAGCCTTGGGTCACTTGTTAGAAAAGGGTTCCCAATGACATAGTCTGCTTATACAAACTTTTTCCAACTATCCGTCCCTTGCCCTCATGCAACCAGGAGCCAAGTGCAAGATTTGTGGAAAACACATATCATGAGGAACCAAACACACGTTATGCCTGATTCGTAATTCTCACTACTATTATCTATTGAGGGGAAGATATAATGGAGCTATCTAAGGGATCGAAGGGACCTTTTATGCTTATTTGATGTAATTTGTAGATCCCTAAAGGAGTGATGCATACAAGGAACGTGTTTGGGAAATTATCTAGACAAATTAAGAATATATGTTAGGCTTACGATATTTATGTAGGAGGATCTCGAGATGCACATGTATATCTCGTAAGGATGCTATATTTTTGTTCGGAAAATAACTTTTATCCACTTTAACAAAAGGGTTTCATCAAAGACCTCCGAGTGCCCTTTCTTGAACCAAAGACTTGCAATACTGTCTATATGCCATCTGGTCATTCATCGCGAATGTGATTGTTACTAGGATTCCTCTCTTATTAATAGATATACTGTCGGATAAATGTGGGTTCTTACCTGCAAGTAATTAATCTAATAGTGCTTTGCAAAACACTTAGTGAACAATGAAGGGGCGTTGTTGTTTGAACGGAATATATAATTGTGGGTTCTTGTGTTGTTTTGTTAACTTGTGACATTTTTTATGTAATGATTCGTAATAGCTTGTATGCTTTCATTTGTTTGCGATATTTGCAATATTAGATTTAATGCTATGGTAGTTGATCAGAAATCCTTCAGTGACTCTGGTGCAAACCTGATGGCAGGTGGAGATACATTGACAATTTGATCCAAGAACGTTGCATAAAAATGGGGATTTCGTTCAGTTCAGTAGATGTATCAGCTATGCCCCAGCTTGCTGAGTGATAGAACACATGAATAGGCTGAATGAGCTTCTATCCTAAACACTCGGCAATCATGTATACATGACCGATGCCTTTACAAAAACTCATTTCTGGCTTAAGTTCAATTGTTCGTTCTCCTTTTCCTCCCCATTTTGTAAATAGACGCTATGGAAAGTATGTTTCATTTCGTGTTTAACTACGCCAGTTGACTAATGTGTTACTGAAGCTGATGGTCAGTGACGGTGGGAATTGGTGCCTTCACGATTAAGTGATGTGCTCCTCCTTTTGAAGGTTGATTAAAAGCGGTTAATTGTTTGGGTGTGTGTATCTGCGTGTTGTCTGCATGTGCGCACGTAATTTTTTTTTTTTTTTTTTGTGTTTTCACGATAAATGGGAATGCGTTCCTAGGTAGACAACGAGTAGCTGAGCAAGTGCTGCTAGCACTATCTTTTTCCTGATGCAAAAGGGCCTGTTTGGTGGGAAACAGTCAGATGACATGTGAATTCACCAAGTACCTAAAAATCTGGCGTGATTCTAATTGTCACGTATATATATGAACCACTACCGAACAAAATGCAGGATGCATACACCGGTCATTAATCTGCATGTTATCTGGGCCTTCTTATATACGTAATTATGCAGGACTACTAGGAGTTGGAATGTTGGTGGCCGAACGGTCCCTTAATGGTTACCCGTGTTTGTCTAATGGCTGTTTGGCGCTTCTCATCATGGCTGTTGCATATAGTTCTTTCAGCGGTATGTATGGTTCTATTTAGGGGCCATTTCCCTTGGAATGTTTAAAATCCCATCAGTTTAATGTAGGTTAGTTAGCTATGATTATCTACGCAAGCAATCTAGCCTTTAATGCAAGCAAGATAATGATATTTTAAACGACACCAAGATTTCCGGTACTTGAATCCGACGCCATCTGTTTACCTCATAAGCCTTTTTGCATGCTCTCTTGTCAACTTGACAGCTAGATGACCGAGTCCCCTCTTCGTTTCTTTCTAAACGAAAGTGAGGACAGGACTTTCGATTCGTCCTGCGTCCCCGACAAAAGACAACCTATGCTACAAAAAGTACGGTAATGATACTTCACAGAAATGTTCTACACTATCCAATATACGGGCTGCTGTGTTGCAAATCGGCGGCGGTACAAGAGGAGGACTTGCAAAACCGCGTCAGCAATGCCGTTTCCAAGACTTGAGCAAAGGGATATTACGGAGAGCGGAGCACCTCGCGCAACCTCCAAGGAGTGCCGTAGCTCGTAGGAACCACAAACTAGGCGCACAATAATGTTCGGACTAAATTTTTGTCACGCTCACATGCGTAACACGCCCATCACATGCAGCTAAAACCACCGCCCAAAACCACTTCCTTTCCTGCTGTCCACCACTCTCCCACTACCTCTTTTGCTCCATTTAAAAAGTGACATGTGACGGCCTGTATCAATTTTGCACCAAATAGGCCCATTGACGTGAGATGACCATTGTGTTCTCCACTCACCCTCTCACCCTCTTCCCACCATCTACTTGTTTATCCAAAATTAAACCTCCCTCCGTCTTTCTCCCAAAACGAGACAAATTCAACGCATGCTTCTTCCTTTTTGGCGCTTGCATCCTCATTTCTGGTGCAGCCTCCTTCATCCAAAAAAATCATTCTTTTTTTTCTTTCTACACGTCTCTTCTCGATTAACATATAAATTACACCTAACTATTGGTAGTTGATACTCAGAAGCATAAAGACGCCCAAACAAACAGTGTACACACTAAATCATGGCTCAAGGTATTTGACATCCAAAAACAATGGACTGAAGCCCAAATAGAAGTGTTTGACGCCTAAATATATTCTGAACTAATGCAAGCATGAAAATGACGCCTAAGCATTTAAATGACACCCAGAAACAGTTAATGGACACATATAAATGATAATTGACACTCAAAAAATAACTTAGTGACGCACAACAAGGGTTTGACACATAGAAACAACTAAATAGTTAAGTGTAATTGACATTAACCAATAACTTAATGCCACATAAATGTTGGTAATTGACACCCAGAAACATACAAGTGATGCCCAAACAAATAGTGCATGGACTAAATCACGACTAACGGTAATTGCCACTTAAAAACAACTTAATGACGCCCCAATAGGGGTGTTTGGCACCTGATATTGGTAATTGACACTCAGAAGCATATACGTAGCTCCCAAACAAATAATATACACACTAAATCATGGCTAAGGGTAATTGACACTCAAAAACAACTTAATGACACCCGAATAGGGGTGTTTGACGCCTAAATATTGATAATTGACACCCAAAAGCATATAAGTGGCGTCCAAACAAATTGTGTACACACTAAATCATGGCTAAGGATAATTGACACTCAAAAAACTTAATGACGCCCAAATAGGGGTGTTTGACGCCTACATATCGGTAATTGACACCTAGAAGCATATAAATTGTGCTTAAACAAATGATGTATGCACTAAATCATGACTAAGGGTAATTGACACCCAAATAGAGGTGCTTGACTCCTACATATTGGTAATTGACACCCAGAAGCATATAAGTAGTGCCCAAACAAATGGTGTACGCACTTAATCATGACTAAGGGCAATTGGCACCCAAATAGGGGTGTTTGACGCCTAAATATTGATAATTGATACTAAAAAACATATAAGTGGTTAGGGGGCGAGGGAATAGCTAAGTGGTGCGGCTCGACAATCTCTAATTAAGGGACCTGGGTTCGACTCTAGGCGAAAACCCTTGGGGTGCAATAAAGGCCCCACGTTATTGAGCGCGCCGCGGTGCCCCCATGTACGCGGTTGGTTCCGAGGTTTACCCTTGGCTGGGTGGGGTCCAATAGTGGCCGATCCCGAGAAGGGTCCCTTGTTATAAAAAAAACATATAAGTGGCACCTAAACAAACAATGTACACACTAAATCATGGTTAAGGGCAATTGACACACAAAAACAACTTAATGACACCCAAATAAGGGTGTTTGATGCCTAAATATTGGTAATTGACACCTAGAAGCATATAAGTGACGACCAAACAAATGGTGTATGCACTAAATCATGACTAAGGGTAATTGACACTCAAAACAACTTAATGGCGTCCAAATAGGGGTGTTTGACACCCAAATATTGGTAAATGACACCCATAAGCATACCCCAACAAATAGTGTATGCACTAAGTCATGCCTAGGGGTAACTGACACTCAAAAATAACTTAGTGACACCCAAATAAGGGCGTTTGATGCCTAAATATTGGTAATTGACACCCAATAGCATATAAGTGGCGCCCAAACAAATAATGTACATACTAAATCACGGTTAAGGGTAATTGACACTAAAAAATAACTTAATTACGCCCAAATAGGGGTGTTTGATGACTAAATATTGGTAATTGACACCCAAAAGCATATAAGTGGCGCCCAAACAAATGGTGTACACACTAAATTATGACTAAGGGTAATTGACACAAAAAACAACTTAATGGCACCCAAATAGGGGTGTTTGACGCCTAAATATTGGTAATTGACATTCAGAAGCATATAAGTGACACCCAAACAAATAATGTACACACTAAATCACGGTTGAGGGTAATTGACACTAAAAAATAACTTAGTGACGCCCAATTAGGGGTGTTTGATGCCTAAATATTGGTAATTAACACCCAACATCGCCCAAATAAATGGTGTACACACTAAAGCATGACTAAGGGTATTTGACACTCAAAAGCAACTTAATGACGCCCAAATAGGGGTGTTTGATGCCTAAATATTGGTAATTGACAACCAGAAGCATATAAATGGTACCCAAACAAATGGTGTACGCACTAAATAATGACTAAGGGTAATTGGAACCCAAATAGGGGTGTTTGACGCCTAAATATTGAATTGACACCCAAAAGCATATATGTGGCACCCAAAACAAATAGTGTACACACTAAAACATGGCTAAGAGTAATTGACACTCAAAAACAACTTAATGACGCCCAAATAGGGGTGTTTGACACCTAAATATTCATAAATGATACCCAGAAGCATATAAGTGGTGCCCAAACAAATGATGTACACACTAAATCATGACTAAGGGTAATTGGAACCCAAATAGGTGTGTTTGACGCTTAAGTATTGATAATTGACACCCAGAAACATATAAGTGGCACCCAAACAAATAGTGTACACACTAAATCATGGTTAAGGATAATTGACACTTAAAAAACTAAATGAAGCCCAAATAGGGGTGTTTGACGCCTGAATATTGGTAATTGACACCCAGAAGCATATAAGTGATGCCTAAACAAATGGTGTACATACTAAATCATGACTAAGGATAATTGACCTCAAAACAACTTAATGTCGCCCAAATAGGGGTGTTTGACACCCAAATATTAGTAATTGACACCCATAAGTATACCCCGACAAATAGTGTATGCATTAAGTCATGTCTATGGGTAATTGACACTCAAAAATAACTTAGTGACACCCAAATAAGGGCCTTTGATGCCTAAATATTGGTAATTGACACCCAATAGCATATAAGTGGTGCCTAAACAAATAGTGTACATACGAAATCACAGTTAAGGATAATTGACACTCAAAAATAACTTAATGGCACCCAAATAGGGGTGTTTGATGACTAAATATTGGTAATTGACACCCAGAAGCATATAAATGGTGCTCAAACAAATGGTGTACACACGAAATCACGAGTAAGGGTAATTGACACTTAAAAACAACTTAATGGTGCCCAAATAGGGGTGTTTGACGTCTAAATATTGGTAATTGACACCCAGAGGTATACAAGTGGTACCCAAACAAATAATGTATGTACTAAATTATGGATAAGGGTAATTGACATAAAAAATAACTTAATGGCGCCCAAATAGGGGTATTTGACGGCTAAATATTGGTAACTGACACCCAGAAGCATATAAGTGACACTCAAACAAATAGTGTACGCACTAAATCACGATTGAGGGTCATTGACACTGAAAGACAACTTAGTGGCACCCAAATAGGGGTGTTTGATGCCTAAATATTGGTAATTGACACCCAACAACGCCCAAACAAATAGTATACACACTAAATCACAACTAAGGGTATTTGACACTCAAAAGCAACTTAATGGCGCTTAAATAAGGGCGTTTGATGTCTAAATATTGATAATTGAACCCTAAGGTATATAAGTGATGCCCAAACAAACAGTGTACACACAAAATCAAAGTTAAGAGTTATTGACACTCAAAAATTTTTAATAGTGCCTAAATAGGGACGTTTGACGCCTAAATATTGATAATTACACCTAGCAATAACTTATGACACCTAGAACTAGTTATTTGCACACCCAAACAACTAGAGAAGAAGAGGAGAAGAGGAGGGTAATTGGAGGGGGGATGATGCCTAAATAGGTAAATGCGCCTATTAAATTGGAAACACGCCTTTGTTGCGAACACATAAACTTAATTAAATTAGTTAATGGCTATAAATTACTTCTCTCACTTCTCTCCCCGCTTTTTTAATCTTCCATCATCACTTGTCTCCTCTCTTTCCTTTCATATTTATTTTTTAAGTTACTGAAAAAATGAATACCCGTATCATTTTTACTCAAAAGTATATAAAAAATTAGTTTCGTTGATAGAAAATGAGTATTTGTATCATTTTTACTCAGAAGTTTATAAAATTATTTTCACTGGAATCTACTTTTTATAACAAATCTAACAAATTTATTTTGTTAAAAGATTTATCACAACTTAAAAGTTATAAACAAAACAAATTTCTCTCTCATCAATCACCTCTACCTACTACCTTTAAATCATCTTTTCTCAAAAATATATCAACATTAGTCTTGTTAGATTGTATTTTTTAATAAGGATTCTAACTATTTTTATTTTGTCAAAAAATTCATCACGGTCCAAAAGTTATAAGCAAAATAATTTTCTCTCACACCAAATAATCTCTACCTACCACCTAATAAATGTTGTGCCACGTCATCATCCTCTCCCTCATCTTTTTGTCCTTCTTTATGATTCTCCTCTCCAACCATCATTAATTACACCTCTATACTATCCCAAAATGCCACCTCCACATCAGCCTGTAAAATCGATTTTCCCCAACAATACTACTATTATTCCGCACATAAGTGGGCGTAACTCACGCGCAAAATCATTTTCGATAATGTCCGAGTGGGCTTCAAACTCCTCAAAATAGACGTTCGTGCTCCCTATGAATTGGATACTTCTTCCCGAAGCTATACAAAGCAAATAGAGGGAATAATCAGTTTTCGTTGAGTAAAGAAAAAGAAAGGTCTCCGGTGGAAGTGTCCAATACAGGCTGTTCACTATACTAGCCACAATGTTGAGCTTCACAGACCCTCCTCGTGGAAGTATCCGAGCAACATGCTCCAGTGAGTGACATTATATAGTGGAATGGTCTAAGGACTAATTTGGTTTGGTGTAAAATCATTCTACCGCAGGAATTTTTTAACAGAAAATTAAAAGGCATGAATTGAAACTATATTACATTTATTTGAATAGATGTAACTGGAACTCATCCATTTGATTTGTTTTCATGTGTGGTACGGTGTAGATGGAGCATCACATTGCGGGAAATTTGTTCCTTGCTCACCGAAAAAAGTTACCACACATGTAATTTATATACTATCCCATGTGCCAATGCAGCAGAAGCATTGTTTATCAAAAGCATGCAGTGTGGTCTGCATTGTTTATCAAAAGCATGCAGCGTGGTTCAATAGACAGATAATACGACTTGGTATCTGTTGCATCACAAGAGTTGTTGCGGGAACAAACCGTGTCCAAATCGGGCACGGTTCTTTTGAACAGTTTTAAGTACTATCAGAAGCCAACATGTAGTTCATTTTGACACCGTGGGCTGCAACTTTATTAAACCAGATGCGTGGGTTTGAAGAAACTAGTGGGTTGCAACTCACAAACTTGTTTTGGGCTCAACCAGACGAGTCCTAAGTGATGTTCCAAAAGTAATTCCAGGAGGCGGAGAGGGAAACTTGAGTGGAAGCTAAGGTCCTTGGAGCAAAGCGGAGATCATGGAGAGCGTCAGTCTCTATAAGAAAAATTCTAGGCAGCCCCGCACGCCCACTCAGAGTGCACTAATGATGTGCAGGGGTGTTCTCTTTTAATATTTAATAAGAGAGAAGTAAGAAAAAAGAAGAGTTAAAAAATTATTTTTTTTCATAACTTTTATTTTATGAGGTATTTTTTGACGAAACAAATACCATTAGATTCTTTAAAAAATACTTTTCAACAAGACCAATGTTAACATATTTTGGAGAGAAAAATATATGAGAAAAATGTATAGTCGTGTTTTGGAGGTGCGATATCACATATATTTCTGGTATTGTACATTTGTTTTGGAGTATAGTACATTAGTAAGTATAATATTTGTACTATTTATCAAAATCAAACCAAAGTAATATACACAAAATATGAGTAAAGTATGACTATTATTTATCTACCTGACTATTATTTAGATTTCTTACAAAAAAATATTGTCTAACAAGATCAATGCTAATATATTTTGAAGAAAGAATAATTTGAGAAAAATATGCTACTCATATTTTGGATACAATATCCCGTTTTGGGGGCACAATACCCGTGTTTCGAGGTACAATACGTCAACAAGTGAATTTTTGTATAGTGCGCAGGATCAAGGGCCGCCCCCACACCTCCTCTCCCCCGATTGCTGCTCACCTCAGACACGAGGTTCAACTGGGGGGTGGGGTCGGCATTCCTACGTGCTCCTCCTTGCCCCCGGCCCGTTATGGGGGGTCGGGTCACCCTTGGTGATCCCGAAGCGGGGTGGCAGCTAAAGAAGATTTGCTTTTGGAAGAGGCCCCAGGCCCACTCCTCCTCCCCCTCCCCTTGGGGGGGAGGGCCTCGTGCCCTTCTCCTTTTCCTCTTGTCTGAGACGAGCTACTACGCCTGAAAACCATTTCAAAAAAAGAAAATGGATTCTATTTAGATAGGGGGGATGCTCCCTCTAACTCAATATCAACAAAAAAAATCCTAAGTCGGGTCAAGTTGTTGTTGAGTCATTGATTAGTAAACGTCACGGTGCTGGTGACGGTCGGGACCGTGGTCGTCCGTCTCCGGTTTGCCGGCCGATAAGATCACTGAGATTGACCAGCCAACTGGGTTGGTTTGGCTATTCCTTTCTCTTCCAAAGAAGTCAGCTGTCTGCGTGAGTCACCTTCTTTGGTTTGGGGCTCTGAGTCACCTTCTTCTAAGCTCCGCTGGACGACACGACATTCTCGTTCAAAGAGGGGCCGACCGTACTTGTGATGGTTCCCCAGGATCCAATAAACCCACTTAGGTCTACGTTGCCACGATACTCCAAAATGGAAGTAATGCATCTCAACACATACATTCTCATTTTGGGATACAATACCCATATTTTGAGATTCAATACGTCAGTAAGTAAACTCTCGTATAGTACTTCTAAAATAGAAGTAATACATCTCTATACATACAATATCCCGTTTTAGAGTACAATACCCGTGTTTTGAGGTACATCAACAAGTAAACTTTCATATAGTACCTCCAAAATGAAAGTAATACATACAATATTGAGCACAGTACTTGTGTTTTGAGGCACCGTACGTCGGCAAATAAACTTTCGTACAATACCTCTAAAATGGAAGTAATATATCTTTTTTTTTTGAAACCATGTCACTAGATTTAAAACACATTATAGAGATCTTCCTTACAGATGTAAGGGGAAGCATCAAAAGAAGTTAAGCCACATTCCCCGCCCAACCCCATCTTAGCAAGGTTGTGGGCTGTTGTGTTTGCCTCTCTTCTCACATGACAAAAGCTAGAGTTAACAATACATGACTCCATTCTTCTGATTTTTGCCACTGCTCCCATATAAGTGTTAACCTAGAGGTTATACATTGTCTATATTTTGATAATGACTTAACCATTCCATTCATATGTATCTAATATGTATATTCAAGATTGATTCCAGGTGTTAGGTACATGAAAAGGGTCAAATTACACAAGTCCTAGCTTGTCAAAGTTCAAGTTAAAAGTAATGCAAGTGTGCTAATTAGGAAATCCATCTAAACAACCTTAGAATATTTTTGTAATAACTTATATTGATGATATGACTTGTAACTAAGATGAGAAAATTATGTGGGACACTTAGTACCAAGTTTTAATCACTTTTTAAGCCTTTAGAAAATTGATCACAGGTTGTTGATCGGTCGAGTTACAATCTCGACTGATCCACTGGATCAATTTTCTGGAGAGTGCATCGGTCGAGTTGTGCATTCACAAAACTTAATCGATCGGTTTATTGACGAAATGATATTTTCATTGGTCGGTCGAGTTTCCCCAAGACAAACTCGACTGATGGTTTAAAAATTAGGTTTGTCTTTTAGCCGATCGGCCGAGTTACCTTTATTGAAGCTTGACCGAATGTACTGTACAGAAAACGTAGAAAAAGTGATTCTAACCGTTGGTGACTTGTTTGGATGAAAATAGATCCGTTGCCTTGTGCAAAAAGGCTATAATTTGGCCCTAAGTGTTTCCCATCTCAAAGGGGCACCCCCCAGCTATAAATAGGACCACTTGAAGTTCATTCCAAGGTTGCTCATTCACTATATGCTTGGTCCTAGCCTAGTTGAGAGTGTTGTACCCCTTTGATCCCCTTTCTCTCTCTACTTTCAATTCAAATCCATGAATATGAGTGAGTTAGGATCCATTGTCAGAGAGCTATCTATTGTATCCATGTAAACCTCTCCACCTCCATCTTCATACCCCCTTTCCTCATTGAAGAAAAGTCTTGAAGATCTTCTCCAAGTGAAGGAGAAGGAGTTAGTGTTTTTTAAGGTTGAAGAAAGCATGATGATCCAGATCTCCGAGTGAAGGAGATAGGCAAGACAAACGCTCAAGAAGGATAGGTAATTCTTGGAAGGCCAAAGACTTGAAGATGGAATGGTAAGTCCTTGTTGAAGGTTGAAGACTCCTTGCTCAAGTGGGTAAGTTCCTTCGGTAGGTTGAAGATCCTTGCTTGAGGTATTAAATCCTTGGATGAATGTGGCTTTGTCTTGTAATCTTATGAATGAATATAAGAGCATCAAGATTGCAAAGTCCTAGAGACTAACCACCTCTAGGTAGTGGACTGACTCACTTCTAGTTTGAAGTGTGGAACCACTCTAAACCACTTTGTCCAAGTGTATGCTATCCTTGTCTCTTATCCTTGCTGTGCTTGTTAGTTAGGTCTTCAAATTGGCTGTATCCTTAAGGTTTTACACTTAATATAATTTGAAGGTCTAATATGTTTTGTGAGATTTGTGAAGCTCTATTCACCCCCCTCTAAAGCCCTTGATCCAACAAGTGATATCAAAGCAGTTCTTCTCCAAACTACTTCAATAAGTAGGAGAAGATGGATAATTTATCACTTGGATCTCTCAACTTGGAGGGAAACTTCTCCATGCGACCTCCACTCTTCGACGTCACCAACTTCCTCTATTAGAAGAGAAGGAGTCCAAGAAGATCAAGGACATAGCCTTCAAAACTCAAATTGAAGAGATGGTTCGACAACAACAACTTGCACTCATGTCCCCTACTCCTTCCTCAAGTGAAGATGAAGGCCCAAATGAGAATGAAGCTAACTACTCCAAGGGAAAGCACTTCAAATGGAAGTCTTCTTCATCTACTCCTAGGTGCTATGAATGTGGTCAAAAAGGCCATTACAAGAGTGACTGCCCCAAGGCCAAGAAGAGCCACCATAAAAGCAGCCACAAGAAGGACAAGGAATATAAGAAGGAATTCAAATACAAGAGAAAGGAAAAGAAAGAAAGAAGAAACAAGGATGCGGCTTGAGAAGAGTCTTCCTCAAGTTCTTCTAGCTTCGAAGATGGAGAATGCCACCTTGTTCTCATGGCCTCTACAAGTGATGGTGTAGGTGAGGTAAGTGAGATAAGTGAGGTAAATGAAGTTAATTTGCATGAGTTGTCTAAAGAAACTTTTATTGATATGCTTAATGCTAGCCGGTCATCTTTTACTAAATGCAAAGCTAAAAAGAAAAGGTTAGGGAAGATTATAAATGATCTTTATGCTAAGATTGAGATTCTAGATCAAAATGAAAAGACACATCTTGATAGTATTGATACTTTGCAAGGGCAATTTCTTGATCTTGAGCTCTAATACAATGGAGTTGAAGTTGAGAATGATGTCTACCTTAAGACCATTGCTGCTGTTAAGGAAGAGAACCAAAAATTCCAAGATGAGACTAACATTCTTAAAACGAAAAATGTAGAATTTAACCTCATTGATGAAGCTAGGAAGCAAGAAACTTATTCTTATCAAAGAGAAATTCAATTGCTTAAATCTGAAAATGCTAAGTTGCTTTCTCCAGTAAATGATCTATCCTCTAGACCTATCTTGCAAAGTAATGAGGTAGCTAGCACTGCTCTAGAACGTGATTCTTTTCATAATAAATCCCTCTATTTCGAGGCTGACTTGTTGCATGCTAGAGATGATCTTGTTAGCTTATCTTGTACTGTCATTAATCTTAGTGATGATAATGAAAAATTAAGAGCTTTTTGCAAAAGTTTCTTAGAGGAAAGAAATCCCTTAATGCTGTCCTAGAATAATCTACCAAATAAATTGGTACTAGTGGTTTATGATATGATGGGACTGCTCCTAAGGGTAAGAACAAGAACAAGAGTAAGGGTAAGAAGAAGAGTGTGGAACCTCTTTTCTTCCACAGAGAGACTTTCGGCTCTAAGAACCCAATGGTATGTGCTCCTTATAAATGTGATGATCATTATTCAACTTATTGTCCTTACAAGACAAAGGGGACCAATCCAAAGATGAAATGGGTCCCCAAGCTAACCCTGGATCTCAAAGTTTGAGTTGGGAACCGACATCCTTCTTTCATGCATGTCAAACGAAGGTGGATTGTTGATAGTGGCTGCTCAAAGCATATGACAGGTGAAATCAGCCATTTCAACAAATTCATAAAGAAGAAAGGAGGATCGATGACCTTTGGGGACAATAAAAAGGGTAAGGTAATAGGTGAGGGTGATGTAGGAAATGAGCTTTGTATTAAAAATGTTTTACCTGTTGATGGTCTATATCACAATTTGATAAGTGTAAGCCAACTTTGTGATAATGGTTATCTTATTCTATTTACTTCTTTAGAATATTTTCTTCTAGATTCCCTCACTTACAATGTTATATATAAGGGAACTAGAAATGGTAATCTATATGTTATTGTGCTTGATGTTCTAAAGCCTGTACTTGCTTAGTGGTGGATAAAAATGATATATCTCTTTGGCATCGCCGGTTGGGTCATGTGAATATGTATCAAATGAAGAAAATGAGCAAAAAGGAATTGGTTAAGGGACTTCCAAAATTTGATTTTGAAAAGGATGAGGAATGCCAACCTTGCACACAAAGAAAGTAAACCAAGCCCTCCTTCTAATCCAAAGGAGTCCTTAGTACCAAAAGAGCTCTTGAGCTTCTTCATATTGTTCTATTCAGATCCATGAGAACTCAAACACTTTGTGGCTCCAAGTATTGTCTTGTAATTGTCGATGATTTCTCTTGCTATACTTAGACATTCTTTCTCGTATCTAAAAGTGATACTCTAGATGTTTTTTTGAGCTTTTGTAAATGAGTTGAAAATGAAGCTTCTTGCCAGATTGTTTCTATCCATAGTGACCATGGGGGAGAGTTTGAAAATGATCTTTTTGTGTACTTTTGTGAAGAATCTGGTTACTCACACAATTTCTCTTCTCCTCGTACGCCTCAATAAAATGGGGTAGTAGATAGAAAGAATAGGTCGCTATAGGAGATGGCTAGGGTCATGCTTCTAGAGTATGACACTCCAAAGAAGTTTTGGGATGAAGCTGTTAGCACCTCATGCTTTGTGCAAAACCAAGTTTTTACACATCCATCTTTGAAGAAAACCCCCTATGAGTTATGGCGTGGTAGAAAGCCATCCATCGACTTCTTTCACACTTTGTTTTATTTTGAACACAAAGGATTCTCTCGATAAGTTTGATCTGAAATCGTACAAGGCTTTCTTCCTAGGCTATAGAACTACAAGTAGGGCTTATAGAGTTTTCAATATTGAACTATCTAAAATTGAAGAGTCCATTAATGTAAAATTTATTGAATCTAACCCTGTAATTGGAAAGAATATTGTTGATAATGATGTTGCAGATGACTTCATTCTAATCTTAAAGGACCTCAACATCGACAACAAAGGTAGACAAGTGGTTGAAGCAGAAGATGAAGAGAAGAAAGATCCCACTCCTCGCTTTACAAAGAATCATCCCAAAGAGCTAATAATGGGTGATCCATTCTAGAGGGTGAATACACGAGCTGCCTACAACAAAGAACAAGCAGACAGTGCCTTCATCTCACAGATGGAGCCAAAGAATGTCAAGGAAGCTCTTTGAGATGATGAGTGGATCCTAGCCATGTAGGAGGAACTAGAGCAGTTTGAGAAGAACTGAGTGTGGATTCTAGTGCCAAGACCAAGTGATAGATGAATCATTGGCACCAAATGGGTCTACCGTAACAAGCTTGATGAAAATGGCAAGGTGGTAAGGAACAAAGTAAGGTTAGTGGCTCAAGGCTACAATCAGTAGGAAGGTATTGATTTTGATGAAACTTATGCTCCTGTTATTAGACTTGAATCTATTAGAATGTTACTTACTTTGGCTAGTTATAAGAATTTCTTGCTATATCAAATGGATGTTAAAAGTGCATTTTTGAATGGTACAATCAAGGAGGAAGTATTTGTTGCTCAACCTCCGGGCTTTGAAAATGACAAGCTACCTAACCATGTTTATTTGTTACAAAAAGCTCTCTATGGACTGAAACAAGCACCTCAAGCTTGGTATGAGAAATTAAAGAACTTTTTGTTAGACAATGGCTATGTCATGGGCAAAAACAATTTTCTTATCATTCAAATTTATGTTGATGATATCATATTTGGCGGAACTAATCTTGATCTTTGCAAGGAGTTTAGTTCTCTTATGCAGAGTGAGTTTGAGACGAGCATGATGGGTGAGCTTACTTTCTTCTTCAACATCCAAATCAAGCAAACCAAAGATGGAAACTTCATCAGCCAAGGCAAGTACATCAATGAGCTACTCAAATGCTTTGGAATGGAGAACATGAAGCCGATGGACACACCCATGTCCAACACCGCCAAACTTGATAAAGATGAAGAAGGTGAGAAGGTAGTTGAGAAGCTCTATAGAGGTATGATTGGAAGTTTACTTTACTTAACTACCTCTAGACCTGACATAATGTTTAGTGTTGGCTTGTGTGCTCGCTTTCAATCAAGCCCTAAGAAATCACATCTTATTGCTATTAGGAGGATTTTAAGGTACTTAGCCAAAACAAAAAAACTTTGGACTATGGTACCCTAAGTCAAGGGACTTTACTCTTGTAGCATATAGTGATGATGATTACTCGGGTTGTTTGATTGATAAAAAGTGCTCAAGTGTCACTTACTTCCTCCTAGGACCATGCTTGGTGTCTTGGTTTTTCAAGAAATAGAGTACCGTGACATTATCAACTACCGAGGCTGAGTACATTGCAGTTAGAATTTGTTGTGCCCAGGTCCTATGGATGAAGCAAATGCTCTAAGACTTTAACATACATTTTGATGTTTCTCCTATCTATTGTGATAATACTAGTGCAATCAATCTATCTTATAATCCTATATTTCATAATAGAGCTAAACATATAGAGGTTCGTCATCAATTTCTTCGTGATCACATTGCCAAAAAGGATATCTATATCACACATGTGGACACAAAAAATCAGTTGACGGGCATTTTCACCAAACCTCTAGCTAGAGAGCAATTTAACTTCATTAGATCTAAAATACTCATAATTTCTTTAGATGATATTGACATGTTATCTAGCTAGTTGCTTTTATTCTATATGTCTTGCTCATGCTTATATCACCTTGATTGCCTAAAATTGCTAAAAGTTTCTTATTGTCATGCTTAGTTTCGCTTGTTTTTGGGCATTTATCAAATTTCAAGTTTTTATCACTAAATTGTAAGGACCCTGACCTGCGTTTAGGGTTTACCCTGTTTGTTTTGCTTAATCTCGGTGCTTTGATGCTTGCTAATCACCTTTAAGTGGTGATTAGGGTTTTGTTGTGCTTTGTTGAGAGTTCGAGGGGCTACTTGCAAATAACCCAAGTTTAGGGTTTTGCGTGCAAGTTTGCCATCTTGTGAGATGTTTCCCTCTCTTTGCTTCCTCTAGGGTTGAGAGGAAGGCTTGGGCTTGTTGTTTGAGTTCTCTGGGCCTGAGTTGAGCTTGTTTGGGCCTTGAGGTTCCGTGGTTGGGCTTGCTTGAGCCTTGTGTCAGCCATGACCTGCTTTGTGTCGCCCAGCAGGCTGGTGTGTCGCCCAGCAGCTTGTCTGTGTCGCCCAGCAGGAGTTGTTGCTTGTGTCGCCCATGTGGCTTAACCTTGGTTGGTGACACTTGGTGCCTAGCTTGGACAAGTGTCTTAGACCTTGCATGTGGTGGCTTGAACCCTAGGACAAGTGTCCCTTGGTTGGGCGACACATTGCATGGTTGTACCTTGGTTTCTCCTCCCCTTCTTTCTATATAAGCAGCTCTTCTCCTTGCCTTAGTCTCCTTTGCTCTTTTGGTCTCCCCTCCACCTTGAGTGCACCATATCCCTCTCCATCTAGCTTGTGTTGGTCGATACACTCCCTAGGAGTTGAAGTGGTGGCCGATACACCTTCCTGGAGAAGCCTGGTGGACGATAGCTTTGGACCTTGGAGCTGTGTTGGACGATACCCCTTGGAGCTGGAGTACTTCTTCTTCCTTGAAGCTTAAAGGCGGGTTGCATATCTTCTAACCCTAACTTCTTTACCTCTAGCTATGATTTTGTTGCATGTTAGTAGCTTAGCTTAGTTCCTTGCTTTTGTATCTTGCCTGTGCACCTTGGGTGGCCGATCCTCCTTAGGGTTTAGGGTTCCCTTGCGCACCTTGCTTTCTAGGGTTTGAGTCTCCATGAGTTGGAGGTAGAAGATGACCTGCTCTTGTGTTGGGCGATACCCTCCTTGGTTTTGGTGTGTTGGGCGACACCCATGTTCTTGTGGTGGACGACATAAGTGGTGTCCCTTGTGCTGGCCGATATGGTGACCATGTTGGGCTATATGGTCCTTGTGTTTGGTTTACTCTTGTTCTTGAGTTGAACGATAGGATGAGAGCTCTTGGTGTTGGGCGACATGATGGTGCTCTTGTGTTGAGCGATATCCTTGCCCTTGTGTGGGCGATAGGTCAAGTTAGTAAGGTGTTGTCCGGTATGGGTTGAGTTGAACGACATGACCATGCTTGGCTTGCTTCCTTATGTTGACCAATAGGCAAGTATGGTGAGTTGGCCGATAAGTGTGGTTGTGTATCGGGCGATACCCCTTGTTGTGTCGGCCGACTTGGTGAGTATGATGGGCGATATGGACCTTCTTGTGTTGAGAGACATCCTCTTCTTTATAGTGGACGATAGACTTAAGTTCTCATGGTTGGTTGGTGCTGGACGATAGCCATGCATAGTGTGCTGGCCGATATCCATGTTGGCCGACATCCATGGTGGCCGATAGCCAAGGTGGGTGATAACCTAGGTTGGGTGCGTGTGTGTCGGACGATAGGCCTTGATGGGTTTTAGTAAGGGTGGTGATGAGTTATAGTGAGGGTCATGTGTTCTTATAGTGACCGTCTCATGTACTATGGAAGTGCATGTTTATGCTCAATGATAATGATGCCTTGCAAACAAGAATAATGCTAATGATAGTAACAATGATGATAATGATAGTAATGATGTTGATCATAGTGATGATGGCAATAATGACAGTAATGATATAGAAATGAAGATAATAGTAGATGACGATGCTGATAATAGTAATAATGGCATCAAGAGTAGTAATGATTTTGGTAACAATGGTAGTTGCATTAATGGTTACTTAATGATAGAGATAATAATGATGATAGTTGATGGTGATGATAATGACAATTGGTAGCAATAGTGTTTGCTCTGTATACTCAACATGACTTTTTATTATACATTGAATACCTTGATTGTTCGTATAATCTTGAGATAAGGGTAGGCAAGATTATGGTATGATGTGCTTAACAAGCTTGATCATCAAATAGTGTAATGTTGATAAATAGATTATCTTGAATGATAGCCCATGATAGTGAGCATATTCCTTATGATTGAATATATGGTTGTTGTGTATCCTAACCATGCAGGTGATGTGTAGCCAAGAAAGGGCTATGCGACATATGTGATGAATAACATTGCCTTGATATTTGTTCTATGAGATTATATATGTAATGTGTTGGTCCCATGATGATGATGTGAGCCTTGAGAGGCAGTGACGGTACATGATGAAGGATTGATATCCTATGGTATGTGATGATCCTTGATATGGATCTGGATGGTTGGCAAGAGGCCAAGTGGTAACATGTGATGCTGGATCCTTGTGATGGATCAGGTTGATGAGGTTTCAATAATAATATAATGTTCTTTATTCTCTGTTACATCTTGCATGTTATATAACTTGGTTGAATCCTGCAATCCATCTAAAAGATACTAATTAATCATAGTGAAATCATATCATGTAGCTTGCCCTGGCCATAGATCCATCATCGTCAGGACTTGGTGATGGTGAAACGGGTTCTCCTACGGGTTAACCCGGAGCGCATATTGTTGAATATGTGAGGTTACTCCTAGCCTAAAGTAAGGAGGTAAGAGTGTAACTTCGGTTACAGACTCAAGTACGTATATAGAGCATGGTGAGCAGACCCATGGTTCAGGATATGTGATGTGAAGAGCATGAATGCGTTCATGGCTCAGAGCACAATGATCAGGCCCGTGGCTCAAGGTGTACTAGCGCCGAGACCTGTACCAAGGCAGGATAGAGTGAGGGTAGCCTATAGAGCTGGCCCAGTGGCGTAGACCGCTTCAGCATGTGACTACGGTCCTATTTGTGTTGTACTCATGTACTGACCACGAGGTGGGAGGTTGTGGAGTCCGACTCTTCCATTGACCTTGTATGGCATCAGTCTTGGGCTTCGCAGCCAGAGGTTGGATTTGAATGGTACGATTCAAATCCTCGGGGCATAATAACACGTAATACAACCGTTTAGTATTTACTGCATAGGTTAAACACGAAACATTGGTTGAGGCCTTGTTTGTGTATTAAATTCTGGTATATCTGCAGGTACTTCTAGATTCATCAGGTTGTGGTAATATGCCTTGTCTGGATAATCAGGTTATGTAACATTGTATCTTATTATGTTAAATATGTTCTGTTGAGAGATATTTTGTACAGCTGGTAAGCTTGTCGGTAAGAATAGCTTTGCTATATATACAGACTGCTCTGGTTATACCTGTTGGTAATTATCTGCTGTTATAGTTATCTTGCTGAGGTTCTGTAGTTGCGGTGGGGAGTTATGCTTCCTGCTGGGACAATTGTTCAATTGTCTCACTCCGCTGGTTTTCAGGTGGTCGAGGTAGACGTGGTCATGGTCGTGGTGTTGCGGCCGAGCAGCTTGAAGAGCAGTAGAAGGCAAGCAATGGATATGCTGCTGTTTTGGATGTTTTGTAGTAAAGTCTAGAGTCATCCCTGTACTCTCAGGTCCTTGGCAGTGTTTTGACGATGTTTCACGATGAGCGATTGATGCTATTTGTATATCCTGCTGTTGGCCGGATGCTGGCCTTGATGTATATGAACAGGTGGTGAACTCATGGGATGGATGAACAACTGTTCTTGAGTTGTGGACACGTATCAGATCCCGTGTATGTATAGATATGGCAAGTTTTTGGTGCAGGATGAGGACTGGAAAGTAATAGTTCCACAGTTTATATGTTTTCCGCTATCGGTTTTAGTTAACTTGTATTTTCATAATCTGTGGTTATGGTGATTTCTGCACATTTTCGCGTAACACCTCGTTATCTTTATGATAATGGGATGTGTTGCCACAAGTTTTGGTATCAGAGCTTTAGGTTCGCTGAGTCTACAGGGATTTAGGACTAGGTTGAGTCTGTTCTTATGAGTTTTCCAGGATTTCTTACATATCTTCTGCCCTCAGTGGAAGAAAAGTCAAGATGTCTGGAAACCATGAAGAACACTCTGCTGAGTACAGTGATGCTGCATCGGTTGATGGAGTAGATGGACAGACACATGAAGATCGGGTGCCTGAGGTCCCCCAATTTAACCCCGCCATTCTTGAACATCCTGCTTACCAAAAGCTTATGGGGCAGTTAATGGCTACAATGAATCTCATGGTTGAGCGATTACCAGTGCCTCCTCCGAGAGCACATGTTCCCCATGGAGAAGCATCGGGTATTGGGAAAACCTTCGAGCGGCTTCGCCGGGTTGGAGCTTCGGATTATGCTGGAACTGCTGACCCAGTGGATGCAGATCTGTGGCTGACAAGTCTCGAGAAGGCTTTCCGGATCCTTGACATCCCCGAAGCAGACAAGGTAAAGCATGCTGTCTACTTTCTGAAGGGTAGTGCTGGTCACTGGTGGACCATCGAAGAAGAGAAGCGGCCTGGTGAGGTGATCTGTTGGGAAGTGTTTCGACGTGAGTTCGTCACCTGGTACTTTCCCAAGACGTACCTGGATTAGAAGGTTAGTCAGTTCGAGAACCTGAGACAAGGAATGATGAACATCACCGACTACGAAGCTAAGTTTATGGATTTGTTGAGGTTTTGTCCTCACACGGCGGCAACAGATGAGGAACGGATCAGACGTTTCGAGAAGGGTTTGAGTGCGGAGTTGAAAACCCCGGTGTCTGCGTTAGAGAACCGAGAGCGGTTTTCTACGTTCGTGGAATTGGTTCGATGAATTGAGAGGACAGTACGGGAGAAAAGAGAGTCTATGTCTCTTAAAAGACCTGCTCAGTTGCAAGGACAGAGGTTTGGTGGCTTTAAGAAGCCTATGTTTCTGACACCAGCAGTGATGAGAAGCTCTGGTGTGCCATCTCAGTGGTCTCCGAGTAAGGGGAAAGGTTATGTTTCTTCACCATCTAAGGCACACAGTTCAGCTTCAGTGGCAGTAACAGGGCCAGCTAGGCCACGGTTTGATGATAGGGCGTGCTATCTTTGTGGACAGACCGGACATCTCAAGTCGCATTGCCCGAATAGGGATGTTGAAGTGACGCAGTAGCCGAGACAGAGTTTTCAGAGGTCAGAGAAACCGCAAACCAGTGGTAGCAGAGGACGTGGACGCGGTCTAGTGTCTCAAGCTGGATCGTCTGCTCAAGGAAGTAGAGGTCGTGGACAGCAAGCAACGGTTCGATTCTATGCCATGAATCAGTCGGAGGCGATAGTCAACCCGCGAGTGGTGACAGGTCAGATGGAGTTATTTCATTCTGATATGTCTTCTTCTTGCTTTATATCTGTTCTGGTTGACTCGGGTGCTACACACTCTTTTATCGCCTATAGTATGTTTGAAAACTGTCATTTACCTGTTAGTTGTAAGAAGGATAGTTTGTTGTTAGAAACCCCTCTTGATGGTTCTTCTTTGCTTCTAGAAGAGTGTCCATCTTGTATCTTGTCTTTTTCGGGACATCGTATCCAAGTGGATCTTATACCACTTGATATGCATGGTTTCGATGTTATCCTTGGGATGGATACCTTAGAAAAGTATAAGGTTGTCTTAGACTGTGGTTCCAAGCAGGCAGTGTTTGATGTTGCTGGAGAGAAGTGGATCTTCCAGGGAGATAGGAAGATTCTTCCGACATGTTTGGTATCAGCTATGGTGGTAGACAAGTTGTTACGACAAGGATGTGAGGCGTTCTTAGCTCATGTGGTGGATATCGTTGTGGTTACCAAGGCGAAGGGTCCTAGTCTTGAGGAGGTGTCAGTGGTTCGAGAGTTTGCAGACGTGTTTCCTGAAGAGTTTCCTGGTGTTCCTCCACCTCGAGAGATTGATTTTGAGATCAATCTGGTTCCAGGAACACAGCCAGTTGCACAGTCAGCGTATAGGATGGCTCCAGTAGAGATGGCAGAGTTGAAGAAGCAGTTGCAAGAGTTGTTGGAGAAAGGTTTTATCCGACCGAGTACGTCGCCGTGGGGATCTCCCGTGTTGTTTGTTAAGAAGAAGGATGGTTCGATGCGGTTGTGTATAGATTACCGGCAGTTGAATAAGGTCACGATCAAGAACAAGTACCCGTTGCCGAGGATAGATGATCTGTTTGATCAGTTGCATGGTGCTACCGTGTTTTCAAAGATCGATCTACGGTATGGATATCATCAGTTGAGGATAAAGGCAGATGACATACCAAAGTCAGCTTTCAGGACGAGGTATGGTCACTTCGAGTTCGTGGTTATGCCATTTGGGTTAACCAATGCACCTGCTGCTTTTATGGATCTGATGAACAGAGTGTTTCGTCCGTTCTTAGATCAGTTTGTTGTAGTCTTTATAGATGACATCTTGATCTACAGTCGGGACAGGCGAGAGCATGAACAACATCTTCGTCAAGCGTTGACTCTTCTTCGCCAACATCAGTTGTATGCCAAGTTCAGTAAGTGTGAGTTCTGGTTGGATGAAGTGGCTTTCTTGGGTCATGTGATATCTGCTGAAGGAATCAAAGTAGATCCAAAGAAGGTGGAATCTATTGCGGATTGGGAACAACTGAAGACGCCGACAGAAGTTCGTAGTTTCCTTGGTTTGGCAGGATACTACCAGAGGTTTATCAAGGACTTCAGTGTGATCGCGTTGCCGATGACAAAGTTGACCCAGAAGGATATACCTTTTGTTTGGAATGATCGATGTCAACAAGCTTTTTAGAGTTTGAAGGATAAGCTGACCAGTGCTCCAGTGTTGATTTTGCCAGAGCCTGGGAAAGGCTATGTTGTTTTCTGTG
This sequence comes from Alisma plantago-aquatica, assembly GCA_963693085.1. Lineage (NCBI taxonomy): Eukaryota > Viridiplantae > Streptophyta > Magnoliopsida > Alismatales > Alismataceae > Alisma > Alisma plantago-aquatica. The sequence goes on along the minus strand of OY856411.1, from coordinate 666,382,317 downwards.
ATGCTTCCAAGAAAGGCTTAGATTGTGTGTTGATGCAGGAAGATCATGTAGTTTCTTTTGCCTCGCGACAGCTCAAGAAGCATGAGGAGAACTATCCAACTCATAATTTGGAGTTGGCAGCAGTAGTTAATGCGTTAAAGATTTGGAGACACTATCTGTATGGGGAAGTGTGTCAGATCTTTACTGATCATAAGAATCTAAAGTACATCTTTATGCAGCAAGAGTTGAACCTGCGACAACAACGATGGATGGAGTTGATCAATGATTACGACTGCACTATCGAGTATCATCCTGGTAAGGTGAACGTGGTAGCTGATGCGCTTAGCAGAAAGTATTCTTCCTCTCTTTCTTCAAAGAAGGCACTGTTGAGTTCTCTGGCATGCCATAGGCGAGACATGTTTGTCTCTCTACGACAGATGAATGTGCAGATGGAAGTCTCTTTGTTGTCTGGTCTTTTCGCATAGATGCAAGTTAAGCCTACATTGAGACAACAGATCAAGGATGCACAACAGATAGATAATGTGGTACAGTTGATCAGATCAGAGTTCAGCAGTGACAAGCGTGATGGGTTTCATGAGTCCAAAGATGGGCTAGTTGCTATCATGATAGGATGGTGGTTCCAGATGCCGATGATCTGAGAAAGTTGGTGCTTGAGGAAGCACATACGTCGATGTATGCTATGCATCCAGGTGTCACCAAGATGTATCATAGTCTGAAGGACTTGTTTTGGTGGTCTGGTTTGAAAAGAGATGTAGTTGAGTTCGTGGCTAGATGTGCGGTTTGTAAGCAAGTGAAGGCTGAACATCAGAAACCGACAGGTATGTTGCAACCTTTGCCGATACCGCAGTGGAAACGGGATCATATAACCATGGATTTCGTAGTTGGTCTACCCCGGACAACTAGGAATCATGATTCCATTTGGGTGATAGTGGACAGATTGACTAAGTCTGCCCATTTTCTACCAGTAAGGACAACATATACAGCTGAGAAACTCGCTCGAGTATATGTGGATGAGATAGTACGTTTGCATGGTGTGCCAGCAACGATAGTTTCTGACAGAGGTCCTCAGTTTACGAGTCATTTTTGGGAACAATTGCACAGAGCGTTGGGAACACAGTTAAGGTTCAGTACAGCTTTTCACCCACAGACAGATGGACAGTCTGAAAGGACTATTCAGACTTTAGAAGATCTCCTTCGAGCTTGTGTCTTGCAATTTCTAGGCAACTGGGATGTACATCTGAGTTTGATAGAGTTTGCCTACAACAACAGTTATCAGCGGAGCATTGACATGGCCCCTTATGAAGCCTTGTATGGAAGGAAGTGTAGATCCCCTTTGTGTTGGTTTGAGTCTGGTGAGTATCAGCTTTTGGGTCCTGAGTTAGTCCAGCAGACGACAGATAAAATCAAAGTGATACAGCAACAGTTGAAGGTGGCACAGGATAGGCATAAGTCTTATGCAGACAATCGCCGACGACCTTTGGAGTTCCAGGTAGGAGACAAAGCATATCTCAAAGTCTCGCCGTGGAGAGGAGTGTTAAGGTTTGGACGGAAGGGTAAGTTAGCTCCCAGGTATATGGGGCCTTACTCAGTCGTAGCACGTGTTGGCAAAGTAGCCTACGAGTTGGAGTTACCTCCAGAGTTGCACATGTTGCATCCAATGTTTCACGTCAGTATGCTGAAGAAAAGTCACCCAGATTCAGGTACAGTGATACAGCCAGTTGAGGTGGAGCTCGATGCAGATGTGACCTACGAGGAAGGTGCTGTGGTGATCCTTGACAGGAGGATCAGGAAGTTGAAGAGGAAGGACCTGGCACTTGTGAAGGTTCTTTGGCAGCGTCGTGGCGTTGAGGAAGCCACGTAGGAGCTTGAGGAAGAAATGAGGAGGAAGTACCCCTCGCTTTTCTCTTCGGATTTCGGGGACGAAATCCCTTAAAGGGGGTTAGCTTGTAAGGACCCTGACCTGCGTTTAGGGTTTACCCTGTTTGTTTTGCTTAATCTCGGTGCTTTGATGCTTGCTAATCACCTTTAAGTGGTGATTAGGGTTTTGTTGTGCTTTGTTGAGAGTTCGAGGGGCTACTTGCAAATAACCCAAGTTTAGGGTTTTGCGTGCAAGTTTGCCATCTTGTGAGATGTTTCCCTCTCTTTGCTTCCTCTAGGGTTGAGAGGAAGGCTTGAGCTTGTTGTTTGAGTTCTCTGGGCCTGAGTTGAGCTTGTTTGGGCCTTGAGGTTCCTTGGTTGGGCTTGCTTGAGCCTTGTGTCGGCCAGGACCTGCTTTGTGTCGCCCAACAGCTTGTCTGTTTCGCCCAGCATGAGTTGTTGCTTGTGTCGCCCATGTGGCTTAACCTTGGTTGGTGACACTTGGTGCCTAGCTTGGACAAGTGTCTTAGACCTTGCATGTGGTGGCTTGAACCCTAGGACAAGTGTCCCTTGGTTGGGCGACACATTGCATGGTTGTACCTTGGTTTCTCCTCCCCTTCTTTCTATATAAGCAGCTCTTCTCCTTGCCTTAGTCTCCTTTGCTCTTTTGGTCTCCCCTCCACCTTGAGTGCACGATATCCCTCTCCATCTAGCTTGTGTTGGCCGATACACTCCATAGGAGTTGAAGTGGTGGCCGATACACCTTCCTGGAGAAGCCTGGTGGATGATAGCTTTGGACCTTAGAGCTGTGTTGGACGATACCCCTTGGAGCTGGAGTACTTCTTCTTCCTTGAAGCTTAAAGGCGGGTTGCATATCTTCTAACCCTAACTTCTTTACCTCTAGCTATGATTTTGTTGCATGTTAGTAGCTTATCTTAGTTCCTTGCTTTTGTATCTTGCATTTGCACCTTGGGTGGCCGATCCTCCTTAGGGTTTAGGGTTCCCTTGCACACCTTGCTTTCTAGGGTTTGAGTCTCCATGAGTTGGAGGTAGAAGATGACCTGCTCTTGTGTTGGGCGATACCCTCCTTGGTTTTGGTGTGTTGGGTGACACCCATGTTCTTGTGGTGGACGACATAAGTGGTGTCCCTTGTGCTGGCCGATATGGTGACCATGTTGGGTGATATGGTCCTTGTGTTTGGTTTACTCTTGTTCTTGAGTTGAACGATAGGATGAGAGCTCTTGGTGTTGGGCGACATGATGGTGCTCTTGTGTTGAGCGATATCCTTGCCCTTGTGTGGGCGATAGGTCAAGTTAGTAAGGTGTTGTCCGGTATGGGTTGAGTTGAACGATAGGACCATGCTTGGCTTGCTTCCTTATGTTGACCGATAGGCAAGTATGGTGAGTTGGCTGATAAGTGTGGTTGTGTATCGGGCGATACCCCTTGTTGTGTCGGCCGACATGGTGAGTATGATGGGCGATATGGACCTTCTTGTGTTGAGAGACATCCTCTTCTTTATAGTGGACGATAGACTTAAGTTCTCGTGGTTGGTTGGTGCTGGACGATAGCCATGCATAGTGTGCTGGCCGATATCCATGTTGGCCGACATCCATGGTGGCCGATAGCCAAGTTGGGCGATAACCTAGGTTGGGTGCGTGTGTGTCGGCCGATAGGCCTTGATGGGTTTTAGTAAGGGTGGTGATGAGTTATAGTGAGGGTCATGTGTTCTTATAGTGACAGTCTCATGTACTATGGAAGTGCGTGTTTATGCTCAATGATAATGATGCCTTGCAAACAATAATAATGCTAATGATAGTAATAATGATGATAATGATAGTAATGATGTTGATCATAGTGATGATGGAAATAATGACAGTAATGATATAGCAATGAAGATAATAGTAGATGACGATGCTGATAATAGTAATAATGGCATAGAGAGTAGTAATGATTTTGGTAACAATGGTAGTTGCATTAATGGTTACTTAATGATAGAGATAATAATGATGATAGTTGATGGGGATGATAATGACAATTGGTAGCAATAGTGTTTTCTCTGTATACTCAACATGACTTTTTATTATACATTGAATACCTTGATTGTTCGTATAATCTTGAGATAAGGGTAGGCAAGATTATGGTATGATGTGCTTAACAAGCTTGATCATCAAATAGTGTAATGTTGATAAATATATTATCTTGAACGATATCCCATGATAGTGAGCATATTCCTTATGATTGAATCTATGGTTGTTGTGTATCCTAACCATGCAGGTGATGTGTAGCCAAGAAAGGGCTATGCGACATATGTGATGAATAACATTGCCTTGATATTTGTTCTATGAGATTATATATGTAATGTGTTGGTCCCATGATGATGATGTGAGCCTTGAGAGGCAGTGACGGTACATGATGAAGGATTGATATCCTATGGTATGTGATGATCCTTGATATGGATCTGGATGGTTGGCAAGAGGCCAAGTGGTAACATGTGATGCTGGATCCTTGTGATGGATCAGGCTGATGAGGTTTCAATAATAATATAATGTTCTTTATTCTCTGTTACATCTTGCATGTTATATAATTTGGTTGAATCCTGCAATCCATCTAAAAGATACTAATTAATCACAGTGAAATCATATCATGTAGTTTGCCCTGGCCATAGATCCATCATCGTTAGGACTTGGTGATGGTGAAATGGGTTCTCCTACGGGTTAACCCGGAGCGCATATTGTTGAATATGCGAGGTTACTCCTAGCCTAAAGTAAGGAGGTAAGAGTGTAACTTCAGTTACAGACTCAAGTACGTATATAGAGCATGGTGAACAGACCCATGGTTCAGGATATGTGATGTGAAGAGCATGAATGCGTTCATGGCTCAGAGCACGGTGATGAGGCCCGTGGCTCAAGTTGTACTAGCGCCGAGACCTATACCAAGGCGGGCTAGAGTGAGGGTAGCCTATAGAGCTGGCCCAGTGGCGTAGACCACTTCAACATGTGACTACAGTCCTGTTTGTATTGTACTCGTGTACTGACCACGAGGTGGGAGGTTGTGGAGTCCGGCTCTTCCATTGACCTTGTATGTCATCAGTCTTGGGATTCACAACCAGAGGTTGGATTTGAATGGTACGATTCAAATCCTCGGGGCATAATAACACGTAATACAACCGTTTAGTATTTACTGCATAGGTTAAACACGAAACATTAGTTGAGGCCTTGTTTGTGTATTAAATTCTGGTATATCTGCAGGTACTTCTAGATTCATCAGGTTGTGGTAATATGCCTTGTCTGGATAATCAGGTTATGTAACATTATATCTTATTATGTTAAATATGTTCTGTTGAGAGATATTTTGTACAGCTGGTAAGCTTGTCGGTAAGAATAGCTTTGCTATATATACAGACTGCTTTAGTTATACCTGTTGGTAATTATCTACTGTTATAGTTATCTTGCTGAGGTTCTGTAGTTGCGGTGGGGAGTTATGCTTCTCGCTGGGACAATTGTTCAATTGTCTCACTCCGCTGGTTTTCAGGTGGTCGAGGTAGACGTGGTCGTGGTCGTGGTGTTGCGGCCGAGCAGCTTGAAGAGCAGTAGAAGGCAAGCAATGGATATGCTGCTGTTTTGGATGTTTTGTAGTAAAGTCTAGAGTCATCCCTGTACTCTCAGGTCCTTGGCAGTGTTTTGACGATGTTTCACGATGAGCGATCGATGCTGTTTGTATATCCTGCTGTTGGCTGGATGCTGGCCTCAATGTATATGAACAGGTGGTGAACTCATGGGATGGATGAACAACTGTTCTTGAGTTGTGGACACGTATCAGATCCCGTGTATGTATAGATATGGCAAGTTTTTGGTGCAGGATGAGAACTGGAAAGTAATAGTTCCACAGTTTATATGTTTTCCGCTATCGGTTTTAATTAACTTGTATTTTCATAATCTGTGGTTATGGTGATTTCCGCACGTTTTCGCGTAACACCTCGTTATCTTTATGATAATGGGATGTGTTGCCACATAAATAGTACCCAATGATGAGTGATATGTGCCTAAATATGTTCAATAAACATAATGGACTTGAAAAATAAATTTAATTAGCTTTCAAATCGCTAGAAATTAAGTTTTTTGGTTTTAGGTCAGGTTGACCATCGGTCGAGTTCCCCCCAGGATAAACTCGACCGATCCATGGCCGAGAGTTGTTCTGAAATGGACCAATCGGTCAAGTTTCTGACTCTCTGAACTCGACCGATCAGTGGGCTGAAGCCAACTTAAGTTGGGTTCGGCCGACTATTCTTCCTCTCAACTAGAGAATAGCCAACCGATTCTCTTTCTTCTAGCCCTAAGATCTTAACCCCATGCCTTAACTTCCCTATCCTAGACCTTTTATGACCTAGATAGGCTGACCTAGACCTTCCCCCTTGATCTACCTTGGTGTGTAAATGTTTTTGGTGGTTTTTTTGGTGTGTTTGCTCTCTTCTTCTCCTTCTTTTTGCCTCCATGTCTTCTCATAGAAGAAAGAGACCCGCCCCTAGCAATGCACCATCCTCTTCTTCGTCCTCTCGCTTGGTTTCGTTTGATGATACCTTCTTTTTCAATAGAGGCTGTAAATAGGTATAAGGACCTTCTTCCTAGGAGTCCTTTTCTGTTTAGAGCCTTGTTTGAGCCTATCCCTAGGCATCAAGATATCATCGACCAAGTGGCGATGTTTCTATCCGTTCATCACCTATCCTCCCTAGCTGAGGAGTGTGACTACTTTCATAATTCTATGACAAGTACAAAAGTAGTTCATAAATTCTACGCAAACTTGCGTTGGAATTACGACTCCCTTGTACCCCCACCGAATACTCAAGTGATCCTTACATCCATGGTCGTCGGGAAGAAATTCCAAATCTCTGAAGATATCCTGAATATTTTCTTTTTCAGGAGACGATGAGAATGACGCCTGGCATAAGGATTACGAGGAGTATTTTGACCTTTTGGATCTTGAGGGTTTCTACAAGAAGAATGAGATCACTCTTCCTGATATCCATTACTACCTAAAGAAACCCGATGTTCCTTAAAAGAAGAAGAGCACCCTCCTCCTCCCTTGATCTCAGAAAGCGTATATTAGCCCTAGTGGTCAACTGCAACATCCATCCAAAGAAAAATCAAATGGATATTGCAGAGAACACTGCGGTCCTAATGTATTGCATTCTAGAGATTTTTGGAGTCAAATAGTCAAGATACATTCTCCACCATATGACCTGTTTTGACTCTGGCACAAATACTCGCGACAACCATCCACCTTATCCAGCCCTGACATGTGGTCTGTTTCAGTTCACCACTGAGAAATAACTCTTCTCTGACTTCCATTACAAACTTTCCAGGAAGGGAGTGTGTATCAGTGAGACCATAATTCAGAAGTCCATGCCTGTCTTTTCCTCCACCACACCTGGTGTTTCACCCTCAACCTTTGCCTCCACTTCCCCTGCCTTTACCTCTACCCGAGCTCCACCTCCTCAACCACCCCGACCTAGCCGTGCCTCATTCGTGTGTCCAATGAAACCCTCATGGGCTACATGATGCACCAATAGGCACACAACCTCCAGGTTCAAGAGCACTTACACTAGGATTTATGTTCAATCATGTCAAACATAAACTTATCCTACGCACACCCATACTCCACCTACCATCCTTTTTCCGGTAGTGATTATGCTTCCTATGCATACCATCATTACTACCCTACCACCGAGCCTTCCGCTGCTGCTCCCACACCCTATGCTGCTGGTGATCCTGCTCCCGTCTACCTTCCATTTCCTACTGGCCCCTTGGCCACTCTGCTTGCCAGTCTTGGCAATTATGCTCCTTCCTTCCCTCAAGAGAATGAGCTATATGCTCTTGGTATGACTTGGGATGAGCAGAATTGCCAAGACTGGCAAGCAGAGTGGCCAAGGGGCCAGCAGACAATGGCAGGTAGACGGGAGCAGGACCACCGTTCATGGTTTTGGTCCTTCTATGGATAAGGAGATGTCTGACCAGGCTGATGCTGAGACTGCTACTGCTGATGATGATGATGGTGATGGTGAGGATGCTTCTGATGATGGTGATGGCTCTGGTGATGAAGGCACTACTGCTGCACCTTCAGATGGAGATGAGGCCTACGAGCCTAGAGCTAATGATGATGATGATGATGTGGACATAGATAGCTTCGATGTCTAGATGTTCTTAGTTTTTAGTCTAGTTTGCTAATCATATATATTTTTCTAGGCTATTTTGTATTAGAAACATCTGAGCACATGTTCTGAGCTGTACTATTTTTATCTTTAACTTTCATCATTTTTCTCGCTTGTAGTTGCTTTTATGAGAACATGCTTAATGAGTTGTAATCTATGTTATGTGCACTCTTGCTCTTTGATCAGTTATCCTATGAGTTGGTGCCATATTTCACCATATTTTGATTATGACTTAGCTTGCGTGTTTCTTTCATCTCTAGTTGATATATGATATGAGATTGCATGTTTGAATATCTTCTTGGTTGTGTTTGGAGAAGACCTGATTATATGCTCTTCCACCCCCTCACTTTTTGATAATGACAAAAGGGGGAGAGAACTTCAATGTCTTGAAACTCAATCATATTGCTATTCTCTGTCATACTGCTGTTTATTGCTTATGAGATCCTTTTCTTATTCATTATATGCTTTATCATGTGACTTGCAAAGGACCATATAGTACATGTATGCTATAATTACTTTGTGTAGATAGACTAACTATGCAGGTTAAAATAATCATAGATTGAGGGGGAGCATTTCAAATTGTTCAAATCTTGAATCCCCCTAATTCACAAGGCAAAGGTATAATATATATATCCTTTCAATATGTTTGAGGAATGGTTTGTCATCGTCAAAAAAGGGGAGAATGTTGACCTCGAGGTTATACATTGTCCATATTTTGATAATGACTTAACTATTCCATTCATTTGTATCTAATATGTGTATTCAAGATTGATTTCAGATGTTAGGTACATGAAAAAGATCAAATTACACAAGCCCTAGCTTGTCAAAGTTCAAGTCAAAAGCAATGAAAGTGTGCTAATTAGGAAATCTATGTAAACGACCTTAGAATATTTTTGTAATCACTTGTATTGATGATATGACTTGTAACTAAGATGAGAAAATTATGTGGGACACTTAGTACCAAGTTTTAATCACTTTTAAACACTTTAGAAAATCGATCACAGGCTGTTGATTGGTCGAGTTACAATCTCGACCGATCCACTAGATCAATTTTCTGGAGAGTGCATCGGTCGAGTTGTGCATTCACAGAACTCACCGATCGGGTTACTGACCAAATGCTATTTTCATTGGTTGGTCGAGTTTCCCCAGGTTAAACTCAAACGATGGTTTGAAAATTAGATTTGTCTTTTAGCTGATTGGTTGAGTTACCTTTATTGAATCTCGACCGAATGTACTGTACGGAAAACATAGAAAAAGTAATTATAGCCGTTGGTGATTTATTTAGACGAAAATAGATCCGTTTCCTTGTGCAAAAATGACTATAATTCGGCCCTAAGTGTTTCCCAACTCAAAGGGGCGCCTCCATCTATAAATATGACCACTTGGAGTTCATTCCAAGGTTGCTCATTCACTCTATGCTTGGTCCTCGCCTAGTTGAGAGTGCTGCACCCCTTTGAGCCCCTTTCTCTCTGTACTTTCAATTCAAATCCGTGAATATGAGTGATTTATGATCCATTGTAAGAGTGCTATCCCTTGTATCCATGTAAAGCTCTCCACCTCCATCTTCCTACCCCCTTTCCTCATTGAAGAAAAGGCTTGAAGATCTTCTCCAATGAAGGAGAAGGAGTTATTGTTCTTAAAGGTTGAAGAAAGCATGATGATCCAGATCTCCGAGTGAAGGAGATAGGCAAGGCGGATGCTCAAGAATGATAGGTAATTCCTAGAAGGCCAAATACTTGAAGATGGAGTGGGTAAGTCCTTTTTGAAGGCTGAAGACTCCTTACTCAAGTGGGTAAGTTCCTTTGGTAGGTTGAAGATCCTTGCTTAAGGTATTAAGTCCTTGAATGAATGTGGTTTGTCTTGTAATCTTATGAATGAATATAACAGCATCAAGATTGCAAAGTCCTAGAGACTAACCACCTCTAGGTAGTGGACTGACTCACTTCTAGTTTGAAGTGTGGAACCACTCTAAACCACTTTGTCGAAGTGTATGCTATTCTTGTCTCTTATCCTTGCTATGCTTGTTAGTTAGGTCTTCAAATTGGCTGTATGTTTAAGCTTTTGCAGTTAATATAATTTGAAGGTCTAATCGTGAGATTTATGAAGCTCTATTCACCCCCCTTTGGAGCCCTTGAAATCCACATCGGGGATGACCATTTTGCAGGCCAGCTCCACCTCCATAAGTAGCGCAGCAGCCTCGGTAGAGAAGACTGACCATGCAACTTTGAATGTTTTGGCCTGAACAACAATCGTTTTTCCTCTGTGGTCACAGATAACAACCGCCAGACTAATTGAGTCACCAGGAAGGTAAGCAGTGTCGATGTTGACTTTATATCTCCCAGATTTTAGAGGACGCCAGGTTGAGTTCTACCTTTTGGATTTAGTATTCTCTGAAGGGATGTCAAAACATGGGTTTCTCCCGTGAGCACCCGCCCAGTGCAGTAACCCACTAACCAGCAGGTAGGGATTAGAATTCTCCTGATCTCCATCTTAATACATACAACATTTCATTTTAGGATACAATATCTGTGTTTTGAGGTACCATACTTCAACAAGTAAACTTTCGTACAATAACTCCAAAATAGAATTAATACGTTTCAATACATACAATATCCCATATCGGTGTACAATACCCATGTTTTGACGTACAATATGTTAGTAAGTAAACTTTCGTACAATACCTCCAAATGAAAGTAATACATCTCAGTACCTAAAGTATCCCAACAATGAGAGTAATGTTCATAAAAGTATACGAATGTATCCTAAAATACAGAAATACTAGTATTTTGTTGTACGATATCCTTTCTTTTATAGTATTGTACTTTTAATATTTTTCTCCTCTATTTTTTTTACTCTTCTCATATTTTTTTTCAAAGTATGTCAACACTGGTCTTGTTAGAAAGTATTTTTTATGATGAATATACTACTTTTTAGTTCAAAAATACATTATAGATCAAAAGTTATAGACATGACTATTTTCTCTTAATTCATTTTTTCTCTTTCTGCCTTTTTCTGTCACATCAGCAATTAGCCTTTCCGGAGGGTGGGAGAATGGGGGTAAGAATGGGTATAACGCCATGATTCTAAGGCCGCCACATTCGTAACTGTTGGTAGAGTGGGCCTTCCAGAGGAACCAACAAACCGTTTGAGGAAGTAAGCGCCTGTTTGGAAACGGCCTGGCCCGGGTTTGGGCGCTGTCACGTAGCGACACGTAGGCCCAAACCAGTCCGACTCGGGCTGTGTTTCCGTTTGGCAATGAGACTGGTTCGGACCCCGTTTTGGGTTTGGTCAGTCCCATTTTCGAGCTTGACGCAGTACAGCTAGAGGCAGATTTGGAATCTCAAACCCGGTTTGAGATTACCCCGACTCGCGTCTCGCGTCTCTCGCTTCGTCCCTCGCGACGTCTTCCCTCCCTCTTCCTGGCGAAGTAGCCGAAGCAGCCGTCTTCTTGGCAAAGCAGCCCGTGAAGTAAATGCGAGGCATCTGCTCCCGACGCAGCTACCTTCGGCGTAGCTGCTTCCTGCCACCTGCCACCGCCGAGCTAGGGCGGTCAAAAGCATGGTCTGCCATGCCTGGTCAAGTCGTCTACAGAGGAGGAAGGAGTAGGCGACACAGAAGAGGAACCCGAAACCCTAGTCAGTGTTGTGGCTTTAAATTGGCGGTGTGGTGCTGCGAGGTGCTGGACTTCTACACAAGCTTGTTCGTCCAAGTGTTGCGAGGTGCTGGACTTCCGCAGAAGATCGTTGCTGCTTGCTCGTGGTCTGCCGACGCTGCCCAGGTCGACGCTTGTGCCCAGCTTCCGCCGCTTCCGTCGTCACTCCAAGGAGAGATTCTGCTCAGGTTGGTCTCTGTCTAGGGTAGAGGGTTATTTCAGTTTTAGGGCACAATGTTGAATAGGGTTATTTTGGTTTTAGGGCACAATGTGGAATAGGGAAATGTCGAATTAAGTAGTAAAACATTTGTGAAATGATGTTCTTTATGGAAACATGTACGGTTTTAGGGCACATAACATATTTGTTATTGGTTTGATGCTTTTCCCTTTCCCATTGTTTACTCTGCACAGAACATATTTGTTATTGGTTTGATGCTCTGGACGAGCATGGTCTCTGAACTGATGTGGTCTGTAGCATGGTCTCTGTCGACCTGCTTTTCAGTAACATTTCAAAGTATCAAGGTGATGATGATAGACTACTTTAGAGTACCTTGTAATTACACTAATTTTTGGGACAAAATGGTATCTTCGACTTCCATTGTCAAAAAGGCTGCAAGGAGCCAGCTTGAATGAACTGAAAAAACGTGAGCCTCAAAGCTACTGTGGTGATGATGATAGAAAATACCTTAGGACCTGTATGAATGAACTCAAAAATTATTCTAGTCCAGAATCTCGATTTCAATCATGCACATATCAGCTATACTTGCTATACTGCTTAATAATTCTTCCCATGTTTAATTTTCTGGGATTATCGAAGTATGCTGCCAAATATGCCCTTAGCTCCTTATAGTGCATTGTTTACTTCTCTGTATATAACCTTCTATATATCAGGACACATGCTCCTGATTAGCTAATTAGTGATCTGTTTGCACTGTATGAGCAGAAAATTGAATCCCTAGTGTGTTTCTATTTTGTTTCCAATGGTAAGAGAAGAAAATTTACTATATAATGTGTATGCTTGTATTTGTAGTATTTGTTAAAATTTAAATAGATTAAATATAATATACTAAAAATAGGAATCTATAAGATGTATGTCATAAACATTATATAGTTATATGCAAACATCACTTTGTTACTTAAATAGCCACATATTAGATTATTATTTCAAAATTATAATAAAGGTAACTCAAACCACCAAATATAGGGCACTTTTGATCATTGGATGATGAGTTCCATGCATGGAGGTTTACTATTCAACTCCCCTGGTCTTGTTAGTGGTGGGTATAAATGTGACCCTTACTCAATTATTGAGCTTCTTCTAATTTGGATAGGTAGTATGGGCAAGATTGGACTAAAAATTCTTAGATCAACCAGAGATTTCAATCAGTGTCTGAATTGTTAGTAAACATGCTTTTAACATACTGTGTACATCTTAACTATGATTCTATTTTGTATACAACTGTATCTTATTCAAAACATGTTTCTTTTTGTTCAAACTCAGGCTAATACCATTATAAAAATTGAGTTACTTTTTAATATGCAAGTAGTTTCTTACTTTGGACCGAATTTGGCAACACTTTTTTGTTCACCTACAACTTGTCAGCAACATGTTCGGTTAGGAAAACACTCAACCACTAGAATTAGTGTAGTTTTAAGCTTGGTTTGTACACCCACCTAGTGATTACTATCATCACTCACTAAATTGGGATCTCCTTGAATCATGATAGTGTATAATGTGATATAGTTTGCCTGTGTAGAGATTGATACTATTCCAACTATCAAAAGTAACATTTTTGGTTTTTCTTTTCCTTCTATATATGGTTGTATCATTGTAGGCCCATCTTGTTTCACATATCTAATTACACAAGAGTAAAGACATGTAACATTAATACTATTTGTTTAAAGTTTAATATTAGTGAGTATCATATCTTTATTTTACACACTAGAGCATACTCGACAGTCCAGAATCTCTATTTCAATCATGCACATATCATCTATAATTGCTATACTGCTTAAAAATCCTTCCCATGTTTAATTTTCTGGGATTATAGAAGTATGCTGCCAAACATGCCCTTAGCTCCTTATAGTGCATTGTTTAGCTTCTCTGTATATTACCTTCTATATATCAGGACACATGCTCCTGATTAGCTAATTAGTGATCTGTTTGCACTGTATGAGCAGAACTGCTCAATCTTTTACTCAAATCTTATGTTCAAATTGGATTGTTGTGAATGCTTGTAGAAATGTTGAGTTTTAGTACAGGCTTATAATATAGTTGAAATGTATTGTTCATTCATTTCCAATTTCATATGAAACAATTTCACATTAGTATATATGTGTTAAGTGAGAGACATGGGGAGATACAGTATATTTGTGTGACCAGAGTTGTTCATAAGTTTATTGATCATTATGCAACAACTTGTTACATCATTCTATCTCACATTGTGCAACTGGTAAAGTTAAAGTGGGGTCAGATAAAATTATAGTTCTACCAATATGAAGAAATTCTATGAGCCAACAGGTGGTCTTGGAGAAACCCGTTTTGTAAACTGGTACCAGATTATATAGAAGTGAGACAATTTTAATTTTAAATGATCATGTGCTACAAATAATGACACATAGTAGGTGACCATATTTTATAGAGGTGGAGTTAGTAATGTAGGATGCCTGATAAGTGACAATGAGTCACACAATAATAATATGACAATGTTATTATACCTCTGATTCCAACTTACATATCTCTTTGATTGTCAAACACATAGTTTACTTCTTCATTATGTATTTGACGCCACCACTTTGTTACATGCCACACTTTTCTTAATTTGGGTCAGTTTGATCTCATACCGGTTCACATACATGTGGTACCAGGTCCATTCTCATTCATTGATATCAGGGACTGACCAGATTCATTTTATAAACAAGCAATAGCTGAATTTGGGTCCATTTTGTTTGTCTCTGCTGACGCAAAACCAGGTCCATTCTCATTCATTGATATCAGGGACTGACCAGATTCATTTTATAAACAAGCAATAGCTGAATTTGGGTCCATTTTGTTTGTCTCTGCTGACCCAAAACCAGGTCCATTCTCATTCATTAATATCAGGGACTGACCAGATTCATTTTATAAATCAGGGACATTCCCTTCATAAATGGTTTCTGTTGTGACTGAATTGTATTAAACATTTACACTGATTATGTCATCAAATATTGCAGCAACTACACGAGTATGCCTCCCGTCGACCCTAACAACCGTATGGTATGGACAAGAGAGTATGATGCCACTGTGGTGACAGCATTGCGTAGACAATATGACCTAGGCAGGTGTATTGATGGTAATTTTACTAGGGACTCTTGGAGGGAAATAACTTCTGATGTCAATAATAGGGTTGGCGCCGTGTTGAAGTTAGACCAAATAAGATGTCGCTGGAAGAACCTTAAAAAGGACTACGTCCATTTGAAGGGTTTGACCAACAAGAGTGGCGTTGGATGGGATGAAGAAAGGCACAAGCCCATTGTACCGGACACCCCTGAGTGGAAAGAGGCCATTGCGGTACGCACACTATACATAACTTTTATCCTAACAAATTGTAACTGTACATGTAAACATGATTATCTTAATACACATTTTTTTAAAAACGTAGGCAGACAGGGACCTGACTAGGTTGCTTAGGCGCCCGTTTCCCCACTACTACGACATAGAGCTAATGGCGGGGAGGAACATTGCTAGAGGACACCATGCAATGTCTTCGGTGGACACTCAGATTCCTGCAGATGTTGTGTCTGAGGATGATGTAAGTGTCGACCTAGGCGCGCCTGATACACCCATGTACACACACTCGGCAACAGACGATCATAGCGTACCAGACGAGCGTAGCGTACCCGCAACTACCGGGAAAAGTGAGGGTGAAAGCGCGCGGCCTGTGGGAATAGATAACCCGTCAGTTGGGGGCAGGAGTCCTTCTACCCATACGCGCAGGAGACGCCAATCAACGCCGCAAGAGCGTTGTAGTCTTTCCAATGAAGTTCTGGCTGAGTTCACACAGGTTTACACAAAGGTTCACGAGTTAGGCACATCCATGATGACCAAAGCCTATGAAAAAGAAGAGTTGTCAAACATTTTAGAACATTTTAATGCCAATTTCCCCGATGCCCCCACCACTATTTTTACTACACTTGTGAACGCCATCAAGGACTCTACCAACCGAAACATCTACCTTAGCCTCAAAAACACCCCTGCAAAGATAACCTTGTGGTTAAAAGACCTTTGTGAAAGGTCACAATTCGGTTTTGCCACATCTGTACCTCCCATGCCTTCATATTATTTCCCGTCTCCGCAGCCATTCCCTTCACCCAACTTCAACAGCACGTCATCTCAACAATCATTTGTGCCACCATTCCCTTCACCCAACTTCAACAACACGTCGTCTCACCCACCATTTATGTCGTCTTCCTCTTCACCCAACTTCCCAGGCACATCGTCTCAGCCACCATTTATCCCGCCACCCAACTTCCTAGGCGTGCCACCGATGTGGTTTCCTTCATCCAGTGATGCTGGCCCATCGGGAACATAATTGCAGGGGTTATTTCGTATGCATTTGATGTTAATTATTTTCCGTCCAAACATTTATATTTCATTGACTGTTGTAATTATTTACTTTCCGCACACACATTACATATCTGTACAATTTCAACTGATTGAGTGTTCTAATAATTTATTTTTCGCACGTTAATTGGATTGTCTTATGTTGTAGCAATTATTATGTAGTTGTTTTCATTGTACATGTAGGCATCATGTCTGGCAATGACCAACCGCAAACACAAGACATGGTCAACAACCTTTTATTAGATACCTTGTTGTGGCCAGTGATTCACGTTGGTGATTTAATTTCCGACTCTATTGCATACTCAATCATGGACGCAGTAGACGTTGATGCCTCCACACCACCTCGTATCCCTAGGTCAGTTAGCATCAGGATTGGCCACAAAAAGGTCTTAGAAATATTGACCGGTCACGAACAAAGGGCTTATGACCTATACCAGATGCGTCCACAAACTATAATGACCTTTGTCGACAAGCTTGAGAGTCGTGGCTTGTTGCGAGGTACTAGAGGCGTCACCTCAGTTGAGGCCGTATGCTATTTCCTGCAGATGGTTGGCCATGGACACACAAATCGTGCTTTGGCGGAGGACTACATTCACTCCGGTGAGACCATTAGCAGAATGTTCAACGAAGTCTTGGACGCTGTTTGTGCGTTGACCCATGACGACATTGTCATGCAAACCGCAACTACATGCACAACAACACATACTCACATTTTACATAACGCAAGGTTCTACCCATACTTCAAGGTAATAGTTAACCCCCTAATAAATTTAATTAATTTTCAAACATCTCCTTCTTGTTGACAACATTATTTTGGTTTATAGAATGCCATAGGGGCTATTGACGGAACACACATCCCTATCTTGGTCAGCAGAGACAAACAAAATCGATACCGTGATAGAAAAGGGAATGTCTCTCTCAATGTCATGGCTGTAGTAGACTTCTCCATGGAGTTTACATATGTCCTCACTGGGTGGGAGGGGTCGGCTGCCGACCAAAGGGTCCTGCAATCGGCAAGGACCCATAGCGGGTTTACAGTTCCGCCGGGGAAGTTTTACCTGGTAGATGCAGGGTATGCCAACACTCGTGAATTTGTTGCACCCTATCACAACACAGCATACCATATTGCTGAGTACCGAGGAAACAGACATGCCTACACCAGCAAGAAAGAGATGTTCAACCACAGACATGCTCAACTACGTAATATTGTAGAAAGAGCATTTGGGGTGCTGAAAAGACGGTTTGCATACCTTAAGAAGGGGCCGACATATCCTATTCATTCGCAGTGTCGCATCGTACT
This sequence comes from Alisma plantago-aquatica, assembly GCA_963693085.1. Lineage (NCBI taxonomy): Eukaryota > Viridiplantae > Streptophyta > Magnoliopsida > Alismatales > Alismataceae > Alisma > Alisma plantago-aquatica. Next base: position 666,364,700 of record OY856411.1, on the reverse strand, counting down.
TGCTTGTTGTATCCTGCACAATTTCATCCGACGGAAAAATGACGGCGACACCATAATGGATGAACTCCCAGATGAGAATTCATCGTCTGCCATTCCCCCAGCCGCCGTTCCCCCGAGTTCAGGTCAAGGTTCAACTCAGGCCGATTCAAGGGAGGGCGAAGTGTTACGTGAATCCATTGCTAATCTCATTTGGGAAACTCGTTAGTAGAGTATCTGTAATAGATTGATTCCCGAATTGTTTATTTCGAACCTGATCAGAATCGTCACATTGTGTCAATATAGGTTGTCTTCAAATGGAGAACGGAATGCCTCATTGTCAATGCGGCTTTCAATCCACTGTACGCGTATATATGGATGCCAAGGATGCACAAAACGGACGTTTTGAAGACAAGAACCCACACATGCCATATTTTACGTGCGGTAGGGTTCAAAATCAAAATAGATGTCATATGAGGTTGCCCGCGCAACGGGTTGTACCCACAATTGCCACACTAACCGCCGTTAGGGCTGCAATGCTTTCACAACTTGCATATGCACGTAGTGAACGTCAACTATGGTCTTCCCAGTGTGCCTTTGTCTGTTCCAGCAGAGAAGACACTGATAGGCTACAAGTAGAAATTACAGATCTATGATCGCGGTCCCAATATCTTCGCCAACGTCTTCACATAACTAGCGACGACAACACTTCCAATGAGGACGGTTACAATACATCATAGATGTATAACATCATTGATGTCTGTCCACCATTCATAACATAAGTTTATCTGTAATAGATTTAACAAACAATGGGGTCTGTCTTGTATGTTATTGTTTTGATTTTCAATCTAACTTCATTACCATAAATCGTTTGACTGATTCAAATGCATGGTGTAGATGTCTATTAATACAACTGAAGTTGTGCGGTGTGACTGTGGGTTAGAGGCAGGCTTGTGACTTAACACTGACGATGTAGGGTTTTATGACTTTGGAATTCTCAGTGAAAGACTAGGTGAAATGTATTACATATGTCCTTCTCGCGAGGTGCGCTTGTACACACATATTATGTAGCCACTGTGTACGTTACACATTCATTGTCATTTGCGTAAACTTCATAATATTTTTTAGGAAAAAGATCGATGCAGATACTTTCGCTGGGCAATCGATCTCACTCCTACAATTGATTCTCTGAAAGATGAGATTGCGTTACTCACGCTTGAGTGCAAGTCATTGTGGGGTTAGACAATGAACTTGAAAGATTTTGTTGAAATTCATCACAACCACCATGATGTTTACACCAACAAAAAGTATGAGCATGAGTATCTAGAACGCTACGTAGAAGAACTGGAGGAACAATGTAGGCTTCTGTTGGACACTCCTTCACCCCCGACGACGCCGTAACGTCGAATGGCGGCCATACCTTTCATTCGCGTCATCGGTTTTCCATTTTATTTTTGTTGTTTGGAAGTTCCCGTGTTAAGTGTTGTTGATTGTTTTTTGAAAACGGATATGTCATGCTCTGTTGTTTGGAACTTACATATTAACTAATATGCTTAGTCATTCGACGCCTCCTCATTTTGTGTGGTAACATGGGATCTCGTTTATTACATGTTCTTGTTCTTCTTGTTTATTAAAGGTAACATGGGATCTCGTTTATTACATGTTCTTGTTCTTCTTGTTTATTACAGGTAACATGGGATCTCGTTTCCTTGTAAAGGAGTATGATCTCTCAAACAGGGAGTTTATGAGACGCGTCTCCCTTCCCCTAACCTGGATGTGCGAGCCATTTAAGATAACTCCTAGCTATGCTATGGTGGGGGTAGGCAGAATCAACTTTGATGTACAGATCAGGTGGTCTACACCTGAAGAAAGAATATGGAATAAGAAAGGTAAATATTTAATCATGGATGAAGGTTGGGCTGAAATGTTGGACAGACTAAAAGCCAAACCAGAATGGACCGTGACCCTACAACCAAAACCCAAGGACGACACTCGCCCTACAAGCTTTTATTTGTGGATTTGTGGTGATGGGGACAACTCTAAATTGCTTAGGTATATTTACCCGAGACTAGAGGGTTATATATCATCTACTTCAGACTCGGCTAGTGATGAAAAAACTGATGTTGAATCTGTTGCATCAACAAACAATTATTAGTTTTTTTGTTTTGTGTATTATCTTTATTTTGTTTATATAGCATTACAAGCTTGTTATGGGTGCCTGCCCACTAAGACAATTTATATTTATCGAATGTAGCTGAATCTATTTTACTTTAAAAATGATGTTCATGTTTGGCTATTTTTCGAACGTGTTTCTTGGTCTGACGGGGTTACCTCATTTCTTGGGGTATTAAACATAGCATGTTAGGCATATTCAACCTCAATGAAACAACCAAAACACCCACATAAACACCCCACAAAAGGGTAACACGCCTGACTCACATCTCAACAACAAAATGAGAGTTCTTAAACCAAAGTGATATAGATAACAATTAAGTTATTTTTAAGTTACTTTTTTTTTAAAACTTCTGTTAAAAACGGCGTCACAAGGCCACATTTATAACAACAGTTCTGCGAGAATATGACAGATTCAGCTAATCCTGCCTACAGTTGCCAAACAGAATCAGACTAAACTCAGCCTGCACAGCCAAACAGAATCAGCTTGAAACGAGTCTGAAATGAGTCCAGCCCCCCAGAATGAGACTGGTTTGCCAAACAGAATCAGACTGGTTTGCCAAACAGAATCAGACTCCAGCAAGCCTAAACCCGTCCAAGCCAGGCAGGCTTGCATAAAGCCAGTCCCGAACCAAACAGGGGCTAAGGCGCGGAGCCATGCTAGGAACCTGCATAATCCACAAGTTCATGGTCCGCACTGTCGCTGACGAGCTGGCGGCCACAGCCAAGACCGACGGGTACCGCGCACCGGAGCTGCAGCGAATGAGCAAGTGCTGCGCCAGGACCGACGGTTACGCGTTCGGTATATTCCTCCTTGAGATCCTCATGGGGTGGAGGCCCGGGAAGGACGACCGGACGGGGCAGACGGCGGACCTACCTGCTGCCGTGAAGGTGGTTGTGTTGGAGGAGACCACGATGGAAGTGTTCGATGTGGAGGTGCTCAAAGGGGTAAGGAGTCCCATGGAGGACGGGATGCTACACGCACTAAAGCTCGCAATGGGGTACTGCACGCCTGTTCCAGCAGTGCGGCCGGACATTGGGGAGGTGGTCAGGCAGCTTGAGGAGAATAGGCCTCGGAACAGTTCTGCTCTGTATAGCCCCACGGACAGGAGCAAGATAGGTACTCCGTTCTAGGTAATCGTGGTTGACCCAGATGAAGAAAGGTTCCTGCTTTATGCGATAGCTAGCTTGCTTCTGGATGCTTGGTCCAACCAGCCTGCTAATTTGCTGCTCAACACGACAAGCATCTGAAAACGCCAAGAAGTTGGCGCCTTTGTTTGAAAACGCCAAAAAGTTGGCGTCTTTGTTCTAAAACGCCGAAAAGTTGGCGCTTTTTGACTAAAACGCCTCATTTTTGGCGCTTTCACCTGAAGGTGTTTTTACTTGAAAACGCCAGAAAGCTTGGCGCCTTTGGTCCCGGGAACAAGAAATACGTCAATATTTTGACGCTTTCACCGGAAAGTGGGCTATTATAGGAAATAAGATTGCTTTGGTGCTATAGGTGTATATATTTTTACTAAACTGTGTTATTTTGGTTTTTTATCCATCCTATAATGCACATGGCCAGGTCCACTGGTCCAGTAAGGTAAAAACCCGAGGCCGAAGTACCATAACTACTCTGCCAGTGAGAGAGAGAGAGGTGATTCAATTCTCAATGGAGAAAATTTCTCCAAGAAATTCCTTGCTTTACCATCAACAGGGATGGCTATCCACCATGTTTCCACATGAAAGTACCGATCGAAGCCAAGGCCAGCACCGTGGATGACCAAATCCACTGCGCATAGAGAGATCTAGAATGGTTGTCTAAAGGAGCTGCTTAGCATTGTGAAGGAAGAAGCGACCTAACTCACCTAGGGTTCATATTGGCTGATCAGACTCGCTGGGGGGAATGATGTCCAAGACTTATAATTAGATCGATGCCTTATCGGTAATTATTGCCTGCGATTCCGTCGATCTCCAAGAGCAAATATAATGCTTGAGGTCTTTTGCTTCTAATGTTAGGTCGTAAAGCTTCAGGATTTTTAAAGTAGACCAGATCACCTGTCTGTTCCTGAACGGGGTACACGTCACGCCATCCAAGGATCCATCTCGTGTGGACCGAGACAAAGGGGTGATTTGTTCATCAGTTTCTTCCAATTCAGCGAAACATAAAAACCTTTTCTCGTGTAGTGGGGGGATTCCGGGCATTTGCAAGAGAAGTATTCCAATATCTGCATTGACAGAATTAGGCACGGTGGAAGTTCCTGTGAGAACTTTCAATCTGATGACTTTCAACAAGGCAACATCATGTATGTCGTCCAGCAGCTTCAAGTCAAGTGGTCGAGTAACTCTCTTCAAACTAATTTAGTGGTTATAGTTTTTCTCTTCTTCCATCGCTTGGCGCCCACCAAAGAAAAGGCATGAAGGCTTTCTCTATTTTTTCCAGCGCCACTGTCCCGGTATATAATACAGGATATGTTGAAAGACAATGAGACCTAGCACAGAGTATCTGGGGTATATAATACAGGATATCTTGAAGGGAACTTGGGTTGAAAGCGGAGGAAGGGCTCGTGAAATACCTTACCAAGGATATGTAACACATCCTCCCCTCATAAACGTGACGTGAAAATGAAATATCATACAAGACCGCGACAGTTCTATACGATTGAAGCCAAGATGCCCTTATAAAGTGGGATCTAGTGAGAGGGTGCTTTTTCAACTATAGGTGAATGCGCAACTTAAATCAGAATTTCCGTTGTAATTTTGGTCTGTGCCATATGATACAACTAGCAGCCTCCGCACTTAGCCATGGACAGTGGACAACCATTGAAAAGGTTGCCAAGATAAATAACTTTTTTTTTTACTTACCTAAGCCTTGGATTAAGTGTGTATGGGCTAAGTAGAGGATATTGACACCTTATCTCTAGTGGAGTTAGTGGCTAGTGGGTATGCATTACATGTCCAAAGCCATTTTCTCTTAGCCCAAGTGTTTGCAAGCCCTTGTCTAAGCATTGGATCCATTGGTTGACATTCAACTCTATTGATTCCACAGAAGAAAATGATCCTCCTTGAACTGCATGAAGTGGTGTCATGCTTGGGCTTAGTGTACAAGATGTGACATGTCCATTGTTAATATGAAGATAATTTTAGTCTTGGATCTGGCAATTGAGTTCAGTTCTATCTACCGTTTACATACCATTTGACTTAGGTGATGTTTCATTTCAACGTTAAATCCCATCATTAAATCTCAATTTTGTTTGTAATGCAGTTGGAATATGAGTTCTTTCAGTCACAAGCACTAAACTCAATTGGGATTGCAGTCTACAAACTAATACAATTCTCGATTAGTTCTCATCCTCTGATTTTAAGTTCTGTTTTGACAAAAACAATGCTCAACAATATGTTGTCGACAACACGAAACAAAATGTCTCCTTGCAATTAGCGTTTTTGAACTAATTAAAGGTCTATGACTTATGTTATCGTTCACCTCACAAGTGCAAATTAGCACATCATAGATAGTTCATTCCATGCACCACAATTACTATGTTTGACGTTAGTAGAGCATCTAGATGAATCTCAGGTGGTTTATCATTTATACATGTCATTCTCACATTCATTATATCTATCAGTATCACCATCCTCTTTTTCTTAGCTTGTGTTCCAAATGGTTTTTTTATTCCTTTGGAGCTCATTATTCATTGACATATATACAAAATCACACATAAATTTTTCTATGAAGCCTACTTATTATTACAAATCACTTAATATGATTGCATAATGTCATCAAGTTATTTAGCTTCCATTTGAAGAATGGTAAATGGATTCCAAAACTTATCACAATCTAGTTTTCACATTTCATTGTCATGGCCTTTCATGTTTTCCATCATTAACTCTTTTTTTTAATTGACACATATATGTCAGGCAAAATTGAATTTATGTGGTCTCTAGTTTTTCATTTATGAATATAAGTACCCACGTCCTGGAATCTACAATTTTTCCCATGAGTATATTTAACAAAGTTGTACCTCTAGTTTTACAGGCAACACATTCTAGTCAATGTATGCCAAGACAACTGATACTGAGCATGTTAACTTAGCTATTGTAACATAGTAGGAATTCAATGCACTATGCTTAAATTTTAGGTAATATAACTTGAATATTCAGACTTAGATACATAAAATAACTTAGACATGCACCATGGTATCTCAGATATCCCAGTTGGTCTTATGAGGATCCATCATAATATAGTTCACTATTAGGTGAGGTTGTGTGACATTAATGCATCACATATCATTAATGTATATTTTCTCAACTCGTAGATCACTAAACAAATTGTGTAAGTAGATAAATAGTGATAGATATAGGTCTAGATTTCTATCTCATGACTCCTTGAAAGCATTTTGTTTAGTACAATCAAATCTTTCGATGGATCAATTGCTAAAATTTATTTATCATAGAAAACCATTTTAGGTGTATTAAATTAATGGTTCTTACTCTTAGAAATAAGTCAAAAGTTTACTTTTTCATTAGACTAAATATCAAATATGTCATTTTGTAATTTTTGTCAACATTTAGACCTAATATGACTAGGAAACAAATCATAAAACATTAATTGATGAAGTATATGTCATTGGTACATTGATTTAGTTTTTTCTTTTAAATTTTGAACCAGTGAATTTTACTCAAATAAAAATTTTAGCATCGTGATCCTTCTCAAAATTTTAATATGGCACCATTGAATTGTTTGTTACAACAATGATGAGAAATTGATCCTAATGGGACCATCATCTCCTTCCTTTGTTCTTTACCTTTGTGAGGATACACAACAACTCAAATTTCTCTCACGATCCTCTATGCCTGCACATACTTGTAAATGAAAACTGGTCCCGTTCATCAAGAGCCTTCTCTATACAAGATAAGAGATAAAATAATAATTAGTTCTTCCCATCTCATAAACCCTCAAGAAGTCCTATTCCCGATCAAATTGGGAATATTGAGTCATTCACCTAATGTGATCCTATATATAGAGCTTATTTTTTTGGGTTTGTTCACCTTCTTTAGTGTTGCCCACTTGAATTACCATGGAGACATCAAAGCCATTCATGCCAAACTCATCTCCTATCTCCAATTTGAGGAATAACATTAATATCTTAAAACATATTAACCATTTTACATAATGTTAAATTTCTTTTTGAACTCTCTGATCATATGCTCAAGTTACCTATTTTCAATAGTCATTTATTCCCAATTTTTGAAATCAAATCAATCTTGTATTCTATATTTGGTATAGCCATTTAATTTTTCTCAATTTGATGCATATTTACTCTATTTTTTGCATTATTTGAGTTTGATAACAATGAAACTAAAAATGACTAGAAAAGAATGGGAATCGAGCATCATCGACACTACATTAGCTTCTTATAACCTTCAACAATGAAGAGTTCATGTTTAGGGATCATCCCAACCATTTTGGATGCAATAAAAACAATATAAGACACTCCAAGTAGTCTTGACCTCCAATACAATGAATGAAAGACCAATAGATCAATTGGAGGTCTCTAGATGAATCAAAGAAGACCTTGAGCCACTAGTTAACAAAATAGATCTTCAACCAATAAAATAGTAAGTAGTATTAGAACAGAATGAATCTTTATGGTTGAGTCATAACCTTACTTATCAATTGAGTTGTCAATAGAGTAACTTGTTCATGGCCAGTTGACTGACTCACTTCCTAGATGATTGAATGGCTCATTGAACAACAAATACCCAATTAGGTTTACTTCCACATGCATGTTAATCGGACTCCAAGTTCTAAAATCTGTAAATACACCCACTACACTACAAGTAAGGGATACATTTCATTTGTGGAATCAAATAGTATGCTTGGGATAAGATACAATTAATGCATATAAGATATTTGTAAAAGAGAAGATCAATGGTATAATTTAGTTCTCCATTTGTTGTAGAAGAAAATACTTGAGGATTATTCACATCTGCATCAAAATTTCTCTCCATTCCTTATATCTTTTACCATATTAATTATTCAATGTTGTAATTTCTCAATTTTCTATAATAACCATGAATAGTGCAAATAGTTTTCTTATTAGTTTTGGGATATACTTAACATGGTTCAGGAAAGAGGTATGCGGCGTATGGGCGGAGAGGGTACTGCATAGAGCATATGCGGTATGCGGGAGTATATATGGGAGTATATGCGGTTTTGGATTTTTTTTATTTCAATAAACTAATTATATATAAAATAATATAGCGAGATCATAAATTAAAATATATAGAGTAGGCACGTACATCTATTTACTTATAAACATATTAATATGCATGTATGATGTATGATATTCTTATATATGTATATATGTCTATATATAGAATGTGTTTGTAATATATGTACAAATACCAAAGTGTAGGTGAATCAATGTACAAATATATGTATAGTGTGTATAAATGTGAATAAATCAAAATGTATATATACATGCACAAATATGTGATTGTATATTTAGGTATATTGTATATGTATCTATACATGTTAATATATCAAAAGGTATTCGAATAAATGTACAAATGCACGTGAAATTTTTTTTTATATGTATTACAATGTATACATATAATTCAATGATTATATATCTCAATTTATATATATATATATAATGAAATGTGTATATATATGCATGTATGTACAAAATGCATGAACATTGGTTGTGGGCTTTTCAAAAAGTTGAGTTTAATCGGCCGCTTAATCGGCCAAGCGGGAGTATATGCAGCTCATGATCGCTTAGTGGACCGATTAGTAATATGCGGCGCGGTAGGGTGACTGAATAGGTATATGCGGGAGTATATGCGTCCGTGCGGACCGATTTCCTGAACAGTGATACTTAATGAAATTTTTTTCCAAATTTACTTATTTCTCCATGTAGTTACCTTCTTATTGAATATGTTTCATATTTTTATGCTTGATATTAAATTTCATGCTCAATCTCCATGGTTACCAATTTATTTATCTAGATATGCTTGAAAGATTTACACCTAGCTAAGATTGAGAATTCAATTGGGTTCTCTTGGATATGAAAAAGAGATATAGAATCAGAGGTATAGTTACATGCATTGTGGTTTATCTATAGATTGTCCATCATGAAAAGATATATTTATCTCTAAAAATAATAACACTTGTTCCTTTAGACTCAAAAGGGAAAATAAAAATAAATTAAGCATTACTGAATATCTTAATAAAATACCTATTTTGGAGAATGCGCTAACTAGGATTCACATTGTTGAGGGTGGTAAAACCCTAGATGTAATATTTATATTTCACTTAATTTATTCTAAGTTTCTTTATTGACTAAATGATCATTTAGTTACTCATTCACACTGAGTTAATTTATTGACAAGATAATGTGATAGCAGTGAGTTACATATTCCTTCAATGGAGTCAACCCTAAAGTACTACATTGGCATAATTCTCTTATAGGATATGGAGGTCATGTGATATTGTTATATTTTGATATCAATGGATTCAAATAATATAAAGTGTCATCAAAATTTTGCGCTATTATGAGAAAAAGCAAAACAAAAACAAAAACTAATCAAATTTTATGTAAATTAGGCAATCCATATATCGTATTTATATATTAGTAGTTATTGAATTTTCTTTATCTTTCTAGTAATTGATTATCTATTTTGATCATATTCATATTAAAAAAATCACTAATATTTATATTCTTTTTGACATGCCCCTTGTACGAGACAATAATTTAGTAGATGAACCCTCTTACAACTAGTTTGGACATTAAGCACACCCTACAACACATTTTATGTGAAGAAGGAACACCACTGATGGTCAAAGAGATGCCACCCTACAATTTTTATATACCATCATCATCCACATCTAAAGAAGGACATCGAGACACCTATTAATTCCAATAGTTTTAGATCGAACCAAGCCTCATATTGTTTATCCAATAGAATCAAGTTTCACAAACGTCTATGAAGATTGAAAATGGCATATGCAAAGCTTCATTGACCCATGCACCACTTGCAAAATAAACGATATCCCAAACACGTCTCTAAGATACCACATGATTCATTTCTCAGTGAAAGATTGAGCACGTATTGATACACCAATATTCTAATAAACAACATGAAAATAAGGTATGATTTACTCAAGGAATTCCTCAAAAAGTTTTGCCTCAAATCCTCACTTTTTATCTAAGGAGAAGGCTACAAAGTTTGTCTGGATATAGATTAAATCTTGGTAGATATTCAAGGAAATGAAACAAAAATGACAACACCATGGTTTTGGACAATGGTTTCTTTTCTTACGTTCTACATTGGATTATTGGACTAGGTGAAGACCCTTATCAATTCTACAACTAATGGTGAACTACTGAACAAGACTCCTGAAGATGAGACAAAGATCATTGAATACTTTTCCATGAACACCACCAAGTGGGAAAGAGATAGGAAATAAACTCATCTTGTGAAGACATCTCGAGAAGCCTACATTGTACATTATGACTATCTCAACACCAAGTTGGACAAAACCACTAACTTTATGTAAAGATGGCTCTTGTCTAGTAAGGTATTAGGGATAACTCAAGGTTATACTTCAGAAGAGATCATCATCACATCAACACTTTGGAAAATAAAAAAAAGGATTTCATAATGGAATTATGAACTATAAACACTCATACTTCTTAAAGTTCTAGAAAAACATGAGTCATCATTAGAAAATAGGTTAGGAATAACAAATAGCTTGGTGGGTCAAATGTTCCAAATGTCTCAACCTCACAACACATACAACACCAAATTTTCTAGAATCCTAACCCCATTTTTCAAGAGTGGTTCAGGGACATCAAAACAAAGACTGGAAAGAAACTTCTTGGGTTTACTATGAATAATGTAAGGGAACAACAAACTGAAAACAAAACTGCACCAATTGAATATGTTAAGAAGTACTCTTCTAGATGTCTATATACAAATTAAAATAAAAACCACATTGATAAGCCCTCTTTTACACATGTCTATCACATATAAATTCCCTTTCAATAGCATATAGTAAAATTTCACCTTTAGGAACAATTTACAAGGTTCATAGATGTCATAAATTAGATGCACCTCAATGGCATGTCTGTGATACAACTGAAGAGATGCCTATATGCTCCAAGTTCCTGAAGGAATTTATGATGATGTTGAAATACACGATGGATGACTACAAGATGGTTAAGCTTGATTACAATGCCAGAAAGACTTTGTAAGAAAATGACGCACACGGTATTGAATGATACATATTCCTTTGTTCTACCTTGATACATTGAAGATTCTACATACCAAAACTTGCTTATGGACCGTGTTGTGAGGATAATCGACTTACCTATATATATTTGTCAAACATTAAGACTCAATAACATGAATCGTGCCAAGATAATGACTCAACTTGCTGAACTCTCCAAGAAAAATCCTATGGGAATTATTTACTATATATAAATTTAAATATGAGATTTCTTTATTCCTTACAATTTTATTATGATAGTGATAAAAGATTACCCTAGATAGTGCCATATATCTAGACACCCATCTATTCATACTCATCACTCTCCAAGTGGGTGAAGATCACCTTAATTTCATGTTTTGTAAAGTCATGGAGAAACATCCTCTTAATAATGAATCCGATTGTATTAGTGATGTGGAACTTCTACTAAAGAACATAACATGTTTATATGGATTACTACTTCTAGTATATATTATTTTTTAAAATTATAGCAATGTAGATTGATAGATCACAGGGTGCACCGAGCACTTGTCCTACGACAATGATGTTATCTACTCCAACTTAATAGTGTATTCATTGATACTTTTATTGAAATCTTTCATAAGCATGATTGATCATTCTAGAAACATTACTTCTCTATGGTTGGTGAGGGATAGTTTGGGACCGATGGGTGGAGGGTGGTTAGAAAATATAAATAAGTTTGGAACATCTTCTTGTTGAGTTCTTCAAATTAGTTCAAGAGTAGTTTCACTCGAGGATGAGAAACATTAATCTTAGGGGATTTTGATGCACATGTTTTCCTACCAATTTGGTGACTAATTTAGGCATGTTTCCATAGGAAATTCCCCAATATTCATATGTTTTATGCACCTTTTGCCTAAATAGTATGTAGTATCATTTGTGCATCAAATCTTATTCTTTTTTGCATAATTATAGAAATTTTATCAAAATGTGGCCTAATATTGCTTGTTTTAATGTAGGAGATGTTGATAAGAAAATACAAAAGTCATTGGCTATGATCTGCAAGTTGGAAACATCAACAATATCCAAAATCAGCAAAACAAGTGCAAAAGTTGCCCAACCAACCAAATTCTAATGGCACAAACTTTGAAGTTGTTGATATTGACTCTGACATGCAAATTCGAGCAAAAATATAGTAGAAGTACTAATTTTTTTTATTGTAGATGGCCCCCATGAAAATTTTCAAATCAACGTGTATTGTTATGAATTGAAGATTCACTTCCCCTATGACCTAGTATAAAAGGGGACAACCGAGGGGCATCTGAGAGGCATCCCAACATTGTTCTAAATGCATTTTGACAGCCGACGGAGGAGAAGGAGGAGAAAAGGAAAAAGTGTTAACCCCAACACCTTCAGGGAGAGATTTAGCAGCAGAAACGATGTACATTTGCGGCCATTTTCAGTGGGGATATCAATTAATCTTGGATCTTCAATTCGATGCCATTAATTTCATGATTTCTTCTTCTCCAATTTTGTATTGATATACAATGCTATGTATGTCTGGTAATTTCTGATCTTTGAGCATTAGGAGTAGCATGGTGTGATGTTCTAATTGACAACATGATTTTATTAATATAGTTTCATTACATGGTTTCTATGGAATTTGATTCGATCTCTATTGTTTAAGCTTACACACCTTAGACAAAAATTTAGATTTCAATCACTTTGATACATGAGTTTATATAAAGGGAATCCTCATAAACTTAATTGGTAATGCACTACGAGAGCGGGCTAACCATTGGGAGAAAATAACTGAGAGATCATTCTTTATCATTCAAAATGGAATAAGAACTGCATAAGAGAGTCTGGTTTTAACTAGTTTGAACATGATATTGCATCTTAATAGAGGGTAATGCTAATTTTAGCTCCCTAATCATAAAGCATAAATTAGTTTTTAATAATGAATAGAGATCAACTATATCTAGTGTCATGGTGAAACTGGTTAACCCAAAGACTGTTCATCGAACTGATTCACAACCCATTTGTAATTGCTTTTTTACTTCAATTTTAATTTAACCTTAGTTCATAATCAAATTCAACTCTTGTAAGTAGGCAGGATCACCCCCTTACTAAAGATTTGATTTGAAAAATTAACATCCATTCCAAACACACTCAAAGGTATGTTGGAATAGGTATACATTTTCCAAATTTATTTTAATGGTAAGCAAAAGACCAAAGTGTAGCAATAGAATAAAAATAATGACTATATTCAATTTTCACAAAAGATTACAAAAGTACATCATAATATCCCATAAGGGTTTAATATATGATACAACATAAGGATCTAAGAAGAGGGAAATCTAAACCATAATAACTTTGTCTCCAAGCTTTAACTCCTTAAGCTAGTCCAAAACTTCATTCCTTATCATTCAAGTCCTTCACCTAGGGTTGGAAGCATACCCTAGAAAGAAGAGAAAATAGATGACATCAACAAAGGCTGGTATGTGCATACTAAATAGGAAAATTGACCTATATAAGGAATAAAGGACATCAAATATAAAAGGCTTCCCATAGAAAGGATAAGGAGCGCCCAAATGGGTATCAAGAGAAAAGAAATTTAAATCACATGATAACAAAAGAATACTTGCCATTAATAAAACATAAAGATTGTGCCACACAAGCACATGTAACGAATTAGGGCACACACCCCATATCATCAACATGCATGCATGTGAGATAAACATAGCCCTAGAACAATATAAACAAAAAGGCGGCCAAGTCTCATAAAGTTGAAACATGATAGAGAAAGGAATACTTCTAATCTCCCAAATATCTAAAACATTGGCCAAGAATCACACATCTTGCCTTGGGTATGAGGTTCATTTCCATCCCAAAAGAGAAGGAAATATCACATCTACTTGGTAGGAAATAACACATCTGCCAGAAAAACCAATGCAATTACACTACTCTAGTGCTACTGAATCACATAGCATGTTAAATGTAGAGGCAAGTAGAAAATATAGTCAAAATATATAAACTAGTCACCACATAAGTGACCAACATATACATCCACCTCATAAGTAGGCAAAAGACATCATATGTCATCTTTTAGAGTTCCATCATGAACAATGCATAAGATAAGAGTTCAAAAGAATATCCATGACCACATGATCAATATCAAATAATGTAGTTCACATGAACCATGATTTTTAAAAGAAAAGACATTGTGTATAGGCTAATGTCCACATGACAAAGAAAATGAATAAGCATAAGTGAATTGCTCAATATAGAAGAATAGGGGATACATCATACCTCAAATTCAGAGTCTAAACAGTCCAAGTCAGTCCTACATCCAAGCCTAGGCCTCCAAAGAACCTCTAGGGAAGGTGGACATGTCCAATAAGTAAGGCTGTGTTTTGCAATGGACTGGACCAGGATTTGGGCGTGTCGCGTACCGCCACGTCGACCAATCCGGTCCGAACACGTTTGGAAACCAACCCATTTTGATCCCCATTTTGGGATAATGAAATCCCATTATCTAGTTTAACTCAGTTCCCATCGAGGCAGGATTGGAATTCTCAGTCCGGTTTGGCCCGACACCACCCCGTGCCCTTGATCCCTCGCAACCCCGCAACCCTCCCTCTCCCTCTCGCCCTAATCTTCTTCTCTCGATAGTCTCCCTCCTCACGACGCTTCATTATAGTCGCCCATATTCACAACTATTTGTCCGTGAGAAGTAAAAGTGAAGGGTGCTCGAGGTCACATATGGAGTCTAGCGGTCGTCGGGTGAAGCATCCGCGTGGAGCATCAATGCTACCGCCTGCCACCGCTGGTCTACCTGGGAGGCTAGCTCCCTCAAAAGCAAGGTATCCATGCCCTGCCCTGCTCTTCTCTACTACCTGCTCTGACATTGATTTGTCTTGTCGACGCACAGAAGAAACCCTAGCTCACCCAAGGCAACAAGAAACCCTAGCAAGTGTCTGTGTGCCTTCTTATTCCTCTCCTTCTGTAGCAAGGTTCTACACTTCCACATACGCCTTTTGGAGGAGCTATTCGCGGAAGCTGGTCATCATCCTTTATTTCTGAACTGCGGCGGTTCTCCTCAATCGTGCTCCGACGGCCCTGCCTAGACCTATGATTCCACACTCTATTGTCGTTCTCGCCCCCTTCTACTCAGGTTGGTCACAAATTAGGGTAGAGGGTGCTTTGTTTGTGAGGTCGATTAGGGTAGACGTACAACAATCAGGCCTGTGTATCAATTAAGTGGCAAATAAGCCGACAATAGCTGCAAACATTTGAATCATTGTGTATGGCACTGATTTATTCTACTTCTAACTACTACTGTTATCTAGAAATGCATCAATTTACCGCTATTATGTGTGTATGTGTGCTAAGTTATAGCAGTATCTAGTAACCCTATAGCAAATAAAAGCAACTAGCATGCCTGATTTTTGAGATTTTTGTCGGCCATGTTATTTTGAGGATATCAATCTGTGTTAGTAGACCATAGTTGTTAGTCTTGTCCTAGATTTCCTTTTCCGTCATTTGTTTTTCCTCCCCTGGTTTCTAGTTTCTGTGACTTTGTCTTTGTTTTTCTAACATGATTGGGCAGTAATGGCCGTTAATGTCTAGGACATATTTGTTTGCCATACCTTTATTTAATGTTCTATTTTTTGTGATACTATTATGATATCATAATAGTAGCATCAATTGCATATGATTTTTGGAAAGAACAAGTGAACCCAATATGGCATAATTGTACACATTTTTTGGTTCTCTATTGAAAGCGAGCTTGACTTATAGTACTTATTTAGTTTTATTTTATGATTTTATCAAGTGAAAAGGATGTTATTGTGAATGTTGCATATAAAAATTAGGGCTCCTATCTATTTTCATCCCAATGATTTTTAATCAAAATGAAATTAAATTTATGCACAAGCATTCATATGATTCATGTATGTCTGTGTTGGTATTACATATAGAATATGCTCACGTGGTTTCAAAGTGGATATGAATATGGAAATTGGTATTCTAGGAAAGATCATTCATGAATAGATAAAATCCACAAAAAAGAGTCAAAACTACCCGCATAAGATGCCCATCTAGTTTGAACTTTACCAATATATTCGTGATAGTTAGGTGCAACTTAATAGTTAGGGTTGATTGGTCCCAACTTTAACAATAGTGGATGTTTTCCAAAACATGAGCTTTAATTTATAAATAACTTATATTTGAGTGATGAAGTAAATAGATTGCTTATGCTAAATTTAGTTTTCAAAAATATACTTCATGCTTACTACCTGGGATGACTGCACTTTCTTTCTATATTTATTATACATGAGTAGTAAATTTACTCGACAACCTTGAGAAGTTGAGATGGGATTTCTAACACCCTAGATATGTTGCCAATTTGAAAATTGAATAGTTCTTATTTAGGCCAATTGATACATGATATGCATCTTCCTTAATTTTCCATTTCATTATCTGTGTCTGATTGCTTGAGGGCATGAAATGGTTTAAGATTAGGGAATTTGATAAGTGCACTTTGTATTGCATCTTATTTGCTTGATGGAAATATATGCATTGATTCATTGTCACTCTAATAGCATTGATTCATTGTCATCTACTAACCTACAAGCATAATAGAGTCCATGTCATAATTCCAATTATATATCTACTCATGATCAACGTCCCCCCAATCGATTAACTACACTCCATAAAGTCACTCCATAAATTCAAATATACAATGTGTAATTTCCTAATGGAGTAATTAAGGAAAATTGACATATTTACATCTTATTAAAAGAATTTGACCCTTGTTCAGGTTAAGGATGTAATTCATATTAGATAAAAAAGATGGTAGATTGTGCCCATATCATAGTAGGAGGATGAAGACATATCCCTGGAACCCTTTCTACTATGGATTTCAGCTTTCATTGATTTTACAGCCAACTTTCCTCTCTATCTTGCATTTAGAGTATCCATTATTAATCCTACAATATATACCATGGATGAACCTAATTTTTGCCTACATTAGCTCACTATGAGCAGGTAGTATCTTTGATTTGGCATGCGGGAGCAAAGTCATTATTATTTCATGCTTATGATGAGCTTTTAATGAATTAAATGTTGTATCTAAACGTTACTCTTGATTTTTTGTTATCTTAATTTTATGTGTTGTTGATTGATCACCTATAATACATTTTTTATATCTTTCTATGTGTTTTGAGATCGTACATGGATCAATAAGTAAATTTGAATGCAAGATATCAATCTATCATATGGTAGTGGTTAGGTTAATAGGGGAAACAATAGGAGATTTAAAACTTGTCTAACTAAATAAGTGTGAGGTCTAGGTTAGGTTAATCCCTACATCTACAGAGTGATGCCTGGAAAAGTTTTTTCCCTATACAAATGAATAATTTGTTTATTGTGTGGTATTTTACCATGAGATATGTGGTTAGGTGAAACCCACTGCTCAAGATTTTTCTCTTCATTTAATTAAACACATTAGTCTATGTTTTATTTCTTCTTTGTTAAATTGTTTTCAGTTCATGTAAACCACCAATTAATCATAAAAAAGATCAAGCTTATTGAAACATTTGAATTATTGCGCTTAACAACATTTGACTCCTCATGGAGATGACCTCTATTAGGGCAAGTGGTTTGAGTTATAATAGGTATTCAAAATTCATGCAAATATACTAATAGTTTACTATTATGCACGGTATTATCTATCAAAATGGCTGAAATTTTTATATTCCTTAATAAATTTTTATGTATGCTTGGATATGATGGAAACGATCCCAAAATGATGGATAGAGATGGAAATTCACATCTAGTTGAATATTTCAAATAGAATTGTACTAATTCACAACAGAGCAACTGTGGTTCTACCTATATATACATCTAGTTGAATATTTATCTATAAAAATGCTTAGCACATATCTTCTGCTAGTAACCCTATACAACAGACCACCTGTGTTGCTACCTATGTATACTTCTTATTTTAGTTTTTCAGCTGTTTGCTTGCATTTCTGGTTCATCTATGATCTTGCTCAGTTGCTGATTGAGCTCCCTATATATGCTTGTTTGACTGTTATTTCAAATATGTGTTTGTGTCTCTGCAATCTGATTGTGTGTTTATTGTCTATCCTACAAAATTTTACTGTCTATAGTTTGGCAAGATTGTATTTAAGGGCATGTACTTAAGGCCATGCTCTGCTTTCTACAAGGGTAGAAGTAACACATGTTAGATACTAATTTATTCTTATCATTGTAAACACCACTCACTATCATTATATACTGCAACACCTACACGAGTATGTCTTACGTAGACCTGAAGCAGCGTATTGTTTGGTCAAGAGAGTCTGATGTTGCTCTAGTAACAACATTGCAGAGACAATATGACTTAGGAAGGTGTATTGACGGCCATTTTACTAAGGACTCTTGGAGGGAGGTAACTTTTGATGTGCATAATAGGATGGGGAAGGATGCAGGCAAGTTAGACCAGTTCAAAACTCAGTGGAAAAACCTAAGGAAGGACTATGCCGCTTTAAAGCTTGTGACCAACAAGAATGGCATTGGATGTGATGATACAAGGCACATGCCCACACTGCCTGACACCCCTGAGTGGAGGCAGAGAATTGCGGTATGTACAATAATCACACCCTTAACCCCAACAATGTAATGTCCTACATCTACACTTACATTACCTAATACAATTTTTTTTGAATACTCAGGCAAACAAGGACCTTGCTAGGTTGCTTAGGCGCCCCTTTCCCCACTACTACGACATCGAGATGATGGCGGGGAGGAACATTGCTAGAGGACACCATGCAATGTCTTCCACAGACACACAAATCCCTTCCGACGTTGCCTATGAGGATCATGTTACTGTCGACTTAGATGCGTTTGCTACACCCATGCACACAGAAACCGCATCAGGGGAACCGAACATACGCGCATCTGGGATGCAAAGTGAGGGTGACACCGGGGGAGGCGGAATGGATACCTTGAGTGTTGGGGGGAGGACTCCTCCTGCCCATAGGCACAGGAAGCGACCATCAATGCCGCATGAGCGATGTGTGATTTCTAATGAAGTGTTATCTGAATTCACACAGGTGTACGCAAAGGTTCACGAGTTAGGAACGAGTGTGGAAACTAGAGCCTTTGAAAAAGAAGAGTTTGCAACCATTTTACAACATTTCAATGACACTTTCCCCAATGCCCCCACTGCTATTTTTACAACACTTGTGAACGCCATAAAGGACTCAACAAACTGCAACATCTACCTCAGCCTTCAACACACCCCTCAAAAGATAACAATATGGTTACAAGACCTTTAGGAAAGGTCCTAAGTCGGCAATGCAACAACAATACCTTCAATGCCATCCTATTTTGTGCCATCTCAGCAACCATTTGTGTCGCACACCCCACCACCCAACTTCAACAACACATCAAGCATACCTTCCATGTGGTATACTCCATCCAATGATGCTGGCCCTTCGAGATCATAAGTGAGAACTACCTTTTTCCATTATGTTTTCTATGTTTCATACCATCAATTTATATTTGCATAACTGTTGTAATAATTACTTTCCCGTACAAACATTTAAATTTTCTTCATTGTTGTAATAATTTCTTTACCGTACCGATGTTTATTTTCCATACAATCTAATTTGTTTGTAGCCTTCAAGGCATTGTTTCACATGTCAATTGGTTTATATTATGTTCAAGTAGTTATTATCTTGTTGATATCATTTTACTTGTAGGCATCATGTCTTCCAGTGACCAAACACAATCACCTGACCTCCTCACACACATTTTAGATACCTTGTCTGGTCCAGCAAATCACATTGTCGATGCAATTGCTAATTCGATTGCAAACTCCATCATAGATGACATTTCCATTGATGCCGACATACCACCCACATTACCTAGGTCAGTTAGCATAAGGAGTGGCCACATAAAGGTCTTAGAAATATTAACCGGTGAACAAAGGGCTTATGACCGATACTGAATGTGACCACATACTATAATGGCCCTTGTGGACAAGCTTGAGAGTCGTGGCTTGTTACGAAGTACTAGAGGTGTCACTTCAGTTGACGTTGTATGCTACTTCCTACAGATGGTTGGCCATGGCCATACAAATCATGCTTTGGCAGAGGACTACATTCACTCTGGTGAGACCATAAGTAGAAAGTTCAACGAAGTGTTGGACGTTGTATGTGCGTTGACCCATGACTATATTGTCATGCAAACCACATCGACATGCACGACAACACATTCTTGTATATTGGAGACCCCAAGGTTTTACCCTTACTTCAAGGTAATAGTTAGCCCCTACAAATTTATAATATTTTTCAAATATTCTGTATGTTTACAACAACCTATTTTGGTGTTATATAATGCCATTGGGGAAATTGACGGAACACACATTCCAGTCTTGGTCAAACGAGACAAGCAAAATCGCTACCGAGACAGAAAAGGGAATGTCTCTCTGAATGTTATGGCTGTAGTAGACTTCTCCATGGAGTTTACATTTGTCCTAACTGGGTGGGATGGGTCGGCTGTTGACCAATGGGTCCTACAATCAGTCACGACCACTGGCGGGTTTAAAGTTCCCCCAGGAAAGCTTTACCTAGTTGATGCAGGGTATGCCAACACTCGTCAATTTCTAGCACCCTATCGCAATACAACTTACCATATTTCTGAGTACCAAGGAAACATACACACCTACACCAGCAAGAAGGAGATATTCAACCACCACCACGCTCAACTATGCAATGTTGTTGAAAGAGCATTTGGGGTGCTGAAGAGACGGTTTGCCTACCTTAAAAAGGGGGCGACATATCCTATTCATTCACAGTGTCACCTCGTAATGGCTTGTTGTATCCTCCACAATTATATCCAACGCCAACATGATGGTGAAACTATCATGGATGAACTCCCAGATGACAGTTCAACGTCTGCCGTTCCCTCTTCTGGGGTTGACCTGAGTTCCCTCCAACAAACAACTCTGGGCAATTCAAGGGAGGGCGATCTTTTACGTAAAACCATTTATAATCTCCTTTGGGAAACTCGTTGACCTCTAGCGTTGTACTTGTCATACTTTTTTATCTTGTATGATAACTCATCTACCACATGACCCTGGAGCCCTAAATTGTTTGTTCCACAAACTATTTTATGGATCCTAATCATAAACGTCAATTTGTGTTTGGGTAGGTTGTCTTGAAATGGAGAATTGAATGCCTTGTTGTACATGCAACCTTTAATGCACTGTACGCGTGTATATGGATGTCGCAGATGTGGCAAATGGATGTTTTGAAGACAACAACCCCCACAAATCGTATTTTACATGTGGTAGGGGTCTTGTGCCGAACACATGTCAAATGAGGTTGTCTGCGCAATGTGTTCAACCCACAGTGGCCACACTTAATGCAGTTAGGGATGCAATGCTATCACAACTTGCATATGCATGCAACGAACGCAAGCTATGGTTTGAACAATGTGACTTTGTCTGTTCGACAAGAGCAGACACCGATAGGCTCCAACAAGATATTTCCACTCTATGGGAGAGATGCCAATATCTTCGCCAACGACTTCACATCATGAGCAATAATGAATCTTCAAACAAGGACGAATACAATACATCATAGATGTAGAACAACCTTTTGTACTGAATTCACTTTTATGTTTGAACAAGAAGTTAGGCCTAATTTATGTTCGGAAATTTTTATTTGAAATCTATGTTCAGAACCTGACATTATTTTACTAATCATCAATCATGTTTTAGATGTCGATGAATCCATCTGAAGTTCCGAGGTGTGATTGTGGGATAGATGCAGCCTTGCGGTTTAACAAAGAGGATGCATGGTTGTATGATTTTGGCATTCTGGGTGAAAGGCCATGAGAAATGTATTACATATGTCCTTCTCGTGAGGTGTGCTAGTAAATACATACATAATAGGTTGCCCTTGTGTACGCTGTACATTCTTTATCATTCACTTAAACTTGATAATACATTTTAGGGAAAAGATTGGTGCAGATACTTCCGTTGGGTAGTCGATCTCCCCCAACAATTAATTCTTTGAAAGCTGAGATTATGTTACTAACTGTCGAGTGCAATTCACTGTGGGGCTAGGCAATGAACATGAAGGACTTTGTTGAAATTCATCACAACTACGATGATATATACACCCAAAAAAAGTATGAGCATGAGGTTCTAGAATGCTACGTTGCCAGTCTGGAGGAAGATTGTAGTCTTCTTTTGGACATTCCTTCACCCACGGTGACGCCATAACGTTGAATGGCAAAGCTACATTTAGGTTGTCTTCTTGATTTACATTGTCTATCATTTGATGTTTTTAACATTAAATCTTTCTTAATTCATCCGTTATATTACATTAACAGGCTTTTGTTATTTATCATAATGTTGGTGTATGTTTTATGGAGGGTGTATATTTTTTCATCGTGATGTTTTTGAATGTTAGTTAACACCATATATGCATATTATATTCCCTTAATTGTGCCATACACCCTTACGTCTGAAATATATTACTTACAAAATATGTAATATGGCTGGGCCTCCCACGACGCCTTATTTTATGTGGTGTACGAAGCTTGATATGGTTCTCAGAGGTATGATGAGAAACCAATATGAGTTGGGGAGATGTGTTAATGGAGTATATACTACACAAGCTTGGATGGAGGCATGGCGTGACTTCCAAAACATAACTGGGGGGCCATACATATCTTTGACTGAGTTGCATATGAGATGGCAACACATAAGGAGAGAGTTCATAAGAGACAATCTATTTATTTTGGGAGATTTATTGCCTCCCCTGCCATTGGCCGTGCAGTGCAACTTCGTGATGACTCATCACATTTACCCACCCGGGGTTGCTGAATACCTTAACACCGATGAGTGAATCAAACAACCACGTTAGACGACGAAAGTAACACATGAACTTGTAATATATTTCCATGACATTGTAGTTGTTTGTGTTTACTTCACAACATTTAGTTGCAAAACTTATGTGTTGCATTTTTTTGTTTGGACCATCACTTGAAAAACTTCTACTTTATTGTTATGTATTGAAGGCATACATCATATTCTTACTTGTTTGTAGCTAAGTTTGGTTGAAGCATTTATTTGTATTCAATATTGTCACAGTTATCTTACTATTATTGATATTTTCTAATACTTATATTTATTTATTAACTATAGATGTTGTCATCACGGTCAAAGGCAACGACAAAGTTTGAAAAATTATTGATGTCTCCATCGAAGATTCGAAAATATGTAGAAGAAAACCTTGTTTGCAAGAAACAATGTTGCGATCCTACACATGATGAGGACACAAATGGGAGCCACGAACAAGCCAAGGGTGTTACTCTTCCTATTCACCATCTGCCATTGTTGTTTCAGTGGCCAAAAGATGCCATCAAATAGGAAACCAATAAGTTGTTGAATGAAGTCTGTCATGTGTCATGGGATGAGTATGACAAGGCCATGAAGTTGGCTGACTGGGACGTTCCTACCTGTGATCAAAATAAATCTTCCTCCACATCAAAGCCTATCCCCCACAATGGTTGCTCACCATCTTAGATTGTGTATCGGTGTCTATGTCTAGGTCCAGGGCAGACCTCTCCTTTGTGTCCCTCAGTTTGTATGTTAGAGATGTATTTGCCTGAGAACCAATAAGTTATTATCTATTTTTATGTGGTATTAAGTTCTACTGGAGACATGCTATTCTCTTTTCTACGCGCGTTTTCTACCATTTAATTTCAATGCATAAATTATGCTTTTAATATATTATTTATTTGTTATTTATTATATAATACATTCTTTATACAATTATCTTTGAATGTTATCTTTCATTGAAACAACAACAATATCAAGGTGTTACACACATTACTTGACATATTGCAATTTTATTTGTATCCATATTAATATTAACATTAATTTATGTATAATTAAAAGAGAACAAACTGATTAAATTTAGAAAATTAGAGAAGTCCACAAAGATTAAACCAGATATATAAATGAAAATAAATTAGAAAAGTAGAGAGGCTAGTGATACAATATGATTTTGAGTTAGAGCCCACAGATAGGATATATTTGCTAAGTCATACTCATCACTTAAGAAATCACACACAATGCTGGAATAAAACACACACACAAACATGACACCTTCTCTTATTTATAGGTATATAACAAGATAACAGGACAATTTCAATAATATTTTCATTTTACATTTCTTGGATCAAATATGTAAAATACTACCTATTTACAACATACACATCAATCGAAGACAACAATAAAGTTTGGTTTATTTTAAATCATCACATACTTATGACTATACTCATATATTATGTTTAGTTTTCCTAAGTACAAAACTGACATTCACAAAATCTACATTGATTTTTTTTAAAATTGCCCTTCTGCTTAAGCGGCATCACAACTACACATTCCTTACTCTTGTTAAAATAGTTCTGCAAAATTAGGACAGAATTAGAAGATACTGACTACATTGCCAAACAAAAGTAGACTGAATCCAGCCTAGTAGCCAAACAGAATCAGACTACAACCAGACTCAAATCAGACCAGTTGACCAGAATCAGACTGGGATGCCAAACATAATCAGGCTGGGTTGCCAAATAGAATCAGGCTGGGTTCCTGACTAACCCCATCTAATCCAGTCCAGACTACAAAATCCAGTCTGTTGCCAAACATGGGCTAAGGTTCCCAATCTTAGAGAGGCTAGTTTCTCCAACAAAGCTCCTATCTCGAGCAAGAAGCACCTTCTCCACTTTAGAGGTGAAAAACCCTAACAAAAGAACATGAAGATGGGGTGTTTAAGGACTCTAGGTGGGGTTTCACCATGGAAGACCAGGGTTTCAACCTGGAGGAAGGTAAAAGGAAGACTAACAACATTAAAATAGGGAAGGAAATGAGAAACCTTACTAGTTTTGGTCAAGATCACCAAGGAGGAGCTTAAGAAATCCTAAATAGAGAAATTTGGATCCCTAGGAGCCTTCTTCACCAAGGTAGGCACATTATTTTACCTTGGGATAGAACCTTTGTGGCCAAACAGTGTAGGAGTTATTATCTAATCTATAGGAAAGAAAGAAGAGTAAGACTTTTCAAATTTGGAGTTGCGAAGGGGTAGATATGGCTATATGAAGAAAGAGGTCAAGTATGAGGTGTCTATGAGACTTTCCATGTGTCATGTATAAGGGTGTCCATAGACATGCAAGCCTTTATGGATAAGGAAGAAGTCAAGCATGAGGTGTCAAGTTACTTTCCATGTGTCCAATGCTAAGGGTGCCTATGGACATGCAAGACTTTATGGATAAGGAAGAAGTCAAGCATGAGGTGTCCATGGAGCTTTCCATGTGTCCTTAGCCTAGGGATTTCATGGCCATGCAAGAGGACATCTCATAGTTTCTTGAATATCAAATGTCGGTTTATGGAAACTTATAGGTCATCCCAACCGACCTCCAATAAAAAAAATAACCCCATTGGTTGATAGCTTCCAAAGATAAGCTCATTTATAAAGAGAGTAATCCCTAAAATGCCCTTGGAAAGAAACACCTTCAAACCAAGGTGCAACTAGGCTCCCTATGGTTCAAAAATTCGAAAATATTAAGGGAATATATAAGGACTATAATGCATGTGACAATTTGCAAAGAAAACCTCCCAATTGGATAAATTATAGAAAAGTCCAGAATGTACCTAAAATTGCATAACTTGCACAAACAACATCCAAATTGGACCAAAATTCATCCACAAGTTATCTTTGATGTGTTGAATATGAATTTTCCATTATTTCCATATTTTGAAGTTATATAATCACATTATTCATTACTTATGCCTTTTACTTATTTTCTCTCTCCTAGACTTATCTTAATATTTCAAGGTGGTCCAAATTAGATGAAATTTGACATGTATGCTAATTTTGATATGTAGATTTCGAATTTGAAGTTTGTTTCCACTTTTGATACTTATTTTTATGAGATATGTCATATGTCCCATTAACATCCCATTATCTAAATTATTCATCTAATTAAGTTTCTTATCTTCATATTATCACCAAAATGAGTTATGTGGCATATTTTATGTATCCATTATAAACATGAGATTAATGTTAGAACATTAGGGTACATAAGGTGATATATACATGCATTATATCATTGGGGTTATACTAAACATCTATTTAGGTCTAACCTTCAACCTTGTTTGGATAAGTCCAAAATGTCAACTTCCAGGGTAGGGTTTGAGATCTAGTATGTTACAACACACCACCCCTTAAATGGATTTCATCCTCAAAATCAAAACATCTACATATAAGAAAACAACTTATTCACCACCCCTTAAAGGATTCATCTTATTAATTCAAAACTATTATTTAGGTAAAAGGGTGAGTCTAACTAGACCATATACAAGATCCATCACGCTCCATTGCACACTCTGATTGCTTACTAAACACCAAACTTCAAAGTCTAGGTTCTAGAGATAAATATCCAAACATGTGGTTCTAAGGGTCATAAGGGAGCTATTTTGGGTATCCATCCTCAATCAAGTCATTACACTAGGGAGACTAGTTCAACATATTAGGGTCCCTAAAGATAAATCATATAGATGTCTAAGGCTACTATTGCCTAAAAGCATGCTATTTTGGAAAATTCATATCATCTCAGGCCAAGCCGATATCATATGGATTCGAGAGTCCTTATAAACCAAGCTAGTGGTGCGGAGGAAAATCTTTCCAGCCCCCAAACCCTGATCCTTTCTAGACACATTTACTTTCAACTTCATGTCTTAGTAGCTGCCTAAAGGCCAAACTAAACAACCTCAAGTTACTATGGTTACTTATGCATCTTTTAGTTGTAAGTATTTTTGGGATCTATTCATCATTATTATAATGTGAAACTATAGGATCCTAAATCAACCCTTCATCATCTATTGATCAACTCTAGGTCAAACATGTCACTTGAAGGTAAGGCAAGTATTCTAACTAGGGAGACAAAACTGAAATAGTCAGATTCTGACTACCATGGGCTCTGATACCATGTTGTAAGAATGTGGGATCACCCCCTTACTAAAGATTTGATTTGAAGAATTAACATCCATTCCAAACTCAGTCAAAGGTATGTTGGAATAGGTATAAATTTTCCAAATTTATTTTAATGGTATGCAAAAGACCAAAGTGTAGCAGTGGAATAAAAATCATGACTATATTCAATTTTCACAAAAGATTACAAAAGTACATCATAATATCCCATAAGGGTTTACATGTATGATACAACATAGGGATCTAAGTAGAGGGAAATATAAACCATAATAACTTTGTCTCCAAGCTTTAACTCCTTAAGCTAGTCCAAAACTTCATGCCTTATCATTCAAGTCCTTCACCTAGGGTTGGAAACATACCCCAGTGAGAAGAGAAAATAGACGACATCAGCAACGGCTGGTATGTGCATACTAAAAAGAAAAATCAAACTATATATGGAATGAAGGACATCAAATATAAAAGCCTTCCCAAAGAAAGGATAAGGACCACCCAAATGGGTATCAAGAGAAAAGAAATTGAAATCATATGATAACAAAAGAATACTTTCCATTAATAAAACATAAAGATTGTTCCACACAAGCACATGTAAAGAATTAGGGCACACACCCCATATCATCAACCTGGGCATGTGAGATAAACATATCCCTAGAACAATATAAACACAAAGGCGACCAAGTATCATAAACTTGAAACCTAATAGAGAAAGGAATACTTCCAATCTCCCAAATTTATAAAACATGGGCCAAGAATCACACATCTTGCTCTGGGTATGAGGTTCCTTTCCATCCCAAAAGAGAAGGAAATATCACATCTGCTCGGAAGGAAATAACACATCTGCCATAAAAACCAATGCAATTACACTACTCTAGTGCTACTGAATCACATATCATGTTAAATGTAGAGGCAAGTAGAAAGTATAGTCAGAATATATAAACTAGTCACCACATAAGTGACCAACATATACATCCACCTCATAAGTGGGAAAAAGACATCACATGTCATCTTTTAGATTTACATCATGAACAAAGCATAATATAAGAGTTCAAAAGAATATCCATGATCACATGATCAATATCAAATAAGGTAGTTCAGATGAACCATGATTTTCAAAAGAAAATACATTGTGTATAGGCTAATGTCCATATGACAAAGAGAATGAATAAGCATAGGTGAATTTCTCAACATAGAAGAATGGGGGATACATCATACCTCAATTTAAGAGTCTAAACAGTCCAAGTCAGTCCTAGATCCAAGCCTAGGCCTCCAAAGAACCTACAGGGAAGGTGAACAAGTCCAATAAGTAAGGTTCCCAAGCTTAGAGAGGTTGATTTCTCCAACAAAGCTCCTATCTCGAGCAAGAGGCACCTTCTCCACTTTAGAGGTGAAAAACCCTAACAAAAGATGATGAAGATGGGGTGTTTAAGGGCTCTAGGTGGCATTTCACCATGGAAGACTAGGGATCTGACCTAGAAGAAGGTGGAAGGAAGACTAACAACATGAAAATAGGGAAGGAAAGGAGAAAACTTACTAGTTTTGGTCAAAATCACCAAGGAGGAGCTTAAGAAATCCTAAATAGAGAAATTTGGAACCCTAGGAGCCTTCTTCACCAAGGTAGGGACATTATTTTACCTTGGGATAGAAGCTTCATGGCAAAATAGAGTAGGAGCTATTCTCTAAGCTAGAGGAAAGAAAGAATAGCAAGAGTTTTCAAATTTGGATTTGGGAAGGGGTAGATATGGCTATATAAAGAAAGAGGTCAAGTATGAGGTGTCTATGAGACTTTCCATGTGTCATGTATAAGGGTGTCCATAGACATGCAAGCCTTTGTGGATAAGGAAGAAGTCAAGCATGAGGTTTCAAGTTACTTTCCATGCTTCCAATGCTAAGAGAGTAATCCATAAAATTCCCTTGGAAAGAAACACCTTCAAACCAAGGTGCAACTAGGCACCCTATGGTTCAAAAACTTGAGAATGATAAGGGAATATATAAGGATTATAATACATGTGACAATTTGCAAAGAAAACCTCTTAATTGGGTAAATTGTAGAAAAATCCAAAATGTACCTAAAATTGCATAGCTTGTACAAACAACATCCAAATTGGGACAAACTTCATCCACAACTTATCTTAGATATGTTGAATATGAATTTGCGATTATTTCCATATTTTGAAGTTATATAATCACATTATTCATTACTTATGCCTTTTACTCATTTTCTCTCTCCTAGACTTATCCTAATTTTTCAAGGTAGTCCAAATTAGATGAAATTTGACATGTATGCTAATTTTGATATGTAGATTTTGAATTTGAAGTTTGTTTCCACTTTTGAGACTTCTTTTTATGAGATATGTCATATGGCCCATTAACAACCCATTATCTAAATTAATCATCCAATCAAATTTCCTATCTTCATATTACCACCAAACTAAGTTATGTGGCATATTTTATGTATTTATTATAAACCTAATATGAATGTTAGAATATTAGGTTACATCAAGGTGATCTATGCATGAATTAGCTCATTGGGGTTATACTAAACATCTATTTAGGTCTAACCTTCAACCTTGTTTGGCTAAGTCCAAAATGTCAACTTCTATGGTAGGGTCCGAGATCTAGTATGTTACAACTCGTTTCTTCATTCTAGATGGTTAATCCTAGTTAACAATATTCTTTAACCTCACAACTCCCTGTGTTTGATAATTGGGACTCGTAATACTATATTACTTCAACATGTACACTTCCCTTTTACATACACAATTAAGTTGTGTCAGCCAACATCACAAATATTGTTATTAGAATTATGTAACTTTTACAACATTGACCACATCACATGTTCTACAATAACCATGCCCTTGATACAAGATTTATTCATAGCCACTTACACAACATCCCATCAAAATAAATACAATTTCAACATTACATAAGGGTCATTACTATCAAGCATGCACATAATTCTTACAACTCTTATAACTGTGAATCTAGAGTTCATGCACGCATGTCAAAAACTGAGTCAGGAATGCATACAGAAAAACTCACCCACCCAAACCCAAGAGTACATGGAAAATTATCAACCAATACCCCTATACAAAACCTTCACTTAATCCCAAGAGGAGGTCACACAAATATCACCTATCTATGGGACCCCTTGACACAGACATCACCTACCTCCTTAGCTAGGACTAGCTCCCTCCTTAATGGTATTCTCCTCCATTGCTAACAAAACTATGTTTCTTACCTAAAAGAGTGGAGAAACCACAAGGTGAGACCCCAATCCCCATAGATATGATATAACATTTAAGATATCCATTACCTACTGGAGATAATAAATGTCAAATGAGAACAATAAACATTTAAGTATAGTAACTATTGGTGTACTTGTATGCCCACAGGCCCCACACTTACCCAACCATATCTTTTTTCTCACAAGTATGCATAGTAGAGGTTAGGCAACACATACATATTCAATTCCATACAATATGAATTTCACACCAAGAGCAAATCCATGTTCAGAACCAAGTAGACCTAAATGGATATGCTACTCGGATGGATTATGTATTTTATAATGCCATGTGTAGATTGAGGCATACCGCTCAGTCCACTAACTAGATTCTGCTAAGACATTCTAGCAATTTGTACAAGATGTAAGGATATATAGTTTCCCTAGATCTATCCTGATAACCTTGGGTCAAATAAAAGTAACCAAAAGGTAGAGAGCCCATTGGTTGAGTCCACCTTTTATATTTTCTAAAAAGTGGATCCATCAATCACAATCTTGCCCTAGGTACTTGACGTGCATGATATTGCATAGGAAAATTGAATAGGGGTGAAATCTCTAGAGTTTACCTATACTATGTGCAAAAATCACCACACACAACTTGACATATCTTATTGTAGTACAATTTAGGATCGAACCTATACAAAGGGAAAAACTTTATTTGATATGTCAAAAACAAATACAATGCACTCTCTTTTATAGGATAAGAGAGTTAGAGAGAAACAAAACTAGGCAATGTGGGATAAAAGAAAAGATAAAGACAAGATAAGTCTAAATCCCATAACAAAACACACAACACAACATAATGCATAACAAAACACACAAACAACATAACACATAACAAAACACACAAAAAACATAACTCATAAAGCATATATACTAATACTTCCCCTCAGGCTGGTACATAAATGTCAAACATGCTCATCTTGTACAAAAGTGTAGCAAAGCTAGTCTTGGGAAGTATGTTGGTATATATGTCAGCAACATGTTCTTCTATCTGGAGATAAGGAGTAAAAATGTGATCAGAGAGAACTGATTTGCAAACAAAATGGAAATCCACCTCTATATGGTTGGTGTGCTGATGAAATGTTGGATTGCTGGCAATAAAAATGGAGGATTTATTGTCACAGTGCATGGGAATAGTGAAAAAAATCTGAGATATTAAATTCCTTGAGGAGTCCGTAGACCCACATTAATTAACAAGAAGTATGAGCCATATCTCTTCATTCTGCTTCCACACTAGACCTAGCAACCATAGTCTATTGTTTTTAATACACCATGTAACTAGTTTTCCCCCAACAAAGGTCAATATCTAGATGTATATTTCCTATCACATCTACTACCAACATAACCAAAATCACAATATCCAGTGAGTTTACATTGCCCATATCTTTGATACAATAATCCTTTCCCTAGAAAAGTTTTTAGATATTTAGGGATATGGAAGACAACTCAGTCCAATAAAAACAATAATATCATCTCTAGTCATAGAGACATATAAGCTTACCGACCAATCTCGGGTATTGGTGGTTATCAGGATAGGGTGGTGAAGATTCATCAACCGAATTGGTATTAGGATCCAGAGGAATACTAATGGGTTTAGTACCAAGAATTCATATTTTTGTGAGTATATCTAGAACATATTTGTGTTGTGATAGATAGACACCAGAAGAAGATCTGGAAACTTCAATTCCTATGAAATTCCAAAGTTTACCAAGATCTTTAGTAATAAATTGTTGGTCTAGATATATTTTGGTAGCAAAAATACCTTCAGAATCACTACCAGACATAACTATATTGTCCACATAAACAATAAGAATAACAAGCCCAAAACTGGTATTTTTAATAAAAATAGAATGATCCAAATATGAGCATTGCAATTGAAACTTGAAAGTTATCTAGATCAATTTATCAAACCATGATCATGGATTTGTTTTAGGCCATAGTTCTCCCTCCTGAGTTTGTAGACTTTGGAACACTCCCCTTGACTAACAAAACCAAGTGGTTTCTCCATGAACTATTCCTCATGCAAGTCACCATACATGAAGGTATTTTTAAAATCAAGTTGAAAAAGGGGCCAATCCTTATTCACAACAACAAATATAAGCACTCTTACATAATTGAGTCTGGAAAGATAAGAAAAAATTTAAATGTAGTCAACCCCATAGGTTTGAATGTAACCTTTTTGCTACCGGTCAGGTCTTCATTCATTCAACTAAACCATATGGCTGATATTTGGTAGTAAAAATCCAACGACAACCAACAATCATACAAAATTTTAGATGATCAATAAGATTCCAGGTCTTGCAATCTCAAAAGGCATCCCTTTCAATTTCTATAGCTTGATGCCAGACAGAACACTAAACAACTATCTAGCATTGTTTGGTACAGAAATATTAGAAAGAGTAGTAGTAAAGCAAGCTAATCTAACACCAAGATTAGTGGAAGAGAAGAAATTACTAATCGAATGATGTGTGTAGGAACGAGCACCTTTTCTTTGACTAATAGGAAGATGTAGGTCAGAGAATACCTGGGAGGTGTTGTGATCTATCGAAGAGGGAGGAATTGGTTGTTGAGGGGCCAGAGAGGGGACTATAACAGTTGGTCTTCTCATGTACAACTCTTCACTTACTTCAGTGTGATCATGTTCTACCACCTCAAGCAGAGGAGTAGGATCCAACACATCACTTGATAAAGCAGACCCCTAGTTAGAGTAGCATGACATGTGTTCAAAATCACAAAATTCACACTAACAAACCATTGCCATTTGACAAGATCATAACATCAATATCCTTTTTGAGTCTGTGAGTATCCTAGAATGACACACTTAGTGGAGCGGGGGTTAAGTTTAGATATTGCAGGGCAAAGATTCTTAACAAAATAAGTGCTGCCGATGATGTGCGGTGGAACATAAAACAAAGGCACATTGAGATATAGAAGAGAGACATGGACTTGATTATGAAACATTGAAGAAGGAATACAATTAATTAAGTAGCATGCAATAGAAACATCTTCAGGCTAGAAATGCTTAGGGACATGATAGTGAAGAACAATAGTCTGTGCTGCTCCAAGAAGATGGGGATTCTTCCATTCAGACACACCATTTTATCATGGTGTGTAAGAACATGAAGTTTAATGAATGGTACCATGAGAGGTATAAAATAGATCCACAAATTTTTGCATAAATTCCAATGTATTATTAGTTCTCAAGATTTTAACAACCATTTTGAATGGGGTTTAGATCTTAGTGAAAAATGTGATGATAGTTTGAAAAACATTATTGTGATCTCTTAATACAAACACCTATGTTTCCCTAGAATGGTCATCAATAAAGTTCATAAAATAGTGAAAGCCAAACAAGCTAGTAATAGAACAAAGACCCCAAATACCAACATTAAACATTTTTAGAACTAATTTCTTTCTTCTTATGAGAAACATCCCGAGTCTCTTTGCCAAATTGGCAACATTCACACAAAAATTGTTTCTAAAAAATGTCAAGAAATGAACATCGTAGTTTTGCAACAAAAGGATGTCCCAGCCGATAGTGCCATTGTAGACTAGTCACAGGAGAATATAGCGGAGCTGCAACATATTCCATCACATCTAGGTAGTATAGTCCTTTGGTCCCTCATGGCCTAAACCAATCCTATTCCTCATTCATAGATCCTATAAAACACAAACCTTAGGATCAAAAGTGATTGAGCACTAAAGGCTCTTAAGAGTTTACAGACTAATAACAAATTTAGAGGAAATCTTAGAACATATAAGACATATTTTAAGGGCATATTTCTAGATAGAGATATAGATCCAATTCTATGGACAACATAATGAGTCCCATAAAAACAATCACAGGAGGGACACATGCAATCTTACATAAGGTAGTTAAAAGACCAGGACATCTAGAAATATGAGTAGACGTGCCTGAGTCCATGACCCATATATTTTCATCATAAGTAGCAGGGGGTACAAGTAAAGTAGAAGAACCTCCTTCTAGAGAAGGTGTTGGTGAAGATAGGCGAGCCGGGAGGAGCTTCTCAAACTTTGACATTAGGTTGAATTGGATGTGGCAACAGTTGAATTTTCAGAGGCAGGAAGTTTCACCATGTTTTTTCCAGAAATGATCTTCAATGTGGTTCGTGCACCCACAGAAGGTGCATAAACAATTATCAATACTAAGTTGATGTGGTCCTTGTCTAGGGGTAGGAGGAGGACCACATCCAGGATTACTACAGGCATGACCACCACATCCACGTCTTTAACTCTATTTATAGGAGCGGATGGAAAAAATTGAGTGATCAAAAGAAGCTACAGACAGTGAAGACATGGAAGGAAGGCGTTGAACGCACTCGAGAACATCCCTTAGTGTGGGTAGAGGATCACTAGATAAGTTCTAGCCAACAACACCAGAAAAGGATAAAGGGAGGCTTGCTAGGAATTGAACTGACTGAATTCTATTGCATTGCCTCTAAACGTTTTGGATGTTGGAAGAGAGGGGATGGTATACTTCATATCCATCCTAGACTATTGAACATTGGTTGTAGTAGTATTTAGAAGAATTGTTAGTTGAATACTCCTTTCCAACAGATTCTCAAAGATCTCGAAGACCTTCTTGGGGTTTTGCTAGTGAGAATAGACACATGATAGCTAATCCTATATAGATTTGGAATTCTAAAGGTGAAGGATAAACTAGTCAATCTTGAGTTTGACACTATTTGCCATCCACGTAATAATGCCAAAATCATATTTAGGCCACTGCACCTAGGCTTGCTTGGCATTTTCATTAGATGTAGTATTAGGAGGGATCATAGCATCAATGTATATTTGGGAATAATGCCATTGAGCTTTATTTATATGGTTTAAATGATGCCGACAAATGTGGAACTTTGATCCATTGAGTTTCACAGTCATCACACACAAAGACCGAGGAGGATCGATATTTGTCATGGAATCCATTGTGATGACACACACACAGAAGTAGAATAAGTAACAGTAGAAGTAGTAGATCTAGATCAAGGATCTAAAAAGCCCAAACAAGGGTTTTAGATAGTAGCAACATATTATGATCAATAAATCTGAGAAACCCACATAGGGGAAGTAGATAGAAGTGACAGATTGAGATCAATAGATCTGAAAAACCAACATAGGGGAAGTAGAGAGGAGAAATACCTACATCGCCACAGTGTGAGGTTTACTTCACCATGTGGCATAGGAAGAAAATAAGGTGTTACTTTTAGGTCTTCAACTTGATATTTTGAAATTAGTTGAAAGGATCTAGGGGAGGAAAGGGCGATGGGGTGGAGGTCGATTAGGGTTGGAAGCCAATGAGGGGTGGAATTTGATGGGGAATGGAGGTTTATGGGGGATGGAGTTTGATATGGGGTGGAGGTCGATGAGGTGAAGGTCGATGGGTTGGAGGTTAAGGAGTGGTGGATGTTGAGGAGGGTTGAGGTCAATTGGGTGTTGTAAGTTGAGGAGATGGTAGAGGTTGATGAACTTGGAGGTTGATGGGAGGTCAATGGAGTATTGGAGGTATATGGGTGGTAAAAGTTGAAGGGAGGTTGATGGGGTGATGGAAGTTGATGAGGTTGATGGGAGGTCAATAAAGTATTGGAGGTTGATGGGTGGAGAAGGTGTTGGTGGTGATGGAGGTCTATGGGTGGTGAAGGTGATGAAGGTTGAGGTGATGAAGGTTGAGGGGGTGAAGGTATATGTTGATTAGATGATGGAGGTGAAAGTGAAGGTGGTGAAGGTCGATGGTAGGGGAATTCGATGGGGAGTCATAGTAATAAGGGGGATCAAACATGTCTGGTACCATATATAAAGGGAAAAGCTTGATTTGATTTGTCAAAAACAAATGCAATTCACTCTCTTTTATAGGATAAGAGACTTAGAGATAAACAAAACTAGGCAATGTGTGATAA
This sequence comes from Alisma plantago-aquatica, assembly GCA_963693085.1. Lineage (NCBI taxonomy): Eukaryota > Viridiplantae > Streptophyta > Magnoliopsida > Alismatales > Alismataceae > Alisma > Alisma plantago-aquatica. The sequence goes on along the minus strand of OY856411.1, from coordinate 666,328,055 downwards.
AAGAAAAGCTAAATATATGACAAATCTAAATCCCATAACAAAACACACAACACAACATAACACATAACAAAACACACAACACAACATAACACATAAAGCATATATACTAATAAAACCCAAAGAATAATGTATATAAGCATTAACTGAATAAAGTGACAAAAGGTGGTTTGATTAACTAAGGTCGCAAGAAAGAAAAGAGCTAGAATAAGGTTTTAGTTATCCATGGAGGGAAAGCTAGGGTGGAATTGAGTTTTAACACCACTACTCAAATCTACACATTCATTCAAATCCAAACCTATATAAGGGTTAACTAGAGTTATGGAAGTTTCCCCTTTCGGTGTTAAAACTTGCATGGGCAGACTCCCTATAAGCTAGTTGTCTTGTTACTTACAGATCATATATGTACTACTCTAGAGACTTCTTTTCATCAAAGCATCAAACAAAGCTAATCGATATTCAAATCCTAACAATTTAAGTTCTTGAAGCATAAGATTATAATAAATAACATAAGGTGGGCAATCAATCCACAAAACATGCATTAAACAATTAGCAATGAATTAAATGAGTTCATACATGAGTTTGAATAAGAATGAAATTGCAAGAAACAAGTTGTTGGGCTAGTCCTCACATCCTAGTGAAAGGGATACTCCTTCGACATGGTGATATTAATATCACTAGTAGAGGAAGATGACAAGATCATGGTCATGATATTAGAAGAAGTAGCTCAACATGGTGTGCAACGGAAGACTTCCTTCCTTCTCTCTCTTCTAGGTATCAACCTAACTTGCAGTTGAAGTAGATGGATAGACAACAACTTGATGAAGAGGTTGATCGACCTAAGAAGGGAGGCTCATGGCTGTTGAGTTGCTGAAGGAAAAGGATTGATGGATCCTATTTTTGACCTAGAGGTCGATGGAAGTGATCGGTCTCCAGGTCTGGAAGTCGATGATATCACTAGGTGGATGCCACTATCTAGGTTAATGGTCTCTAGATTTTGGCTCTGATCTCAGTGTCAACCTTTTAGCTTGTTTGTTTCCCTAAATCCAAGATGCATGGAGTGGTTCCCTTAGGGCCTATTTATAGGGTTAGTGGTTGCGGGTCCATCCCATCAATGTCACAACTATCGAGCATTGGCTGTCGACCAATGGTGCTGACCCTTGGGCTTCTTGCCATTGACCTGGGAGGTTGATGGGTCTTTGGTTGTATTAAATATTCTTTGACCTTGGATTCATCAATCTTGATGAGCGATGACTCTCGATTAATGGCCATCGATCAATGGAAGATGCATGTTGTTGGTAGATGGTGGTTGTCAAGCTGGTGAGTGTTGACCTGGTGACTATCGACCTGCAAGGTCAATTAGTCTAGAGGTCAATCTTAGTCATTGATATATTGAGTCATCGATCTTGAAGGTCGATGAGGTGATCGATCATTGAGGTTGATGAGGTGTTTCTTGACATGAAGGCACCAATTCTGGAGGTTGATTAGTAGGTCGACTAGGGAGGTTGATGTCCTTGAAAATCTTGGTCTTGAATAGAACTTATTGATCAATCTACCTTCCAAAAGTTCTCAAAATCCATTTCACTAATTTCAAAGTGATAAAACTTGAAACTTGCAAGGGGAGTAAAGAAACGTATCAAATTACTACAAATTAGTATCAAAACGTAAGTAGGTCGATAAAAAGATATTTCTAATGAATAACAAGACATTTGAATGCCAATTAAAATTGGGATAAATATGCATTTATCAATATTCAAGTCCCAATGCCAATATTAGGGTGACAACTCTTCACATCATAATCTAGTTCTTCTTTTCATATCATTCACAATCCTTTATCAGACCATGGTCTTTACATATTCCTAAACACAATTCAAAAAAGTTTGGGTATATCAACCCCAAGGGTCCCCATATATCCACTAATATATGGCTTCCGGCTTCTTCTCACAATGTAGATTGCTACAAGATTAGCTCATTTCACTATTCCACCTAACAGCCCAACAAAAAGTATTTACAAACTCAGGGCTCTAAATTCTTATGTTAATATGTATTGGATAGTTTCATTACTCTACAGATACATAAAGCAAGCTATACATAAAGCCAATTGTAGTAATAAATAACCAAATTACTGCAACTTTAGAAGATCTAAGCGCATGGTTATCAAAGTCTAACTTCTTAGAACATGTTTCATAATCACACATCTTCCAACATCAAATCCTATAACAAGACAACCTCCCAATAGTAACTTACGGTCACAATAGATTTCCTATGTCAGATCCCTTATATTTAGCACTCATATCAAGGCAATACCATAGGTAGATGGAAAATATCATCTATTCACAAAGGGGCCGTCTTCAATTTTTTTTTAAAGCATATCAATAAGAAAAAGCATTTAGAAACATTATTATGGAACTTCCTCTAATCAATAACATGTAGCTCTCACCCTACATAAATGTAAATTATCATTATGCATAAAAGTGACATTTTTAACTCATTCATTGATCAAAAGATGAAACTATACAAGAAAAGGCTAAATAACCATGTTTCAGCTACCAATAGACTATTTTTAAGATTTAACTATGACATGCGACTTATTTTATTACTATACAATAATAAGGGTATGTAAGGATATCACCTTTTACCATTTTAGGAAGTTTCATAGAAATATTTTGGTTTGCATGCATGCTGTACGTCATTGTTCAGGAAAGCAATATGCAGTGTACAGGTGGCAAGGGTACTGCATAGAGTATATGCAATATGCGGGAGTATATACGGGAGTATAAGCAGTTTTGGATTATTTATATCAATAAACTAATCATATATAAAGTGATATATTGAGATCATAAATTATATTATATAGAGTAGGCGTGTATATAGTTTACATATTGACATATTAATATGCATGTATGTATGATGCATGATATCCTTATATATGTATATATGTTTATATATGGAATGTGTTAGTAATATATGTACAAATACTAAAATGTATGTAAATCAATGTACACATATGTGTAGAGCGTGTGTATATGTGAATACATCAAAACATTTATATACATGTACAAATATGTGATTGTATATTTTATCAAAAAAATGTGATTGCATATTTAGATATATTGTATATGTATGTATACATGTTAATATATCAAAAGGTATTCATATAAATGTACAAATGGGTGTGGAAATTTTTATATGCATTACAATGTATACATATAAATCAATGACTAAATATTTAAATTTAAATATACATTAAAATGTGTGTATATATGTATGCATGTATGTATGAAATGCATGGACATAAATTGTGGGCTTTTCAAAAAGTAGAGTTTAATCGCCCTCTTAATCGGCTAAGAGGGAGTATATGCAGCCCATGACTGCTTAGTGGACCGATTAGCAATATGCGGTGCGGTAGGGTGACTAAATAGGTATATATGAGAGTATATGATACTGTGCGGACCAATTTCCCGAACAGTGTTGTACGTAATGAATGCGTTAGTGGTTTTATCACTCGCCCAATGATAATGGAAATGAGTTTAATCATGAAGACTAACAAGAAAAGTTTAAGATTCATGCCAAACTCTAAAGTTGACAAAAAACTCTCTAAGATCTAAGCTCCTCCTCTGAAGGCTCTTATAAATGTTGGTACACAATCTAAAAGAAACTTGAGCAAGGGTGGAGAAGAGAAAATAGGGAGTAAGACTTAACAATCAAAACCTTACATAAAACTACATAGAAAATGAACATGAAAGGAAAAAGGTGGTAGATCGTCAAGATCACTAAGGGTATAGGTTCCACATACACAAATATAGGCTAAAAAGACACCAAGGAGTGTGTCAATCATAAGAATAGAAAGGAACAAAGATGAATAGTAACACTGACAAAGATCGATAAAAGCAGAATCTTCAACAATAGATGTCAACAAATGATGTCCAACCTACATCTACCACTCCAGGGATCATCTTGCATAAGTGACCCGAGGAAGGAAGTAAATGGAGGGGTGTGTATAGAGAAATAGGAGAGAGAGAAGGTGGTAAAATATTTCCTACTATTGGTCAGAAAAATCATCCTTTGTCGGTCAATCTTCTCATAAGTAGATGACCCTAGCTTCTCATCGACACATGATGTCAGAAACTTAATCGATAAAACACCTTGTCAAACCAACAATAGGTACATAAAAGAATCTCATCATTATCTATCATCGGTACAATCACTAAGAAAAACCAGTCATACCTTAGCGCCATATTTCCATTGGTACTCCTCCACTGAAAATTCACTACTTAGCTAATTAGTTTCTTTGTCTCTAATCAAATGATGAAAGTAAAGAAGGTCACAAGACTATACATTTCCATTGGTATTCTATTAATGAAAAGGTAGAGGAATCTTATCAGTTCTCAATCAACAAGAAACAACACACACTTCCATCGGTCCTCTTTTGATTGAAACGTAGAAGACTTCCATCGGTCCTCCAATTGATGAATGGGTAGAAGGCTTGTCATATTATATTAGTGCATCTCACCAAGTTCAAGAAAGTTCAAGGAAGAGAGAGAAACCAAGCTACATGATTTCAAGGAAAATCCTCAAAAGTGGGAAAATTTTACATAGACCCTCAACAAGACTCTATCCCTGATGCTTAAACAAGCATAACATCATGCATCCAACATATGCCTTAAGTAACAAAATAAGGTTAGGACTTAAGCCAATCCTAGAGTTTTGCAACTATAAACCCCTAACATTGATTTAACCCCTAAAGTCGTAGGAAAGCAAGGCTAGATACTTCTTATGCATATCATCTACAAGCACCCATGTAGCCTCCTCCATTGCACTGTGGTACAAAAACACTTAAAGAAGCACTATATCTTTCTTTCTCAACTTCTGCACTCACTTGTCCAAGATTAAAACAATGGACCTTCCACATAGGATATTTTGTCTCCAGATGCACTTCAACTAGCTGGATCATTTTCTCTATCCCCAGATGACACTTTGTTAGAATTGACACATGGAACACATTTTGTAACATGTGCAAATCAGGTTGGTAACTCTAACTTGTAATCCACTCTACCAACATGGGTAACAACAAGATAAGTCCCCATAGACCTCATTTGCCAAACCTCAAAACACCCTTCCTGTAACATACCAGATCTCAAACCCTACCCTAGAACTTTGATCTTTTGGGTTTGATAAAACAAGGTTGAGGTTAGGATGATCCTAATAATCTAATGCATGAATAATGTAAATAATATGTCACATAATTAATTTGGTGATAATAAGATGATAAATAACTTAATTGGATGCATAATGTTGTTAATGGGCCTATAATGGGCCATATGATGTAATCCATGTAATAAAGCCTCAAAATAAAGAATTGACTCCAAAAGAGGAAAATAATGTTATATTCATGATCTACATAATAAATATAGCCATTGGGTGAATTTTCATCCAATTTGGAGAAAGTCTGCTTAAAGGGTGAAATCAGGAGAGAGAAAGTGGATAAAACCTTCAAGATAGTAAATAAATATGCAAATATATCCAATATGTAAAATTGATGGGAAATTCGTATCCAACACATTAATTATAACTTGTGGGTCAAGTTTCATATAATTTGGATAATCCTAATACCATAAATGAAAGAGGAAAGAGAAAACATGATTTGATTTATTTGACACATTAAAAGTCACCAAAAGGAAAATCTAATTTTATAATCGGAATCTACATGCCTTTATTGGCCTCTGTGCAAAATTTGGTTTAATTTGGACAATGTTTGAACCCTTATTTGAAGAGAGAGAAAAAGATACATTTAATGCAAATGATACTTTATTCATTTAATCGATTTTCCTTGTCACGCCAGCTTTCCTTTTTCCCAATTTCGGCTTGCTTCTAGACCGTTGATCTGCGATCTAACGACTCCGAGTTCGTCTCCTAGCTCGGATGGGAGTAGGAATACAGGTTGTTCCTTGCGATTTTTGGTTGATGATATCTCCCTCAATTCTTGCTCTTTTTCGACGATTTCTTCGCCGCTGGGTTCCTGGAAAGATTCCGCACCCACCCATCCTATATATGTTGGGGTTTTGTTTCCTGTACCACCTGGATGTATTGAGTCATCCTCGCCTTCCCCTGTTTTGATCCCTTTTCGGTTCTCCTTCGCGCGCGAGGTCTCTGATTCTTTGAGAATTGAGTTCCTAATCTCCGCCGAGGTCCCATGTATATTTATCACCCCATGGACCGGCTTCTATAGATTCTGTGCATAGCTTCCCTACTCCGACTGTTTTCTTCCTGCTCTCGGTTGTTGTCCCGGCGGTCGGTACCCTCAGGGCCACCAAAGACGACGACGTGGTCTTTTAAGTGACCTTATGAAGCTTTTTCTTCTACTAATTGAACCAGAACAAGTGTGTGTGTCGCCGGAGATCAACTGGATGTCCTGGCTGTTGTTGCAGGTCTCTCTCTCTTTCCTCACCACCTCCGCATGAATTGAAGGTATGAATAGCTTCGTCTTTGCTCAAGCTTTCTTCCGGTATCTTCATCACTGAGTTTCGTCAAGTATCGGGAAATCGCCCAATCTCGCCCATAGCCTGCAGTCGCCGTGCGTGCGAGCGAAAGGAAGAAGAAGATGGCATCTTTTTGATTTACCTTGTTGCCCTTCGTTGATATGCTTTAGTTGTTTTATCGCTCAGGGGCATTTCCGTCTTTTCCTCTTAACATTGTTTGCTTTAGAGCAAGTCTTATGAGCCTTGACCCGCTGACTTGGCCAGCGTTCATTGGGCCATGTCAGGCTGGGCCCGACCCTCTCTCTGTTTCTCGCCTATTAAATGATGAGTTGGCTTTTCCTGGATTTGTGATTGGTCCGTTTGTAAAATCAATAACTAATTATTTACTGATCAGAAAAATATAAATAAATAGTCGTTGGATTCAGAAAAATAAGGGCTATCTTATGGTATTGGTTTTGATTCCCTAATCTGATGATTTAAAAGGGTGATTTTATGGATCTAATTAAATAAGATAAAAACTTGAATAATTCATAACTAAATATTTATAAGTCAGAAAAATATAATAAAATATGTTTTGAACTCAGGAAAATATAATATAAAATATGGAATGGTTTTGGAAACCTAATTCACTAATGATGAAAAGGTGATTTTTAGGGTTTATGAAATCAATATAAAACCTAACCCTAATCCCATATATATGCTAATAGGTGCTTTGGATGCCTATGCTTGGACCTAGATGTGACCTTGGATCGTTTGACTCAAAAGTTGAGGTATGTTGCATTCCCTATTATTCTATGTTGAGCAATTCACCTATATTTTATTCTTTCTCTTGATCCTATGGATATTATTTTATTATTGATCTTGTGATCATGGATAATCTCTTGAATCTGTTTTCCTATTGCCTTTGTGCAAATTGAATTTTTGATATATACCCACTGTGATGTGGATTTTACTTATTGATATACGCCCACTTTGAGGTGGATTTGCTATATGTTGTGTTGTCCATTGTGTGATGGCAACATTGTTAATTCTAACTATACTTTTCTACTTGCCTCTACATTATACATTCAATGTGATTCAATAGCACTAGAGTAGTGTAATTACATTGGTTTTGGGGCAGTATTCCCCTATTGTTTATTTGGAGGGTGGCAGTATACCATTCCTCTGTAAATCAAGTGTGGAAGTAATCCATGCTCAAATTTTATATATATTGGGAGATTGGCAGTATTCCTTTCTCTATCAGGTTCAAGTGTGTGCTTGGCCGCCAATTGTGTTTATATTGTTCTAGGGCTATGCTTATCTCACATGCATGCAGGTTGATGATGAGATGTGCCTTGTTTCCCACCATGGTAGTGGATGTTTATATTGATAGCACATTCTTTTTATTTGTTGGTTATGGCAAGTATCATTTTTGTTATGATCTTATCTCTTGATACCCGATTGGGTGGTCCTTATTTCTTGTATGGGAAGCCTTTTACATTTGATGTCCTTTATATTCTTATATTGCTCAAGTTGCTTTTTAGTATGCACATACCAGCCTTTGCTGATGTCTTCTTTTTGTTTCTCTTTTGCTGGGGTATGCTTCCAACCCTAGGTGGAGGACATGGATGGCAAGACGTGTTGACCTAGACTTAGCTTGAGTTGATAAAGCTTGGAGACAATCTTGAGGTGGTTTAGATTTCCTCTACTTGGACCCTTATGATGTAAGTTTGTAACCCTTTGTTTTATAATTGAATAGTCAAATATTTTCTTCCGCTGCTATACATTGGTCTTTTGATTACCATTATATAAAGATTTGAAAATTTTACACCCACTCCAACATACCTTTTGAGTGTGTTTGGATTGGAGGTTTTATTGTTCAAATTTTTAGTAGAGAAGTGGTTTCACTTCTTTACAGCATGGTATCAGAGCCCATGGTAGTCGAAATCTGACTATTTCAATTTTGTCTCCCCATATGAACCCTTGACTTTTCTAGATAGCTATAAGTGAGATGTTGACCTTAGAATTTATCAATGATGATCTTTGTATGCAATAAGGTTGGCTTTGAGGATGAGAATATGTTAGGAGATCTAAATATGGAAATATTGTGACTTGGTTTCTGCAATTGATTTTGGATCCACATTTTGTTTCATCTCAAAAAGATTTTCATCGCCAAAAATTATTTTCAATTATACTACTATAGTTACAAAAGTTTTCTCAGATTTATCGATGTTTTCTTGAACTAAGTCACAATGAAGAGAAACTATAATTTGAATAGAATCTAACCCTAGTTTTGTACCTAGGAGTTTATATAATGGTGTAGTTGACCTACCCTATGACTTTTTGGTTGATCATGTAGGGTTGATAGGTTAGAGACACAAGGACCTAAAATCTCAACCCTAGATGGTGACTATTAGTTGGATACATGAGAAACATAAAATCTCTAAAATCTTTCAAAACTAAGAGATGTGGGTAGTTCTAAAAAAAAATTGTTTAGTTTGACTTGTTAAGTTGAACCCTTTAAGGGGTGGAGAGTAGTTGATAGTTGATGTTTGAATCTATAGATTTCGAGGACGAAATCCTTTTTAAGGGGTGGAGCGCTGTAACATACCAGATCTCAAACCCTACCCTAGAACTTTGATCTTTTGGGTTTGACCAAACAAGGTTGAGGTTAGGATGATCCTAATAATCTAATGCATGAATAATGTAAATAATATGTCACATAATTCATTTGGTGATAATAAGATGATAAATAACTTAATTGGATGCATAATGTTGTTAATGGGCCTATAATGGGCCATATGATGTAATCCATGTAATAAAGCCTCAAAATAAAGAATTGACTCCAAAAGAGGAAAATAATGTTATTTTCGTGATCTACATAATAAATATAGCCATTGGGTGAATTTTCATCCAATTTGGAGAAAGTTTGCTTAAAGGGTGAAATCAGGAGAGAGAAAGTGGATAAAACCTTCAAGATATTAAATAAATATGCAAATATATCCAATATGTAAAATTGATGGGAAATTCGTATCCAACACATTAATTATAACTTGTGGGTCAAGTTTCATATAATTTGGATAATCCTAATACCATAAATGAAAGAGGAAAGAGAAAATATGATTTGATTTATTTGACACATTAAATGTCACCAAAAGGAAAATCTAATTTTATAATCGGAATCTACATGCCTTTATTGGCCTCTGTGCAAAATTTGGTTTAATTTGGACAATGTTTGAACCCTTATTTGAAGAGAGAGAAAAAGATACATTTAATGCAAATGATACTTTATTCATTTAATCGATTTTCCTTGTCACGCCTGCTTTCCTTTTTCCCAATTTCAGCTTGCTTCTAGACCATTGATCTGAGATCTAACGACTCCGAGTTCGTCTCCTAGCTCGGATGGGAGTAGGAATACAGGTTGTTCCTTGCGATTTTTGGTTGATGATATCTCCCTCAATTCTTGCTCTTTTTCGACGATTTCTTCGCCGCTGGGTTCCTGGAAAGATTCCTCACCCACCCATCCTATATATGTTGGGGTTTTGTTTCCTGTACCACCTGGATGTATTGAGTCATCCTCGCCTTCCCCTGTTTGGATCCCTTTTCGGTTCTCCTTCGCGCGCGAGGTCTCTGATTCTTTGAGAATTGAGTTCCTAATCTCCGCCGAGGTCCCATGTATGTTTATCACCCCATGGACCGGCTTCTATAGGTTCTGTGCATAGCTTCCCTACTCCAACTGCTTTCTTCCTGCTCTAGGTTGTTTTCCCGGCGGTCGGTACCCTCAGGGCCACCGGAGACGACGGCGTGGTCTTTTAAGTGACCTTATGAAGCTTTTTCTTCTACTAATTGAACCAGAACAAGTGTGTGTGTCGCCGGAGATCAACTGGATGTCCTGGCTGTTGCGGCATGTCTCTCTCTCTTTCCTCACCACCTCCGCGTGAATTGAAGGTATGAATAGCTTCGTCTTTGCTCAAGCTTTCTTCCGGTATCTTCATCACTGAGTTTCGTCAAGTATCGGGAAATCGCCCAATCTCGCCCATAGCCTGCAGTCGCCGTGCGTGCGAGCAAAAGGAAGAAGAAGATGGCATCTTTTTGATTTACCTTGTTGCCCTTCGTTGATCTGCTTTAGTTGTTTTATCGCTCAAGGGCATTTCCGTCGTTTCCTCTTAACATCGTTTTCTTTAGAGCAAGTCTTATGAGCCTTGACCCGCTGACTTGGCCAGCGTTCATTGGGCCATGTCAGGCTGGGACCGACCCTCTCTCTGTTTCTCGCCTATTAAACGATGAGTTGGCTTTTCCTGGATTTCTGATTGGTCCGTTTGTAAAATCAATAACTAATTATTTACTGATCAGAAAAATATAAATAAATAGTCGTTGGATTCAAAAAAATAAGGGCTATCTTATGGTATTGGTTTTGATTCCCGAATCTGATGATTTAAAAGGGTGATTTTATGGATCTAATTAAATAAGATAAAACTTGAATAATTCATAACTAAATATTTATAAGTCAGAAAAATATAATAAAATATGTTTTGAACTCAGGAAAATATAATCTAAAATATGGAATGGTTTTGGAAACCTAATTCACTAATGATGAAAAGGTGATTTTTAGGGTTTATGAAATCAATATAAAACCTAACCCTAATCCCATATATATGCTAATAGGTGCTTTGGATGCCTATGCTTGGACCTAGATGTGACCTTGGATCATTTGAATCAGAAGTTGAGGTATGTTGCATTCCCTATTATTCTATGTTGAGCAATTCACCTATATTTTATTCTTTCTCTTGATCCTATGGATATTATTTTATTATTGATCTTGTGATCATGGATAATCTCTTGAATCTGTTTTCCTATTGCCTTTGTGCAAATTGAATTTTTGATATATACCCACTGTGATGTGGATTTTACTTGTTGATATACGCCCACTTTGAGGTGGATTTGCTATATGTTGTGTTGTCCATTGTGTGATGGCAACATTGTTAATTCTAACTATACTTTTCTACTTGCCTCTACATTATACATGCAATGTGATTCAGTAGCACTAGAGTAGTGTAATTACATTGGTTTTGGGGCAGTATTCCCCTATTGTTTATTTGGAGGGTGGCAGTATACCATTCCTCTGTAAATCGAGTGTGGCAGTAATCCATGCTCAAATTTTATATATATTGGGAGATTGACAGTATTCCTTTCTCTATCAGGTTCAAGTGTGTGCTTGGCCGCCAATTGTGTTTATATTGTTCTAGGGCTATGCTTATCTCACATGCATGCAGGTTGATGATGAGATGTGCTTTGTTTCCCACCATGGTAGTGGATGTTTATATTGATAGCACATTCTTTTTATTTGTTGGTTATGGAAAGTATCATTTTTGTTATGATCTTATCTCTTGATACCCGATTGGGTGGTCCTTATTTCTTGTATGGGAAGCCTTTTACATTTGATGTCCTTTATATTCTTATATTGCTCAAGTTGCTTTTTAGTATGCACATACCAGCCTTTGCTGATGTCTTCTTTTTGTTTCTCTTTTGCTGGGGTATGCTTCCAACCCTAGGTGGAGGACATGGATGGCAAGACGTGTTGACCTAGACTTAGCTTGAGTTGATAAAGCTTGGAGACAATCTTGAGGTGGTTTAGATTTCCTCTACTTGGACCCTTATGATGTAAGTTTGTAACCCTTTGTTTTATAATTGAATAGTCAAATATTTTCTTCCGCTGCTATACATTGGTCTTTTGATTACCATTATATAAAGATTTGAAAATTTTACACCCACTCCAACATACCTTCTGAGTGTGTTTGGATTGGAGGTTTTATTGTTCAAATTTTTAGTAGAGAAGTGGTTTCACTTCTTTACACTTCCAATTGTGACAACTTGAGGTATACCTTATCTCTCACTTAGAATTACAACAACATGTGATGATTATCTACATACGGTTTATGTCTATCCTGAGCCACCTTCAACTACTGCCAAATTACCTTCATCTATTCTGTTATCTACTAAACTATCTCATGACCCAACAATTATTCTAACCTATCTCATATCAACATAGAGGTGATTTGCAATACCACATGTACACAACCTCATATGGTCATGTCCAAACTTCTATGATAATTTTTATTGTAAGTAAATTGAATCAAGCTAAGACAAACATCCCAACTCCCAAGAAATTGAACAACACATGACCATAACATGTCTATTAACATCTGCATCATTTTTTTTGATTGACCTCTATCAACTACATTCCCAACACGATCTAGGAATTGATTTTTTGGTGTTATGCTTTGGATTATTGACAAACTAGACATTTTATCACTAAGCCTACCACATTCTTCTTTAGTCCTAGACACCAATATAGATCCTTGAGGTTATGGTACATCTTTATGCTGCCCAAGTGGAAAGCATACACTTATTTGTTTTGATTCTTCAAACATCCTCTTTCTCAACTTATACACATTGGGAACTACCATCCTGTTGTGATAATGCAATATCCCATTCTTTGACTAATCAAACCCATCATTTTTCTCACTACCAAGTTTAGATATGATGTTCTTTATCACAATATCACTCCATTGTGCCTCCCTGATCTAATGAATTAACATGAACTTGACATGTAAGTGAGCCAAAAGTCTCCCAAGCATGGAGACTTCCATATATATGTTCATCTACCATAGAGACACCAACATGTCTCTCCTTGTACAAGCTAAGGAGTACAAATATGAGGCATATTACGAAGATGATGGTGAGTGCCTCCAAATTATTGCATTAACTACCACATTTTTCATTCATGGTGATACTCTATTGTGTAGTCATAGTCTTATATAAACTCAAGCCATCTCCTCTACCTCATGTTCAAATCATGCTTGAAAAGAGTAATTAAGGTTCTTGTGGTTGGTGAAGATCTAATATTTCTTCCCATACATGTAATGTCTCTAGTTTTCAATGCTAGAGCCGCATCTGCCAACTACACATCATGCGCCAGATAGTTATTTGTGCTTATTAATCTTTCTAGAGAAAAAGAGATTGTGTTCTTGTCTTTCAATAACAAACATATAAGATCTTACTTTGAATAATCACAGAAGACTAAGTAGTCTTTTCCAGGCTTTGACACCACTAATACATCTTTAGATGTTAGCTTCTCTTTTAATATATGAAAAATACATTGAAATTTCTATATACATGTCAATGGCAAGGATATCACATTGAAATTCTTAACGAATTATCTACAATAACCTACCAGTGCAAGTAAATTTCACACATATGTTGGCATCTTTGGATGTTCTTACATAAATAGTGACTCAATCTTCTTGGCATCTATCCAAATCCCTCTAATGGATATGACGTGGCCTAGGAAAGAAACTTCTGTCAGCCAGAGCTTACATTTATCAAACTTCGCATATAACTAGTGCCATCTCAAAGGTTCCATGGTAAACCATAGATGTTTCTCATGCTACTCCGGGTCCTTGGTGTAAATGAAAACATAATTAATAAAGAACATTACAAACTATTTTAAATAGTATTTTAAAACCATGTTCATCAGGTCCATGACAGTTGTAAATGCATTGGTTTGTCCAAACAACATAACAACAAACTCATAGTGCCAAACCTAGTCATGAAATATGTTTTAGTATGTCTTCTACCTTGAACCTCAGTTGGTGGTCTCCTAACTGAAGATCTATCATTGATAACATCACATCTCCTTTGAGCTAATAAACAAATCATTGAGTCTCGACAAGGGGTACTTGTTCTACATTGTAACCTAGCTCAAAACCTCATGGAGACATCCTTCCTTTTAGTGAATAGAATGGGAGCACCCTACTAAGATGTGCTTGAACATATGAAATTCTTGTTCAACAAATCTTGAAACTATATTTTCAACTCCTTCATCTATACTGGTGTCATTATGTATGGTGCTTGGGTTGTGTGCCAATAATAATTGATCTCAAATTCAGTCTTTTGAGGAGGTAGAATGCCTAGAAACCTATTGGTGAAAACTTCTTCAGCTAGTGTACTATTGATACATCACAGATACTAGGACTTGATACCTTAATATAACTACATCGGCTATAAAATCCTCACCACCTTATCTCATAAGCTTGTCAGTTATGTCCACATACACCAAACATGTTAGGAGAATATTCCAATCTCCATGGAAATCCAAAGAGATGTCTTCCTTCCAAAACCCACTAACCATGGATATGCAATCCAACACTACGCTATACTTACCTAATAAATATATTTTAGGATCACATCAAATATGTGCATATCAAGTGAAATCCACTTAATTTTACGTTAAAAAATGATAAGAACGCAAGATGGACCCACCTCACGCACAAGGATAGAGCCCACTTAGGGGTATCAAATAAGAGAGGTTTAGATCGATGACCAATAGGCGTATTACAATGTACACTCACATATCTGACAATAAATGAGTGTTACACACACTGATCAACCAAAATAGATACATATATAGAAGCAAACAAGTAAAAAATAAAAACTCCATATGACATGTAACGACATGAGTACTGAAAACTCCCTCAGTGTGGCTCATCACTTTGAAAGGGGTTGTGGCTTGTGATCTTCATCTTCCTTGGCTCCTAGCTATGGTTCTTAACGATCTAGCTTGGGAATATTTTGTGCACCCTCTTCCACTACTTCCATTGTGTTGCGAAGACCCTACTAGTTATTTCTTTAACTTTGGGATGCATCCTGGTTCAGTTGTTGGCTAAACATACTCATATACCCCAAATGATGTCAGTAGAAACAATTCTTCTGCATGGAACCATGCAAACGAGATGACCGTATCACTGATGTAGATCATGAATTGTATGCCCCAAAAGGCTGGATTCACAGACCTCTACCTGTACTCGACTACTATTTCTACACTCTCATCTCTAATGTAGCATGCTTGGTTGGGATTTCCAGAAATACTGCCCAGGTAGCCCCAAAAACCTTTTCCTCTTAGATCATCCATATATATGTCCATATGGTTGAAGTAATTTTGTATTGGCATCATTGTCACAAATGACTACCATTATTCTCTCAATCCTCCTTCTAGATTCCAAAAAGTGGAAAACTTCTCGCACGAATTTAACGTCGATGACAACTTCGACACCTTGTCATTAAACCCCTTCTCAAACCACATGTATTCTTCATCTTGGTTGGTACCATATGTAGGAATAATCTTAGCAACTCCACAAATTGTGCCTCATACTCATTTATTGACATCATTCTCTGCCTCAGCTACTTGAGCTGCATAATCCTCTCTCAAACTTCCCCTACTCTATTCTCATCCTCGATGGCCCACCAATGGCCAAAATTCCCTTTTGTAAGGTATATGTGTGCTTCACTTTTTCTTCAATGAGGATACTCATCATCTAGAAAGTCTTCTCTAACTCCATGAGCCACAAATTCACATCAGTCATATCCCTAACACCGTAATACTCCATGGCTCCCACCTACACTGGGCACCCAAACATCTTGTTAAAGCATGTAGACTTGACATTTGAGGTGTGAGCCCTACCTGCCACAAATATTATCATGTCCATAAAATAAGATACATCGACATCGTTTCTCCAAAAATGGCCTAAAAGGCTAGATGGATAGGAATTGCCAACTCTAGGTTTTCCACCTCAGGATGCTCAAGCTTGAGTTTTCTCTTCTCACGAACATGATGCCTTCCATATCCTCTTGGGCAAACATAACTACTCTCTATGTGTTCTTCTTGATGTATAGACATATCTACATAACTACAATCAATGGTTCAATACAATAGACTCACAAAAAAAGACAAAACAAACTAACACTCTATCTTCCATGAACCTAAGCTCCAATACCAAAAAACTTGTGATGTCCCACAATCACAAGAGTGATATTACTCAAAATAAAAACTTAATTAAAATAGTGACCACCATTGGAAAAATACAAAGTCATTGAGATCACAAGCCTAAGAATACCATCTAATGTCACATATAATATTATCAAAACCATATAACGTTAATAAATTTTACCACATCACATTACATAACTCTACTGTAACCACTTAAAAAACATTCACAACCACATAGAAAACATCTAATCAAAACAAAAATCGTTTCAACATTACATAAGGAGCATTACTATAGAGAACATAGATAATTGTTACAACTCTTATAACTATGGATCTAGAGGCCTTGTAAGCATGTCAAAGACTCATTAGGAAATACATATTGCAAAACTCATAGTGCACGGAACTGAGAGTATCTGCACAATGCTAGGAACTACCCCTATACACAAACTTCACTTAATCCTACTAGGAGGTCACACAAATGTCATCTACCTCTAGGATCCATTTACACATACATAACCTACCTTCTTGGCTAGGATCAACTTTCTCCTTGTTGATCTTCTCTACCATTTCTAGGAAAACTCTCCTGCTCACCTAATGATGTGTAGAAACCATGGGGTGAGAACCCAAGTCCCAACGATATGATGCAAAATTTGGGACATGCATTACTTACCAAAGTTAATAAACATTAAATGAAAATAATAAACAGTTAAGCATAAAAACTATTAGTGTACTTGTAGGTAGACACTTACCCAAACATATAATTTTTTCTCATAAGTACCTACATGAGATGTTAGGTGACATATGCATATTCAGTTGCATAAAAAATAAATTTCACATCAAGAGAAAATCCATGTTTAGTGCCAAATAAACCTAAATGGACATGCTACTTGAGTGGATTATCTATTTGTATTTCCTTACGTGGATTGATGCATACCACTCAGTCTACTAGCTAGATGATTCTAAGCCATTCTAGCAATCTGTACAAGATATAAGGATATATAGATTTCCTAGATCTCTTCTCATAACCTTGGGTTAAACCAAGATAGCCAAAAGGTATAGTTCCCACTGACTGAATCTGTCATGGATATTTGCTAAAGAGTAGATCCACCAATCACAGGCCCGCCCTGGGTACACATGTCATGAAACCAATCTTAGGGTGACAACCCTTCACATCTTAATCCAATTCTTCTTCTCATATCATTCTCCATTCTTTACCATACTATTGGACTTTTCCAAATCCTAAACATAATTGAAAGATGCTAGGGTATATTGACCTGAAGCATCCACATATATTCACTAATTTATGTCTCCAAGCATCTCCTCACAATTTATATTGCTATAAGAGTATCTCACTTCACTATTCCCTGTAATAGCCTAGGGGAAAAGATCTATAAACTCATGGGTCTATAAGGTTATGCTATTATTTATTAGATAAGTTCATTAGTATACAACTACGTCAAGCAAGCTATACATAAATAAAATGATAGTAGGTAAGTAATCAGATTACTGCAACTTTAGAAGATCTACACATGGTTATCAAATCCTAAATTCTCAATGTAGGTTTCATATTCACACATATTCCTACATCAAGGCTTACCACAACATAGCCTCCCAAGAGTATTGGAGGTCATAGTATCTTTTTGAGTTTAGATCCCTTCAAGGAATCCATATGAGCTCATCACCGAGTACCCTTCTATTTAGCATCATAATAAGGTAGTACCATGGGGAGATGGAAAACATCATTTGTTGATAAAGGGATTATAACTACATAATTTTCAGAAGCATAACAGTAAGAGAAATGACCTAGAAAAATTCTTAAATAACTTCCTCTAGAAAAATAACATGTAGCTCACACCCTATAGGAATGTAAGGTATCATCATGAATAAAAGAAACATTTATGAACTCATTCAGTCATCAGAAGATTAAACTATACAATTAAAGAATAAATAATTGCATTTTCCCATCAAGTGACTACTATTAAGATTTAACTATGACATGCAACTCATTTTCTTACTATAAAAAGTTAAGGGTGAGTAAATATATGTTTTAGGGAATATCATAGTAATATTTTGGTTTGGATGCACATTGTAGGTAATGAATGCATCAAAGGTTATATCACACACCTGATGAAAGTGGAAATGAGTCCACTCACAAAGAATAATGAGGAAACTTTGAGATTCATGACAGAGTCCAAAGATGAAGACAAACTCTCAAAACCTCAGCTCATCCTCCTAAGGCACTGTACAATATGCAATGGTAAAGAAGAGAAAATAAGACGTAGGCCTTACCTTGGAGGAAACCACCTAGAAAATGACCATGAAAGGAAGAAGGTGGTAGATTGTCAAGAGTAAGAAGGTTAGATCTTGTACATACATGTATCTCGTATCAGAAGACACCGAGGAGTGTGCAGATCATTAGAAGAGAAAGTAACTCAAGCTATAATAGCACCAGAAATACTGATGAAAGAAGAATCCTCATTAGTATACGTCAACCAAGGATATCCAACCTAGCCCCAATAATTTAGATATCAGCTTGCACAAATGAGGAGAGGAAGGAAGGACATGGAGGGTTATTTATATCCCTAGAGGAGAGATACAATGTAGTGAAAATTGTTCTTCTATCAATCAAAAAATGCATCCTTCATTAGTCTTTTATCCCATTAGTAAATGACATTGTCTTCTCCTTGACACATGGTGTTAGAACCTCCACTAGTGGACTGCCTCATCAAAGCATCCATAGGTGTAGGAATGCATATAATTAGTAGATTGAGTTAGTTGAAGAGATCATAAATATCATCAATATTTTAGTGCTAGATTTCCATCAGTACTCTCCGATCTACTCAATCAACCAACTTCTCTATTAGTAGTCAACTGAGAAAACCAGAGAAGGTCACAAGACTGACCATTTCCATCGGTCTTCTACCAATGCAAAGGCCGAGCAACCTCATGGTCCTCAACCAATGAGAAACAAGGCAATCTTCCATTGGTCCTCTTCTGATGGAAAAGTAGAAGACTTCCACTGGTCCTCCAACTAATGAAAGGGGAAAAGGATAGGTTAGATTATCTAAGTGCATCCAACCAAGTCCAAGCAATATAGAGGATAATATAGAATCCAAATAACCACCAAATTTCAAGGAAATCACTTAAACATGGGTAATTTGCAATAGACCCTAAAACAATACACTAAGATTCAAAATTCTTTAACAAGCATAACATCAAGAATCCAACTTATCACTTAGGATAAAAAAATAGTTTTAAAAATGAAGCCATGTAAAGGTATTAAAACCAATACTGGCGACTTCATGTATTAAACACAGATGGTGTTGCATAATAGGGTCTGTGCGACCATCTAAGATTGGATAATCAAAGATTAAATTAGATCTCAAGCTATCTCACCATCATAATTGTAAATCTTAAATCACCTAAATAATTTTAGGTCATGCATATCAACCTTACACCATCTAGGCTATCTATGCAGCCTATCCTTTCATCTTTGGATCTAGGCATCTAGATCTACATAAAACATCTTGAAACATCTTATCTAGACTGATATCACTCTATTTCCTTAAGATATCATGATGACTCTCTAGCACTTTGTGTCTATTGACATTTTCATATGTACATATATGTAGAAAAATATTTTTTTTCAATCAATGAAATGGACATATATACACCTACATGTTGTTGGTCGACAAACCAAAACCAAAATCAAGTTATCCACACACTTTGGGATAATGAGTACCATGAAACCTAGATAAATAGTAACCATTTGTATAGACGTGATTATCTTATCTAACCCATACCTAGTGATCATATGTCCCATGTAAAAAAAATACTAGAGAAACACATAGGAGAAAGTACAAGAGATAGCCTACACCTAGTGATCAAACATACAAGTTCTAACATAGGAGCTAACTTACCTCTAGTCTCTAAAAGACAACTCATTAGATTTTAAGGTCTTATATTCAAAGTTTGATATTTATATCATGTAATGATAAATTGTTAGTAAATATATCATACATGATCCAATACCACCCGTAACATCCTTGGGACCCACCCCTAAAGGATGAACTCCAAGAACATTATCCTAGTATATCAGATGTGGTTTTGAGAGTGGAAGAAAGAGTAATTTTTCACACACCATGAAAAATCTTGATGTAAACACCACAACAATAATCCTATTCACAATTGTACATCTATTAAGGGAAGATTTAAAACATTTTACAATTCACAATTTGAGATTTATAATAGAAGTGTATATGTGCTAACTAGAAGGATCTTCAATAGGTACAACCAAAAAAATAACATAACATATTTGTCCAGGCCATCTTGGGGCTACCAAGCAAGTGAATTCTCAATATACTTTTACTTGAGGGCTATGTGAGTTCTATCTTCCCATGGGATTAAACCTCTACATATAGTCAGCTTGTATCATTATGTTTTTGGTTTTAAAATATAGGTGATACAATGTACTATAATATATGAATCAACATGCATAATTCATACACCTACAATTGAAAGTAGGAAATATATGGCAGATAGTTGTTTTGAATAATCAAATATCTCATTGAATCAAAATCAATATCATGAATATTATCCACATATTAAGAGGATATCTAACTGTAACATATATCATAATCCTATTGTGATGAAGTGAATGTTACACTATTCTTGTGAAACTAGTATTTTACCCTTTATATTGTCTACTCTGGATATCATTTATTTATTTCTTATATACTTGATCAATCATGACACTTAGTTTGATAATATAATGTCCAATTTTATTTTTATGTACCATGTGACAAAAGAACTTAGATAAATTAATTATGTTACTCAACTAAATCAATCAAGTGATCTAACTATGTGATATTTCCCTCAAATGTTTTGTATATATTGAGGGTACTTGTTTGGAACACTATTTAAAATGTCACTAGATTTGAATCTTGAATTTAAAAGATATAAAAAATAAAGTGCCCTAAAAATATCCATAATTACCTAAAAAACTACTTAAACCTATCTAAATAGATCTAAACCCAAACCAGGGAGGCATGCACTATCGCTCAATGGATTTAAATACTTGGACCTTCATCTTCTTTAACCGTATCCAAGTCAAAATTGGTTCCCTAGATCTGAATATCTCTCTTCTTATAGGGAACTATGACATCAGATAGGTAGAAGAAACAAAAATTTTATTGACATATTTCCCATTAACCAACATATCACGACAATAATTATGTAATTGAAAGGATGGTTTCACAAAGATATACCTGGTCCTGGATCAAGTCCAACAACAATCCTTGTCGATGTAGATGTACAATTTGTCTTGGACCATTGCTGTGAAGCTCCTAGTTGCACTGGGACTCGTCTGACTGCTCCTCCATGGACAACATACTTGAATTGTGGCAACACATCCCGCTATCACACAGACAACGAGGTGTTACGCGAAAACGTGCATAAATCACCATAAACCACATATTACCAAAATACGAGTTAATTAAAACTGATTGCCGAGAGCTGATAAACTGAGAAACTATTACATTTAAGTCCTCATCCTGCAAGCAAATAGGTTATATAAACATATACAAGCCTTGACACATGTCCACAGCTTAGAGGAACAGCTGTCTAACCATCATGTGAGTTCATCACCTATTTATACATACATAAGGGCCCATGTCCGGCCAACAACAGGATATACAAAACATCAACAGCTATACATCATGAAACAACTTCAAAACACCTCCAAGGACCTGAGAGTATAGGAATGACTCTAAGACTCTACTACAAAACATCCAAAATAGCAACATAACCAAAGCTTGCCTCCTACAGCTCGTCTTGCTGCTCGGCCGCCACTCCACGACCACCACCACGTCTAGAACGACCACCTAAAAAGGGTGTAAACCAGCGGGGTGAGACACACAGTCCCAGCGAGAAACATAACTCCCCGCCGAAACTACAAAACCTCATAAAGATAAAAGTAACAACAACAGGTAACTGATGAGAAGTATAACCATAGCAGTTTATAAAGTAAAGCTGTTCATACCGTCAAGCTTACCAGATGTATGGAAGGCATATATCCAATTATTTCTTTATGGAACATGATTAACAAGATGAGATTTATAAGGTCTTACCACATAACATGAGGAACATATAAGAAACTGCAAGATGTAACAAGATTAACTACACAAACAAGGCCTCAACCAATGTTTTGTGTTTTGCCTTAAGCAGTAAATATTATACGACTGGATTACATATTCTTATGCCCTGAGGAAGTGTGCCGTACCGCTCAAATCCAACCGACGGCTGTGAAACCCAGAGCCGGTGCCATACAAGGTCAATGGAAGAGTAGGACTCCACGACCTCCCACCTCGTGGTCAGTGCACGAGAACCAAAGCAGGACCAAAGTCTCATGCTTAAGTGGCCTCAGCCACATGGTCAGCTCCATAGGCTACCCTTCCTCTAGCCCACCTCAGTACAGGTCTCGACGCTAGTATATCTAAGCCACGGGCCTGTTCACCGTGCTCTGAGCCATGAACACATTCATGCTCCTATATCACACATCCTGAGCCATGGGCTTGTTCACCATGCTCTTCATGTATATACATATATATCTGAGTCTGCAACCGTAGCTGCACTCGATTCCTTCTCTATTTTAGGCTAGGAGAAACCTCGCATATTCAATAATATGCTCTCCGGTTTAACCCGTAGGAGAACCCATTTCACCATCACCAACTCCTGATGATGATGGATCTATGGCCAGGGCAAACTACATGATATGTTCCACTGTGATTAGTGAGTATATTTTAAGTGGATTGCAAGATTCAACCAAGTTGTATAACATGCAAACTATAACAAGAATAAACAACATGAAACTTATTATTATGATTTTATTGTAATCAACATCATCTTGATCCATCATAAGGATCCAACATCACATGTTATCACTTGGCCTCTTTCCAATCATCTAGATCCATCTCAAGGATCATCATATTTCCATGGGATCTCAGTCCCTTATCACATAGTGCCACTGCCTCTCAAGGCTTACATCATCATCATGGGATAGCAATCCTAAGTAATTTAGTCAAGCACATCATATGTGTTATCTCACCATCAAGAGTAACTATCAAATCAATGTTACTCATGATATATACCTCATAGCCTTTTTCTTGGCTATGCATCACCTGCATGGTTAGTATGCACAATAATCATAGGCTTAATAGAAAGACCATGCTATCAATATAAGGTGACATTAATGATTATATGCTTTATCATTCATGTCTCATCCTGTGACCACAGTCATAGGTCATATTATTAAGCAAAGCATCTTATCTACTTATCATTATCTCAGTATTATTCATAATATCAATATGATCACATACACATGAGATGTTGTATTAAGATGCATAGATGTGGTCTACTATGTCGTGCACAACCAGGGTTACTATCAAAACCAAACGCGATGCAAGAACAACATACCAGTTTCTATAAGGGGCATGACCCTCACTAACGATACCCACTACCCTCACCATAGGGAGTATCGGGCAGGGCTCATCCTATCGTCCAACCACATTAATCTTATAACGGTCAAGCAACTACCAAGGATAATGGGAAGCATCTGTGGTAAAATGCACAACACTATGTCGTGCTCTTCATGCATCTTGTGTAACGATGTGCAGCAAGGTCCATTGTGCACGTGAGCCCAAGGAGTGTATCGTGCAAGGTGTGATGCACACCATATCTTGCAACTCTACCGAGCATCTTGGTGTCGGACAACGCAGCGTTGTGCTCAGCTATCTAGCCCGAACCTATCGGCCGTCACACAGGGCAGGGGTTAACGCGACACCCGTCACAACATCTCAGAGCTAAACAACACTTTCACGCCTCAAGCCGACTACACTAGGCCATCTCTAAGTCGTGTGTGTGTGTGTGGGGCAAAGTGCTCAGCAAGGTGCAGTTCAAACAACCAGCAAGGAGCCTGTCGTTCAGCCCACCAATCCTTACCCTATCGACTGTCACAAACAAGGGCTGGTAGTGTGACGCCCGTCACTAGGTCAGGGACCAGGGGTATCGTCCATCACAACCACCACAACATGTCACCCAAGGTTAGACCAAGGAAAAGATATCGGGCAACAACACCACCAACACCATATCGAGCAAGATGCACCCCGACAGGGTCACCACCAACCTCAAGCTCAAAGGCACCAAAACCCTAAAGGATTAAGAAAATGGCTCACCTCTCAACTTAATCGAGAGAGGGGTTTTGTACATCTCTTATCACCAATCGGGCAACACAAGGAACAACACTAAACGATGTCTACAACTACCACCAAGCTCACCTTTCAAGTCCATGGTGAGAGGAGGGTGTTGCTCAAGCTACTAGAACACAAGCTCACCTCTCAACTTAAACGAGAGAGGGATATTTCCCATGCTACTAGAGCTCAAGCTCACTCCTCTAGACCAAGGAGAGAAAGGAGTATTGCTCACCAAGAAACCCTAGAACATAGGTTCGGCCAACAAGGTGCAACTAAGCAAGGAAACCAAACTAACAACAAGCATAGCCGATCATAAACAACAAGAACAAGAACATAGAAGATGGTAATGTAATTAGGGTTAGGAGTTATGTAACCCACCTTAAGCAAGATCCAAGCTCCTAGCACCAAGCTCCAAGCACCACCAAGCAAGGCACTCTAGGGTTCAACCACCACTAGAGTAAGAAGAAGACTCCAAGAAGGATCGGCCACCAAGCTTGCAAGAGAAGAGAGTATCGTGCACCAAGGAGAGGGAGACTAAGGAACTAAAGGGATCCTTTCCAAGGGAAAGGAAACACATATATAGAAGGGAATGGAGGAGAAAACAAGGTAGATAAAAGCAAGGTGTCGCCCACCTAGGGACACTTGTCCATGTGCAAAAGCCACCACTCTAACATGCCCTAAACACATGTCCAAGGCCATTGCTACATGCAAACATCAAGCACCAAGTGTCCACTAGTGGTGACACAAACGAGGTCAAATATGGTTAAAGGTTCATGGATGACACAACACCACCACCATGGGCGACACAGCCTGGGCGACACAAGCACCCTCTTGCCTGATACAAGGTTCAACCAAGCAAAGGCAAGGCACCACAAGGCCCAACAAACTCAACCAAGCCCAAAGGAACACAAGCAATGGGCCCAAACCTTCCTCTCAACACTAGAGGAAGCAAGGAGAGGGAGGAACACCACACAAGGTGACAAACTTGCCCACAAACCCTAGACTTGGGTTAATTGCAAGTAGCCCCTCCAGGTCTCAACAAAGCACTAACAAACCCTAATCACCACCAAAGGTGATTAGCAAGCAACAAAGCATCAGGGTTAGGCAAAGCAAACAGGGTAAACCCTAAACGGAGGTCAGGGTCCTTACAAACTAACCCCCTACAAAGGGATTTCGTCCCCGAAATCCGAAGAGAAAAGTGAGGGATAGTTCCTCCTCATCTCTTCGTCAAGCTCCCACGTGGCTTCCTCAGCACCACGATGATGCCAAAGAACCTTCACAAGAGCCAGGTCCTTCCTCTTCAGCTTCTTAACCCTTCTGTCAAGGATCGCTACAGGACCTTCCTCGTAGGTCACATCTTAATCAAGCTCAACTTTGTCTGGCTGTATCACTGTTCCTGAATCCGGATGATTTTTCTTCAACATACTGACATGGAACACTGGATGCAACCTCTGCAACTCTGGCGACAGCTCTAACTCGTAAGCTACCTTGCCAACACGTGCTAAGACCAGGTATGGCCCCATATATCTGGGTTCTAGCTTACCTTTTCGGCCAAACCTCAGCACACCTTTCCATGGCGAGACTTTAAGATACACTTTGTATCCTACCTGGAACTCCAAAGGTCGTTGGCGATTGTCTGCATAAGACTTATGCCTGTCCTGTGCCGCTTTCAACTGTTGCTGTATCACCTTAATCTTTTCTGTCATCTGTTGTACTAACTCTGGACCCAAAAGTTGATATTCACCGGACTCATACCAACACAAAGGATATCTACACTTCCTGCCATATAAGGCCTCATAAGGAGCCATGTCAATGCTCCACTGATAACTGTTGTTGTGGGCAAACTCTACCAAACTGAGGTGTATGTCCCAACTACATAGGAACTGCAAAACACAAGCTCGAAGGAGATCCTCCAGAATCTGAATAGTCCCCTCAGACTATCCATCTGTCTGTGGGTGGAAGGCGGTACTGAACCTCAACTGCGTTCCCAACGCTCTGTGCAACTGTTCCCAGAAACAACTCGTAAATTGAGGACCTCTGTCAAAAACTATCGTCTATGGCACACCGTGCAACCGCACTATCTCATCCACATATACTCGAGCGAGCTTCTCAGCTGTATACGTTGTCTTCACTGGTATGAAATGGGCAGACTTCATCAATTTGTCCATTATGACCCAAATGGAATCATGATTCCTAGTTGTCCTAGGTAGACCAACTATGAAATCCATGGTTATATGATCCCATTTCCACTGTGGTATCGGCAGGGGTTGCAATGTACCTGCCGACTTCTGATGTTCAGTCTTTACTTGCTGACATACCGCACACCTCGCCATGAACTCAACTATATTTTTCTTCAAACTGGGCCACCAATACAAGTCCTTCAGACTATGATACATCTTGGTGACACCTGGATGCATAGCATACATTGACGTGTGTGCTTCCTCGAGCACTAACTTCCTCAGATCATCAACATCGGGAACCACCATCCTATCACGATAGCAAACCAGTCCATCCTCAGACTCATGGAACCCATCACACTTTTCGCTGCCGAACTCTGATATGATCAACCGTACTGTATCATCTGCTTGCTGTGCATCTTTGATCTATTGTCTCAGCGTAGGCTTGACTTGTATCTGTGCTAAAAGTCTAGCTAACAAGGAGACTTCCATCTGCACATTCATCTGTCACAGGGAGACACACATATCCCATCTATGACATACTAGAGAACTCAACTGTGCCTTATTTGAAGAAGAAGAAGACTTCCGGCTGAGCACATCAGCCACCACATTCGCCTTACCCAGATGATACTCGATGGTGCAGTTATAATCATTGATTAACTCTATCCATCGACGCTGTCGCATGTTCAACTCATGCTGCGAAAAGATGTACTTTAGATTTTTATGATCCGTAAAGATCTGACACACTTCCCCGTAAAGATAGTGCCTCTAAATCTTTAGCGCATGAACCACTGCTGCCAACTCCAAATAATGAGTCGGATAGTTCTCCTCGTGTTTCTTAAGCTGTCTTGAAGCAAAAGAAACCACATGATCTTCCTGCATCAGCACACAACCTAAACCTTTCTTGGAAGCATTGCAGAAAACAACATAGCCCTTTCCAGGCTCTGGCAGGATTAACACTGGAGCACTGGTCAACTTTTCCTTCAGACTCTGGAAAGCTTGTTGGAAATGTTCATCCCAGACAAAAGGTACATCTTTTCTTGTCAACTTCGTCATCGGCAATGCAATCGCACTGAAGTCTTTGATAAACCTCCGGTAGTATCCTGCTAAACCCAGAAAACTGTGAAATTCTGTCAGCATCTTCGGCTGTTCCCATTCTGCAACGGACTCCACCTTCTTCGAGTCTACTTTGACTCCTTCTGCAGATATCACATGATCCAAGAAAGTTACTTCTTCCAACCAGAACTCAAACTTACTGAACTTGGCATATAGCTGATGTTGGCGAAGAAGAGTCAACATTCGTCAAAGATGTTGCTCATGCTCTTTCCTATCCTGACTGTAGATCAAGATGTCATCTATAAAGACTATAACAAACTGATCTAGGAATAGACGGAACACTCTGTTCATCAAGTCCATGAAAGCAGTAGGTGTATTGGTTAACCCAAACGACATAACCACAAACTCAAAGTGACCATACCTCATTCGAAAAGCTGACTTTGGTATGTCATCCGCCTTAATCCTCAACTGATGATATCCGGACCGTAGATCGATCTTTGAAAACACTGTAGCACCATACAACTGATCGAACATATCATCTATCCTCGACAATAGGTACTTGTTCTTGATCGTAACCTTATTCAACTGCCGGTAGTCTATACAAAACCGCATCGATCCATCCTTCTTCTTGATGAACATCACTAGAGCACCCCAAGGAGATGTGCTCAGTCAGATGAAACCTTTCTCCAACAACTCTTGCAACTATTTCTTAAGTTCTACCATCTCTACTAGAGCCATCCTATATGGTGTCTGTGCAACTGGTTGTGTACTTGGGACCGGATTGATCTCAAAATCAATCTCTCGGGGCGGAGGAACACCAGGGAACTCTTCAGGAAACACATCCACAAACTCCCGGACAACTGACACCTCCTCCAGACTAGGACCTTTTGCCTTAGCATCCACAACGGTATCCACAACGTGAGCTAAGAATGCCTCACATCCTTGTCGTAATAACTTATCTGCCACCAAAGCTGACACCAAACACGTCATAAGAATCTTCCTATCTCCTTGGAAGATCCACTTCACTCCATCATTCTCAAACACATCTTGCTTGGAACCACAGTCCAAAACAACCTTGTACTTCTCTTAGGTATCCATCCCAAGGATAACATCGAAACCATGCATATCAAGTGGTATAAGATCCACTTGTATACTGTGTCCCGAAAAAGACAAGACACATGATGGGCACACTTCTCGAAGCATTGAGGAACCATCAAGAGGGGTTTCTAACAACAAGCTATCCTTCTTACGACTAATAGGTAAACGATAGTTCTTAAGCACACTATAGGTGAAAGAGTGGGTAGCACTCAGGTCAACCAGAATAGATATAAAGCAAGAAGAAGACATATCAGAATGAAATAACTCCATCTGACCTGTCACCACTCGCAGGTTGACTATCGCCTCTGGCTGACTCATAGCATAGAATCGAACCGTTGCTTGCTGTCCACGTCCTCTGCTTCCTTGAGCAGACGATCCTGATTGAGATGCTTGACCACGTCCTCACCCTATGCTACCACTGGGCTGCTGTCTAACTGACCCTTGATGATTCTGCCTCGGCTGCTGTGTCACTTCAACATCTCTACCTGGGCAACTCGACTTAAAATGCCCCGTCTGACCACAAATATAGCATGTCTAAACCTCAAACCGTGGCCTAGATGGCCCTGTCACTGCCACTGAAGCTGTACTATGTGCCTTTGACGGTGAAGAAACATATTCTCTTCCCTTACTTGGAGACCACTGTGACAGTGCACTGGAACCTCTCATAACTGACAGTGATAAAAAGCTTGGCTTCTTGAAGCCACCAAACCTCTGTCCCTGAAACTGAGCAGGCCTCTTCTTAGAATAGATTCTCTTTTCTCCCTTACTGATCGTTCGATCCTCCGGATGGATTCTACAAACGTAGCAAACTGCTCTCAATTCTCCAACACAGAAACAGGTGTTGTCAGCTCAGAACTCAGACCTTTCTCAAAATGTCTGATCCACTCTTCATCTGTTGCTGCCATGTGGGGACAAAACCTTAGGAGGTCCATGAACTTTGCCTCATACTAAGTGATGTTCATCGTTCCTTGTCGCAGGCTCTCAAACTGACTAATCTTCTCATCCAGATACATCTTTGGAAAGTATCTGCTGACGAACTCACGCTGGAAAACTTCCCAACAGATCACCTCACTAGGTCGCTTATCCTCCTCGATGGTCCACCAGTGACCAGCACTACCTTTCAGAAGGTAGACATCATGCTTTACTTTGTCTGCTTCGGGGATGTCGAGGATCCGGAAAGCCTTCTCAAGACTTGTTAGCCACAGATCTGCATCCGCCGGATCATCTGTTCCAACATAATCTGAAGCTCCGACTCGGCGAAGCCGCTCAAAGGTCTTACCAATACCCGATGTTTCACCATGGGGAGCCTGTGCTCTTGGCGGCGGCACTGGCAATCTTTCTACCATGAGATTTATCATAGCCATTATCTGCCCCACAAGCTGTTGATAGGCAGGATGTTCAAGAATGGTTGGGTCAGGTTGGGGGACCTCAGGCACCCGATCTTCATGTGCCTGCCCTATAGCTCCATCAACTGATGCAGCATTGCTGTTCTCAGCAACATGTTCTTCATGGTTTCCAGACATCTTGGCTTTTCTTCCACTGAGGGCAGAAGATAATTATGAGAAAATCTGGAAAAATCACAAGAACAGACACAACCTAGTCCTAAATCCCTATAGACTCAGCGAACCTAGAGATCTGATACCAAAACTTGTGGCACACATCCCGCTATCACACAGACAATGAGGTGTTACACGAAAACGTGAGGAAATCACCATAAACCACGGATTACCAAAATACGAGCTAATTAAAACTGATTGCGGAGAGCTGATAAACTAAGAAACTATTACATTTAAGTCCTCATCCTGCAAGCAAACATGTTATATAAACATATACAAGCCTTGACACGTGTCCACAACTTAGAGGAACAACTGTCTAACCATCACGTGAGTTCATCACCTATTTATACATACATAAGGGCCCACGTCCGGCCAGCAACAGGATATACAAAACATCAACAGCTATACATCGTGAAACAACATCAAAACACCTCCAAGGACCTGAGAGTACAGGGATGACTCTAAGACTCTACTATAAAACATCTAAAATAGCAGCATAACCAAAGCTTGCCTCCTACAGCTCGTTTTGCTGCTCGGCCGCCACTCTACGACCACCACCACGTCTAGCTCGACCACCTAAAAAGGGTGTAAACCAGCGGGGTGAGACACACAGTCCCAATAAGAACAAAACTCCCTGTCGAAACTACAAAACCTCAGAAAGATAAAAGTAACAACAGCAGGTAACTGATGAGAAGTATAACCATAGAAGTTTATAAAGTAAAGCTGTTCATACCATCAAGCTTACCAGATGTACCAAAGGCAAATATCCAATTATTTCTTTATGGAACATGATTAACAAGATGAGATTTATAAGGTCTTACCACATAACATGAGGAACATATAAGAAACTGCAAGATGTAACAAGATTAACTACACAAACAAGGCCTCAACCAATGTTTCGTGTTTTGCCTTAAGCAGTAAATACTATATGGCTGGATTATGTATTCTTATTCCCTGAGGAAGTGAGCCGTACCGCTCAAATCCAACTGACGGCTGCGAAACCCGGAGCCGGTGACATACAAGGTCAATGGAAGAGCCGGACCCCACAACCTCCCACCTCGTGGTCAGTGCACGAGAACCAAAGCAGGACCAAAGTCTCATGCTTAAGTGGCCTCAGCCATAGGGTCATCTCCATAGGCTACCCTTCCTCTAGCCTGCCTCGGTATAGGTCTCGGTGCTAGTATATCTGAGCCACGGGCTTGTTCACCGTGCTCTAAGACATTAATGCATTCATGCTCTTATATCACACATCCTGAGCCATGGGCCTGTTCACCATGCTCTTCGCGTATATACATATATATCCGAGTCTGCAACCGTAGCTGCACTCAATTCCCTCTCTATTTTAGGCTAGGAGAAACCTCACATATTCAACAATATGTGCTCCGGGTTAACCCGCAGGAGAACCTGTTTCACCATCACCAACTCCTGACGATGATGGATCTATGGCCAGAGCAAACTACATGATATGTTCCACTGTGATTAGTTAATATATTTTAAGTGGATTGCAAGATTCAACCAAGTTGTATAACATGCAAACTATAACAAGAATAAAAAACATGAAACTTATTATTATGCTTTTATTGTAATCAACATCATCCTGATCCATCACAAGGATCCAACATCACATGTTATCACTTGGCCTCTTTCCAATCATCTAGATCCATCTCAAGGATCATCATATTGCCATGGGATCTCAGTCCCTTATCACATAGTGCCACTGCCTCTCAAGGCTTACATCATCATCATGGGATAGCAATCCTAAGTACTTTAGTCAAGCACATCATACGTGTTATCTCACCATCAAGAGTAACTATCAAAGCTATGTTACTCATCATATATACCTCATAGCCTTTTTCTTGGCTATGCATCACCTGCATGGTTAGTATGCACAATAATCGTAGGCTTAACAGAAAGACCATGCTATCAATATAAGGTGACATTAATGATTATATGCTTCATCATTCATGTCTCAGACTGTGACCATAGTCATAGGTCATATTATTAAGCAAAGCATCTTGTCTACTTATCATTATCTCAGTATTATTCATAATATCAAGATGATCACATACACATGAGATGTTGTATTAAGATGCATAGATGTGGTCTACTATGTCATGCACAACCATGGTTAATATCAAAACCAAACATGATGCAAGAACAACATATCAATTTCTATAAGGGGTAGGACCCTCACTAACGATACCCACTACCCTCACCATAGGGAGTATCAGGCAGGGCTCATCCTACCGTCCAACCACATTAGTCTTATAACGGTCAAGCAACTACCAAGGATAACATGCATCATCTGTGGTGAAACGTGCAACGCTATGTCGTGCTCTTCATGCATCTTATGTAACGCTGTGCAGCAAGGTCCGTTGTGTGGCTGAGCCCAAGGAGTGTATCGTGCAAGGTGTGACGCGCACCATATCGTGCAACTCTGCCGGGCATCTTGGTGTCGGGCAACGCATCGTCGTGCTCAGCTATCTAGCCCGAACCTATCGGCCGTCACACAGGGCAGGGGTTAACGCGACGCCCGTCACAGCATCTCAGAGCTAACCAACACTTTCATGCCTCAAGCTGACTACACTAGGCCATCTCTAAGTCGTGTGTGTGTGTGTGGGGCAAAGTGCTCAGCAAGGTGCAGCTCAAACAACTAGCAAGGAGCCTGTCGTTCAGCCCACCAATCCTTGCCCTATCGGCCGTCACAAATAAGGGTTGGTAGTGTGATGCCCGTCACCAGGTCATGGACCAGGGGTATCATCCATCACATCCACTACAACATGTCGGCCAAGGTTAGACCAAGGAAAAGATATCGGGCAAAAACACCGCCAACACCATATCGGGCAAGATGCACCCCGACACAGTCACCACCAACCTCAAGCTCAAAGGCACCAAAACCCTAAAGGATTAAGAAAATGGCTCACCTCTTAACTTAATCGAGAGAGGGGTTTTGCACATCTCTTATCACCAATCAGGCAATACAAGGAACACCACTAAACGATGTCCACAACTACCACCAAGCTCACCTTTCAAGTACATGGTGAGAGGAGGGTGTTGCTCAAGCTACTAGAACACAAGCTCACCTCTCAACTTAAATGAGAGAGGGGTATTGCCCATGCTACTAGAGCTCAAGCTCACTCCTCTATACCATGGAGAGAAAGGAGTATTGCTCACTAAGAAACCCTAGAACATAGGTTCGGCCAACAAGGTGCAACTAAGCAAGGAAACCAAACTAACAACAAGCATAGCCGATCATAAACAACAAGAACAAGAACATAGAAGATGGTAATGTAATTAGGGTTAGGAGTTATGTAACCCGCCTTAAGCAAGCTCCAAGCTCCTAGCACCAAGCTCCAAGCACCACCAAGCAAGGCACTCTAGGGTTTGGCCACCACTAGAGGAAGAAGAAGACTCCAAGAAGGATTGGCCACCAAGCTTGCAAGAGAAGAGAGTATCGTGCACCAAGGAGAGGGAGACTAAGGAACTAAAGGGATCCTTAGAAAGGGAAAGGAAACACATATATAGAAGGGAATGGAGGAGAAAACAAGGTAGAGCAAAGCAAGGTGTCACCCACCTAGGGACACTTGTCCATGTGCAAAAGCCACCACTCTAACATGCCCTAAACACATGTCCAAGGCCATTGCTACATGCAAGCATCAAGCACCAAGTGTCCACTAGTGGTGACAAAAACGAGGTCAAATATGGTTAAAGGTTCATGGACAACACAACACCACCATGGGCGACATAGCCCAGGGCGACAAAACCTGGGCGACACAAGCACCCTCTTGCCCGATACAAGGTTCAACCAAGAAAAGGCAAGGCACCACAAGGCCCAACAAGCTCAACCAAGCCCAAAGGAACACAAGCAACAAGCCCAAACCTTCCTCTCAACACTAGAGGAAGCAAGGAGAGGGAGGAACACCACACAAGGTGACAAACTTGCCCACAAACCCTAGACTTAGGCTAATTGCAAGTAGCCCCTCCAACTCTCAACAAAGCACCAACAAACCCTAATCACCACCAAAGGTGATTAGCAAGCAACAAAGCATCAGGGTTAGGCAATGCAAATAGGGTAAACCCTAAACGGAGGTCAGGGTCCTTACACGAATGTCATCAGTTGTAGCAACTCCTCTCGTCATGGACTACTGGATGACATCATTCTCCTTAACGATGGGCAAAAGTAGCCTCACCTCTAGAGAAGTCCACACGTACCAACTAGAACTCATGTAATCCTACCAAAATAGATAGGAAGGAGTTGTCCCTCCAGTTGGTGTACTAGTTACCAACTTGCTCTCCCACAACAATGATCCTCAGTTATTTCTCTCCCATAGCTATCCCTCCCTAGTCGGGTAGGACTTGCTTGAGCTCTCTTGGTTACCACAACCAGAGAGGACAACAATTGTTAGAGCAAATAATTCCCAATTGTCTATGTTGTGTTTTAGGAAGCCCCCAGTACCCCTCTATTTATAGTAGAGGCCAGGGTTAGGGTTCCCAGTCTGTGTAGTAGTGGAAGGGACCAAAATATCTCAATTGTTCACAACAATTCTAGAAATCTCACAGCATGTGGCAGACGAAATGACCGCCTCTCAACCTAGACGATCATCTAGAATCCAAGACGGTCATCTAGCATGTGATACATATGTCTCACACTGCGAGATAGTCATTTTATAGTTTCCTAGTTTTGTACATATGTCAGAAATTCAATTCAAATTAATGCATAACATGACTTTAACACCAATCCTTGATGCAATCTAATTGCACCCCCTAATGGTCATTTGGTACAAACTATATAGACATCTCACACCACTCAAGATGAGCATCTCACAGGCTAGGTCAGGCTGAATTCTAGCCAATGCACAATATAATCAGCCTGACACTCCAAACGGCTATCTCAACACTTGAACTAATCATTTGGCAGTCCAGTCATCTGATTTGTTATGTCAATTGAATACCTAAACACTTTAATAACCAATCCAATCATAATTCAATATTAAACTTCTCTTCTATATGAGTTCCTATGTGTGTGGCCCTATAGGTTCCATATTACATTGGTAGTGAATGTCCATAACAACTTATGACATCATAAGCAATGAGTAGTGTCTAGTCACACATCATTGCTACCCAAGTAAATGGAAAGTTAGAGAGCAACTTCAACCTACAATCTGTGTATGGTGTTATAGTTTTTGTATAGTTCCTTTGTCACTGATATCCATATTGAACTAGATGCATGAAACAATCATCCTCATTATTATTCAATCTTGTTTCTTGAACCAGAGCAGACTATATGAGATATATGTAAGCTCAATATCACATATTGGATCACATGTGTGTGGCCACTCATTTCTAAGTATTTATAATCAAGAGGCCTTGGATATCATACTCCCTTAGGAGGGACAAATCCCATCTCTATCACTCACAGTCAGTCCCCATGTGTCATCGTCAACCAATCATCACCTTTATAAAAGCCCATGTTTCAAGATTATATTTGATGATGTCAAAGCATACCCAACAACATGTGATGAGCACATCGATTTCAGGTCAAAGAACCACAAACACCACCATCACTATGAGAGCTAACTATGACTACCATAGTAATGTTTTCCATGTGTCAGTCTCATGATGAATCTGTCTGATACACTATTCTCTAACATGTATCTGTGTGCTTGGTTTGAAATCACCATATCATGACTATTGAGATTCTTTCATCAACCAACTCACATTATGATCTTATGTGTCATTGTTGTCTATTTACCTTCCACGATAACAACCAATAAGGGACATAACAAGAATGCATATACTCTTAACATCTGATGAATGCATATTCATCATGATTTTTAGTCGCCTTTTTTGGGACCAATTCGATTCAATACTTTCGATTTCATCTCCTAAATCTCACGAAATGCAAGATTTCTTAACTAATTCAATTATCAAGATTATTAACCAGATTTTTATTGATTTTGTGCAGGTTTTGACTAGGTTCAACCATCGTATGGAATTCACTCGAGATCCCCTCAACTCTAGTCTTGACCAAACGGTTTGCCCTAACGATCTACCCATGCAGTTTTGACCTCTCAGTCTCAGACATTCACCTACACGGTCCTCCTCTCACTACTCTACCAAAATGGTCTCAAGACCGTATGACGGCTAACAGTTTCATAACCGTTTGGACCAAGGACCGATTGTATACTAAAGACCGTTTGGCGGCCATCGATCCTCAAAACCATTTGACAACAAAGACTGGTTGAACCATACAGTCTCAAGACCGATATGCTAGTCACCCTCAAGACCGATTGAATCAAGACCATTTGGACACTCAAGCAAAGACCAATGAAGATCAAGACCATTTGGAACCATACAGTCCCAACACCATTAGGAGCCATACGGTCTCAAGACCGATAGGAGACAAAGTTCCAGGACCGAATGGGCAGTCCCTTCCCAAGACCGTATGGTCATTGATGTCTCGAAACCATTTGGATTTATTGAGTCAAGACTGATAGGCCAGTCACCCTCAAGACTGATTGGATCAAGACCGTTTGGACACTCAAGAAAAGACCGATGAAGATCAAGACCGTTTGGAACCATACAATCCCAAGACCGTTTGGAGCCATACAGTCTCAAGACCGATAGGAGACAAAGTTCCAAGACCGTATGGGCAGTCCCTTCCCAAGATCGTATGGTCACTAATGTCTCAAAACCATTTGGATTGATCAAGTGAAGACTGTACGAAGGTAGAACCCCAAGACCATTTGGAGGCCATTGTTCTTCAAGACCATTTGGTTGTAAAATGGTCTCCAAAACCGTTCGGCCATCAAACGGTCTCCAAGACCATTTGGATGAAGACCAGTTGGAGGTACCTTATCCAAAACCGTTTGGACTCCAAACTGTTTGAAGAAGAGTTCACAGAAAAAACGTGAGGTCCCCACCCAAGCCTATAAATAGGACCAGTAGGGCATCGATTCCACGATGTTGAGAGGCTACTTGAGTAAAGGATCGGTCTCCCTTCCACACCACCGCCACTCCACCATCTTCATGCCATTGTCACGCCACCCACACCTCCTCTTGCTGCGAGCAAGGAGGTCGAGAAGAGAAAGAAGGTGGAGAAGAAGGTGTGCACGGTCTGCCTTGGTGGTTCTTCCTCCTCGTCCAGATCTGCCTCGACATGACGTAGAAGACCACATCATCTTCACCGAGCTGTGACTACCTTCTACATCATGCTCATGGCAAAACTTTCCTTCTCTCTTATTCTTCTTGTTTCTCGCATCATAAGCGAGTAGTTCCCTTTCATTGGGGTATGGGGACTAGCCCCGCTGCCCATGCTTTCATGTGTTTACATTTAACATTCCAAGGCAATGAATATAACTTTTCATTTCGTTGTTAATTGATAACATTTGTAGTTTGATTATCTACTTTCTTGCATCTTGTTCTTCCCTATGTTGTGAGAACTTCTATATGTAGGGTAGGATGTCGATTAACGAGGTCAACTCCCAAACTAGAAATAGAATGGGATTCCTTGGAGTCATGAGTGTATGATCCGTGAGGGGATGAGCCATCTAGCCTATGGTGACACTTCTGTGTGCCTACCCACAAGGGGGGCCAACAACTTCAGTTGGATGTTGTATCTTCTTTATTAATCGTCGATGTTTGCTTGCAGAATAATCGCCTACCTCCTTTTTGGTTAACATGGTTGACTCCTTGACGAGAACTTTTGATAGGGTTCCTTGAGGTCGTAAGTGTTGGGTTTTAGGGGAGACAGAGAACGCAGCGGAAACAAAAAAAAATTTCTCCCCCAACCCATACCGAGGAAACGCGTCAACGTCTATATAATAGGAAAGGATGGTTTGCGGAATAATACCTTGTCCTAAGGCTTGCTCGGTGACAATACCTCACGCAATGCGCGATCTTCAACTCCGGACTTCGACGGTGTCTGTGCAGCTCCTGGTCGCACCGGGACTGACAACTCCTACTCGAACCGGACTGTCGGATGATAGTTGTCCTCCTAAGCGGAAGTGTCCTCCCGCCTCTGTAGTAGTCCACACGGACCACCTGGAACTCCACTCTCCTTGTCCCACAAGGAAGTGGAAGGAGTCGCACCCTCCTGTTGATGTACTAGTCGCCAACACGCTCTCCTACCTCCTGTTGCAACTGCAGTTGTCCTTCCCTTGCTGCACCTCCCTTTTGCGGGAAGCACTTGCTCGGGCTCTCTCACGGTTACCAAAACCAGAGAGAACGACAACTTGCAGCGCAACTGGTTGCACTGAGCTGTACTTTGAGAAGCCCCCAATACCCCTATATATAGGAGAGTCATGGGACAGGGTTCTCCATCCCGGGCAATGCGGGACTAAAGCAAGAGTAGAAGGGTTCGAGAATCTTCCACAAAAAGCAACCGGTTCAACACTTGAAATGATCGGTTCACAACTGAACCGATCGGTTCGGCCATTGAGCCGATCGGTTACCGATCGGTTGGTGCCCTGAACCGATCGGTTCATGGTCCTGATCTAGCTCAAAAAGACTTTCCTTATTTCTTTCCCAATTGGTATCGAATACCAATATTATTCCCAATCGAATTGGGCAATTTGAAACGAAAGGAAAATTCTTGCCGACATGACTTTCCCAACTGGTCGGTTGCACCAGTTGAGCCGATCGGTTCAACCCTTGAACCGGTTGTCTCAACCTGGGCATGAGCCGACCGGCCTGGACATTCCAGCCGACCGGTTCAGCACCTCATCCGACCGGTTCATCACATGAACCGATCGGTTGGGAGCACAGGTTGGGCAAAATCAGTCAATTGCGATTTCAATCAATCTGATACTCCAATCAATGCGTCCAACACCTTGAACCATACGATATTGAGACATCGACTGATTGAGTGTTTAATTGAACTACTAAACTCCTTTAGTAATCAATCTAAACATTGTTTTGTGGACAAAACTCCTCTTCCAGGTTAAATCCTATGTGTGTGACCCTGCAGGTCCATTTCACGTTGGCAGTGAAAGTCCATAACACTTATGACTTCACAAGCAAAGAGCGGTGCCTAGTCACACATCAGTGCTACCCAAGTGAAAGTAGAAAGTTGGAGAACAAATTTCATCTTACAATCCGTGAATGGTGTTACAGTGAATGTATAATTCCTTTGTCGCTGATATCCCGAATGAACTCGAGGCATGGAACAGTCATCCTGTCAATGTTCATTCACTTCCTTGATCTCAGAGTAGACTGGAAGAAATATGTATGACATCAGTATCACATACTGATTCACACATGCGTGCACGCCATTCTCAATCCTACTCATCAAGTGGCCATGGATATCATACTCCCTCAGGAGGGACAAATCCCATATCTATCACTCACCCCTCAAAAGCCCCATGTGTCAAAGACACCCAATCATCACCTTTATAACAACCCATGTTTTAGGACTGCGTTTGATGATGTCAAAGTGTGCCCAACGACATGTGTTGAGTGCAGTGATTTCAGGTCTAAGAATCACACTCACCACCATCACTGTGAGTACTGACTGTGACTACCATCTCATGGTTCCATGTGTCAAACTCACGGTGGGTATGTCTGGTACACTTGTTCTCTAACAAGTACCTATGTGATTGGTTTGATATCTCTATATCATGACTAATGAGATTTTGTCATCAACCAACACCACAATCTAGTCTTGTGTGTCATTGCTGTCTATCTACCTTCCACAATGACATCCGACTAGGGACATATCAAGAATGTACAAACTCTTAGCATCCGTATGATCTCATCGTTCAGGTCATGAACCTGAAGGCATACGTCATTGAGTACTGTCATTCTCTAGACATTCAATCTGTTCTATCACTATCTCATATGACTGAACCAGAAAGAATTGGAAGCTTGCCTTTGATGTTTATCAAATCAATCTTAATGTATCCCACCAATCATCCCATGATTGGCTCTCAGGGCATACATACCAACAGACTCCCACTTGCACTGCGAGCCAATCACCCATGAATCATATTCATAGTGATCTTCAAACATGTCCTACATGTTACTGTGCTCTAGTGCCATCATAGTGAGTAATGGCAACACCTTGCCAAAGTCTGAACAAATTGCATGCCTCACATCTCTTCGCTGTACGTCGCACGTATGAGATGGAGTTGCCGTAATATGCGATCTAGTATTCCTTTGCTAACCTTTATCCACATTGCATGATCAAGGATTCCAGACTTGTCATCAATGAGTGGAATATAAGTTCATCTCATGAAATTTCAGAT
Organism: Alisma plantago-aquatica; assembly: GCA_963693085.1. Taxonomy (NCBI): domain Eukaryota; kingdom Viridiplantae; phylum Streptophyta; class Magnoliopsida; order Alismatales; family Alismataceae; genus Alisma; species Alisma plantago-aquatica. The sequence continues at coordinate 666,287,394 of OY856411.1, read as the reverse complement.
CCATATAGTATCCACTGCTGTTAACCAACACATAGATACTCGGCATTTCCCTTTTTCAAATGGCTTTATTGGAACATTTCCAATTATCAATAAACTTTCACTTTTATACATCTTATGTATATATATTGCGATTAATTTTCTGTCCTTTCGGAAGTTCGCATCAATGTAACTCTTTACATCGAACTCTTCCTTATCTCCATAGAACTAGTACTTCACAAGCACTTATCAAGTTCTCATGGTATTCCAGTAACCCTTACTGGAAACAGACAGACATCCACTCGTCATGTCCCACATACGAGTTATCAGGATGAGCACATCATATTTCCATGTCCTACGTACAAGATGATGAATGCATTTTATTCTTGCCATGTCACACATGCAAGATAATGGGATGATTACATACATGATAGATCCATATCTATTCTTAGTGTTCCCATTCTTCATAAGAATTGGACACTTGGCCTTGGGATACTAATATCCATGTAACATGGACAAGTTTTCTCCCACTGAATCTGTGCATACCGAACACTTCAGTATAGATTGCCAATGTATGCTTTCTCTTTCCAGGTCAAGAGAATTTCTGAGAACTATCTCTATAGATCTCTATTCCTATCACATAGGAAACATCTCTATCTTCCTTAAAGATAATTTCCACTTTTGGATTTCCAATCTAGAACATTTCCATTTCACATCAATATGTGGAATGTGAATACGCTCCCACTAAATTACAGATCCCTTCTTTATCTTTGACATATCAGTCAAACCCTTTGACTATATCATCAAAATAAAGATTCAATTTTGAGTTGCTTGAACTCAATCAATCACATTGATTAGTCCATTGTAACGTATAGACTTCATTTGCATTAGTGGATTTATAAACCTTATAGGCTGTGTCGCGTACACATCCTGGTTTTATTCCTCATAGGAATGCAGTTTTAGTATCCATATGCCAAATGTCTTAGTCATTAAGTTGCAACAAGCATCATCCTTCTCAAAATGTTATCCATGTGTCTTAACACTTAAGACTCATTTTCACTTATGGATATGATCCAATGAGTGCTACCATCAAGGTCATACCTTATGGTTCACATGGAAGTCATTTAGGATGTAATGGTTTTAAACCATAACTCAAGATTCGGTTCCTCATATTCATCTTGATAGTTGACTCATCACATGAACAACTGATCACATAGATAATTGAGGTGTATCTGTTAAAGATATAAGAACTCACAACCCTTGTGATTCTTAATTTCTTTTATTAGTGTGGGGTATTCATTTATTAAGAAGAATTCAGTTATTTGATAATCATTCTCTAACTCCTTAGAGTATGATTCCTTCTTGATTCAGACATCACCATGCCTTAATCATGAGTTCACTATGATACACTATCATAATCACTCATAAGGATCTCAAACATTTGGTCCAAGTATTTTATTCATTGATCTCATCAAGAATTAATACTTTACCAAATTTGTACTTCATTTATGATAATCTTGAACACTTCAAGACATTCATATTGGTATTTCTCTAAACACCATTTGAAGTATTATCATTTATTCCAATAGGTATGTAAATACATCACATGTATTATACCTAATAGGATAATCACTCTCCCACTACATTAGTGAAGATTGATTAATCATGTCCAAGATATTCATGTCTCTTACTGGTTCTATAACCAAAAGAGTCTAGATTTATCCGTCACATGGAAACTAGAAATGAATTTCTCATGATTAATGCTAATTAAATTGTTTGAGTTATCTATAACTTTTAGGTATCGTCTTATCTTATGCATATCAAATATCACAAGATAAATAAGGCATTGCCACAAAGATCACATCTTTATAAATTGAAACATCTCTTTATTAATTGCCATCATTGTCATACAATATGCAAAAAATAAAGTTTTTCTATCTATTGGCAAGTATGAAATAGCAGTTCATAACTATATTACATGCCTTATTGGCTGAAAATAAACTAAAGTATTCCTATCTATAAAGGCAACACTTGCCCCAAGTAAGAATGCTTTACACTTTACATCTTGATATCATATATCGCAAAAAGTGTTACAAGTTTATTTACATGACACCTTCAAGTAGAGGCTTCAGTCGCCTCCTTCTTCTTTTGTTCTTCCAGGTAGAGAGGACAATTCCTTTTCCAATGTCCTGGCTTTTGACAATGGTGGCAATTTCCTTTCTTGGTCACGCCTCCCTTGGCCTTGAGAGCTGAAGATGGCTTGGACTCCTGGCTAGCTTCAGAACCTTTCTTAGCTTTTCCCTTGCCCTTGCGCTTGGACTTTCCTTTCTTGCTCGTGATCACCATCACAGACTTAGGCTTGTCCTTCTTCATCTATAACTCGGCTGTCCTCAACATGCCCAACAACTCTGATAGTGGCCTATCAAAGTTGTTCATGTTGTAGTTCATCACAAACTGACTGTAAGATTCTGGCAACGATTGCAGTATCACGTCAGTAGCCAACTCTTGGCTCAGTGGAAATCCCAGTCTCTGCAGGTTCTCCACATACCCAATCATCTTGAGTGTGTGAGGACCAACTGGATCTCCTTCTATCATGACACACTTGAACAGTGCCCTAGAAACATTGTACCTCTCTTGCCGTGCCTGATCTTCATACATGTTCCTGAGATGCAGAATCATCTCTATGACACCCATGTTCTCATGTTGCCTCTGCAACTCATGGTTCATTGAACATAGCATCAAGCACTTTGCATCAATGTCATCATCAGAATGCTTCTTGTAAGCATCCCTTTCTGCCTTTGGTGCATTAGGAGCGGGTTTCTCTGGAATTGGAGTATCCAGGACATAGAGCTTGCGCTCTTGAGTGAGAACAATTCTCAATGTCCGATACCAGTCGTGGAAGTTTGTCCCATTTAGCTTGTCCTTGTCAAGGACCGATCGCAAAGAAAAGTTGTTGTTGTTTGTTTCCATTTGAACTACAAAAAGGAAAATATGCAATTTTAGTCCAAAACTCATTTTTGATTTATTTGATTGATTTGAAAGTTTGACGATAAAATTAGGCCTTTAATTAATTATCGCTCCCACTATTTTACTTCAAATTGATAGCCCTCACCATCAATTCGGAAGATTGCAGCGTACAACCTTCTAGTGGGCAAGATCCTGAAATCCTCTAAGCCATGGACCAGCTAGGGCTGTCACCCACAACATAGATCTCTCAGGTAGGCAACTTTTGCCAATTGCATCATATGCAACTCTTGATAAGATGTCATATACAACTCTTTGCAATGATCATATCCATGCCTCAAGGTACTAGATCCCATCTAGATCACCTTGTTAAGTCCGACCCAAAGCAAACACGATGAACATGCACCCTGCTAGGGCAGACCCACACATTCATCCTTCACGCTTCCACGAGGTAGACGGTGCACCACGCTAGGGCGTGCCCACACTTGGTCGAACAAGTTTTTCACGTGTGTCGCATTTGGAAGGCATCTAAAACTTAATATTTTAATGAGGGATTTGGTTTTATATACATATACATATCAAATCACCACAATACATAGTACGTATCATATACATGCTATATCCCACAGAAAACATGCACAAACGATAAAAAGCGATGATTATGGCCATCCTAATGTGATTCCTCGAGCCAAGAGGAATCACGGTCATCTAGGTGTACATCACATGCAACCTGTACAAGATGAACTCTGTGCCTTGCCATCCGAGTTGATCAACTCATCACATGAATGATCTGTACTCTCCAGCCGGTCGTCCGGGTGCCACCAGCCGATCGGTTGGCTCCTCCAACCGATCGGTTTGCCTGGTCGTCGTGCATCTCGTCATGTCCGCCACCCGCTCGTCTCGCTCCTCGAACCGGTCATCAACCGATCGGTTCACTCCTTGAACCGACCGTCCGAGCAGTCGTCTTGACGTCCGCCGGTCTTTGACATAATAGGAAATAAAATCTATCCTACTTATTACATTGATTTAAAAGGGAAACCCCAAGTTACATTCGGGGGGAGCAAAGGTAGGAAAGAATCTCGAATTATTTCGAGTTACATCAGGAATAGGAGAAGGAAGATCGGTGCGCAGACCGAGATGCAAGCAACCACATACAACCAATCACAGATAGGGGTTTATAGGCCATAATCATGCTACATACATCCACCACAAAACTCGTTTAAGGGCGACGCGTATCGAGTGCATTAATAATACATATCATATATGTAATTAGGGATTTGTGGATTTAGGATTGGACATGCATAAAGCCGATATTATTCGCATCGCATGCAATAAATAGAGGCGACAAACCAAAATCGATCATATCGATGTTCCTAAAATATAGAACAGCTGACCTGGCTCTGATACCACTGTTGGGTTTTAGGGGAGACAGAGAACGCATCGGAAACAAAAAAAATTTCTCCCCCAACCCATACCGAGGAAACGCGTCAACGTCTATATAATAGGAAAGGATGGTTTGCGGAATCATACCTTGTCCCGAGGCTTGCTCGGCGACAATACCTCGCGCAATGCGCGGTCTTCAACTCTGGACTTCGACGGTGTCTGTGCAGCTCCTGGTCGCACCGGGACTGACAACTCCTACTCGAACCGGACTGTCGGATGACAGTTGTCCTCCTAAGCGGCAGTGTCCTCCCGCCTCTGTAGTAGTCCACACGGACCACCTAGAACTCCACTCTCCTTGTCCCACAAGGAAGTGGAAGGAGTCGCACCCTCCTGTTGACGTACTAGTCGCCAACACGCTCTCCTGCCTCCTGTTGCAACTGCAGTTGTCCTTCCCTTGCTACACCTCCCTTTTGCGGGAAGCACTTGCTCGGGCTCTCTCACGGTTACCAAAACCAGAGAGAACGACAACTTGCAGAGCAACTCGTTGCACTGAGCTGTACTTTGAGAATCCCCCAATACCCCTATATATATAGGAGAGTCATGGGACAGGGTTCTCCATCCCGGGCAATGCGAGACTAAAGCAGGAGTAGAAGGGTTTGAGAATCTTCCACAAAAAGCAACCAGTTCGCAACTTGAAATGATTGGTTCACAACTGAACCGATCGGTTCGGCCATTGAGCCGATCGGTTGGACCTGAGCTGATCGTTTGGGGCACTCCAACCGATCGGTTGGTGCCCTGAACCGATCGGTTCATGGTCCTGATCCGGCTCAAAAAGACTTTCCTTGTTTCTTTCCCAATTGGTATCGAATACCAATATTATTCCCAATCGAATTGGGCAATTTGAAATGAAAGGAAAATTCTTGCCGACATGACTTTCCCAACTGGTCGGTTGCACCAGTTGAGCCGATCGGTTCAACCCTTGAACCGGTCGTCTCAACCCGGGCATGAGTCGACTGGCCTGGACACTCCAGCTGACCGGTTCAGCACCTCAGCCGACCGGTTATCACATGAACCGATCGGTTGGGAGCACAGGTTGGGCAAAATCAGTCAATTGCGATTTCAATCAATCCGATACTCCAATCAATGCGTCCAACACTTGAACCATACGATATTGAGCCATCGACTGATTGAGTGTTTAATTGAACTACTAAACTCCTTTAGTAATCAATCTAAACATTGTTTTGTGGACAAAACTCCCCTTCCAGGTTAAATCCTATGTGTGTGACCCTGCAGGTCCATTTCACGTTGGCAGTGAAAGTCCATAACACTTATGACTTCACAAGCAAAGAGCGGTGCCTAGTCACACATCAGTGCTACCCAAGTGAAAGTAGAAAGTTGGAGAACAACTTTCATCCTACAATCCGTGAATGGTGTTACAGCGAATGTATAATTCCTTTGTCGCTAATATCCCGAATGAACTCGAGGCATGGAACAGTCATCCTGTCAATGTTCATTCACTTCCTTGATCTCAGAGTAGACTGGAAGAAATATGTATGACATCAGTATCACATACTGATTCACACATGCATGCACGCCTTTCTCAATCCTACTCATCAAGTGGCCATGGATATCATACTCCCTCAGGAGGGACAAATCCCATATATATCACTCACCCCTCAAAAGCCCCATGTGTCAAAGCCACCCAATCATCACCTTTATAACAACCCATGTTTTAGGACTGCGTTTGATGATGTCAAAGTGTGCCGAACGACATGTGTTGAGTGCAGTGATTTCAGGTCTAAGAATCACACTCACCACCATCACTATGAGTACTGACTGTGACTACCATCTCATGGTTCCATGTGTCAAACTCATAGTGGGTCTGTCTGGTACACTTGTTCTCTAACAAGTACCTATGTGTTTGGTTTGATATCTCTATATCATGACTAATGAGATTCTGTCATCAACCAACACCACAATCTAGTCTCGTGTGTCATTGCTATCTATCTACCTTCAACAATGACATCCGACTAGGGACATATCAAGAATGTACAAACTCTTAGCATCTGTATGATCTCATCGTTCAGGTCATGAACCTGAAGGCATACGTCATTGAGTACTGTCATTCTCTAGACATTCAATCTGTTCTATCACTATCTCATATGACTGAACCAGAAAGAATTGGAAGCTTGCCTTTGATGTTTATCAAATCAATCTTAATGTGTCCCACCAATCATCCCATGATTGGCTCTCAGGGCATACATACCAACAGTAAGTGTGTGATCTGTGAGGGGACGAGCCATCTAGCCTACAATGACGCTTCTGTGTGCCAACCCACAAGGGGGGCCCTAAGCCTCAGTTTGATGTTGTATCTTCAGAACTGTAAGTGAGTGATCCGGAGGTTGACTAGTAACCTGATGCCCAAGGTGATACTTACATGAGACTATTCTCGTGGAGGGTTCACAGTAGCTCCATTTGGATAGTTAGATTCTTGCTGGGATGTTATGTGTTTGGATATGTTTGCATGCACAGTGGTGGTGAAACCCAATACCATCCCAACGATTCCATATCATTAATCTAGGACAAACTTTAATTTTGCTCTTTTAATTTCTTGCAATTAGTTTAATTAAACACAAACCAATCAATCATTCTAAATATTAGTCTTACTTGGGCTAGATTCGACTGAAAAAGATTCTTAAAAAATGTTGTCCTTTGGGATTCGATCCTTAACTATACTGCGATAAGACCCGTCCGCTTGCGGGTGGTATCATTGCACGAGGTTTTGGTAAAAGCTCGGGGATTTCAACCCCAAGTGAGTTTGCTAAGTGCGATAATATCCATGTCAAATTCCGAAGCTAATGATAGCTATGATAGCTAACCAGCAAGCCCACCAGAAAGCTATTGAATCTCAACTAGCTCAACTTGCAGCTAGCATGAAGCCACCTGCGGGAGCCTTTGCTGGCCAACCAGAGAACAATCCTAAGAACCCAGAACAATTGAAGGCTGTCTCAACCAGATCAGTAAAAGATTATTCTGATCCTTATGTCAAGACACCTGTGGTTATTACGGATGAGGATGATTATGTGATTGTACAAGACTCTGCAACTCCTGAGTCTCAACCAAAAGAACCAGTAACTAATGATAAGTTAGACAAAGAAAATTCTGAGAAGCCTGCTACAAAAGAGGAAGAAGCAACACCAGAACCTGATATCCCTGTATACAAAACTGTATACCTTTTCCAGCTTGTCTAAGACAAACAAAGCTTGATACTCATTTCAACAAGTTCAAAGAAGCTATGAAAAAGCTTCATGTTGATATATCTTTCCTAGATGCACTGGCTGAAATACTAGCCTGGACAAAATATCTGAAATCACTTCTGACAAGGAAATACATAACTGAAGAGCACGAGACAGTCAAGTTGGCAACGACTACTTCAGATATCATCCAGAGTAAGATGCCCAAGAAGCAAAAAGATCCAAGATCTTTTGGTATTTCTTGCCATATCAGTGATTCTTCCTGTAAAAAAGGTTTGACAGATCTTGGTGCTACCATTTCCATCATGCCACTTAGCCTTTGCAAGAGGCTAGGGTTTGCTGAACTTCTCCCAACTGGCATGACCATACAACTTGCAGATAACACTGTAACTCTACCTTTGGGAATCATTAAAGATGTCCCTGTCAAGATTGGAAAAGATTCCTATGTTCTGTGTGACTTTGTCATCATGGACATAACGGAAGACATGAGATACCCTCTCATATTTGGACATCCTTTCCTACCCACCACAAGAGCTCTGATTGACGTTGAAGTAGGAACTTTGCTGCTCAGATTAGGTAAAGAAACTCTCAAATTCAAGGTCTTTGAAAGCATGCAAAGACCAAGCATGCAAGAGGAAGTCTACTTGATTGAGTGCGTAGAGCAGATGTCACTCCTCACACAGGAGGATTATGAACAAGAAGATCCTTTAGGGATGACCCTTACTAATCCAAATGCTGGAAGTTTAGATGAAGAACAAGTGAAAAGTTGTGTTTTCCACTTCGATACTGCTAAAGAAGATCCTTAAGCCAAGATTGAGGAACTAAAAGAAGTGTAGGTTACTGAAGAAGCATGTGAATAGCCACAAGCTCCTGAAATGAAACCCCTACCCAAAGGATTGAAGTACACATTTCTAGATGACCTCAAAGTCTACCCAGTCATCATAAACTCAGATCTAACGGCGGAACAAGAAGATAAACTTTTGAAGGAATTGAAGGAAAGAGGTAAAGCAATCGGCTACAAGATGAGTGATCTCACCAGGGTTAGTCAAGCGTTGTGCATGCACAAAATACCCATGATGGAAGATCACAAGCCGACTGTTGAACATCAATGGAAATTGAATCCAAATATGAAGGAAGTAGTCCGTCGTGAAGTCATTAAACTACTCACTGCTGGAATAATCTATCCAATATCAGACTCACCATGGGTAAGTCTCGTACATGTGGTCCCGAAGAAAGGTGGAATAACTGTGATACAAAATGAAAACAATGAACTCATCCCCACTCAAACAGCCACAGGGTGGAGGATGTGCATTGATTTTAGGAAGTTGAACAAGGCGACACGAAAGGACCATTTCCCAATGCCTTTTCTCGATCAAGTCTTAGAACGGTTAGTTCATGAAGAATATTTCTGATATCTCGACAGTTACTCTGGATTCTGTCAAATCCCTATACATCCAGATAACTAGGAGAAGACAACTTTTACTTGCCCATTTGGAACATACACATTTAGAAGGATGTCGTTCGACCTCTATAATGCACCTACAACTTTTCAACGTTGCATGGCAGCCATATTCGCTGGTCTCACTAAAACAATTATGGAAGTTTTTATGGATGATTTTTCTATGTACAGAGATTCATTCGACTCATGCCTAAAACATATCTCCCTTGTCCTCAAACGGAGTGAAGAAGCACATCTTGTGTTAAATTGGGAGAAGTGTCACTTTATGGTTAGGGAAGGCATTGTCCTCGACCATAGGGTCAGTAATCGAGGAATTGAAGTAGACAAAGCCAAGATCGAAGTAATTTCCAAGCTCTCTATCCCAACAAATGTTAAGGAGGTTCGTGCATTCCTAGGTCATGCAGGTTTTTATAGATGATTTATAAAGGATTTCTCAAAGATAACCAAGCCGATGATGAATTTGTTGCTAAGGGATGATGAATTCAATTTTGACGAAGAATGTGTTAAAAGTTTCAATAATCTGAAGCATGCTCTTAGAACAACACCCATCATCAGAGCTCCTAACTGGGATCACCCTTTTGAAATTATGTGTGATGCCAGTGATTACGCTGTGGCTGCTATTCTAGGCCACTGTATAGAGAAGAGACATTATGTGATCTACTATGCATCGAAAACCCTCGATGAAGCTCAGAGGAATTATGCAACTACTGAGAAAGAATTTCTTGCGGTCGTGTATGTCTTTGACAAGTTTAGGTCCTACCTCGTTGGTTCAAAAGTCATTGTCTACACGGATCATGCCGCTCTCCATTACCTCCTGGCAAAGAAAGATGCTAAACCTAGGTTAATTAGATGGATTCTCCTCTTACAAGAGTTTGATCTGGAGATAAGAGACAAGAAGGGTACAGAGAATGTTGTGGCATACCACCTTAGTCGTATCCACACCCTAGAAACTAAGAAGATCCCCATCAATGATTCTCTTCCAGACGACTAGCTTATGAAAGTTTCAGAGGCTATCCCTTGGTACACAGACTATGTGAACTACCTGGCTGCGGGTGTCATCCACCCCAAATGCACTGAAAGTTCACTGAAGAAATTCATGCATGATGTAAAACAATATCACTGGGATGAGCCGTACCTCTTCAAACTCTGCACTGATGGTCTATACAGACGTTGTATCACCGAGGAAGAAGCTCAAGTTATTTTAGAACAATGTCACTCGGGCCCAGTTGGAGGCCACATGAGTTCCAAGAAAACTGCTTTAAAGGTTTTGCAGTGCGGTTTCTTTTGGCCAACCATATCCAAAGACTCCTATGACTTTGTTCTATCATGTGAAAAATTCCAAAGAACAGGTAACATAACAAAGAGAGATGAGATGCCACTAAACTTGTGGCAAGAAGTCGAGAAATTTGATGTTTGGGGTGTGGACTACATGGGTCCATTCCCATCTTCTCATGGATTTTCCTACATCCTAGTGGTGGTAGATTACGTCTCAAAATGGGTTGAAGCCATACCGACTGTCACTAGTGATTCCAAACCCGTCATCAAGATATTCAAAGATATTATTTTCCCCCGATTTGGAGTCCCACACACTGTGATTTCCGACGGCGGTTCTCATTTCCTGGAAAGAAGCTTTGAAGCATTGCTGAGGAAATATGGTGTAACTCACAAAGTAGCCTCACCCTACCATCTACAAACTAGTGGATAGGTAGAGGTTTCTAACCATCAACTCAAGGCTATTTTGGAAAAGTCTGTAGGCCGTAATTGAAAGGACTGGTCAATAAAAATCAATGACGCCTTGTGGGCCTACCGAACTGCTTTTAAAACTCCCCTTGGGACTACACCTTTTCGACTAATCTATGGAAAGTCATGCCACCTTCTGATAGAACTGGAACACAAGGCATGGTGGGTAATATAATAACTAAATTTTGATATGAAAGAAGCAGGCCAAGCCAGGATTCTACAACTCCAAGAGCTGGAAGAACTACGAATGATAGCGTATGAGAATGCTAGAATCTATAAAGAACGCACAAAGTTGTGGCACGATGGTCATCTCAAGAGGAAGTACATTCAAGCGGGAGACTAAGTTCTACTGATCAACTCAAAACTGAGGTTATTCCCAGGGAAACTTCGTTCTCATTGGACTGGACCATACATTGTTAAGAGCATCTACCCGCATGGTGCTTTCATTTTATATAGTGAAAAGTCAGGAGATGTTGTGGCTAATGGCCAATGTTTGAAAGGATATTTCACCTCTGCCAACACAGGCATCAATGCATCACTGGAACTCTCCAAACCATATTACATCCACCGTAAAAGTTGAAGAAATAAAGTCGAGCCATCGACATAAAATAAAGGTGCTTGTCGGGTGGCAACCCGATCAATAAATTCGTATTTAGTTTCAATTTTAAATTAGAATTTTTCTTAATTTTGTTTTTACTTTTTAGAAATTTTGCACCCAAAAAAATCACATTGCGAGATTCTATCTTGAATTCTGATTGGTCTTCATTTTTGAGATTTTCAGATGAAGGATGCACACTGCTTGGAACACAACCACATCTGGTGGTCCAACTGGCATGAAATTTCCCCTCCATCTCGGATTTAGAGTTTTCTCGGGACGGGCAAATTTCTAAGTTTGGGGGTGGAGGGTGGGTGGTACGTATCTTACTTTCCACCTTCACCCATCTAATTCAGACTTAAGATTTCATCAATGCATTTATCTTTGAATTTTTGAGTTGTTGTATTTTTGACCAAAATGTTCAAAATTTTTCAAAATTTTCAAAATTTTTAAAGAATTTTAAAGATTTTGCACAGAAACTTGATGAAGTTTTGACACTTTTTGATTCGATCTCTATGCATTTTGGATCATTATACCCTCCTTATTCGAAGCAGATCCTCAAAAGGACCTTCTTCTAAAAACTAGCCTTTTGATTGAAATCATCTTGTGAAGCTTATGAATCCTAACATCATGATATTTACGCCAAAATGGCAAGTGTATGTTGAACTGATAGGGATCAAACACGTCGTGATTCCTAACTGACTAGTGGAACAACAACATGGAATCCCCACCGGATCCTCATCAAGTCATTATTTGAGCAGAGCACGATAAAGAGAACAACCCAGTGCACGGAATTGTAAATCAAGTAGCATTCTGATCTGAACTCTCTTCTACACTTCTTCTATCATCTTCGTACCCCTCCATCCATAAAAAAGAAACAAAAATAGCCAAAATAGTGCCAAACCCTAAATTCGGGGTGGCACGTCACTTCCCTCTATATCTTCTTCTTCCATACCCCTCACAAATTAATAGGGGTGTACCACCAAGAAAAGATGCCAAAGCACACACACAAAAATGCAATCTCAAGTCAAATAGAGGAGAGATTCACACAAAAAATGCAATAAATGAAATTTTGAATAATATAATAAAAATCTTGAGTCGAATAGAGGAGAGATTTATTTCTTCCTTCCATACCACCCTTCACTCCCTTTTCTACCTAATGGCACAATAAATTCCTACACTACCCTGGAATACACCAGTGTCAAATTAGATGCGCACTTGTTGTTCTGTGGGTATCTCTGGACTCGTATGAAACTCATTGACATGCTTGTTGTTGGAAAAAGTGAGGAGGAAGTGAAGTGGGAAAGCAAACTCAGGAATGAAGATATGGTAAGATATGCTCAGTGGTCTTAGGAAGTTGAGATGCTTAGTCATTCTAAGCAGAAAGGAAACAATTGTGCTGTGAAGAAGAGGCAATCACATGATCAGAAAGTATTCATTTGACAACTGTTTCAGATTTTGTGTTACTCGAGGACGAGCAACATTTAAGTTCAGGGTGTTTTGATGAATGCATATTCATCATGATTTTCAGTCACCTTTTTTGGGACCAATTTAATTCAATACTTTCGATTTCATCTCCTAAATCTAACAAATGCAAGATTTCTTAACTAATTCAATTATCAAGATTATTAACCAAATTTATATTGATTTTGTGTAGGTTTTGATTAGGTTCTACCATCGTATGGAATTCGCTCGAGATCCCCTCAAATCTAGTCTTGACCAATCAGTCTTGACCAAACAGTTTGCCCTAACAATCTACCCATATGGTTTTGACCTCTCGGTCTCAGACATTCACATAAGTGGTCCTCCTCTCATTACTCTACCTAAACGGTCTCAAGACCATATGATGGCTAACAGTTTCATAATCGTTGGACCAAGAACCGATTGGATACTGAAGACTGTTTAGAGGCCATCGGTCCTCAAAACCATTTGATAACAAAGACCGATTGAGCCATACGGTCTCAAGACTGATATGCCAGTCACCCTCAAGACTGATTGGATCAAGACTGTTTGGACACTCAAGCAAAGATCGATGAAGATCAAGACTGTTTGGAATCATACGGTCCCAAGACTATTTGGAGCCATACGGTCTCATGACCGATAGGAGACAAAGTTCCAGGACCTAATGGGCAGTCCCTTCCCAAGACCGTATGGTTACTGATGTCTCAAAACCATTTGGATTGATCGAGTCAAGAATGATATCCCAGTCACCCTCAAGACTGATTGGATCAAGACCGTTTGGACACTCAAGGAAAGACCGATGAAGATCAAGACCGTTTGGAACCATACGGTCCCAAGACCGTTTGGAGTCATACAGTCTCAAGACTGATAGGAGACAAAGTTCCAGGACCATATGGGCAGTCCCTTCCCAAGACTGTATGGTCACTGATGTCTCGAAACCATTTGGATTTATCAAGTGAAGGCCGTATGAAGGCAAAACCCCAAGATTGTTTGGAGGCCATTGGTCTTCAAGACCGTTTGGCTGTCAAATAGTCTCTAAAACCGTTCGGCCATCAAATGGTCTCCAAGACCATTTGGATGAAGATCGGTTGGAGGTACCTTACCCAAAACCATTTGGACTCCAAACCGTTTGAAGAAGAATTCACAGCAAACACGTGAGGTCCCTATCCAAGCCTATAAATAGGACCAACAGGGTCCTCATTTAGGCATCAATTCCAGGACGCCGAGAGGCTACTTGAGAAAAGGATCGGTCTCCCTTCCACACCACCGCCACTCCACCATATTCATGCCATTATCACGCCATCCACACCTCCTCTTGCTACGAGCAAGGAGGTCGAGAAGAGAAAGAAGGTGGAGAAGAAGGTTTGCCTGGTCTGCCTTGGTGGTTCTTCCTCCTCGTCCAGATCTGCCCCGAAACGACGTAGAAGAGCACATCATCTTCACTGAGCTGCGACTACCTTCTATATCATGCTCATGGTGGAACCTTCCTTCTCTCTTGTTCTTCTTGTTTCTCGCATCATGAGCGAGTAGTTCCCTTTCGCTGGGATACAAGGACTAGCCCCGCTGCCCATGCTTTCATGTCTTTACATTTAACATTCCAAAGCAATGTATATAACTTTTCATTTTGTTGTTAATTGATAAGGTTTGTAGTTTGATTATCTTCTTGCTTTCATCGTGTTCTTCCCTATGTTGTGAGAACTTCTATATGTAGGGTAGGATGTCGATTAATGAGGTCGACTCCCAAACTAGAAATAGAATGGGATTCCTTGGAGTCATGAGTGTCTGATCTATGAGGGGACAAGCCATCTAGCCTGCGGTGACGTTTCTGTGTGCCTACCCGCAAGGGGGGCCTGCAACTTCAGTTGGATGTTGTATCTTTTTTATTAATCATCGATGTTTGTTTGTAGAATAATCACCTGCCTGCTTGTTGGTTAACACGGTTGACTCCTTGGCGAGAACTTCTGATAGGGTTCCTTAAGGTCGTAAGTGTGTGATCCATGAGGGGACGAGCCATCTAGCCTACGGTGACGCGTCTGTGTGCCTACCCACAAGGGGAACCCTCAGCCTCAGTTGGATGTTGTATCTTCAGAGCCGTAAGTGAGTGATCTGGAGGTTGACGAGTAACATGATGCCTAAGGTGACGCTTATGTGAGCCTATCCTCATGGAGGGTTCACAGTAGATCCATTTGGATAGTTAGATTCTTGCCTGGATGTTATGTGTTTGGATGTGTTTGCATGTGCAGTGGTGGTGAAACTCGGTACCATCCCAGCGATTCCATATCATTAATCTAGAACAAACTTTAATTCTTCTCTTTTACTTTCTTGCAATTAGTTTAATTAACCACAAACCAATGAATCGTTCTAAATATTAGTCTTACTTGGGCTAGATTTGACTAACAAAGATTCTTAAAAAACATTGTCCTTTGGGATTCGATCCTTAACTATGCGATAAGACTCGTCCGCTTGCGGGTGGTATCGTTGCATGAGGTTTTGGTAAAAGCTCGAGGATTTCAACCCTGAGTGAGTTTGCTAAGTGTGATAATATCCACGTCAACATCTGCATGATCTGATTGTTCAAGTCCTCAACCTGAATACATACATCATCGAGTAATATCATTCTCTAGACATTTATTATTTTATTTCATTATCTCAAAACTAAATAAATAGAATAAATTGGAAGCTTGCCTTTATTAATAATCAAATCATTTACAAGTTATGCCATTACAATCATCACATAATTGGCTCACTAGGCATACATACCAACAAACTCCAACTTGAATTTAGAGCCAATCACCCATGGATCTTATTCTGAGTGACCTAACATGACCATCATGCTTCTCCTATGAAAGTGCTTTAGTCAAGGGATCAACAACATTGTTCTCATTTGGTATTTTGCAAATCTTCACATCTCCTCGATGTACGATCTCTCGTATGAGATGAAAATGCCTTTGTATATTCTTTGAGAACTGATGTGATCTAGGTTCCTTAGCTTGTACAATAGCTCCATTGTTGTCACAATATAGCTCGATTGTGTCATTGATGCTTGGAACAACCCCAAGTTCTAAAATGAACTTCTTATTCCATACAACCTCTTTTACTGCATTCAATGTAGCAATATACTCGACTTCTATTGTAGAATCAAAAACTATCTCTTACTTGGAACTCTTCCAGCTTACATCTCCATTATTTAGGCAAAACACATATCCTGATTATGATTTGTAATCATATTTTTTAGTCTGGAAGCTTGCATCAGTGTAACCTCTTACTACCAACTCTTCCTCTCCGCCATAGACCAAGAACTGATCGTTTGTCCTTCTCAAGTACTTGAGGATATTCTTCATGGCTATCTAGTGAGCACCACCTAGATCTGACTGATATCTTCTCGTCATGCTCAAAGCATACGAGGCATTTGGATGGGTGCACAACATTGCATGCATGATGGATCCAATTTCCGATGCATATGGAATCATACTCATGCGCTCCCTTTCTCCACAAGAATGGGGACATCAAACATTAGAGATGGTTGATCCATGTAGCATGGGCATGTTTCCTCTCTTTGAGTTCTCCACACTGAATCGCATCAAAACTTTGTCAATGTATGTGCTTTGACTTAGTCCAAGAAGCCTTCTTGATGTATCTCTATAGATCTTTATCCCCAAAGATCTAGGATGCTTCTCCCAAGTCTTTCACAGAGAATGTATTCCCAAGCCAAGTCTTTACCTTTTGTAAAGTAGGGATACATTCCCCATCAATAGTATGTCATCTACATATAATATGAGGAATACTACCGTGCTCCCACTAAACTTCTTGTACACACAATGCTCATCTTCATTTTGAACAAAGGCAAACTCTTTGATTGCCTCATCAAAATAAATATTCCAGATCGGAGATGCTTGCTTTAATCCATAGATTGACCTTTGTAGCTTAGACATTTTATTTGCAAACTTTGGAATTATGAAACCCCCAGGTTGTGTCATGCACACATCCTAAAGAAGATTCCCATCAAGGAATGCAGTTTTAACATCCATTTTCCAAATATCATAGTCATGGTAAGCTGTAATAGAAAGCATGATCCTGATGGACTAAACATGGCCACTGGAGAAAAGGTTTTGTCATAGTCAACACCTTGAACTTGTTTGAAACCCTTTGCAACCAATCTGTCCTTATAGGTTTGTACTTTACCATCCATGTCAGTCTTCTTCTTGAAGATCCACTTGCACCCTAAAGGTTTTACCCTTTGAGGTAGATCCACCAAGGTCCATACCTTGTTGGCATACATGGATTCCATCTCAGATCTCATGGCTTCAAGCCATTTCTCAGACTCTGGTCCCTCAATAACATCTTGATAGGTAATTGGCTCAACATCTATGACCAATTCACTACCTTCTTGGGTCACAAGATATCCATATCTCTCAGGATCAAGGAGTTTCGTATTAGATCTATGAGGTTCTTGTGTTACTTGAGGAATTTTAGATTCCACAACAAAGTGTAAGTCTCTTTGTTCCTCACATACCTCCTCAGGGTCAATGTTTTCTTGTTGGCCTCTGACCTCTTCGCGTTCTACTTTCCTCCCACTGATTCCTTTGTACATAAATTACTTTTCAAGAAATACACCATTTATTCCAACAATTATTTTGTTGTCAGTTAGGTTGTATAAGTAGTATCCCCTTGTCTCTTTGGGATATCCAACAAAATAGCATTTATCAAACTTAGGGCCAATCTTTTCAAGAAACATTTTCCTAACATAAGATTCACATCCCCAAATCTTCATAAAAGACACATTGGGATGTTTCCGATGCCATAAATCATATGTTGTCTTTTGAACCATCTTAGATGGTACTTGGTTTAGTGTAAACGTGATAGTGTCAAGAGCATCACCCCAGAAGGAAGTTTGGAAGATTATCAAAACTCATCATTGATCGCACCATATCCAGTAATGTGAAACTCCTTCTTTATGGCACATCATTATATTGTGGTGTTCTAGGTGGAGTCCATTGTGATACAATACCATAAGATATCAAAATGTCATCAAACTCTTGGCTTAAGTATTCTCCACCCTGATCGGATTGAAATTCCTTAATACTTTTTCCAAGATGGTTCTGTACTTCATTCATAGACTCTCTAAACTTTTCAAGAGTTTTTGACTTATGTTGCATCAAGTAAACATAACCATGCCTACTGAAATCATCAATGAAGGTAATGAAGTACCGATAACCACCTCTGACATTTGTTCTAAAAGGCCCACATACATCAGTATGTATGAGGCCTAATAGATCACTAGCTCTCTCTTTGCTACCGGTTAATGGAGTCTTGGTCATCTTTCCTAACAAACAAGATTCACATGCCTCTATTGATTCAAAATCAAAAGAGTCTAGATAACCATCTTTATCGAGTCTAGATATGTGTTTCTCATTTGTGTGCCCCAGACGACAATGCCAAAGGTATGTTTTATTTGATTCATTGAGTTTTTGTCTTTTGGTATTCATGTTATATACACTTGTCTCTAGATCGATCAAGTATAGGCCATAAGATATTGGAGCACTGTCATAAGATCCCATCTTTACTAATAGAACATCTTCCTTTCTTTATAAGAAATTCAAATCCATTCTTGTCTAAACAAGATACATATATGATGTTCCTATTAATGATAGGTATGTAATATTAGTTATCTAACTCTATTACAAGCCCACTTGGTAGAGAGAACTCATAGGTTCCAACTATGTTGGCTATAACTCTTATGCCATTTGCAACTCATAGTTCTACCTCACCTTTGTATAAAGGTCTACTTCTTTTCAAATCCTTCACATTTGAGAAAATGTGTGATCCACATCCAGTATCTAGTACCCATCATGAGGAAGTAGCAAAGCTAACTTCAATAACATATATACCAGAAGTGGAGATATCAATCCCTTGCTTCATCTTCCTAGGCTCCCTTATCCTTCTCCTTGTTTTGAGTGCAGAAGATTTGGACTTCAGCTTAGCTAATAGAATGCTTCTATGCCTTGCCTTTGTCCTTGGACTCAACTTTGTTGATCATCATCATGAATTTGTACATCTTCATTTATGCTTTGACACTTATCAAAAAGTTAAGCAAATCTGACAACGGTCTATTCATGTTACTCAAGTGATAACACTTGATAAACTAGCTATATGATTTAGGCAATGATTGCAAAATTATATCTGTGGCCAACTCTTGACCTAAAGGAAATCCCAATCTTTCTAGATGCTACATATTCCCAATCATATTGAGCACATGAGGTTCTACTAGATCTCCCTCTGTCATTTTGCACTCAAATAGAACCTTAGAGACATTATACCTTTCATTCCTATCATGTTGCTTATGCAACTCATAGTTCATACAACCCAACATAAGGTTCTTGATGTTCACAACATCTCAAGGTCCTGAACTAGTTATGGAAATAAATCTCATTTAATTTGTCCGATTGAAATGATTGAGAGTTTCTACAAGAGAAAAGTTGCATCTGTCAAAAACCATTTTTGATTTGATTTGATTTGAAAACTCAATATTAATTAGGTCTTTAATTAACTATCGCTCCCTCTATTTTATTCAAATTGACAACCCTCAATATCAATTCAAAATATTGCAACATACAATATTCTAGTGGGACAAGGTCCTAATTTCATCAAAATCATGAGCCAACTATGACTGTCACCCACAACTTGATTCTATCAAGTAGGCAACTTTTGCCAATACATCACATGCAACTCTTGATAGATGACATGCACAACTCTTTGTCATTGATAATCTGTATGATTCTAGGTGCTTAATCCAATTAAGATCACCTAGTTAAGCCTGACTCATAAGCCAACACGATAGACTATGCACCCTTCTAGGGAAAACCCACATATTTACCATCACACTTCCACAAGATAGACGACACACCACGCTAGGGCGTGCCCACGCTTAGTCGATCAAGATTTTCATGTGTGATGCTTATGGAAAGCATCTAAGACTTAATATTTTAATTCAATGAGTTTGTAGAAATACATATACATTAACCAATCACCACATATATATAGCACATATCGTATACATGCTATAACCCACAATTAAAACATGCAGGCCAACCTAATGTCATTCCTTGGAGCCACAAGGAATTACTACAATCTAGGTCTACATCATATGCAGATACCTATTGTTGATGAAGATCCTGCTTTCCAATCCGGGTTGACTGGTTCAACCTTTGAATCGGTCAGCTCACCTCTTGGTCGGTCGGTTGGTCACTCCCAGCCAGTTATCTGTCACCTCCAAACAACCAACTGGTCATCCTATAGCCAATTTGGCTCCTCCTAATGATCAATATGTCTGGTCCTTCGGGATCCTAGTCAACTCACCATCTGGTCATCTTGGCCCATCCAAACTGTCGTATCGGCCCCGCCAACTGGTCGGCTCAGACCCTCTAGCTGGTCGGCTCGGCTCCTCTGTGCAGTCGATTGACATCTTTATTCTTCCTCAAAATAAGAAAGTAAACTATCATACTTTTACATAATTATGGAGAAACCTTGAGTTACATTCAAGGGGAGCAAAGGTAGAAGTGAATAATACTTTTACATTGGGAAGATTAGAGAGAGGCTCAGTTTCTAGACCGAGATAAATATGATTAACCAACCACACAACCATGAATAGATAATATGGGTTATTGGCCATAACAATGCTACACATCCACCAATAAAACTTGCTTTTAGGCAACGCGTATAAAATGCATATATATCATATATATATATATATATAAATATATATATATTCATTTGGGTTATTAAGTGGTGATTAGTTGGACGTGCACATCAACCGGTTTAAATATTCAGATCACATGCAATAATTAAACTCGATAAAAAAAATCCAATCGTATCGATTATCCCAAAACACAATTAATTGACATGGATCTGATACCATTGTAGGAAAATACAACATCAGATAGGTAACAAAAACAAAATTTTTACTGACATATTTCCCATTATCAAGTGGATCGCCTCAATAACTATGCAATGGAAAGGATGGTTTCATGGAGATATACCTGGTCCTAGAGAAAGTCCATCAGCAATCCTCGTCGATGTAGATGCACACTCTATCTTAGGCGATGTTTGTGCAGCTCCTAGTTGCATTGGGACTCGTCTAACTACTCCTCCACGGAAAACATACTCAAATGTTGTCGTCTGCAACAACTCCTCTCATCATGAACTACTGAACGCGTCATCCTCCTTAGCAAAGAGAAAAGGCCACCTCACCTTTAGAAAAGTTCACACAGATCAACTAGAACTTATGTTATCCTACCAGAACAGACAGGAAGGAGTTGTCCCTCACGTTGGTGTACTAGTCACCAACCTGCTCTCCCACAACAATGGTCCTCAATTGTTTCTCTCTCATAGCTATTCCTCCCTAGTCGGGTAGGACTTGCTTGGGTTCTCTTAGTTACCACAACTAGAGAGGACAATAATTGTTAGAGAAACTGGTTCTCAATTGTCTGTGTTATGCTCTGGGAAGCCCTGAGTACCCCTCTATTTATAGTAGAGGCCAGGGCCAGGGTTCCCAGTCTGTGTGGGAGTGGAAGGGATCGAAAGATCTCAATTTTTTACAATAATTCCCAAAATATTGCAACCTGGAGTAGACAAAATGGCTATCTAGTAACCCAAACGATCGTCTGACATGCGAGACAAACATTTTGTAGTTTTTCAAATTTTTACATATGTCGGAAATTAAATTCTAATTAACGCATAACATGGCGTCAGAACCAATCCTTGATGCAATCAAATTGCACCCCTAAAATGATCATTTGGTGCAGATGAGATGGGCGTCTCGCAACACTCGATACAGGCGTCTTGTAGGATGGGTCAGTTAGAATTAGAGCCAATGCATAATATAATCATCCTGACACTCCATACAAGTGTCTCAACACTTGAACTGATCATTTAGTAGTCCACTCCGTTGATTTGTTGCATGAATTGAATACCTAAACACTTTAGTAATCAATCAAATCATCATTAAAGATTAAACTCCTCTTCTGGATGAGTTCTTATGTGTGTGACCCTATAGGTCCCATATAACGTTGGTAGTGAATGTCCATAACAACTTATGATGTCACAAGTAATGAGCGGTGTCTAGTCACACATCATTGCTAGCCAAGTATATATAAAGTTGGAGAGCAACTTAAAACTACAATCTATCTATGGTGTTATAATGTTTGTATAGTTCCTTTGCAACTGATATCCAGATTTAACTAGAGGCATGGACTAATCATCCTCATTATTATTCAATCTTGTTTCTTAAACCAAATCATACTGTCTGAGATATATGTAAGCTCAATATCACATAATGACTCACATGTGCGTGGCTACACATTTCTCAGTCTCACTAATCAAGAGGCCTTAAATATCATACTCCCTTAGGAGGGACAAATCCCATCTATATCACTCACAGTTAGTCCCCATGTGTCACAGTCACCTAATCATCACCTTTATAACATTCCATGTTTCAAGATTGTGTTTGATGATGTCAAAGCATATCGAATGACATGTAATAAGTGCAATGATTTTAGGTCAAATAACCACAAACACCACCATCACTATGAGAGATGATATGACTACCATAGTAATGGTTTCCATGTGTCAGTCTCATGGTGGGTCTGTCTGATAGACTGTTCTCTAACATGTATCTGTGTGCTTGGTTTGATATCTCCATATCATGACTATTCTATCATCAACCAACTCACACAATAGTCTTATGTGTCATTGTTTTCTATTTACCTTCCACAATAACAACCGATCTGGGACATAACAAGAATGCATATACACTTAACAAACGTATGATCTCATTGTTTAGGTCCTCAAACTGAAGACATATGTCATCGAGTAATATCATTCTCTAGATATTATCTTATTTCATTATCTCAAAACTGAACAAACATAATCAATTGGAAGCTTGCCTTTATTAATAATCAAATTATTTACAAGTTATTCCATTACAATCATCATATGATTGGCTCTCTGGGCATGCATACCAACACTTCTATCTAATGAAACCTAAAAATACTAATAATGATCACCATCTCAAAATGCCCAATATTCTACAACCTAGAAATATGGACACCCTCATGACACACATCCTTATTCATCAAAACCTCTATTTAACCCATAAAAATTTTCATTTGTCCCTTTAATTGTCAAACCCAAAGGAAATTGATCCCAATACGCCACCGACTACTCATGTAACTCAACCATCACCGGACTAAACTAGAGTATCCTACTCTCACCACTGACCATCTCTTCCAAATCACCTGCACTAATAGCATCAGAGAAATCTGGTTGACCTCTAGTTATCACATACTGAAACATGACCTCCTAAACATGGAAACACTAATCTTAAGGTTTGCATGCCTTTGGGTTTAGTTCGGGGATATATCTTTAAATAATATAGAGTTTATACCCTAGCTTGTACATATAATGAGTTGGATGACTTTAGAGGCATCGTTTGACTTAATATGAATCTAAAAAATCTTAGTATGAGGATGACATGTCCTGTGCCACCCCAAACACTGATAAGATGAAAATAGTGATAGTTAATTTTAAGATAGTTAATCTCAATGAATGATAAATTATATTGCATGATAAGTCCTATATCTTATAAGGTAAATGGTGCATCTCCGCTAGTGGTGCTTTTACACCCCACGAGGTCAGAGCGCACGGGATATGGGATTGTGCTTTCAAAATTTATATGGTCCCACACTAACTACTTACGTCTACTAAGACACTACGCCCGCAAGCGCACGGGGTTGTGTTGTAGTATAGGTGAGGCGGCAAGTACGGGGTCAATCCACGAGGATAAAGGGGGCGCTAGAGTTAGACAGCGTGAGCTACGTTCCTAGTGCGGAGAGTAGGGTTTTTAGGGTTTTAAGGTTGATTGTTGGTTGATTACACTAATGAGCAAGTAAGAGACGTGAAAAGGAAACTAAATTATGAAAGGGCAAGCAAATTAGTGAACTAAGTTATCAAGCTAGCTAAGCAGGAGAAAGAAGGGCTACACTACTCTAGCAAGGTAGGGAGCAAATAAGAACAAAACTAACTACTAGCAAGAGCAAGAACCTAAGTTAACACTGAATGGTAGAACTAATCAATTGACTAAGTTAAACTAAAGCAATTGAACTAAGCTAGCATTAACAAGAAGACTAAGCGATTAGGGTTTAAGCAAGGTGATTAAGGTGGGTGGGCCGTTTGGGAAATGTCACTTCGATTTTAGTTGGGAGAGTTCATTAAACATGCATGGTGCTCAATTCGTATCTAGATTACCAAACCAAACAACAAGGGCAATGCCATTAGAACATACCCTATACTACTAGTAGAAGACTAGGGTTAGGTGTAGTTCTAGTGAGATTGGCCAAATCTAAGTTTCTAGGGTAAGTGATAGTAGACAATTGAGGGTTGAGGGTAGAGATGGGAGTGGAGATGAAGGGGGTAATCCTCATGCCACTAGCCACTCTAGCCTTTAGAAGGCCCTAGGCAATTGCATCACTCTCACTTACACTAGCCACTTAAATCTCACACTCATTTGTAAGAGGAGGGGTGTGTATGTAGGAACAAAGGGGGCTAGCTAGGGATCCACTAATTGGACCTAGGAGCCATTCCTAAGATTGCCACATACACCCCAATTCCTCCTAGAAATGAAGTGTCATCTAAAACCTCAAAACAAGCAATTCATACAAGAAGCACAAACCACATGCAATAAGATAGGAAAAGAGATGGAAGCAAGAAGTAATCATCATAAATATGAATTGAGTTCATTACAACAATTTATCCCCCAACATGGTATCAAAGTAACATTTTAATCCCAAACAGCCCACCACAAGGGGGCTTAGCTATACATGATCATGAAAACAGGAAAAGAAAGGGGTAGAAGAGGAAGAAACTCCATGAAGCTTGATGAAGTGGCCTTCTTCTTCACCTCCAAGCATCTACAGACATCCTCCCTCCTCCAATGGTGCATGGGTGCATGAAAATGGTGGAATGGGTGGATAGAAACCTAGAGAAACTAGGTTTCTATGGTGGAAATGAGTGGAAAGTGGGTGGAAATGGGGGTGAATGCAAGGAGATGGGTGGATGAGAGAAATGGATGTAAGGGAGAAGCTAGCTGATGGCTAGGGAGTGCTCTCCCTCGAGCCCTAGAAGCAACTAGTGCTTATATAGGAGCTAGGGCTAAGTGGGGGCAAAATAGGAAAAATAGTGGAAAGTTGTATAGGGTAGGTGAGCACCACAGTCGTGGTGGGTGTACCACGGCCGTGGTGATGGTAGTGGAGGACGATCGTGGGGTGGTGAACATGGTCGTGGGGTGAAGGAAGTGGTGATATGGTAGTGGCCACGGCCATGGCGGAGTGCCACGGTCGTGGTGGGTAGCATGCACCACGACCGTGTTGGGTAACACGACCGTTTTGGAGGAGTTGGAGCTGACCCTGGGGAGGGGCCACGGGCGTCTTGATCAGCATCGGCCACGGTCGTGGCGACTTGGCCACGGTCGTGGTTAGTGAGGCTAATTCCCTGTTGCAACCTGACTCCTTATAAATTAATTCCCACGACCGTGGCAGGGTGCCACAGCCGTGTTCTCTTCTACTGACCACGACCGTACTGATGGCCACGACCGTGGTGTCTTCAATGGCCACAGTCATGGCTGGGAGGCCACGGTCGTGGGCGATCTAAGGATTTCCCTGTTGCAACCTGTTGGATTTTGGCAAAAAAAGCCACAACCGTGGTATTGGGGCCACAGCCGTGGTGAGGCTTGACTTCTTGATTTCTCTTCTTACTTTGTCAATTTCGGATGTCTTTGCTCAGGGATGAGTCTTGGCCACTGGAGGTAGGTTGAGGGAGACTTTGGGGCCTTCTTTGGGTCCCTCTCTCTCCCTTATCCATCTAAGCATGGTCCAAGTACCTGAAAAATAGTGCAAAGAACATCCATAAGCATATTTGCAATGATAATCATATTGGGGAAAAATACTTGTAATCTAACATGTTTAGATGCAACTTAAATACAAAATGGCACAGGATGGAGCCCTAAAATAGGGTTGCATCACCACCCCAAACTTAAAACATACTTGTCCTCAAGTATGCTCCAACTTAATCTCTCTTTTCCGTTCTTTTCAACAAAAACAAATGACAAATGCAAAGCAACAGAAAATTATTGAATATATGGTCTTGGAAATGACTAAGTGCATGTGTCTCACATCTCTCCTCTCCTTCTTTCACAAACCAATCATGAACTAAGCACTGAGCATGCAAACTTCAAATATAAAGCATAGAAACACAAGTTGTCCATATGTCCTTTATGTTATTCCGGGTAGACTGTTTCATGTTGGTGTTAATCACAGGTGACTAGGAGCGTTGTTTCACTTTCATGCATTCATTCTTATGCTTCAAACCACACTAAATGATCCACTTGGCTGTAGAAAAGGTAAAGTGAGCTAGATTTGATGTTTTCTAGCTCAATGGGTATAAAAGGAGAAGAAAGGGTTGCGGTAAGATTTGGAGGCTTTTACACACTCTTCTTTTCTTTATTTGAATGCTCTTAAACAGGAGCATCCTTTTATTTTATTTTTGCTTTTCTTTTCTTTTTCTTTGCCCATGGTGTAGGTAGGGTGCAAGGTGGATAGAGTGAAGTGGGGAGATAAAGATGTGGCCACCCCAAACTTTTGGAGGTGGCCATGACTAATATGTGCACTTTGGCATCTTTTTATGAGGCGGAGGGGTATGAAGATGGTGGAAGAAAAGTCGGATCAAAGAGGGGTCATCAGTGTAGTTTTCAACATACGATTCCCTGCATGAAAGCTAATTCAACACTTCACCAAGTAATATCACACCACATGATAGAATTAACACAATTCATATCTCTACAAAGTGATTCCATTGGCTTTAAGCGTTTGTCGCTTGCTCAATTCATGATTCAACCAAAGCATTCACAGACTTAAGAGATGTGGTTCACATGTAAAAAGTCACAAACAAGACCATCTATCAATAAGATCTAAGAATGTAGCGTGCATTTGTCACAAGAGTAAACCATTTCATTTCAAACATTGGAGATTAAGTCAAAACATCCTATCGGAGCAAGAATATTCAAATCTGGGCAAAATTGGCCAAAATGGTGCCAATTTGCACTAAGTCACATCTAAACCTACTTTAGGGAATTTAAAAACATAAAGCAACAAATCCTACTTAATATGCACAAGAAATTATCAAAAACTACGTGAGAATGCGATGCATGGTATGAAGAAGCAAAAATTTTGAAAAAATTACTCAAAAATGCAGAAATCAACTACATGTCATGTAAAGATGCAATGAAAAGAACAAAAACAGTAAAACTAAACTAGATGGCAGAGGTAATATCAAAATGACAAATAGAGAGAGAGTGGTGCATACCACCCTACCCACCCCAAACTTTAGAACCATGTTGTCCTCAGCATGAAACTATAGTTTAGGGGAGATAGGGGAAGAATCAAGGCTGTGGTGGCTGGTCCGACATTTGTGGAGGATCTGGACGAGGGGATGAGTCTGGAGCTGAGCTGGAAGGAGGATGCTGGTAATAGTGACCCCAATAGTCGTCCTGGGGTGTAGGATATGCCTTTGGATATCCAGCAATACCACCCCAAAAGTCTGCACCCCATTCGAGGTTTCGTGCTGCCTGGGCATGTTGGTATTGGTACAAGTGGTTGATCTGGTAGTGCATCTGCTGTTGATCTTGCCACATGTACTGCTGGACAAGCTGCATGTCACCTTGAGTCTTCTGAATGCTCTCAAGGTGTGCCTGGATGGTAGCCATGTCATAGGCGTTCCCTGAGGGCGGCTGCAGCTGGGATGTCCCCTCATCCCTCCTTCTAATTCTTCGGGGCTGCCGTTCTTCTTCTTCTTCATGCTCCTGCCCTTGCACATTAGATTCAACAACGTCTTCATGTGCGGCAGTGGCTCCCCTTGTATATGTCCCTCATGGGTGTTCTTGCTGCCATTTGAGAAGTTTTTCTCTCAAATTGAAATTAATTCCCACCGCGGAAAGAAGAGGTACCACGTGGTATGACAGCTCGAGCTCGAAGTCTGGCACACTAGTAGTAATGTAGATCATCTTCTTGTCCTTTATCTTTATAGTGTGTGAGCGCACCAAGTAGTTGAGGTCCACAAACTCTGCCTCAAGTGCGTCCGGTAACCCCGAGAGATCGTACCCCAGCGCTAGTGCAATCGAAGTCACAAACCCACCCATGACAAAGGGTTTTGTGCTCTTGTAAGGTATAGACTTCATATGATCTATCAATAGAACACCAAGGTCGAGGTGCTTCTTGAGGTACATTAATATTATGACAAACATATCTTTTTGTGAGATAGAGCCTTGATTATCATACCTCCCTACAATTGTGTTTGCCACGACCTTTTGCACATAGTGCATCATTGGATTGCTTATTGCGACTGTCTTTGATCTTCCTGCATCGTACACGCCGCTGCCTGTGATTTGCTCCCAGAAATAGGCATAATCCAATTCTTTCACCTTCTCTAGCAAGCCGTCATCCATCTTGACGACCTCTTCAGGACTAGCAGCAAAAATGCCGTTCAGCTCAGTGGAAGTGAGGGTGTGCACATTGCCCATTATGGCAAATTTGATTGTGTCACATCCCCTCACTTTAGTCCTTTCGAGAGTAGCGAAGAACTCTTGGGTCAAGGTGACGTATGTTGGCTGTGGTGTGAAAAGGACATCCCACACGTCTCGCTGCCGCACTGGATGTTGAGTGGCGGGGTGGTGCAGGCTTTGGAGGCAGCCTAGATGAGGATGGCGCCGCTTTGGATCGCTGGTTTCTTTTTGCGGTCTCTGGCTCAATCTCATCAATGAGGTTGTCCATGTCGACCCCCATGGATTCCTCCTCTTCCTCGTCTTCGCCCTCGTAAGTAGTTTCCATGATGTGGTGGCTATCAGATGAGCGGGAGTGTGATCCGCTCATCGATTGCGACTGGCGGAGAGAATGGTGGGCGGAAGTGGTGGGTGATGGGGTGTGGGATGGAATGGACACGTCAGAGGAGGCGTTTTTAGAACGCCGTTTCCCTCCGGTGAGAATGTTCGTACCCTTTGTGATAGCCTTCCTAGTCTTCTTCATTGCGGAAATGGAGGTGGAAGTGGTGTAGGGATGATGGTTATATGAGTAGTGGTGGATTTGGGCGAGAATGGAGGGGTTTTTGTGGAGGTTTTGTGTGGGGGAGTTGCTGGGCGGAATGGAGATGGAAATGGAGATGGAGATGTGATTGGGAGAGATTGGACGGTTGGAATTGGAGAGGGAAGGCTGGGGGTCGATTTGGGATGGATTGGGGATCAAAAGGAGGTGTATTGTGGTGGATTTGGTGGTGAAAGGGGGAGCACGGGACCGTTTTCCGCCACCACGGTCGTTTTCTGGAGGTGGAAGACGATGGAATGAGGAGGGGGGTCGGGTTTGTTCGTTTAAAAGTATATATATTTTTTTTTTGAACTGGGTTCGGCCACGGTCGTGGCAGGGGGCCACGGTCGTGGCCATGGTTGGGTAGCACGGCCGTGGCGGGTGCCATAGTCGTGTTGTCGATGAAGAACTCCCTGGTCTGACCTCACCACGGTCGTGGTGGCCCACCACGGTCATGGCCTTGTCTTCATGCCACGGTCGTGGTCGACTTGCCACGGCCGTGGCCGATCTTCGAAACAACCTGTAACTTCGGCCAAATTGTAGCATAAATTCCCACGGTCATGGTCAGCCTTCTTTAACACGGCCATGATAAGGACCACGGTCGTTGGCAGTCTCCTTCACCACAGTCATGGCAGCTCGCCACGGTCGTGGCCGATCTTCAAAACAACCTGTAACTTTGGCCAATTTGGTGCTTTAATTCCCACGCCCGTGGCATAGATCCACGGTCATGTTTGGCCACCTGCGCCATAGTCGTGGTCCAGCTCCACGGCCGTGGTGGATTTGCCTTTTCAATTTTCAAACTTCAAAACATGATCTTTCGGTTTCAATTGTTCTATTGCCACAAATTTTCTTGAATGACCTTGATTAACTTCTAGATCCTCTCTCTCTAATTTCTATCACCCGCCATCATCAAAACTCAAACAAAAACTGTAAAGCACAAGTGTGCGTGTGTGTATTTGTATAAAACAAAACTAATGTATAGAAAAAGGAAAAGGTTTGAGAATCTCAAACCAAGTGGGTTGCCTCCCACTAGTGCTAAATTTTACGCCTTCAGCCAGGCTTATTGATTGTTGTGCTCCGTCATTTCTTTGGAACTTTCAAGAGATCTTTGTAGTAGATCCCTTTCTCATCCTCATCTAAGCATTCCTATTCATCAAATTCTTCTTCTACCAGCATAACAACATCAAAGTCTTGGTTGGCCTTGTCCGGGCCGACTTCAACGACAGGTTTCAATCTTTGCCCATTAACGAAAAATTCCTTAGCTCCTTCTTTTGCACAAATGATCACTGCCCCAGATAAATACACCTTCTTGACAAGGTAAGGACCTTCCCATCTAGAACGAAGCTTTCCGGGAAAGAACTTCATTCTTGAATTGTATAGCCATACCCATTTGCCGGGCTCAAACTCTTTCTTCTTTATGATTTTGTCATGTAGAAACTTGGTTCTTTCCTTGTAGCGCTTTGACATTTCATAGGCTTCATGCCCCATTTCTTCTAGCTCATGCAATTGAAACTTTCTTTTCATTCCAGCACTCTCTTCATCAAAGTCCATCTTCTTCAAGGCCCACAGTGCCTTGTGTTGCATCTCAACCAGAAAATGGCAACTCTTACCATAGACAAGCTTGAACGGTGTAGTGTCGATCGGGGCTTTATATGCAGTCCTATATGCCCATAAAGCTTCATTGAGTCGAAGTGACCAATCCTTACGGTCCAGTCGCACCGTCTTCTCCAAAATGAGCTTTATCTCCCGATTTGCCAACTCAACTTGACCACTCGTTTGAGGGTGATAAGGAGTAGCTACACGATGGTTAACTCCATGTCTCTTTAGCAGCCCTTCGAAGGTGCGGTGAATGAAATGACTCCCGCCATCACTAATCATAGCCCTTGGAACACCAAAACAGCTAAAGATGTTGGATTTCACAAAATCACACACCACCTTATGATCATTTGTTCTTGTTGCCACAGCCTCAATCCATTTTGATACATAGTCTACGACGACCAAGATGTAGACATACCCAAAAGAAGGAGGGAAAGGACCCATAAAGTCAATCCCCCAAACATCAAACACTTCTACCACCAGGATAGGTGACAAAGGCATCATGTCCCTCTTTGAGATAGTGCCTACTTTTTGGCACTTGATGCAACTCTTGCAAAAGTCATGAGCATCTTTGAACAATGTCGGCCAGTAGAATCCACATTGAAGAACTTAGGCGGCCGTGCGTTTCCCTCCAAAATGGCCTCCACACACTCCGGAATGACACATAGATAAGACTTCTTTCTGCTCCATCTCCGGAATGCACCTCCTAATGAGTTGGTCCAGACAATACTTAAAGAGGTGAGGGTCATCCCAAATGTAGTTCTTTACCATAGCAAACAATCTCTTGCTTTCCTCTCTTGTCCACATGCTCGGTATCCTCCCACTAGCTAGGAAATTCGCTATGTGCTTGTACCATGGCTTTTGGACAGATGAGACTAAGAGGAGTTGTTCATGTGGCATTGTCTCCTTGATTGGACTTGTCACATCAAAAGGTCCCTCAAGGCGGGAGAGATGATCTGCAGCACCATTTTCTATTCCTTTCTTATCCACAATTTCTATGTCAAATTCTTGGAGCAACAAAATCCATCGGATCAACCTTGGCTTTGAGTCTTTTTTGGACATGAGATACTTCAACGCAGCATGGTCCGTGTAGATTGTCACTTTGTTTTGCAAGAGATACGGCCGGAACTTGTCAAGAGCGAAGATCACCGCAAGCAACTCCTTCTCGGTAGTCATATAGTTTCTTTGAGCATCGTCTAATGTTTTGCTTGCATAATAGATAGCGTGAGGAATTCAGCCAATGCGTTGACCCAGCACAGCCCCCACCGCCATATCGGATGCATCCGTCATGATCTCAAACGGAAAAGAGAAATCCGGGGGCTGCATGATAGGAGCAGAAATAAGCCTCTCTTTTAGATGATTGAAGGCTTCAACACATTTGTCATCAAACTGAAATTCAACATCTTTCTCAAGTAATCGACAGAGTGGTCTTGAGATTTTGCTAAAGTCCTTGATAAAACGCCGGTAGAAGCCTTCATGTCCCAAGAAAGATCGAACATGTCTTACAGTCGAAGGAAAGTCGAGTGTAGAAATAAGGCCCACCTTGGCCTTGTCAACTTCAATCCCATCTTTCGAAACTCGCTGTCCCAGAACTATACCCTCAGGTACCATGAAATGACTTTTTTCCCAAGATAGAACTAAGCGAACTTTCACACATCTTTCCAGAACCGCAGCTAGATGTAGCAAGCACTCATCAAAGGTTTTCCCGAAAACTGAAAAATCATCCATGAAAACCTCAAGTGACGAATCAAGCATGTCAGCAATGATCGAGGTTACACATCTCTGGAAAGTGGAAGGGGCATTGCACAATCCAAATGGCATTCTCCGATAGGAAAACGTACCACTTGGACAAGTGAACGTCGTCTTTTCCTAGTCCGCCGGATGCACAACAATATG
The DNA here is from genome assembly GCA_963693085.1 of Alisma plantago-aquatica. Classification (NCBI taxonomy): domain Eukaryota; kingdom Viridiplantae; phylum Streptophyta; class Magnoliopsida; order Alismatales; family Alismataceae; genus Alisma; species Alisma plantago-aquatica. The sequence continues at coordinate 666,254,889 of OY856411.1, read as the reverse complement.
AAAATATCCCGAGTACCCATCAGGAAAATAGTAGAAGCTCTGTCCAGCCAATCTCTCTAAAATCTGATCCAGAAACGGGAGTGGGTAGTGATCCTTCTTTGTCTTTTCGTTGAGTTTCCGGTAATCTACGCACATTCTCCACTTCGATTGCTCTCTCACCGACATAAGCTCACCATTGGCATTTTCTGCAACCGTAATCCCACCCTTCTTGGGCATGACTTGGATGGGGCTCACCCACGTGCTGTCAGAAATGGGATAGATGATCCCTGCATCAAGCAACTTAACAACCTCTTGAGTTACAACATCCTTCAACTTTGGATTTAGCCTTCTTTGCATTTTTCGGGTCGGTATCGCATCTTCTTCTAAGTATATCCGATGCACACAAATGGAGGGGTCAATCCCTCTCAAGTCAGCAATAGACCATCCAATGGCTTAGATGTTCTTCCTCAAGACTTCCATCAAGGCATCTTCTTGCTCAGGAGAGAGAATGGAGGAAATGATCATCGGGAGGGTGTCATTTGAGCCAAGGAAAGCGTACTTCAATCCTTCAGGAAGTTTCTTCAACACAAGAACGGGGGGTGCTTCAAGGGAGTTCTTCAAAGGTGCAGAGATAGAAGGGAGGTCCTGGCTCGCAGCCACTAGGGCTAGCTCACACTCTTCATCATCCTCATCATCATTGTCAGGGAAATCAACAATTGGTTCAAGACCTCTACCTTGAGTAGCAGTCTCAATCCACGCAGGTAGGAACTCTTCAACAATCTCATCTAGGCATTCCACCAAATTACAATCTTCTTTGGTGGCCTCTATCACTTCAGCTGTAGTGGAAGACTTGAAAATGTTCAACCGAATCTTCATGTGCATGAAAGTAACATACATGGTCCCAGTTCTCACATGGATCATGGCATTAGCTGTGGCTAAGAAAGGTCTCCCCAAGATGATTGGCACCTTTATAGCTTCCTTTTCCATATCAAGAATGATAAAGTCGGCTGGGAAGAAGGCAGAAGTATCCTCATCAAGACGGACCAGCACATCATCCACACGCCCTCTAGGAATCTTCACAGATCGGTCGGACAACTGTAGAGTGCAATGGGCTGGCCTCAACTCCCCCATTTGGAGCTCAGCAAACAGATCATACGACATCAAGTTTACGCTAGAACCCAAGTCAAGAAGAGCCTGGTCTATGCGATGTGCCCCGATGTAGCATGAGATGATGGGAGCACCGGGGTCTTTTCTTTTCCGAGGGATGGTGTGTTGGAGAATGGAGCTCACTTTCTCAGTGAGCTTGATCTTCTTAGGCGTCCTCCCTGTTGTCTTTCTTTTGAAGGTGCACAATTCTTTAAGGAACTTTGCATATGACGGAATTTGCTTGACTACATCTATAAGAGGTACATTGATTTTCACTTGCTTGAAGATCTCTAGAATATCTTCTGCATGCTTCTTCTTTTTCTTTGCAGCAGAAGGCTCCTCGAGTGCATCAGGATATACAGGGAGTTGGGAACCCGATCGGTCCAAATCAACAGTATCATCCACCGGTATCACTGGAATTACAGTATCACTGCTCGGTATCACAATATCACTACTCGGCGTCACGGTATCAACACTGCCTCTTATCACAGTATCATCAATCTGCATCTCAGTATCAACCTGCCCTGCCTCGGTGTCATCTCTGCCAACAACTGCACCATGGGGCCTCTCCAAGGTCCTGCCACTCCTCAACGTAGTTACAGCCTTCACATGCTCATGGGTGGTAGAAGAGGGAGCTTGTGGAGGTGGTTGTGGCTGTTGGGGTGGTGGAGCCCTTTGGTGAGGGGAGTTGGGATTTTGAAGGATGAATTGGGGTTGTGGTTGTTGTTGTGGTGGGGGGTGATATTGTGGAGGTGGTTGTTGGTAAGTGTGAGGTGGAGGTGGAGCATATTGATAATTGAGCGGCGCTTGGGGAGGTGGAGGAGCATAGGGGTTTGGTGGGGCTTGGTAAGATGGTGGAACATAAGCACTCGAAGTGTTCCCTAGAAAAACCCCATCATTGTTTGGATTTGGCAGTGGTTGAGACGGAAGTCTACCTTCTTCCCTCTTAGCCAAAGAGAGCGAAATTTGGTCCAACCTCTGCTCAAGACGGTTTATAGATAGCCCATGTGCATTTACATCCTTTTTTACTTCATCTAGGCTCCTTAGCCTTCCTAGAACCTCATCCTCAAACTTGGAGCTGTAGCGTGGCTTCTGCTGCCCCTGTCCTTGTCCATCCTCATTCTGTTGTTTCCAAGAGAAATTTGGGTGGTTCCTCCACTCGGGGGTGTAGGATTGGGACATTGGGCCCTGGTTGTTGCGGCCACCAAAGGAGTGTAAAGCGTTAACTTCCTCGTCTACAATGTCCACAACCATTGCAGGTTGGCTAGAAGAGCCACCCACTTGATTCTTCATCATCTACATCATATCTGCCATCATTTTCATCATTTCGGGGTCAGTGGCATTGCGTGCGAGAGCCACGGAAGAAGGGGGAGAGGTGTAGTTCCGGCCGCAATGTCCCCCTTTAGTGGAAGCTCGGTGGCGTGAATTCTCAGCGAGATGCTCAAACAGCGGCCATGATTCCTCGGGCGGCTTTGCCATGAACGTGCCCTCGTAGGAAGAATCGACGTTGTTTTGGCTTTGCTCCTCAAGCCCGGTGTAGAATGCCTGAACTAGCTGCCAAAGTGGAACCTCATGATGAGGGCAATCACGAAGCAACTTCTGGAACCTCTCCCACGCCTCGTGGAAGGGTTCATTCTCTTTTTGGGTGAAGGACGTGATGCATCTTATCATGTAGGATAACTTGGCTATTGGAAAGAACTTCTTCGGAAACACATTCTTTACTTCATTCCATGTGACGAGCTTTGGCCTCGAAACATACCACTCCTTGGCCTTCTCTTTGAGAGAAAAGGGAAAGAGCGTCCTCCTGATCGAGTCGTCGGTGGCGGCAGGCGTGCGGAAGGTAGAACATGTTTCAAGGAACGCGTCTATGTGGTGGTAGGGGTTCTCGTTCTCCATATCGAAGTATGTAGGGAGAATCCCCAAGAGTGCCGACAGGATGGAGAACTGTTGACCTAACATCTAGTCAACTAGAGTGGCGATGGGGGAGTTGTAGTTCCCCGGCGTGAAGTACTCGTGAAGTGGACAATGTGGCGGTGGAGGTGGAACCTCCGGTGGTGGGTCGTTCTGTGCCATCTCGGCCTCTCGGTGTAGGTTGCGGCGAGCTTGACGCCTTCTTCTCCCAATCTCGGGGTCGTAAACCACCAAGTTGGTGCAAGTCGAACGCGTGCTACGCATGCACAGTTGTCACCTACGCAAGTCACAAACAAACAACAAGGAGCCATGTTAGCAAACCAATATGCAAGAGTAACACAAAGAATAAATAATTGCAATGGTGAGGGCAAAAGGAAAGGCTAAGCTACACTATCTAACTAGGCCGAGCGCCTCTATCCCCAGAAATGGCGCCAGAAAGCTTGGTGCGTCTCCGCTAGTGGTGCTTTTACACCCCACGAGGTCGGAGCGCACGGGATATGGGATTGTTCTTTAAAAATTTATATGGTCCCACACTAACTACCTATGTCTACTAGACACTACGCCCGCAAGCGCACGGGGTCGTGTTGTAGTATAGGTGAGGCGGCAAGTACGGGGTCGATCCGTGAGGATAAAGGGGGCGCTAGAGTTAGACAGCGTGAGCTACGTTCCTAGTGCAGAGAGCAGGGTTTTTAGGGTTTTAAGGTTGATTGTTGGTTGATTACACTAATGAGCAAGTAAGAGATGCGAAAAGGAAACTAAATTATGAAAGGGCAAGAAAATTAGTGAACTAAGTTATCAAGCTAGCTAAGCAGGAGCAAGAAGGGCTACACTACTCTAGCAAGGTAGGGAGAAAATAAGAACTAAACTAACTACTAGCAAGAGCAAGAACCTAAGTTAACACTGAATGGTAGAACTAAGCAATTGACTAAGTTAAACTAAAGTAATTGAACTAAGCTAGCATTAACAAGCAGACTAAGCGATTAGGGTTTAAGCAAGGTGATTACGGTGGGTGGGCTATTTGGGAAATGTCACTTCGATTTTAGTTGGGAGAGTTCATTAAACATGCATGGTGCTCAATTCGTATCTAGATTACCAAACCAAACAACAAGGGCAATGCCATTAGAACATACCCTATACTACTAGTAGAAGACTAGGGTTAGGTGTAGTTCTAGTGAGATTGGCCAAATCTAGGTTTCTAGGGTAAGTGATAGTGGACAATTGAGGGTTGAGGGTAGAGATGGGAGTGGAGATGAAGGGGGTAATCCTCATGCCACTAGCCACTCTAGCCTTTAGAAGGCCCTAGGCAATTGCATCACTCTCACTTACACTAGCCACTTAAATCTCACACTCATTTGTAAGAGGAGGGGTGTGTATGTAGGAACAAAGGGGGCTAGCTAGGGATCAACTAATTGGACCTAGGAGCCATTCCTAAGATTGCCACATACACCCCAATTCCTCCTAGAAATGAAGTGTCATCTAAAACCTCAAAACAAGTAATTCATACAAGAAGCACAAACCAAATGCAATAAGATAGGAAAAGAGATGGAAGCAAGAAGTAATCATCATAAATATGAATTGAGTTCATTACAAGAATTTATCCCCCAACATGGTATCAAAGTAACATTTTAATCCCAAACAGCCCACCACAAGGGGGCTTAGCTATACATGATCATGAAAACAGGAAAAGAAAGGGGTAGAAGAGGAAGAAACTCCATGAAGCTTGATGAAGTGGCCTTCTTCTTCACCTTCAAGCATCTACAGACATCCTCCCTCCTCCAATGGTGCATGGGTGCATGAAAATGGTGGAATGGGTGGATAGAAACCTAGAGAAACTAGGTTTCTATGGTGGAAATGAGTGGAAAGTGGGTGGAAATGGGGGTGAATGCAAGGAGATGGGTGGATGAGATAAATGGATGTAAGGGAGAAGCTAGCTGATGGCTAGGGAGTGCTCTCCCTCGAGCCCTAGAAGCAACTAGTGCTTATATAGGAGCTAGGGCTAAGTGGGGGCAAAATAGGAAAAATAGTGGAAAGTTGTATAGGGTAGGTGAGCACCACAGTCGTGGTGGGTGTACCACGGCCGTGGTGATGGTAGTGGAGGACGATCGTGGGGTGGTGAACATGGTCGTGGGGTGAAGGAAGTGGTGATATGGTAGTGGCCACGGCCGTGGCGGAGTGCCACGGTCGTGGTGGGTAGCACGCACCACGACCATGTTGGGTAACACGACCGTTTTGGAGGAGTTGGAGCTGACCCTGGGGAGGGGCCACGGGCGTCTTGATCAGCATCGGCCACGGTCGTGGCGACTTGGCCACGGTCGTGGTCAGTGAGGCTAATTCCCTGTTGCAACCTGACTTCTTATAAAAATAATTCCCACGACCGTGGCAGGGTGCCACAGCCGTGTTCTCTTCTACTGACCACGACCGTGCTGATGGCCATGGCCGTGGTGTCTTCAATGGCCACGGTCATGGCTGGGAGGCCACAGTCGTTGGCGATCTAAGGATTTCCCTGTTGCAACCTGTTGGATTTTGGCAAAAAAAGCCACGACCGTGGTATTGGGGCCACGGCCGTGGTGAGGCTTGACTTCTTGATTTTTCTTCTTACTTTGTCAATTTCGGATGTCTTTGCTCGAGGATGAGTCTTGGCCACTGGAGGTAGGTTGAGGGAGACTTTGGGGCCTTCTTTGGGTCCCTCTCTCTCCCTTATCCATCTAAGCATGGTCTAAGTACCTGAAAAATAGTACAAAGAACATCCATAAGCATATTTGCAATGATAATCATATTGGGGAAAAATACTTGTAATCTAACATGTTTAGATGCAACTTAAATACAAAATGGCACAGTATGGAGCCCTAAAATATTGCTGCATCAGTAAACCACTAATATACATAAGATTACAAGAAAATAAATAAAGTTTGTAAATAATTTGGATACTAGTATAATAATATAAGGCATACAAGTTTCATACAATAATTACTATATGAATATCGTAGCTAATGTCACTAACTCAACTAATGAGATTAATGATTTATAAAATAAGATGGAACATTTTATCTCAAAAATAATCATGTGAACCACCCTAATAGTCATAAAAAATATATAGAATAGTGGAGAATATTTTTCTTTTTGGAAGGATAATATCAATAAATATCATTAAAAGGAATGTTGGATTAATAATGGATATATTTTCATATGAGATGTAAGGAAAATACGTGTTGAGAAGAATCCAAAAATAAATATTATGTCACCACATGATCCATAAATATATTTATTTAGTTAAAATTTTTGAAATAACCTCCTATAACCCTAATCCATTGGATAAATTTAATTAATTATGAAAAAAGTGGAAAGTGATGTCAGTCTTGGAGTCCTATTGTATGAATTCATCTATTTTTATGTTTCACATTAAAAACATATTCCTAGATGTCTTAATTTCATAATGTTAAGAATATATGAGTCAATTTGTAGTTGGTATTAATTGAACAATTATTGAGCCCTCAAATAAACTAGGAAATAAAGAGAATAAATCACATAAGATTAAATGATTTGTATTGCCTCAAATTAACAAAGTTTTTTTTTATTTCCATGTCATGTAATGTTTCCTAACTTGTCTTAGCATGAACTCTCCCTCATCCATCTAATTTTGATTTTATGTTTGCTCTGTCTTCTTCTTCCACTGATTCTTTTCTCACTTTGCATCAACAATACCCTATTTTCTCTCCTCAGTCTTTTCTCTATGGTTTCTCTCCCACCTTCCTTTTATCTCCTTTAGACACCTCTCCCTATTCTAGGTAGCCCAAACCCATTTTGACATGGTTTCATCATCTATAAAACCCTAACTAGTTCTAACTTCCTCTATTCCCCTATTCTTCCCCTACCACTTTATTTCTTTTTTCTTTGATATAAGGCCATCTCATATATTTATCTCAGCAAATGGGGTTACATGACCAAGGTTGAAGGGAAAATTACATTTCCATGTGATTCCAACAACATTCCCCAGTCCCATCTGTGTAGTTTGTGGGCCTTCTCGATTCCTTCTCTCAAAATGTTATTGAAGGAAAAAATTAGGGAATTTCCTTTTAGCTATATAAACCTCTACAAAGATCCTCATCGTGGGGCTTAGTCCTCTATTTTTCTTGTGGATGAAATCAATGACTTGTGTTACATCTATTTTGAAAAGTGCCCTAGATGTTATGAGGTTTTCCACGAGCTGTAGACTAAGAAGGACCTCGTAACGAACTAGAATTTAGACCCTACCCTATCCATAATTAGAAATCTAGTTAGGTTGTTCATTAGGTGTGGCCAAACAACGATACACCTTACATAATAATTTAATTATGTGGAAACCTGTAAACAAATCATGAAATTTATAACATATATTTTCTTTACTAATACAATGGCCTAATAGAAATAAATAACATATCTTGGGTAATAAATGGTGAATTCAAGTTCATAAATATTAATAATATTACATTATACAAATAAATATGGAATTAATAAACTTAAAAAGATAAATAATATCTCTTTAACCAAGATAACGTGATATTAAATTATTTAATATAATAAATAGTGGAAATAATTGATAATGGGCTAAAATTCATAATATGAATACTAATTGAATAAGGATAACTTCAGATTCATTTTCTATGGGTTTGTTTTGGCTTGGAGGCCAAGTTTCACAACTTTGAGGTTATAATAACTACCTTTATTTTATTTAGAAAAGAAAAGGTGAGTTTCCTCCAAAATATGAAATAAAACATTTAATTACTACAAAAGAGAAAACTAATCTCAAATTCATAATCTACATCTTAAAATAAGCATATGAGTAAATTTTCAACTAATTTGGACAATCTTTAATTTTCTAATTTATTTAGGAGAGAGAAAATATAAATAAATCCTAGAATATTAGTTAATGTATTAAATAATACCAAGGGACAACATTTATGACAAATTCATGTTCCACATGTTTTAGTTTACTTGAGGGTGATGCTTCACATTAATTGGGTAATTCTAGAAGTCTCTAATGTAATAAGAAAGAGAAAATATGATTTACATTAAAAGAATTAAACGAAATATTAAAGTTTTTAAAAGCAAAAACTAATTCTATACTATGGTTCTATATGTTCAAATTAGGCAAAGTGATGAATTTTATTAAATTTCGAATTTGTTTGCATCCTCAATTGAGGAGAGAGAAAAAGAGAAATTAATGTATCCAAACTATAGTCCAATTCTATTTAGGATTTCATTTAGTATGTCACAGTTATTTGATCTTGTGCACGCAACCTAGACCATTGGATCCACAATCCAATAACTCACAGTTCATCACCTACCTCATGCCAAATCTGGAAACATGCTATGTTATTCTTATTTTTCAGATTTCCCTCTCGACACTTAATCATTGTTCAAGATTTCTTCACCCACACGTTCTAAATAGGATTGCACACTTGACGATCGATTACTTTTGTTGTTTTGTCAAGAATTCAAGAAATTATCAAATTCTCCCCAAAGCTTCTCAAACCCAACTATTCCCGAAGGTCTAAACCAAATCCCCACCTATAAATTCCGGGTCCCCCGACTCCATTAGCACCTAAACAATTGCTCTATCGCACCAATTGTTCCTATGCTCACGTGTGATGTCGTCAGAGATTGAGTTCCAGACTTGGGTTTGTGGTGGCTGGTTCTTCTCCTCCTCACCATCTATGGACAATTGCATCTAGCTGTGAGTTCATCCCCTTCTCATCATTCTTTATATGCCTTTATTTTCTCAATTTATCGCATTGTGTGGATTTTCCCAAATCTCGCCTTATTTTGCTCATCGGCCATGACACGAGCTTGGGGAGGATGAATCCCCCTGTAGTTTTCCTATTTTTCCCCTCACTCACCTTCTTTCTTTCTTCCTCCTTCGAGGGCAGTTTAGTCTTTTCACATTTTTTCACCTTGGATGAGGCCACACATGCATTGATCGATGACCTGGCCACCTGTGATTGGGCCAAGTCATGCAGGCCCTAACTTCTCTCTCTCCCTCTCTCATGAATTTCTATTACTTATTTGGCTTAATCAAATTTCCTGATTGGTTAAAATTGTAAAAAATCATATATTTTAATCTACTGGTCCAATATTAACAAATAAATATATTTTGGAATAAAAAAATTATGATATTTCTTATAAAAATAGTTTCAAATCCTATTTTACATGTTTTTCAATGGGTTATTTTTTGGAAATGGAATAAATGTATAAAATTCATACAAATTTCAAGTTAATCATAACAACTCCAAATTTAAAATAAAAATATGCTTTCTTGATCAGGAGAATCTAATAAATCATTTGGTCTAGGTTTTGTGAACAAAATCATAAGTTTTCCAAAAAGGTCTAAATTAGGGTTTTCTATATACATATATGAATTATAAACCCTAATACATGTGAATCATTTGATATTAAGAAGAAGAGATCTTGGAAACAACTAGGTTGGTGAAGAGTGTGTCTAGGACTCTGATTTTAGGTATGTTTGCATCCCTTATTATTCCTTTGATTTTTATGTTTCCCTTGGTCCTACGAACAATATCCTACAAAATATCTCTTTCTTTTGAGAACATGATTTCATGTGAAATATTTATGTTTACTCTGACCTTATTATCATCCTAATTGATTGGACATTCTCTTGACTCTAGCTTATGCTTTTATTCTTGAGGAAACCCTAATTTTTTCACTTATGTGGTGGTTTTTTTTTATATTATCCATTTATCTAATGGCAATCTTGTTTATTTTTACTACTCTACTTGCCTCTACATTAAGCATGTAATGTGATTCAGTAGCCCTAGAGTAGTGTAATTGCATTGGTTTTTGGGTTTATGTGCCCTTATTATAATTTTGGGATGGATCTTATGTGCCCCATGCTCGGATTTTGTGCCCACACTTTATACATTGGGGAGTGTAGTTATGTTCCATTCTCTATGAGGTTTCAAGTTTATGAGGCTTGTCTTCTATTGTCTTTATATTGTTCTAGTACTATGCTTATCCCACATGCATGCAAGTTGATGTTCTCATTAAGGGGTTGTGTGTCCTAATTCTTTATATGTGCTTATGTGGCACAACTTTATTGTTTTATTTATGCAAGTATCTCTTTTGTTATCATATGTTGAAATTCATCTCTCTTGATGCCCAGTTGGGTAGTCCTTTGCTTTTCTATGGGAAGCATTGTTTACTTGATGCCCTTTACTCCATATATTTCTCAATTCCAAACTTAGTATGCACAAACCAACATTTTCTGATACATCTACTTTTCTCCTTTTGCTAGGGTATGCTTCCAACCCCAGGTATAGGTCAAGGAGGAGACAACCATGTTGGACCATGACCTCATCTATTTTAACTAAATCCTTATGGGAGACTTTCTTGAAGTTGTTAGGTGATCCTCATCTAATACTGTGTTTAGCTTGTCTTGCTTTTATCTCACCCTGCATGGTGAATGATAGTGATCAAAACAAGATTTGTAATGGTTAGATAATATATATTCCACTGCTACTTTTGGTGTTACAATACATACTTGTTAAATGAATTGGTTATAATCCCTTTTGCAAAAAAATTATGTTGATGTTTGGTTATATGGGATGATGCCTTTTATTTTAGTAGGGAGGATCCCCTATGGGATCCCATTCCTTACAACATGGTATTAGAGCCAGGTTCTGTCAGTTATCTAACTATTTCAATCTTGTCTCTATTAGGATGTTTACCTTTTTCATTTCTCCATTATGACGTTTACCTTTTTCATAGGTTTTTTATGCCTAGTACCCTTGCCTTTTGTAGACAAAACCCTTATGGTGGGAGATAACTCATCTGTTGACAACCTTGAGACACCCCAAAACCCCAGGTTTGGGATGACAAGAATGGATCCTCCCTTTACCCCTACGATGACTCAAGTTACTCCTCCAACTGAAAGTGGACCATCAGTAGGTCAGGAAACACCAACCTCTACTGCTAATGTGGGCATAGTCATCTCTCCTGAGCAAGATTTAGTCATTCTTTGACATCTTCTTACTACAACTATGGTAGGGATGTTGAACAACACACTTGCCCATGATAAGCGTAAGGAGTACTCTATAATGGAGTTCATGAAGATGCAACCACCCTACTTCAAGGGTGAAGGTGAACTAGAGATGGTGGATAAAGCTAATGATTGGGTTTTAGCCATGGAGAAGACTTTTGATGGTATGCCATTTACTCTACATCAAAAGGTTAGGTTTGCATCTTATGTGCTAGATGGACCAACTCATATTTGGTGGAATGGAATATCACATACTCGAGACAGCTCAACCATGAGCTGGGAGCAGTTTTTGGTGGTTTTTGTGGGAAGTATACTGCACTACTTCCCTAAAGATGAAGGAAGTCGAATTCTATGGTTTGAAGCAAGGTTCCCTATCTATTTATGCTTATGTATAAAAGTTTTTATTGCTTGAACGCTATGCATCTGGACTCAATGAAGAGTAGAGCTGACCAATACCTTCAGGGACTTAACTATAATGTGGGTCATGCTATCATTCCACAACTTCCCCTGACCTTTGACCACTTGGTTGATAAAGATTTTCCTATAGAGTCTTTCCCAGGGTTTCAACCCAGGGAGCTTGACAAGAAGAGGAAGTTCTTAGGTGAAGATCAGAAGAAGGATATGTGTTCTAGTTGTGGTGGATATCATCCACCAGGTAACTGATCTTGAGATAGGAATTAAGTAAGATATCAACCCAACTTCCGAGTTGTATGCCATCATCACAATGAACCTGGAAATATTTGTCCTAGATTCCCCCAACTTCATAATGGAAATGCACCATATCAACAACAATAACCTCAGGTACCTCCTCCAAATAATGGCAACAATAATAGAGAAAGACCTGTTGAGAGACGTGCTGGAAGAGTCTTTGCTTTGGATGGCCAAGAAGTTAATGAAGAAGACCATGTTGAAGGTAACCCATAATCTCTTAGTTATAGTTTAAAGATACATTTTTTTTGTTTTGAATGAGTGCCTTAAAGAGGAAAGTGATGCAATACATGAGTTTTGGAAAGACTTTCATTAACCCATGGTGTTATGTGACTTTGTAGAAAAAACCTTTTAAAGGGGTGGAATATAGGTGTTTGTTTATGTTGGATGGTTAGATTTTGAGGATGAAATCATTCAAAGGGGTGGAGTGTTGTAACGAATCAAAACTTAGACCCTACCTTATCCCATAATAAGAAAGCTAGTTAGGTTTTTTGGATCCTAGGATGGGTGATTTTCTCTAGAGGGGGTGAATAGAGCTAAATGCACTTAAACAAAATTCATTAGACCTTCAAGTTATATGACAAGATAAGGTTGCTAAATAGGAAATTTGAGTGCAACTAAAACATACATAGAAAGGGAGAGAGAGATTGAACAGGCACCAAGTGACAAGCTATGTAGAGTGGTTCCATACTCCAAACTAGGAGTATGTCAGTCCACTACATAGAGAGGTCAACCTCTAGGATTTCTAAGTGTATCTTCCTCTATGTATCCACTTATAAGAGTTACAACCCATGACCCACCAAAGGACATACCTATCCAATACAAAGAGTCTTCAACCTATCCAAGGACTTACCCACTTGATCAAGATGTCTTCATCCTTCAACAAGATATTACCCAAACTTGCATCAAGTCTTTGTCTTTGCAGGGATTACCCACTCTTCTTGGATCTTTCGGCTTCGACTTTCCCTTCACTCTGAGAAGCTTTCACCAAGGACTTACCCACTTGAGCAAGGAGTCTTATGCCTTCACCAAGGGCTTACCCACTCTTGCTCAAAATGTTCGGCCTTGTTCTTCACCAGGGGACTCCTTCCCTTGTTCTTCTTCACCTCTCTTAGCCAAGAGAGAGAACCTTCATCTTCATGGTTGAAATGAGAGATAGGGAGGTGGTGGAAGTGAGAGCCTTACAAGATATACATGTATGACTAGCTCTCTTATAGATCTCCTACTCACTCGAATGGATGTAGCAAGTGATTAAGATTGGAGAGAGAGAGAAGAGGCTGTAGGATGCACTCAACTATAGACTAGGAACCTCATATAGAGTTTTGCATTGAATGATCAACCTTAGAGTGAAGCCCAAGGGGTCCTATTTATAGTTGGAGATTTCTAGAAGCCTTTGGGAACACTTAAAGCCGAATACTAGCCATTTGGAATGTTGCAATAGATATTTTCTTGAGTTTTGCAACATTCCAATGGCTAGAAACACTTTTTGTACCTTTCCATATAGTGCAATTGGTCACGTTTCTATAAAGGTAACTCGACTAAATGCACTATGCGACAAAGCTAATTTGACCAATCAATCGAGTTTGTCCTAGTACAAACTCGATTGATAGATTAAATCAGTTTTGTTCCGTTACAGTGGTCGGCCAAATTCTAAGTATAGGAAACTCAACTGAACCATTGAATTCTCAAAATCCATCAAGGATTGGTTGAGATTGTAACTCGGCCTATAAAGTGCCTGTAATGAATTTTGGAAAATGTCATTAAAGTTCTTAAACATTTGTATTAAGTGCTCCTAATTTTTTCTAAGCTTCATTACAAGTCATACAATCATTACAAGTGATTTACAACATGATTCTAATGGATTTACATCATATTCCAAAAACATGCACCTGTATTGACTTTGACTTGTCTTTTCTCCAAGTTGAGATGCGCAAGTTAGGGCATTTGGAGTGTGTCTATAACTAATTTGAAATCACTCAAGTAGAAGCATTAGACACAAATAATTGGAATGGTTTAGTAATCATCAAAACAAGGGTTTGGTCAATTTAGACCTTGAGTCAACATTAACCTAGAGTCAACAAGGTTGTTCTTTAGGTGTGACCAAACAAGGATATACCTTACATAATAATTTAATTATGTGGAAACATGTAAACAAATCATGGAATATATTACATATATTTTCCATACTAATATAATGGCTAAATAAAAATAAATAATACACTTTGGGTAACCAATGGTGAATTCATGTTCATAAATATTAATAATATTACATTATCCAAGTAAATATGGAATTAATAAGCTGAAAGAGATAAATAATAAATCTTTACTAAGATAATGTGATATTGAATTATTGAATATAATAGAAAGTGGAAATAATTGAAATTGGGCTAAAATTCATAAGAGGAATAATAATTGGATAAGGATAACTTCATATTCATTTTCTATGGGTTTGTTTTGGCTTGGAGGCCAAGTTTAACAACTTTGAGGTAATAATAACTACCTTTATTTTATTTAGAAAAGAAAAGGTGAGTTTCCTCAAAAATATGAAGTAAAACATTTAATGACTCTAAAAGAAAAAAATTAATCACAAATATGCAATCTACATGATCAAATAAGCCTATGTGTAAATTTTCAACAAATTTGGACAATCTTTAATGCTCTAATGTATTTAAGAGAGAGAAAGTGTAAATAAGGCTAGAATATTAAATAATGTGTTAAATAATACCAAGGGACAATATTTATGGTAAATTCGTGTTCCACATGTTTTAGTTTGCTTGAGGGTGAAATTTCACATTAATTGGGTAATTCTAGAAGTCTTTAATGCATTAAGAAAGAGAAAATATGATTTATTTTAAAAGAAATAAATAAAATATTAAAAGTCCTCAAAATAAAAAACTAATGCCACATTCGTATTCTACATGTTCAAGTTAGGCTAGGTGACAAATTTCATAAAATTTGAAATTCATTTGCACCCTCAATTGAGGAAAGAGAAAAAGAGAAATTAATGTATCCACACTATAGTCTAATTCGATTTAGAATTTCAATTAATATTCCACACTTATTTGATCACACACATGAAACTTAAACCATTAGATCCATGATCTAATGACTCACAGACCATCACCTACCTCATGCCAAATCGGGAACATGCTTCCTCAGATGATTCTTATTTTTTGAATTTCTCTCTCTACACTCGATCATTGTTTGAGATTTCTTCACCCACACATTCTAAATAGGATTGTGCACCTAAAGATCCATTATTTTTGCTATTTAATCAAGAATTTAAGAAACACCCAAATTCTCCCCAAAGCTTCTCAAACCCAATTATTCCTGAAAGTCTAAACCTAATCCCCACCTATAAATACTGAGTCTCTCAACTCCATTGGAACCTAAGCAATTTCTCTCTCATGCCAATTGTTCCCGTGCTCATGTGTGCTGCAGTCAGAGATCAAGTTCCAGACTCAGGTTTGTGGTAGCTAGTTCTACTCCTCCTCATCATCTCTAAACAATACCACCTACCCATGAGTTTGTCCCCTTCTCACCATTCTTTCTATGCCTTTAGTTTCTCGATTTATCTCCTTGTGTGGATTTGCCCAAATCTCAGCCAAGCTACTCGTCCGACATGACATGAGCTTGGGGAGGGATGAATCCCCCTATAGTTTTCTAATTTTGCTCCTCACTGGCCTTCTTTCTTTCTTTTTCCTTCAAGGGCAGTTTAGTAGTTTTGCCTATTTTGTCTTTCACATTGGATGAGGCCACACGGGCATTGATTCATGACCTGGCCACTTGTGATTGGACCAAGTCACATGGGCCCCAACTTCTCTCTCCCTCTCTCACTAATTTCTATTGCTTATCTGGCTTAATCAAATTTCCTGATTGCTCGAAATTGTAACAATCATATCTTTTAATCTACTAGTCCAAAAGTAACAAATAAATATGTTTTGGAATAAAAAAATTATGATATTTCTAATAAAAATAGTTTTAAATCCTGATTTCCATTTTTTATAATGATGATTTTTGAAAAATGAAATAGATGTATAAAATTCATAAAAATTGCAACTTAATCATAATAACTCCAAATTTAACATAAAAATAAGTTGAGATAATTTGAAATTAGGAAGAAGAGATCTTTGGAACAACTAGGTTGGTGAAGAGCATTTCTAGGACTCTGATTTGAGATATGTTTACATCCCCTATTATACCTTTAAACAATCAACCCATTTTTATCTGTCTCTTGGTCATATCAATAATAGCCTACACAATATCTATTTCTTTTGAGAACATGATTTCATGTGAAATATTTATGTTTACTCTGACCTTATTATCATTCTAATTATTAGACATTCTTTTGACTCTAGATTGTGATTTTATTCTTGAGGAAACCCTAATTTTGCCACTTATGTGGCGGCTATTTATATTGTCCATCTATGTGATGGAAATCTTATTTATTCTTACTACACTTTCTAATTGCCTCTACATTAAGCATGTTATGTGATTCAGTAGCCCTAGAGTAGTGTAATTTCATTGGTTTTTGGGTTGTGCCCTTATTATAATTTTGGGATGGAGGTTATGTGCCCCATACTCAGGTTTTGTGCCCACACTTAATATATTGGGGAGTTTGGTTATGTTCCATTCTCTATTAGGTTTCAAGTTTATGAGGCTTGACCGCCATTGTCTTTATATTTTGATAGTGCTATGCTTATATCAGATGCCTGCATGTTGATGTTATTATTGAGTGGTTCTATGCCCTAATTTTTTATATCTACTTATGTGGAACAACTTTATTGTTTTTTTATGACAAGTATCTCTTTTGTTATCATATATTCCAATTCATCTCTCTTGATGCCCTGTTGGGTAGTCCTTTACTTTTCTTTGGGAAGCATTGTTTACTTGATGTCATTTTCTCCATATATTTCTCAATTCCAAATTTAGTATGCACATACTAGCGTTTGCTGATACATGTACTTTTATCCTTTTACCGTGGTATGCTTCCAACCCCATGCATAGGTCAAGGAGGAGACAACCAGGTTGGATCAGGACCTCATCAAGTTTAACTGAAACCTTGTGGGAGACTTTCTTGAAGTTTTTAGGTGATCCTCAACTAATCCTATGCTTATGTGGTCTTTCTTTTATCTCACCATGTGTGGTGAAGGATAGTGATGAAAACAATATTTGTAATGGTTAGATACTATATATCACTCTGCTACTTTTGGTGTTATTATACATATATGTTGAATGAATTGGTTATCATCCCTTTTGTAAAAAAAATATGTTGGTGTTTGGCTATATGGGATGATGCATTTTTATTTTAGTAGGTAGTGGATCTCCAATGGGATACCACTCCTTACAAACACCAAGAGTTTCCATTGTGATTACATTACATCCACTATGGAAAGCATTGGCCACCAAAGCAATGCATATGCCATTGGAGTCCATGCAGATGACTCCTAAGCTTAGGAGACCATCATGTAGATAAATTGTATCCAAGTTGAACTTTAACTGAACAATAGGCGAGGTTTGGGGACCAAAGTTTATTTCTTTTGGTAGCAGATGGGGTGGGCATCTTACTGATCTTCTTGTTCTAGTCAGCATAGTTTGATATCCAATTTTTGAGACCATGAACTATAATGTCAGGTTGTTGTAATTTATCCTTGAAGATGGTTTAATTTTGATGAACCTAGGATGCCTAGTACTTTCATAAAGGTATCTTTGTTGTAATTTGCAATAACCCAATTGACAAAAACATTAAAATTCACTGTGGGGGCATCCACAATGAAATTCTGGATGTCAACATTCCTCCATATGTTTGCAACCTTTGGACATTGTAGTACATCATCCATATATTTCTCTTCTCCTAATTCACATCTTTTACAAGCCGCATCCACTCTATCATGTCTTTTATATAAGTTGAAATTTGTGGGTAATTAATTACTACATCCCCTCCACACAAAGTGCTTCAGTTTTGATGTAAGGTTTACCTTCCAAATCTGCATCTATGCATTTTCCATTGAAGATCTAATTCTATTTGCCCAGTCCCGAATTTGTCCTTTGTGTTCAAGCCAATACGAGGTTTGATTGAAAAGGTCCCATTAGAGGCAAGGTAGTAGTATGTTGATGCCTCTTTCCCATCACAGAGTGGAAAGCTAATGATTGATTTATCTATCTCCTATGTGAACATACTTCTAATAAGGTTACAATTCAACCATTTTCTATTATCATCTATCAGTTTGTATATTTTCTTAGAACCATACCCCCAATAGTCATATTTCATAACTTCATTTCCTCTTCTGTTAGGAAGCCAATTATCTCCCATATGTCAGCCTTAGATTCCCTATTGATTGTAGACCTTAGTCCCTTAATAAGTAATGTTTTTGCACCCTATATACTTTGCCATGAACATATGGGATCATAACACCTAGTGGCATACATGACAGAGGTCCTTTTGAAATATTTGTCTTTGAGGAATATTTCCTCCAAGGATTCTGGGTCCTTATGCAATTGCCATACCTATTTGGCTAGGAGGGTCTTATTAAAGGTTTTTATGTCTCTAAATCCCAATCCTCCTTTGTTCTTTAGAGCATACAAAAGTTTCCATAGCATGTGAATTTTTCTCTTGCCTTTTTTATTTCCCCACAAGAACTTGGAGATCATACTAATTATATTCTTCACAATTGTATCAGGGATCCGAAACACCCCCATCATATAAGTAGGGATCCCTTGGAAGATGGATTTGATGAGGACTTCCTTCCCCACTTGACTTAGTAATTTTCTTTCCATCCACTAAGCCTTTTACCTATCTTGTCTTTTAGGGCACCAAACACCACCATGTTTGAGCACCCAATGATTGTAGGAAGACCAATGAATTTTTCACGTGCGTTGACTTGTTGGACTTTAAGCTCCTTCTTGATTTGATCCTTGCTTGCTTCGTCAACATTTTGGCTGAAAGAAATCTCTGTCTTGCTTAGATTGACATCTTATGTCCAGAGGCCTTCTCATAATAGCTCATTATTGGATATTTTTGTGGCTTCTTGGAGATTTGCTTTAGCAAATAAAATGTTGTAATCGGCAAAGAAGAGGTGTGTAGAACGTGGACCGTTCTTACTCACTTTGGCTCCAGTAATCATGCCTTCCATTGATGATTTATTAATGAGATGCGAGAAAGCATCTACACAAAAGAGAAAGAGCTAAGGGGAAATAAGATGTACTTGACAGAGCCCCTTCTAGGGTTTAATACACCCACTTTTAGCTCCATTGATTATAAAGGAGGAAGACACACTACTGATACATTCATTTATTTTTTACACCATATATATACAAAACCCAACTTTTGCATGAATTTGATGAAATCTCATTCGACCTTGTCGTATGGCTTACTCATGTCCAACTTGATCACCATTTGACACTTCTTTCCTTTGGTTTTCCTTTTCAGAACATGGAAGAGCTTAAAAGACACTAGAGAATTGCCATTGATAAGTTGTCTAGGGATAAAGGCACATTGTTGAGGCGAGAGGATCCAATTCATGTAGCCCTAAACTGTGTTAGCTAGCATCTTAGAGATGACTTTATACAAAGTGTTGTACAAGATTATCAGCCTGAACTCATTCCCAAATTTTGGCTCCTTAGTATTGGGGATAATAATGATGTTTGTTTGGTTGATGTCATTAAGTTTGTGGTCATCCTTCCACAACCTTTGATGAAAAATACTACTTCTTTGCCTATTGTATCCCACTAGGTTTGCATACATCTGGCATGTAACCCATTAGACCCTAGAGCTTTATTGGGGTGCATGCCAAAGAGAGCCTCTTTGTTTTAGTTTCATCCAGGCTTATCTCCAATCTGTAGCTCATTTGTTTAGTGATGATCTGTTTAGTTCCTCTCATAGCTTCTTGTGTGTCTACCCCTCCTTGAGTTAGATACAACTTTTTGTAGAAATCAATCAAAATTTTTATGATATGTTCCTCTTTGAACTTCCACACCCCGTCTTCATTCATGATTGCTTAGATTTTGTTTCTTCTCCTTGTTTATGTGGCTTTGTTGCAAAAGTAAGATGTATTTTGGTAACCTTCCTTAATCTCTTTCATTTTTTCCATGGTGTGTCAATAAGTGTCATTTTCCTTCATCAACTCATTGACGTCTTCATAAAGTATTTTGCAGTAGTCGATGTTAAAGTTTGTCATGGGATTCCTCTATCTTGTTTCAAATTCCTTTTTTTTGCCTTTTTAATCCTCTTATTGATATAACCAAAATTTTCATTTTCCCAGACTCCCAACTTCTTTGACACTGCTATAAATATTTGTGCTATTTCATCCTCTAAGCTCTCTTGCTAGCAATATTTGACAAGGCTGATGAAATATGGATCACTCAGCCAGATTTGCTCCATCAAAAAACTATGTGATTTTGGTCTTTTGATACTATCATCTCCACATTTTAAAAGGAAGGGGGCATGGTCAGAGTTTTTTCATAGGAGTTGTACCAGTTTAGCTTCAGGGTGCTGCTGACTCCAATTTCAAGTAACAAGGGCTCTATTGAGACTGTCCATAATAATGTCCTCCCGTATCCTTCCCTTCACCCAATTAAATAGGTTTCCATTGTATGAAACATCCATCAGTTCACAAGTATTAATGCATTCATTGAAGTTGTTTGGATATTTCTCTTGTCTGATCTCTCCACCATTGTTTCCTTCATGGTTGTGAATCTTGTTGAAGTCACCTATAAACATTGTGGCCATGTTACTATTGTTCTTGTAGTTTTGAACCATTTCCCATGTTTTGTATTTTAGGTGAGTCTCTCACAACCCATGCATACCAATCAATATCTAGTCATTATTGACATAAGTGTTACACATTGTCCATATTTTGATAATGACTCAACCATTCCATTCATATAAATTTAATATGTTTTTTTGACATTGATTTAAGGATTAGGAACTTGAAAAGGATCAAATATATCAAGCCCTAGCTTGTTCTAGTTCAAGTCAAAAGCAATACAAATGCACTTTTGTGGAAAACACTCCAAATCACCTTAAATTATTTTTGAAATCATCTGTATTGATGATATGACTTGTAACTAAGATTAAAAAAACCAGGAACCCTTATTTCAAGCATATGATAATTCAAAAGAAATTTTCCAAAATTCATTACAAGCTGTTTGTCGGTCAAGTTACAAACTCGACTGATCCCTTGATGCATTTTGAGAATTCCTTGGTTCGGTTGAGTTTCACATTCATAGAACCCAAATGATCTCTACACTAAAAAAATGATTTTAAGCAATCAGTCGAGTTGTACACAGGACAAACTTGAGTGATGCTTCAAATTGTCTTTGGCACATAGTGCAATCTATCGAGTTACCTTTATGAAAACTCGACTGACTGCACTGTACGAAAAACACATAAAAAGTGATTCAAACCATTGGAGTGTTGGAAAACTCAAAATTGTATCAGTTGTAAAACCCCAAATGGCTAGAAAATGTTCGTAAGTGTTCCTACCCTCTAGTGGACACCCTCAACTATAAATAAGACCTCTTAGAGTTTATTTTAAGGTTGCTCCTTCATGCTATTCAAGCTCCATGCTATGGTTGAGTGCATCTAGTCAAATTAAGCCCCTTTCTCTCTCTTGATTACAATTCAATTCATCCATATGAGTGAGATTGGATCTGTGTGAGAGAGCTACTTCATTGGATACTTCTAAAGCTCTCAAAGTTTCTCTTTTCCCAGCCCCTTTCTTCAAGATGAAGTTGGTGAAAGCTTATCCAAGTGAAGGAGAAAGTGCAAGCTTCCTTAAGATGTAGAAGAAGGTGCAAAAAGCTTCTCCGAGTGAAGGAGGAGGACAAGGATGATGATCCTGGAGTAGAGTGGGTAAATCCTTCAAGGCATATGACTCGTTGCAAAGAGGGGATCTCCTTGGAGAAGGTGTCTAGCTGCTTGTAAGAGTGGGTAAGACCTTGGTGACATAGAAGACTCTATCTCTAGATAGGTAAGACCTTGGTTGTAAGGTTATTGGCTCCCTTGACCTCAAAGGGAAGCTTGGTATCCTTATCCCAGAAAAGGAAGGTCAAATTGTATGTCTTATAATGGAGTATAAGTATACATAGGTTGTAAAATCCTAGGGCTTGACATCTCTAGGTAGTTGACTGGTTCTCTCCTACTTTGGAGAGTGGAACCACTCTAAATAGCTTGTTCAAGTGCTCATTTCAATATCTATCATCCTTGCTATGCAAGTATATTGCCATCAAATTCACTATTTGTAATTCTGCCTATTTGAAGTAACTTGATGGTCTAACAATTTTTGTGCAAGTGTTTTTAGCTCTATTCACCCCCTCTGGAGCCCTTTGATCCAACTAGTGGTATCAGAGCCACAATCTTCTCCGACACATATCCCATTTGAAGAGAACATGGGTGACTTACTTGGGCCCCTCAACCTAGAGGGAGGCTTCTCTATGAGACCCTTGATATTTGATGGCACAAATTTCCTTTATTGGAAATAGAGAATGCAGTTCTACCTTGAAGTGATGAACTACGACATGTGGAAGGTGATGATTCTTCCATACAAGGAGTCATCGATTAATGTAGCTACTTGGGATGAAGCTACACTCAAGAATGCGTAGCTGAATGACAAGGCGATAAGCATCATATATGCTGTTCTCAATCCCTGTGAGTTCAACCAGATCTAATCTTGGGACACAACTTATGAGATTTGGAACAAGTTGTGCATTACCTATGAAGGCACATAAAAAGTCAAAGACTCAAAGATCTACATGCTCAATGGACTGCTTGAAAAATTCAAGATGGGAAAGAAGGAAATAGTGGCCGAGATGTACATAAGGCTCAACACCATCATCAATGGGGTTGCTGCTTTGGGACACACCTTGGATAGAGGAACTATCAACTCTAAGATCCTAAGGTCTGTTTCAAAGAGATGGGAACCCAAAGTGACTCCAATTGAAGAAGTTGGAAGTCTTGGCGACTTAGCCACCGAGGAGCTCATTGGAAAGCTTCAAGCTCATGAGCTAAGACTAGACAATCAAGAAGAAGATGATAAGCAAGAGGAAAAGCAATCAAAGAAGATCAAAAGCAATGCCTTCAAAGCTCAAGTGGAGGCGATGATTCTCCAACAACAACCCACTTGCCGGTCACCTCCTCCCTCCTCAAGTGAAGATGATGGCCCTAGTAATCATGAAGCCAACTACTCCAAGGGCAAGCACTTCAAGGGAATGTCTTCTCCATATTCTACTCCTAGATGATATGAATGTTGTTAAAAGGGGCACTACAAGAATGAATGCCCTAAGGAAAAGAAGGCCTTCCACAAGAGCAGACACAAGAAGAGGGATGAATACAAGAAGGATGGCAAGTACAAGAAGAAGGACAAGAAGGACAAAAGGATCAAGAATGCAACTCATGCGGCATGGGATAAATCCTCCTCTAGTGATGCAAGCTCTGATGAAGGTGAATGCCATATTTAATTCATGGCCTCTACAAGTGAAGACATTGGTGAGGTAAGTGAGGTAAGCTTGCATGAGTTATCTAAGGAAACTCTTATTGATATGCTTAATTCTGCCTACTCTTCTTATTCAAAATGTGCATCTAAAAAGAAGAGGTTGGGTAAGATCACAAATGATTTATATGCTAAAGTTGATATTCTTGGTCAAAATGAGAAGTTGCATCTTAATAGCATTGATTCCTTGAAAGGGCAATTTCTTAATCTTGAGATCCAATACAATGGAGTTGAGGTAGAGAATGACATCTACCTTAAGAACATCAATAGTCTTAAGGAAGAAAAGAAAGCCATAGTAGATAAGCTTTATTTACTTCAAACTAAAAATGATGATCTTAAGATTGCTTATGATGCTACTAAGGATCAAAATAGAATTTATCTTGATGAGCTTGTTATGATTAGAACTGAAAATGCTAGAGTTCTTGCTCAAATAATGATCTATCTTCTAGACCTTTATTACCTAAGTATTAAGTTTCTAGTCTTACTTTAGAAAAAGATTATTATCTTACTAAAACCCTCTATTTAGTGGCCAACTTGCTTCATGCACAAGATGATCTTGATAGCTTATATTCTACTATCATTACTCTTAGTGTTGATAATCACAAACTAAGAGCTTCATCATCATCATCATCATCATCAACTAAGCCTTAATACCAACTATATATGTTGGGATCAGCTACATGGATCCTTCTTTCCCATCTAGCTCTGTCATGGGTCATATTCTACTTGAGATGTAGAGATTCAAAATATCTCTTTATAAGTTCTTCCCATGTTAATTTAGGCCTTCCTCTTCTTCTATTAATTGTGCTTGCCTCAATAGTATTGCTTCACATAGATGCATTAATTGGTCTGTGTTACACATGTCCATACCATCTGAGTCGGCTCTCGCACAACTTGTCCCCAATGCTCGCCACCCCCACTTTATTCTTGATATAGTCATTTCTCAAGTGATCTTTTATTGTCTTCCCACACATCCATCTCAACATACACATTTTAGCTACATTCATCTTGTTGAGTCCTTATTTCTTCACTGCCCAACATTCACTCCCATAGAGCATGGCTGGCCGTATAGCAATTTTATAAAACTTGCTTTTTAGTCTAAGAGGGATCTTCTGATCACATAATACTCTAGTTGCACTCCTCCATTTCAACCATCTTGTATTGATCCTATGACAAACATCATTTTGGACATCCCTGTCTGTTTGAATGATAGTGCCCAAGTAACAAAATTTATCACATTTTGGTATATCTACTCCGTCCAACTTGGCTCCACCATTCACACCATGAGATTGGCTGAAATTGCAATGCATATACTCAATTTTTCTCCTACAAATCATCAATCCATTTGATTGTAGTTCCTTTCTCCAAAGTTCAACTTTATCATTCAAACCATCTTTAGTTTTGTCAATCAATACAATATCATCGACATATAACATATACCAAGGAACATCATCCTGAACATTCTTTGTCAACTCATCCATAACAAGAACGAACAGATATGGACTGAGTGTGGATCCTTGGTGTACCCCAACTGTGATGGAAAATGTTGGTGTCTATCCTCCAAGAGTCTTCACACTTGTAGTAGACATACCATACATGTCTTTAATCAATTCAATGTATTGGATTGGCACACCCTTTTTCCTGAAAACCATCCACAACACTTCTTTGGGTACTCAATCATAAGCCTTTTCCAAATTGATAAAAACCATGTGAAGATCTCTTTTTCTTTCCCTATACTTCTCCATAAACCTATTTATTAGAAAAATAACATCTTTTTTTAATCTACTAGGCATGAAACCAAATTGGTTGTTTGATATCTACGTTATAGATCGCAGCCTCTTCTCAATAATTCTCTCCCAAAGCTTCATTGTGTGACTTATCAACATGATACCTCTATAGTTTGTGCAACTCTGAACATCACCTTTGTTCTTATAGATGGGGACTATAGTACTATTTCTCATGTCATAGAAAAAGTGACAAAGTTTTTATGGCTGGCTGTCAACCTACCACCAACCCTCCTCCTTTACCTGGGCTTGGGACTGGATACATCACAAACTAAGAGTTTCCTTGCAGAAATTCCTCAAAGGGAAAAAACCCCTCAATGAAGTTCTAGATCACTCTACCAAACAAGTTAGTACTAGTATTTTAGGATATGTAGGGGAAACTCCAAAGAGCAAGAGCAAGGGAAAGGGTAAGAAAAAGAGCAAGGGACCTCCTATCTTCCATGGAGAGTCTTCTGGCTCTAAGAACCTTATGGTTTGTGTGCATTGCAAGAGTGATGACCATTACTATACTTATTGTCCTTATAGAGAGAAGGGGACTAACCCAAATATAAAATGGGTCCCCAAGCTAACACCGGATCCCAAGGTTTGAATTGGGCACTGGCATCTTCCTTTCTTGTAGGTTAAATGAAAATGGATAGTTGATAGTGGCTGCTCAAAGCATATGCCAGGTGAAATCAGCTGTTTCAACCAATTCACAAAGAAGAAAGGAGGGCCAGTTACATTTGGTAACAACAACAAGGGTAAGGTGATAGGTGAGGGTGATGAAGGTGATTGACTATGCATCAAGAATGTTATTCTTGTAGATGGCCTACATCACAATTTAATAAGTGTTAGTCAACTTTGTGATAATGGTTATCCTGTTCTTTTTACCTTACTTGAATGCTTGCTTCTAGATTCCCTCTCCTACAATGTTATATATAAGGGAACTAGAAATTATAATCTCTATATTATTATTCTTGACTCTATTATTCCTATTGTTGGTAGATGTCTTGTTTCCAATTTGAATGATATATCTTTATGGCAGTTTAGGATTGGTCATATAAATATGCATTAAATGAAGAAGTTGAGAAAAAAGGATTTGGTAAAGGGACTTCCTGAATTGGATTTTGAAAAGGATGAGGAATGCCAACCTTGTATCTAAGGAAAGCAAACCAAGTCCTCCTTCAAATCTAAAGGAGTCCTTAGTACCGAAAGAGTCTTGAGCTTCTTCACATTGATATATTTGGACCAATGTGTACACAATTGCTTCGTGGTAGAAAGTATTTTCTTGTGATATTCGATGAATTTTATCGCTATACTTGGACTTTCTTTCTTGTTTCAAAAATCAATACTCTTGATGTTTTCTTGACTTTTGCAAATGAGTTGAAAACAAAGCTTCTTGCCAGGTAGTCTCTATCCATAATGATCATGGGGGAGAGTTTGAAAATGACTTGTTTGAACATTTTGTCCAAGACTCTATTTTTACTCATCCATATTTAAAGAAAACTCCCTATGAGATATGGCGTGGTAGAAAGCTCTCCATTGATTTCTTTCATGTTTTTGGTTATCCTTATTTTGTTTTGAACAACAAGGATTCCATCTACAAGTGATTAGAAGTCTTACAAGGCTTTCTTTCTTGGCTATAGCACTACTAGCAAGGCTTATAGAATATTTAACATTGAATCACATAAAGTAGAAGATTCTATCAATGTTTGATTTGTTGAGACTAACCCCTCTATTTCCAATAATATTATTATTGATAATGTTGCAGATGAGGTGATCCCTCACTTGAAAGAACTCAACATTATTGATAAAGGAAAAGAGGTGTTAGTTGATGAAGAAGAGAAAGAAGAAGAAAAGAAGGTCCAACTCTACAATTTGCAAAACATCATCCAAAAGAGATTATCATAGGTAATCCTTTTGAAAGGGTGAAGACGTGAGCTACATAAAACAAAGAACAATAAGACAATGCCTTCATCTCTCAACTTGAGCCAAAAGATGTAAAAGAACCTCTCAAGGATGATGAATGGATCCTAGGATGTAAGAAGAGTTGGAATAGTTCAGGAAAAAGAAAGTGTGGACTCTTATGCCCAGACTAAGTGATAGAAAGATCATTGGCACCAAGTGGGTCTACCACAACAAGCTTGATGAAGGCGGTAAAGAGGTAAGAAACAAAGCAAGGTTAGTTTCTCAAGTAAACAACCAACATGAAGGTATTGATTTTGATGAAACATATGCACCTGTAGCTAGACTTGAGTCAATTAGAATGTTGCTTATTTTTTCTAGTCATAAGAATTTTCTGCTTTATCAAATGGATGTCAAAAGTGCATTTTTGAATGGTACAATTGAGGAAAAAATATTTGTTGCTCAATCTCCAGACTTTGAACATGATAAATTGCCTAACCATGTTTATTTGTTACAAAAAGCTTTCTATGGACTCAAACAATCACCTCGAGCTTGGTATGGAAACCTAAAGAAATTTTTTCTAGACAATGGTTATATCATGGGCAAAGTCGATTTTACCTTGTTTCTAAAACACGCTGCTAGTAATTTCTTGATTATTCAAATTTATGTTGATGATATTATCTTTGGCGGAACTGACCTTGATCTTTGCAAGGAGTTTAGTGCTCTTATGCAGAGTGAGTTCGAGATGAGCATGATGGGGGAGATGACTGTCTTCCTTTGCTTTCAAATCAAACAAACTAAAATGAGAAATTTATCAACCAAGGAAAGTACACCAGTGAACTTCTTAATCTCTTAGGGATGGAGCACACCAAGCCAATGGACACCCCATGTCAAACACCGCCAATCTGGACAAAGATGAGCAAGAAGAAAAGGTAAAGGAGAATCTCTATAGAGGTATGTTTGGAAGTATACTTTACTTAACTTCTTGTATACCTGATATAATGTTTAGTGTTGGCTTGTGTGCTCACTTTCAATCAAGTCCAAGAAAATCACATCTCATAGTAGTTAAGAGGATTTTGAGGTATCTAACCGAAATCCAAAATTTTGGACTATGGTATCCCAAGTCAAGGGACTTTACTCTTACTTCCTATAGTGATGTTGATTATGTAGGTTGTTTGATTGATAGAAAAAGCACAAGTGGCACTTGCTTCTTCCTAAGACCATGCCTCATTTCTTGGTTCTCTAAGAAACAAAGCACTGTGGCTCTTTCAACTACTGAGGCTGAATACATTGCAGCTTGGAGTTGTTGTTCTCAAGTCCTATGGATGAAGCAAACACTCCAAGACTTTAAAATTCATTTTGATGCTTCTCCTATCTTATTGAAATTAACTTATCTTGCAATCCTATATTGCATAGTAAAAATAAATATATAGAGGTCTATCATCACTTTCTTCGTGACCACATTGCTAGGAAGGATATTTATATCACACATGTGGACACAGAGAATCAGCTTGCAGACATTTTCACTAAACCTCTAGCTAGAGAGAAATTTGCTTTTCTTAGAACAAAACTTATAATTGCTCTTGATGATATTGACATGCCTTCTATCTAGTTGTTCTCTTACCTATATGTTTTTTCTCATGTCTTGCTCACCTTATGTTACTGCATGCTAAATTGATATGGTTTCATACCTTATTTCGCTTTTTTTGGGTATTTTTCCCCAAAAAATGTTTTATTGAAAAATAGTACCCTATGATGAGTGAAATGTGCCTCAATATGTCTAAAATACATGTATTATTCCATATTTTAATATGTCTAAAATACATGTGTTATTCCATATTTTAATTATGACATCCATAAGTCAACCTTGTCATCCTCTTCCCTTGATATAAAAAATCATCTTATTACATTAGTGGTAATCTGCAATATCCATCCAAAGAAAAATCAAATGGAGATTGCTAAAAACACCACTATGATAATGTACTGTCTTTTGAAAAATATCAGAGTCAAGTGGTCTCTCTACATTCTTCATCACATGACCTAATTTGATTATAGGAAGAACACCTTTGGCATCCATCCTCCTTATCATGTCTTGATCTGTTGTCTCTTTTCCTCTGTGACTCAAAAGTCTCTTTTCCATGATCTCCACTACAAATCTAGTCAAAAAGGAGTCAGCATCAGTGAGACTACATTCAAGAAGACTTTTCTTCCTACCTACCATACCACACATGGAGCCTCCACCTCCACCCAGGAACATCCACCACCACCACCCCACCCTGACCACACCTCTTTTTCTGTATCCAATGAAACCCTAATGGGATACATGATTCATCAACATGCATACAATCTTAGGGTTCAAGATCATCTTCACCAAGATCTATACCAGATCATGTCTAACATGAACCTGTCCTACATCCATCCCTACCCTACCTACCAGGCATACCTTGGTGCTGACTATGCCTCATATGCATATAATCAATTCTACCTTGAACCCCCACCTCTTACTACTTTCACTACCACCACTATTGTTCATGGTGGACCTACCCCTACCCCTGATGCTTTTCCTCTACTGGCTCTGCTTGCTTGCCCCGCTGCCACTTTTCTTGCCGATTTTAATGGAGTTGACCCTCCTACATTCCCATAAGAAAATGCATTACATGCATGTGGCATGTCATGGGTTGAGCAGAATGCCCGATGGTCTGATCATGCTTTTAGACCTCCTACTGACGAGGAGATGCCAGACCATGGTGTTGAGGATGTTGTGGATGTCAAGGATGATGATGGTTCTGATGATGGATCTGATGATGGCTTTTCTGATTCTTTTGGTAATGATGGTGAGGCCACTGATGCTATCTTTACTGCACCATCTGATGAGGACGAGGACTAACAACCCGAGGATGAGGATGATGCCATAGTTGATGTAGTAGATGACATAGATATTTAGTTTTATAGTCTTTAGTGTGCTCATGTATGTATCTTTTTATAGACTACCATGTATTAGACATGTGGGAACTATGTATCTAAGGCATACTATTTTATCAACTTGCCATTTCTCATTGGTTTGTAGTTTTACTCTGAGGACATGCTTAGTGTTGTAATCTTAATCCCATGTACCCTTAACTCTGTGATTAACTTTATTTTATGATTTCTTGGTATGTTATTCCATATTTTAATTATGACACTGGCTGCTTGTTTCTCTCCATTTGTCTCTATTTGATGTGTGCTAAATGTGGTTGCTTGTTTGGTTTATCCCTGTAGCAAAGACATGTGCTTTGAGCTCTTCTACCCCCTGCCTTTTTGATATGACAAAGGGGGAGAAATGACCTCATCCATATTGTTTTATTTCTTATATGATCCTTTTCTTGTCAATGTTCTGCATATCATGTGACTTTCTAGAGGACCATATAGTATATATATGTGCGATGGTTATTTTTAGAAAGACTAACCATGCAGGAATAGGTAAGCGTGAATTTAGGGGGACCAGTTAACATTGTTCATTCATGTATCCCCTTGCAATTCACAAGGTAAGGATTTAACTTCCACATCCTTTCTCAAAGGTAAAGGTTTAAGTTTCATATCGTTTTTGATATGTTAAGGAATGGTTTTTCATTATCAAAAAGGGGGAGAATGTTGACCTAAGTATTACCCATTGTCCATATTTTGATAATGACTCAATCATTCCATTCATATGTATCTAATGTGTTTGTTTGAGATTGATTTGAGGTATTACATACATGAAAAGGATCAAATCTGTGAGAACCCGTTACACTAAATGAGATTAATCAAAACGTAAAACACAATCAATCACCAATTAACCACATACCAAAAAATATGGGTAAATTAAAACTGATTTCAACGTCATCACCTACTCAGAAACATTTGCATAAGAGCCCAACATCTTTGTTTTATCCATACTATGACAAGAATTTGATATAAATTGTTCTATCACCTTATCCACAACATATATACACAGGATAACAATATTTGTATATTCCACACAAACAAGCATTAACATGCTAACAAAATTCTGATTCTTTTGAAACACCATATACAAACTTTTCCTACCCAGACGTGAGAGTACAAGGATGACTCTAGGACACACTAGACATCTAATCAACTTTCTCAAAGATTCATTACTATAGCTCCTCTTTGCTTCCACATGTTTGTTTTCGTCACTTCCGATTACCTAAAAAAATGCAAACCACAAGGGTGAGACCTGTGTCCTAGCAAGAGATATAACTCCAACAACTCTTATTGATTACAACATTTTAAATAGTAGTTAATTAAGCAGTTGGAGTATTTAATAATCAATTGAATAGATTGAACAGTTCAAGTATGCTAAACAGATTAAGAAATTAATCTTAGCAACAAGTATGATCATAAATGCATATATAGATAACAAATAAATCCATTTCTTAAGATATATATCTACTCAAATATCATCAAATTGCATCTAGTAAGGATCATTATCACTAATCTGACTATCACCATATTCCTTGCTAACAACACAAGCAATCTAGTAGCATAAGCACCCTCGACATCATGAATATGTCTAGTAACATACCATGGCTATCAATATTGGCATCTTAAATTAAGGGAACAAATCTATATCATAAGTAGAACTAACATCATAACACAATGAACTACATAGGAATGATTAGCAGTTTAAGCATTTCTAATTACATAGGCATGGCTATAAATATTAAACATAGCTAGAAGCAACATCATAACCATCAATGTCACTATATTTGACAACAAAAGCATGTTTACAACATGAGCATAACTACAACATTAGCATATCTATTATCTCTTATTGTACTATACATGATCTCAGTGAAAAGAAAGCAAACAAGGGTTATCATCCAATATGAAGCATTGTGTATAACCCTAAACTGATATGCTACATAGTTGTCTTACATTTTTTATTATGCCCTGGGGAATTTGAATTGTACCATCCAAAGTCCAACTGACCCCTGCGAAGGGCTATTTGGTTCCGTATAAGATCTAGGAGTGTCAGTATCCTGAGATCTCTTCCCCTCGGTCAGTATGAGTAAAAAGGCAGTGACATATTAGTCAAAGCTACGACCACAGTGACATATAGTCAAGCTGCTAACTACTAGTCTTCCCTTGGTATAGGTCACGACATAAGAAACAAGGGTTTACAAAACCCTCTAATATGAGGTACAACAGTAGTTGTACTCAATCACATTAGATGTATGAGGCATGACCATATCCATCCTTCACAACCAACATTGTGGATGACAAGGATATATCCTCAACTTGCCACCCCCACATACTCAACAGTATGCACTTCGAGTTTCCCTTAGGAATACTCATTTCACCATCTAGCAAGTTCTTACACTGAAGATGGCTCTACGACACAAGGCACTACATGATTATAGTTGCATTTGATTAGTTATGCCAATTGGGTGAATTAAGGCTACATCAAACAAGTGGACATACAAACCCTAATTGACTTCTAGCAAGCATATAAATATCACAACTTTTGAAAGATATAAAATTTGTGGAACATAATTTCTCATCCCATCATCACATGGTACTATTCACTTGTCATTCATGAGACCACACTAGTCATCATACTATCACAAGATATAAATCCTTTTCACAATATCACAAGGTATCAACCCTTATCAGCATAAGAGGATTACACCTCATTCAGGGCTCAACCATGCCCGAAGGTCATTAAGACCATCATACTATCACACGATATAAATCCTATTCAAAATATCACAGGGTATCAACCCTTATCAACACAAGAGGATTACACCTCATTTAGGGCTCAACCATGCCCAAAGGTCATTAATACCATCATACTATTCCCTGTAAGATCATCATTATCTTTGCATGCCTTATAACAAGGCTCAACAACATCACTTACATATAATACACAAAATCAACACAATATTGCATTAATGAGCTAGGAGATATTCATAAACAGTCATAGCAAGATTATATTAACATTAAGAATATTCCTTTATTACATCAATATGCAAGGAATTTAGATATGATTAACCCTCATCATATTCATAATGCACATGATCAACATAAGAAAGTATCAACGATGTGGCTATCATGACCATCAATTAACACATTAAGGTTATGATCATATTAAGGAGGTTATTTCACCATCATGCCATCATATAAGAAGGTTAACATGAATACTCATCTTTATCTATTTACATTAGAGTTAGGTTCAACAAGATAACTTATATTAATGTTACTAATCAACACTCATACCCAAACCCTAACCCACGACATCCCCATTAGATCATGGATGCATAAGGTGAAGCATCACCATCACATTCCATAGTATTATCAAGCATGAACCCACACATAAATCAAGGTGTAACCATGGGGTTATATCATACTAGGGTTTCAACAATAGTAACAGAGTACTCCATGATTTTATTAGTCATTCAAGGACTATTCATACCCAATTACCATCATTTAGTTATATTAAAGCTAAGTATAACAAGCTATACCTCATTAGGGTTACATATCAACACAATATGGTTATAATCCCTTCTATTCATATGAGTGAATATGTAAGACTACCTTATTAAGGGTAACCCTCAATTTGTTCTATCATCATTCAACCCATATCACCATACCACAATGTCACCCATAACCATTGGATGTTTAAAAGGTAAGGCCATTGATTGTTTACATAAGTAAACACCTTGGATAAACCACAAATGAAGTCCTTGATTTTTTCTCTAGAAAGAGTCACCATATAACCCTAGACATCCCTTGATTAACAACACAAAAGTTCCATTAAGAGTAGGGTAAAACCCACAATCGACTGTTCATTTAAAATAAGCCATCCATTATCAACAAGTAAGCTCCTTAAGTTGATCATATAAAGGAAACCATATAAATCACATTATTAGGACCAACATATTACATTAGCCATCATTCCACCTTATTGGAGGAATAAACATTAGATCTTTACCATTGCGTCAAGTTCATATGTTAAAACCATCAATTATAGTATAGGTCCCACCATTACATCAAGTGACCCAAGAAACCATTGGTCTAAGGCTTAATTGATGCTAAAACTAAATGATTAACTCACCATAGGTTGTGGAGACCTGATACAACATCATTAGTGACCATTAAGTCACTATAGGTTGTTAGATCAGTACCATATTCATTAATCAACATCAAATATTAAGCTAATGTCATCATTGATTGATAACATCAGTAGGGTACTTAATGGTTGATCATTAAAATTCTAATTGATCCAAAATCTGACATAAGGGGGTGACCATAGGTTGTCACCATCATCTGACACCTTTGATCCCGACCATCAGTTTTCATGAAGACAACACCATAGGGTTGTTGCAATGGTACCATCATCGGGTCATAGGTTTATAGAAGAAATCAACTTTAAACCCTAAAATGGACCATTGGTTTATAGGTGCTTAGCACCATAGGTTGTCAAACCAACATGATCCAAGTCATATTATACCTTAGGAATAACGTACATATGATCACAGGTTCATATAGAACTGAAATAAGAATAGGGAACATTATAAAAATTGAAATTCAACTCAAGCATAACTTTTTAGTACACAGATCATCATTTTCAGGCAAGAACATGAGCTAGCAAGCTTATGGTAAGCAATAAACGTGAAGCAAGTTGCAAAAATTTCCTCTAATGAGAAGATGAAATTACAAACAGAATAAAACATGAGCAAGTAGGGTAGGAAATCCAAGCATAAGCTGTGAACTCGTCCATCTAGCACCTTTCTACATCAAATGAGCAAACCCTAAGCATAAGGAGCAAGAAAGATAGGGTTTTAGATCTTTAGAGCAATTTCTACCATGGAACAGAAAGGTTATGACCCGGATAAAGGTAGGAGGAAGGATAATAAATAAATAAATGGAGGAAATAAGGGGATTCTTACTCTTTTAGGTCAAGATCACTAGAAGGAAGCTTTTTAATCCCTAAAAGGAAGCCAATTGCAACCCTAGATTCTTTTTCCAAGAAGATCCCCTCTTTCTTCTTCCTTGGATAGGAAATTCATAGAAGAATAGAGGGAGAATGAGCTTCATAGAAGGAGGGAAGTGGTGGAGATAAAATGGCTTGTTTGGGTGCTTAGGGATAAGTATATGAAACTTTATGATAAAGAAAAAGAAAAAGTTGAAGTTCTAGTATCTTTCCAAGTGTCCATAGCATTAAACTTTTAAGAATATACAAGCAACACACAAGCAGATCCCACACCATCCATAGAGACATGGTTATCCCTCGTTTCTTGAATTTCCAAGCAAAACAAATAATTCATTAGTTGTAGCTACTAAAGGTAGCTCATCCATGAAGGGGTAAACCCTAAAATACCCTTGACGAGAACACCTTCAAACCAAGGTTTAAATAGGTCCCCCATGACTCAACAAGCTCAAGAATGATGATATAATATACAAGGAACATAATGCAAGTGATAAATTTCAAATAAAACCTCTCAATTGGGTAAATTGTAGAAAAGTCCAAAATGTGCATAAAATTGCATAACTTGCTCAAACAATGTCCAAATTGGACCAAATTTGAAACTTAAGATTGTATTATGATTTCAAAGCATATAACAAGATTATATTAGGGTTATAAGAATTCAATTATGTTAATTAAGCTTCTTCAATTCATTAAGAAATTTTTGGGGCCTTACAAAACCTATCAAGCTCTAGCTTGCTCTAGTTTAAGTCAAAAGCAATGCAAATGCACTTTTGTGGAAAACACATCAAATCACCTTAAATTTTTTTGTAATCATTTGTATTTATAATATGACTTGTAACTAAGATGAGAATAAATCAGAAACCATTAATTTGAACGTTTGATAAGTCAAAAGGAATTTTCTAAAATTCATTACAGGTTGTTTGTCGGTCGAGATACAAACTTGACCGATCACTTGATGGATTTTGAGAATTCCTTGGCTCGTCCGAGTTTCACATTCACATAACTTGACCAATCTGTACACTAAAAAAAACTGATTTCAAGCGATCGATCGAGTTGCACACAAGACAAACTCGACTGATGCTTCAAATTGGCTTTGGCGCATAGTGCAATCGGTTGAGTTACCTTCATGAAAACTCGACTGACTGCATTGTAAGGAAAATGCAAAAAAAGTGATTACAACTATTAGAGTGTTGCAAAACTCGAAATTATATTTGTTTTAACACCCCAAATGTCTTGGAAACATTCATAAGTGTTCCTACCCTGTAGTGGATACCCTCAACTATAAATAGGACCTCTTGGAGTTCATTCCAAGGTTGTTCCTTCATGACATTCAAGATCCTTGCTAACTTTAGTGCATCCAATCCACTTGAGCCCCCTTCTCTCTCTTGATTACTCTTTAGTTTGTCCATATGAGTGAGATGGGATCTGTGTGAAAGAGCTACTTCATTGTATACTTGTAAAGATCTCATAGTTTGTCTTTTCCAAATCCCTTTCTTCATGATCAAGTTGGTGAAAGCTTCTCCAAGTGAAGGATAAGGTGCAAGCTTCTTCAAGCTATAGAGGAAGGTGTGAAAAGCTTCTCCGAGTGAAGGAGGAGGATAAGGCTGAATATTTGGCTGTAGAGTGTGTAAATCCTTCAAGGCGGAAGACTCGTTGCAAAGAGAGTATCTCCTTGGTGAAGGTGTCCAATTGCTTAAAGAAGTGGGTAAGACCTTGGTGAGATAGAACACTCTAGATCTGGATAGGTAAGACCATGGTTCTAAGGTTATTGACTCCCTTGACCTCAAAGGGAAGCTGGGTATCCTAGTCCCAGAAAAGGAAGGTCAAATTGTGTGTCTTAAAATAGAGTATAAGTATACATAGGTTGCAAAATCCAAGGGCTTGACCTCTCTAGGTAGTGGACTGAGTCTCTCCTATTTTGGAGAGTGAAACCACTCTAAATATCTAGTTCAAGTGATTGTTTCAATCTCTCTCATCCTTGTTGTGCATGTTTAGATTGCCACCAAATTCACTATTTGCAATTGTTCCTAGTTGAAGTAATCTGAAGGTCTAACAATTCTTGTGCAAGTGTTTTAGCTCTATTCACCCCCTCTAGAGTCCTTTGATCCAACAGTCATAATTTTCTCTTTTTCCTTTGACAATAGTAGTAAAATGGTGTATAGAATAAGAGACAGTTTCAATATCCTCTTTGTTCCACCATAATCTCATTCCTTTTCCCTACCTATGTTGCTTATGCAAACACCATTATCAAAGCCACATTTTTTCTTATCTCATCCAATTCTCTCTCTTTAGTTTTTATTTCCATTATAATATTTATGTTCGACCATTGTCCTTAGCACATGCATGCTAGAGAGTATGAAATGTACCTAGTTGCCTAAGAGGAATAACTTCCAACATATAAGTTTCATTTTTCTTCATAGGTCTGAGTTTCCTCAGGACCCACTACTTGGTTTGGATAATATTCCCACAACATGGTATTCTCATTTCCACCTCCCATTTTGGATAGTATTCTTATGCTTCCTACAAAATGTCCATTGTCCCTCCCTCTTCTTATCTTGTTTGAGCACTTTGAGAGTTCAGCTAATTTCTGTCTAGTCACTGCTCCTTCCTTTATCTTTCTATACTTTTTGGTTTCAGTACTACCATTTCCTTCTTGGATAGTCACCCTATCGTTCTTCTTTTCTTTGAGTATCAACACTTATTCATTGGGGCCGTGTTCATCCCTATGATTGTTGGTGGAAAAAACTTTGTTTAAGATATCACTTGTGCCCTACTCTATATCAGCCTTGTCTCTTTCCTTACTTTTGCCTTTCACCAGTAGATTATGTTCAATATTAGCTTTTTTACATGCTATCCTTGGGGTGGTTGCCTCCTGGTTGTTTGATTCTTTGCTTGTGGTCCCCTCTTGATTCCTTATCATCACATGCTTATGTTCCTTCTCAGTCAATTTTATTATTTGAACTCTTTCATCTTTTGTATGGGTGTCTTCACCTCATCCCTCTTCAATGTTGTTATTTATTATGTGTTGATACCTTGGTATTGTGTTCTTTTGTCTGTGGATTTTTGTCGAGCACCTGTCTTGCCTCCATCATTACTTACAACATGAGCCTATTCCTAGAAGTTAATGTGTCTCTTGCAGTTCTCATAGGTCGTTGATTTGTCCTATTGTTTGACATGTCTTCCTGGAAAGCCTCAAACCTAACTTCCCCAGTTCAAATCCTCTTCACCCATGTCTTCTCTATAGCCCTTCTAGGTGTGCTCTAGCTTGCCCCAGTCATAACAGAAGTTTGGAAAGAATTCATACCCGAGGCCACTGCTCGTTAATTTTTCTTGAATGTCTTTCATAGGTTGTTTGGTCTTCATAGGCTTGCTCACATCTATCATAACTTAGACCCTTTTAGCTCTGTCCCACTTTATTTTGTTGCTTTCAAGCTCTAGTACTCTTTTGACTTTACTAGCTATAAAGGTAATGGTTATGTCTGTCATGTACCCTAGAAGTAGATCCTATATTCTTATCCAGAAAGGTGCTTTACTGTAATGACCATGCCTCCCAGTAACCCCCAATTAAGGGAGACCAAGAGGTCAGAGTCGTTATCCCAATTTCCAGATCAAAGGTTCGACAAATAATCTATAATAATTATCAAATTCTACTAAACTAAACTAAAAGGTTGCAATAAAAATTAACTTTGCATACCTTTTTCAAAAACTTGGATATCTACTTCTATCCACATCTGGAGTCTATTCTAACTAATACTCCTTTGGACTTTAATTCTCATTTGATTCCACATATGCCACTTTACTGTTTGTTCTTTTCACTTGTACCTAAAATGCCGACAAACAAAATGTTGGTCAACATAAATGAATTATGCTGGTATGTGGGGGAAACAATAATCGTGCAAATAAATGTAACAATATATTGTAGTCAAATATGATTTAACAAACTACTTTACATTTTCAACATAACTGCTCAATCCTTACATACCCTAACCTATGCACTGTCCCTGTAGTGGACCTGGATGCTACCTTCCTTATGGTAGATCCCTATTTAACCCCTCATGATCCTACCTAATAGGTAAATCAGTTTCTAGGGTTGAGTCACATGTCACTACCCATAGGTAGCCCACTCCTTAACTCATGGTGTGCTAAAGAGTTGCATGGCACTACACGTAGGTAGCCCAATCCCTAACTCTTGATAGCCTAGACCTTGCTCTAGCTTACCCTTTTTAGCATTTTCTAAGACATAGAGGAGGACCAGGATATGAGGTAGTCATGTATGCATACTTATGGTGATAGTCATAGTCACTTTATAGTTGCATGAAATAAAAGTCATCCAAGTAGTAATTTTCAAGCAACTGATAAAATAATAGGGAATCGCCATGAAACTAAAGCAATTATCCATAAGCGTAACCATATACCTATCAGGCTGATTTGTGATAGAATAATCCAATCAATCAAGAATTCCAAAATAGGCAAGCAAGCATATTATGAGATCCTAAAATATGCATACAATTTCCTATTATTAATCATACCATGAAGATCTATTAAACTTAGCTCGCTTCCTAGGGTTTCTAATCCACTTTTAGGGTTTCCATTGCAATTAGGGTTTCCCTTCATCTCTTACTATTTTAAACCCTAATATTATACAATTACTCACAAACCCTAATTATCTCATCTATTCATCATCAAAGTTACTAAGGTTATCTTTTAACAACATATAACCCTAATATCAGAAAAAGCATAATTAGCCATCAATTAAGTCCATTAAGCCTCTTTTACATTAAAGCTACCATTTTTAACCTTTTAATCCATGACAAGATCATTATGCTCATTTATCATCAATTCATAGTTCATTACGGTCTAATTCACATATGAACTCTATTTGTCATTAATTCTACCTTTATCCATTAGAAATCCTAATTACTACATTAAGGGTATTTATCCACAATTAGGAACTTTTATACTTGAAATAGCTTGGAATTATCATATCCCAACTTTATTCACGATTTTGAATAATTAAAACCATTATGAGTCACATTTACTAATATTAGGGTTTCAAGGCCCATTAAATCATATTTATGCACATGCATTTCTAAATTAAACCAATTACATGCAAAGTTCATACTTTTTGTTCTTAATGTACCTTTTTACAATTAACATGTTAATATCAACTTTTAATCATCCATTAAACCCTACTAAACACATTAATCATCTCAAAATAGGGTTTCTTAATCATTAAAGCATTAAAGTTGATAACTTCCATTACTTTTCAAATTTCAAGAAGAATTAGCCTCTAAAACCATTTTTATTGAATTCCTCTCGTTTTTCTGAGAAAAATACATATATTATATGTACCAATCCGAGCAACCATTATTTAGTTATGAATTTTGCAATAAAATCTTACTTGGGCCAATCAGAAGCTGCCATGTTGCCCTACTCCCATGCAACGCGCTCGCTGGTTTGGAAACATAATCAAATGTCGATTCTGCCCTCGATAAGTGAATCGTTTCTTCAATACCCAGAGGGTTATTTTCGTCGAACGACCAAAGGGTTGTCTTCCTCCTCCCGATACCCCTACTACTTCGACCTGTAGCCCTAGGCACGGCTCCATCTCCTCATCCCCGACCCCTTCGACCTCCAGGGTGGTTTCCTCTACCTCCGTCGTGCCTCTGCACATGTGAGGATGCTGCTGGGTCGTGGCCAAGATGGCCAGATCAAGCCCACTAACTCTGCAACAAGCGGATGACCTACTGCTCTCCTGCGGCCGCCGCGCAAGAACCAGGTCTCAGGAAAGATGGTCGCGTTCCCCTGAGGTGTCGTGGGAGCATTGTGCTTCCCTCGCACTCATCTACTGGTTCCTCATTGTTCATAGACGCGCTATTCCTCCACCTTAGGGTTTGCTTATAAAGAAGGAGAAGAAGAAGAGAGGGATACATGGAACTCCCTTGAACTCGACCCTAGGCTCTACCCCTTATATAGGGGAGGGTATCCACGCCCCAAGACGTTCATTCAAGAGGAAACAAGTCCCTTTCCTACTAGGAAATAATTTTCCATAATTAAGAAGCAATCTTCTCTCTCTTCACTATCCCTTTAAAATTCTTTATTCTTTAGATATTAGGATTTCAAAATTTACCTCTTTCATTCTCTTTGTACTCGCCTTTTAATCCATTGGCCACAAAATTATATTTTCTTTTAGTAGAAAATACCACCTTTTTGACAATACCACAAAACTCATTAATAAAGTATCACATTATCCTCTTATTTTGCATTATTGGTATTTTCTCTTTCATTCTTCTCTATTGGGGCTCCTTAGACCCCAATAAACTTTAAGATTTCGAAATTCTTTTTTAAGGATACTTATTATCCTTCTAAATGCATCTATGTCCAGTATTTCTCATTATCTTGCTTATTTCTTTATTAAAATATCTCTTTTCAAGGATTTCTCTTTATCTTTCTTTTTATTTTCCTCATTGGCATTACTTTTAACAGTAGGAATCCTTTGGATACAAAAATCCACCAAGGGTAACTCAATTATGCCTCTTTCCACTTATTTTCCACATTTTATCATTGTTTTCAATTTCTTTCTTAATAAAGAAATATTTAATTGATATTTTCTGTTCTTTTTGCATTATCTTTGCAACTTTGGACTCCTCAGAACCCAAGGAACCCAAGAGGCACGAAATCCACCTTTCGATTACATACTTTTTCCTTCTAGAGGTTTCTACATCTTTCTTTTCTCCATTTCTTATTAATAATGGAGTTCCTTTTGTGTTTTCCTTATTATTGGGCCCAATAGCCAATAAAGCCCACAAAACAACCAACAAGGCTATTGTAAACGAAACTCATTTATTCAAAACTTATATTATTATTTGTTCCAATGTCTTTAATATGATAAATTACATTTCTCACCAAAGGAACCCAAAAATTGGGGTTGTAACATCCTTCCCCTCATACAAATTTTGTCCTCAAAATTCCATTAAGCAAACAAACAATTCAGGATAAGACTTTTACATGTCCATCATTGGCCCCTATGTGGATTTTCCCTATCCATGGCGCTTCCAATGAACCTTTATCATAACATAATATTTTCTCTGAGTTCTTTCACCTTGGCATCTATAAACCTCACAGGTGACTCATGTCATTTCAGCCTCCCTTGGGCTCACTAGGTTCATTGCTCAACACATGGCCTGGGTACCTCACATAGTTCTCTAAATTAGACACATGGAACTCATCACACATCACATTATCCTTAGGGGTAAGGGAAAACTTAACCTTCTCCATCAAACCATGTCAAAAGAAACCATGCATCAGGGACTCATCTCTCTTAGCTATAACTTAGAGGGGTCAGATTTTTATATCACGTATTCTCCCACAGTGAATTATATGTCAGTCTACTTTGCATCAGCCTACGACTCTTGTCATCCTTGGGTTCCTTTCAGCCATTTCACGATCAAAGTGACTTCATCTGCACACAATGTGGTCCTTTCTTAACCTTCGCGAGGTCCCCTCACCAACATCATCTTAATGAAGTGGTGACCGACACAACCTCCCTTGCAGAGATTCTTTACATCACAATACAGACTATGGTGGTTATCATCACATCTTACAAAGAACTGTCTCTATGTATCACACTGAATGAGCACACATGCTCTCATCAAACCCTCTAGTCTGGATCGTACTAACCATTATCTAGGGTGATAGAGTGTACTAACATCAAGTTCTTAATGTATCTACTTCCTCCTTATGGAAGTGTATCTTTAGATTATACACAAGAACTTTTGAACTCGCATCATGGTGTAGTTGAACCATCTCTCTCATATGTAGTTCAACCAGATCTATCCCTTGACAATACTCTTTCTTTCTCATGTCATATAGGTAAGGTGATCTAGCATAACCATATTGCATCTTGACCCTCCTTGGTCTAGGGGAGACTTACAAGAACATCCATAGTAATGAACTCCCATTCCTTCTCAGGGATTCTTACTTCTATTACACTGGGTTACTGGTGTTCGTCCTTCACCTTCTGTCATGCATGGCAACATACCACATGCAACTTCATCTTAGGCATCCAAAGTACCATTGTCAGTTACTATCTTCG
The DNA here is from genome assembly GCA_963693085.1 of Alisma plantago-aquatica. NCBI lineage: Eukaryota > Viridiplantae > Streptophyta > Magnoliopsida > Alismatales > Alismataceae > Alisma > Alisma plantago-aquatica. The sequence goes on along the minus strand of OY856411.1, from coordinate 666,211,889 downwards.
TAGTACCATGGTGTATGGTGATCTTCAATCATGATCTCCTGCATGTCATGATTCCTCAAGATTGATTCCTCAGAAACCCTAAACCACTCTAGTCAGGGTTTCATATCCTTCTTCTCCATAGAAGAGCATATGAGGTTCTACAACTAACCTTTTATCATGACAAGCCCTATACTGGCTAACAAAACAACCATTAACTTGATCAACCACTATTGTTACATCTGAGTGTTAGCCAAACTTATCTCTTTTTCCAACTGGTGGTTATCCTAACAACCTCTTCTAGCCACCATCTAAACTAGGCAGTTGTATCTCATCCATAACATCCATTACCACTTCACATCCTTAGGTGTTAGGTAACGTTGAAGACATACACCTCCATGTATTTCACTTATTACCTCATCTCATATCTAAGTCTATCTTCATCAAGAAAACTCTGAGCTTATTCTCTTGGTTTTTCAAACTCAAACTTGTATAACTCATAGCTCAGGATAAAAACATCCTCATAAGACGACTACCTTCTTTCTCTTAATGTTTGAAAACCATCCATGTATCATGCGCTCCACCAGGGTATGTTATCATCTCTATCCTCATACCTCATGGCAATGTTCCAACTCACATCACCTTTTATCCTTGGTGTATGACATGCGTATTGTCCTATCTCTCACTCCCATAACAAGAGGAAATAAGCATTTCGCTGCAGCCCACACACAATCCTTGGTCATCTCCTCTAGGTCTATAAGGTGTCGGCACTTTTGGGGTCATCCCTCTTCCCTCATGCATCCAGAGAGTGCCCTACTCATCTGCCCTTTGGGTCCCATGAGTTCATGAAGGTGATCAATCTCCTAACCCATGGCCCTCAAACAGTGATAGTTGTTAACTCCCGACCCTATGGTCATGTGCAACTATGGAATTAGGCAACTCCTACTTCCATCGGTCTTATCCCTACCTGACCCTAGGATAGACTTAGGATTCTAACATAGTACATGTTCAACTTAGATACTTACCCAAGCCTTCATCATCTCACTTTCTGCATTCATGAGATGACTTTCATCCTTTCATAGAGGTCATGGAAACCTGCCTACCTTGGTCAGGCCCCATACCAGTTACCTCCATGGTAACACATCCACATGCATCTAGAGATGGTTATCTATGGGTCTACAGGTTCATTCTCTTACTATGTACTTTTCACTTAGCTTCTCAAGATCCTATGAGACCACTTTAGGTTTCCTCAAAACCCACAAAACTAGTATACACCCTACCAAAGGGTCCCTCTCCCAAGATGGGAGGAAACTACAACTCTTGACAACATGGTCACAAACATCCTTAGGGTTTATATTCACATGAGCATGCTTAACCCAACAACTACTAAGGCACAAGAAGACCACGTACTAAACCATGCTAGGTCATACTTGTTCTCTTTCATCACGCTAGATCAAGATCATACCTTCCCATGCCATCAACTTAGCTGTGAGGGGTTCATCAAACATACCTTAAACTTAAGGGGTTTCCTTTTCCTCTAAACATGAGGAGTACCATTCTTGAATCTATAGGAACTCAAATCTCATCATGATCATCGGGTACACCACTTCCCCTCTTAGGCCTAAGAACCCTAGGTTCACTTTTGGGTGTCAAAGTGCATGCTCAACCTCTTAACCACGAATCAAGCATGTATAAGGCATGGCATGCACTTCCTGTCATCCTTCTACTTGAGCAACACTTCATAGTTGAGTCCTCCTCAAGGACAACCAACAAGGTACAAGGCCTCACACCCGTTACTAAACCTCTCCATGCCTAAGGAACTCTTCTTTCTATCTCAGAAGGTAAACACCTACACCATGGGCACATAGGTACCAGAAACATCATCCTCTCTCTAGGATTTGGTTCCTCTAATGGTAACCATGATATCATCAGCCTCCAGGGATCAGGCATGAGGCAACCACTATCATCCACTTAGGTCGCATCATCCTCAACTCTCCACTTTTCCTCATATCTCAGAGTCTAGGCTTCCAACCTTCTCACTTGGGTCCTTCTCTCTCTCTAGAGATAATCCACAACCAGCCTTATACTAAAGGTCCTTTCTCCACGAAGATGGACCAATCTCACAAGCATACCTCTACATGGTGAAGCCTACATTCAAACTTATGTTTGCTCAAGGTTATCCCTAGCCCTTTATGCTTATCTCATCATCTTTCCAACATACTCCCCTGGCTAGGGTTTTAGCATGACTGACGTACTATGGGTGCCTACTATGCCATGCTCATATAAGCTCATAGGGTTTCCATAGGTTCTTCTCTAACCTCATCAAATAAGGTGCTATCCTTCACTCTAACATGCACGACCCTTCCCAGGGTTGGGTCACCATAGGTACTCAGTCATCCAACTTCTCATGGCTCATATGGCATCCAAGGCATGTCCATCCAAACACCTAGTCTACCATGACATCTAACTAATCATGTCATCTCTCCCTCTAACCCCCTACTTAGGGTTAGGGTTAACATCATCCTCAGAGGATGTGCCAGGTCTCTACTTGTAATGGAGATCTCTACCTCTAAGACTAACTATCTTTACTTATCCTCCTGACAAGAAGGTCTAGCCTCAGGCCTCTCCTGAGGGCATGACAACTTATGTCATACGACCTAAGCATGTATCTATTATTTTACGCTTAATCTATTAATCTTATGTCCATGACATCTTATTTACATGCTTTCTATTAATTTGGTGGAGGATTCCTTAAACCTTATCAACCTTACCCATACCTCAAGAGGCTGAGGAAAAGAGAGAAAACCCTAATCCTTAGGGTCCTTAACAACATTTGAGTTGAGAAGGGATGAACAAGATGAGAGAGTCCTAAAGGTAACTTATTTCGAGTCAAATCCTGAGACATTGGCCAGGAAGTCACACTAATCCGAGAGTCCTCATATTCCAACTAGCGGTGCAGAGGAAAATCTTGCCAGCCCCCGACCGTGATCCTTTTCTAGACACCTCTGTCTTTCGGAAATTCCTCTAATAACTCCCTTGGTTTCTACATAATTTGTAAAATTTAATAATTATTCAATATTAAATGAGGAACCTACGCTCTGATACCAAATGTAATGACTCCGCCTCCCAATAACCCCCAATTAAGGGAGACCAAGAGGTCAGAGCCATTATCCCAATTTCTAGATCAAAGGTTCGACAAATAATCTATAATAATTATCAAATTCTACTAAACTAAACTGAAAGGTTGTAATAAAATTAACTTTGCATACCTTTTTCAAAAACTTGGATATCTACTTTTATCCACATCTAGAGTCTATTCTAACTAATCCTCCTTTGGACTTTAATTCTCATTTGATTCCACATATGCCACTTTACTGTTTGTTCTTTTCACTTGTACCTAAAACACCGACAAACAAAATGTCGATCAACATAAATGAATTATGCTGGTATGTGGGGGAAACAATAATCGTGCAATTAACTGTAACAACATATTGTAGTCAAATATGATTTAACAAACAACTTTACATTTTCAACATAACTACTCAATCCTTACATACCCTAACCTCTGTGTTGTCCCTGCAGTGGACCTGGATGCTACCTTCCTTATGGTAGATCCCCATTTAACCCCTCATGATCCTACCTAACAGGTGAATCAATTTCTAGGGTTGAGTCACATGGCACTACCCATAGGTAGCCCACTCCTTAACTCATGGTGTGCTAAAGAGTTGCATGGCACTACACGTAGGTAGCCCAATACCTAACTCTTGATAGCCTAGACCTTGCTCTAGGTTACCCTTTTTAGCATTTGCTAAGCCACAGAGGAGGACTAGGATCTGAGCCATTCATGTATGCATACTTATGGTGATAGTCATAGTCACTTTATAGTTGCTTGAAATAAAAGTCATCCAAGCAGTTATTTTTAGGCAACCGATAAAACAACTGGGAATCGCCATGAAACTAAAGCAATTATCCATAAGCGTAACCACATACCTGTCAAGATGATTTGTGATAGAATAATCCAATCAATCAAGAATTCCAAAATAGGCCAGCAAGCACATTATGAGATCTTAAAATATGCATACAATTTCCTATTATTAATCATGCCATCAAGATCTATTAAACTTAGCTTTCTTCCTAGGGTTTCTAATCCACTTTTAGGGTTTCCATTGCAATTAGGGTTTCCCTTCATCTCTTACTATTTTAAACCCTAATTTTATACAATTACTCACAAACCCTAATTATCTCATATATTCATCATGAAAGTTACTAAGGTTATATTTTAACAACATATAACCATGATATCAGAAAAAGCATAATTAACCATCAATTAAGTCCATTAAGCCTATTTTACATTAAAGCTACCATTTTTATCCTTTTAATCCATGACAAGATCATTATGCTCATTTATCATCAATTCATAGTTCATTATGGTTTAATTCACATATGAACTCTATTTGTCATTAATTCTACCTTTATCCATTAGAAAACCCTAATTACTACATTAAGGGTATTTATCCACAATTAGGAACTTTTATACTTGAAATAGCTTGGAATTATCATATCTCAACTTTATTCACGATTTTGAATAATTAAAACCATTATGAGTCACATTTACTAATATTAGGCTTTCAAGGCCCATTAAAGCATATTTATGTACATGAATTTCTAAATTAAACCAATTCCGTGCAAAGTTCATCCTTTTTTTTTCTTAATGTTCCTTTTCACAATTAACATGTTAATATCAACTTTTAATCATCCATTAAACCCTACTAAACACATTAATCATCTCAAAATAGGGTTTCTTAATCATTAAAGCATTAAAGTTGATAACTTCCATTACTTTTCGAATTTTAAGAGGAATTAGCCTCTAAAACCATTTTTATTGAATTTCTCTCGTTTTTTTGAGCAAAATACATATATTATATGTACCAATCCGAGCAACCATTATTTAGTTATGAATTTTGCAATAAAATATTACTTGGGCCAATCAGAAGCTGCCACGTCGCCCTATTCCCATGTAACACACTTGCTGGTTTGGAAACATAATCAAATGTCGATTCTTCCCTTGATAAGTGAATCATTTATTCAATACCCAGAGGGGTATTTTTGTCAAACGGCCAAAGGGTTCTCTTCCTCCTCCCGATACCCCTACTGCGCCGACCTGCAGCCCTAGGCGCGGCTCCGACTCCTCATCCCCGATCCCATCGTCCTCTAGGGTGGTTTCCTCTGCCTCTGCCGTGCCTCTACGCACATGAGGATGCCGCTCGGTCGTGTCCAAGATGGCTAGATCAAGCTCACTAACTCTGCAACACGCAGACGGCATGCTGCTCTCCTGCGGGCGCATCGCAAGAACCAGTGCTTAGGAAAGATGGTCGTGTTCCCCTTAGGTGTCGTGGGAGCATTGTGCTTCCCTCGTACTCGTCTACTGGTTCCTCGTTGCTCATAGACACTCTATTCCTCCACCTTAGGGTTTGCTTACAAATAAGGATAAGAAGAAGAGAGGGATACATGGAACTCCCTTGAACTCGACCCTGGGATCTACCCCTTATATAGGGGAGGGTATCCGTGCCCCAAGACGTTCATTCAAGAAGAAACAAATCCCTTTCCTACTAGGAAACAATTTCCCTTAATTAAGAAGCAATCTTCTCTCTCTTCACTATCCCTTTAAAATTATTTATTCTTTAGATATTAGGATTTCAAAATTTACCTCTTTCATTCTCTTTGTACTTGCCTTTTAATCCATTGGCCATAAAATTATATTTTCTTTTAGTAGAAAATACCATCTTTTTGACAATACCACAAAATTAATTAATAAAGTATCACATTATTCTCTTATTTTGCATTATTGGTATTTTCTCTTTCTTTCTTCTCCATTGGGGCTCCTTGGACCCCAAGAAACTCTAAGATTTCGAAATTCCTTTTTAAGGATACTTATTATCCTTCTAAACACATCTATGTCCATTATTTCTCATTATCTTGTTTTTTTCTTTATTAAAATATATCTTTTCAAGGATTTATCTTTATCTTTCTTTTTATTTTCCTCATTGGCATTCCTTTTAACATTAGGAATCCTTTGGATACGAAAATCCACCAAGGGTAACTCAATTATGCCTATTTACACTTATTTTCTCGCATTTTATCATTATTTTCAATTTCTTTCTTAATAAGGAAATATTTAATTGATCTTTTCTTTTCTTTTTGCATTATCTTTGCAACTTTGGACTCCTCAGAACCCAAGGAACCCAAGAAGCACGAAATCCACCTTTGGATTGCATACTTATTCCTTCTAGAGGTTTCTACATCTTTCTTTTCTCCATTTCTTATTAATAATGGAGTTCCTTTTGTCTTTTCCTTGTTATTGGGCCCAATAGCCAATAAAGCCCACAAAACAACCAACAAGGCTATTGTAAACAAAAATAATTTATTCAAAACAAATTATATTATTATTTTTTCCAATATCTTTAATATGAGAAATTACATTTCTCACCAAATGAACCCAAAAGTTTGGATTTTAACATTTACCGAACTACATTTATGATGGTTTTTCACTAGGTACTGCCTCTTTCAGGATCATGACATTCTAGTCGAAGGTCTAGGGTGCCCCATCCTAGCTTTTCCTTGTGTTTCCTATTCTCAAAATGGATGATGATGATACCATATTCTATTTGCTTGAACACTAGAGCTGATTTGAGATTCCACACTAGGTGTTGCAGAACATTAAAGTTAACCGGTCTATCCACCAACATTTTTTTGACAAAAACTGCCTCCTATGTTTCTACCTCTCCCTCCACTTTGATTTTAGTGAAAATGGCAACTTTATCCTCCTCTTATGACAAAGATAGATCTTTGAATATTAGGGCTATCTCCTCCTCATCACACCACACTAGCTGAGAGCAAAGGTCCACTCAGGGAGAAACAAACACTATTTGACTCAGAGCTAGGATCAAGGACCACAACTACAAGGTGTGGATGAAAACCTATTACAACCACCACCTCCTAGACAAATGAGAGTTGGGAAGAGACTAGATTGAGGTACCTCTTTCTTTCCTATAACTCACATATTTGGATTTTTAAAACCCTATATGACTATCCAAAAACATTCTTGGTAGTCCTTTTCCTCTGGGACTCGTTACCATCTCACTTGTAGTGTGCACTCTGAGAGTGGGGAAGGTGCTCCAACCTTCACGAGGTCCTTTGTGTGATGAGAATTCTTGGGGTTATCATGGAACTTCTCACAATCATAATTTTATTCTATTTGAGGTACAAATTTTTTCCCCTTTTTGATTATGTTGTGACCTTTTGTCCTTTCCATCTGGTTTTTGTGTGAACGCCTTCATGGGTGAATTTTTAGGTGTTTGGGTGTGTTATTTTGGGTTGAATTTCATGACCTTTCCCATCTACAATCTCCACGCTTATGCTCTATTATGGAAGACATTGCTTTGGATTGTTCTTGAGGTCTTACCCAACAATTCTTGCATTGGTGACCTCATTTCTTAACTCAAATTCAACAAAATAGGTTTCCAAGACCAAGAATGTCTGAGTTGCAAGTTCCAATCAGAGCATTATGCTCTATAGCACCTACTTGTAGGATTCCTCTAGTGAACAAAGAGAAACAAGAAGTTACTAGTTCACCCTGATGTTGTCTTGGTTTCTATCTCATGGGCCCATGGGAAAATCCTTCATTTTCCCTTCTATTTTAATATTTTTGGCACAAGTTTGGGCATTGGATATTTATTATTTTCAATATTATGTTTATAGTCAAAATCTTAGATGTGAGCTTATCATTGTCTTTTCATCAATGATTTTATTTAGAGAATCACTAAAACTTATACATGTTAGACAATCCATAATAATTAAATCGTAAGTTATAAAAGTGAAATAAAATATGTAGTGGCATGATGGTATTTTTCTCCATCCAATGATATTGGTTTCATCATCGAATTCCAATATTAAAAAAATGTAATATTTTAAAGGAATTTTCTAATTGGTTGGAATAATAATAAATTCATAACTAATTATCTATTATCATAAAAATAAAGTACAATATTCTATGAAATTAGAAAAGTATAATATATACATGATGGAGTGGTTTTGGTGACCTAAATCAATAATAACAAAAAGGCAAATTAGAGTTTATTTAATTAATGGGAACTTAACACTGATTTCATCTATGTGTTTATTAGGTGGCATGTGATTCTAATGTGGAACTAGAGTTGACAGTGGATATATATATATATATATATATATATATATATATATATATATATATATATATATATATATATATAGGCTCGATCTGAGTTACTTGCATCCCTTCTTGATTGTATTGAGTAATTAACTATGTTTTATCTCTCATGTCTTTTTTGAGACATTCTACCCCATAGAGTCCTCTCTCTTCTGATATATTGCTTCATGTGAGTGGTTATATGCTGAATTTGATCTTAGGATCTTTTTTGAACTATTGTATTTTCATGTTGGACTCTGAAAGTGTATCTCCGGGTGAGCATTTAGTTAACTCGATCGATTATGGTTAATTCAGTTTGGTTAAATGGTTAATTTGTTGTTTGAGATTTTAGCCATAAAACTAACCAAATTAGTGTCAATTAATTCATTATAGTTAATCGGTCAATGGTTGATTTTTTCAGTTAATTTGGTTAACCAAATAACATTATACTTCATAAATAAAACTCATAAAATTTTTAACAATTGTTGTGTTAAAGTAGTATTGCATATAATTGTAGCTATATATAGTTCATGAAAATTTGAATAGTATATACATGTGGAGGTTTTTTTAAATAAGAGTACAACTATATAGGTATATATATGTGTTGGATATTTTTATAAAAGATTGATTATTTGTGAAGTGGAATTTTATTTTCCAAAATGATGGCCTCTAATGGGATTATGTTGCATATTACTATGGTTGGATATTTATTTATGATTCCTCTGACCCCCTTAATTATGTTTGGATGTTATCATACGTTATGTGATCTTGACTCATCTTACTTCTTTCCTCTACATTTGTGCATGGCCTAAACTAATTTTATTTCTAGTAGAAGTTGTTACAACCCCAACTTTGCATATGTTTTCATAATTGAAATGTAAAGATTTTATGAATTGGACTTAATTAAAAAGGTTGTATGATTTGCTTCAAACAATGGATTACTTGGAGAATAACCCTTTGAATAGGAATTTCGTGATTCCTATTATTACGTAAATCCAATAATGGATATAAAAGAGAAGAAAAGAAGAAAAGTCCAAATAACTAAAAAAAAGAAATTATAATAATTATGATATATATGGGGAAACATGTATGTTTGATCACCATGGGTGATAGTTTGAATTCACCTATTTATAATAGTGAGAAGAAAATAATTTTAGAATTTGGGAATAAAGTTCTATGTATTTATCTGCTTTCCTAACGAATGTTGGTTTACCAAAAAAGAAAGAAAAGAAGACAAACAAAGCCTTCATAAGAAAGTCGTGGTACCTTTGAAGATGTGAAAGTTGTAGGAGGAATATATATATATATATATATATATATATATATATATATATATATATATATATATATATATATATATATATATATATATATTCTTTTCATAGGCACACCTTGCCTTTTAGTTGATTTTTAACCGATCAAGCAAAGGAAAGAGAAAAAGAAAAGGGAAGTGTACAAAGGAAAGTAAGGAGAATATACTTAGTTATCTTCCAAAAATAATTGGAAAGTAACCTGGGCTTTTCTTCTCTTAGAACACGTATTGGTATCGTTTCCCACACGGAGTCATCATCCTGACCCTCAAGAGGGTCTTCTAGGAACCTATATAAGGTTGTAGTGGGGTTCTATAAAGGGCAAAATCTGGGTTGGTTGCTCCGGTAGCCATCAAGCCTTATTCTTCCACCATAGTGATTAGTCACGGTGGCTAGGGACCTGCTTGGGTTCAAGGAATCTTCCTTGCAGAGGTGGGATTCATAAGGATGCTCGCCGGGAGGGCCTTCCTTAGTTGCCTCACACCAACCGATCAGTGCGACGGTAGGAACGACAGAACATGACGCTCAACGGGGAAAGGGAATCCAAGGTTGAGTTTTGGTGTTCTACTTATATGATTGTGAGTAGCATCATTGTCAGAGAGGTTTGTCCCTTGCTCCCACGTAGCTAGAGAGGCACTCAGTCGTCGTCTTCTCACTATGGCCTCTACGCAACACCTACAAAGGCTCTGCAGATAGCCGCGGCTCGCAGTCTTGCTGCTCTTGAACTCAGCCATCTCAAATAGGGCTTGAGTCCCTATCTAGCATGGCGGAGGGTGGCGGAAGAAGATGGTTCATTGCAGGTGACCTCCGAGTCATGGGGAGGAGGAGGGAACCTCGGGGTCGGCTTGGGTCGGTGGTAGTGCGAGGGTTCGTGGGTAGAAGATGATCAAGTGGCTCTGGACGAAAAAGCCCTTCGAGGCGTGAAGAAGCAGGTTGTCGCACAAGGGGTAAAATCGACATTCGGTTATGTTTCCAAAAGAGCAAGCAACGTTGCATGGAAATAGCCACGTGGCACCCTCCGATTGGCCAGAGTAAGTGAATTTTGCTAAATTCATAACTAATTAACGATAGCTCGGATAGATACACATGATATATGAATTTCGCTCAACAGAACACGAGGAATGCAATAAAAATATATTCGAAACCTAATTCCTCTTGGAATTCGAAAAGTAGTGTAAATTATCAACTTTAATGGATTAAATGTTAAGAAACCCTATTTTGATATGATTAATGTGATTAATAGGGTTTAATTGATGATTAAGGTTGATATTAGCCTGTTAATGATAAAAAAGGAACGTTAGGAACAAAAAGGATGAGTGTTTCATGTAGTTAGTTTAATTTAGAGTTTTATGTGCATACATATGCTTTAATGGGCCTTGAAAACCCTGATAGATGAAGCGACAACTCCATAAACTAATTGGAAGGCTCTGGTAGTAAATGCATGAAGAGGGAGATGTCACATTTGAATGGGAGCACGGCGGGAGTGGGTGCCAAGAAGGTGCTTCCGCCGGAGAAGGGGGCGAGTGTCGTGGAAGGCTCTGGAAGCTTGAGACTTTGTGCGGGTGGCGCGTCGCGGTCGGAGATTCCTCTGGTAGATGAAGATCTGGTGGTCGCTGGTGCCAGTATTTCCATCCCTGAGGAGGTTGTGCAATCTGAAGTTTCAAAGGACCAGGGTGGATTTGATGCTTCTAGGGCTAATCCTGGCAGATTGAGTAGCAATTCTCGCTCCCCCTGGGCAGATCTCTTCAAGGTTGGAAAGGGCGCGTTGGCTGGTAATTCTGAGAGATGGCTGAGTGCTGTTCCATTGGAGGTATCGGATGGAAAAATCATCTATCCACAGGCAGAGGCAGAGGAAAATGCTAAGAGGTGGAGGAATGTTGTTATGGGATATGTCATCGACCTAAAGGTTCATCTTCCCACGCTGGAGAAGCATCTGTCTTGGCTTTGGAAGGTTAGAGGTCCGATTCACATCCTATCACGCCCACACGTCTTCTTTATTATCAAGTTCTCAGATGAATTGGATATGCAGCATGCTCTTGAGGATGGTCTGTGGTTCATAAAGGGGAAGCCCCTGGTTCTCAAGCAGTGGTAGATTGGTGATGATCTGGAGAAAGAGGCCCTGATGGAGGTTCCAGTGTGGATTAGGCTCCATAATTTTCCACTGGAACTCTGGGGGGAGGCGATGTTTAGTCGGATTGGAAGCTTTCTGGGGAATCCAATTGATGCTAGCAAGGCTACGAAGGAAGGGACGAGAATTGAATTTGCTCGAATCTTTGTTCTCATGTCTGTCCATTCTGAATTTCCCAAATTTATTGATCTGGTTAGTGATACTGGAGTGGAACATAGAGTGACCTTTCAGTATGAATGGATTCCAAGAAGGTGTGATAGGTGTGGCTCATTTGGGCATGAGAAAACCGCGTGTCCTTCCATCCCACAGGATGCCAGTGCCCTAGAGAAGAAGAAGGTAACAAGAAAACAATGGGTTTTGAAGAATGGATTTGTTAGAAAGGAGGTGCCAAAGGAGATGGAAGCGATTTCCAGGCAGAAAGTTGATGTAGTGGAAGTGTTGGATAGGGTGGTGGCGAATGAAGCCCTGACAATTGCTCAAGAGAAGGCGGATCCATGTTCCTATCCATCATGTGAAAGTGGGGAGAACTCTGAAAATATGGTAGTACAAGATGAGGGTCTCTACTCTAAAGAAAGAAAAGCTATTGAACCGATAAGTCTGTTGAATAATCAGTCTATTTCCCCTCTTGGAGTTGAGCTCCTGAACAACAATCCAGTGGATGATGGTTTCCAAGAGGTGAGGATGAAGTCGAGGGCCCTCCCGAAGCTCACAAAGACTAATAAAGCTCAGGTTTTGTTGGTAGCTAGATTGGCAGGGTCAGGGGCAAATAAGTTTTAGGGCCTTGAGCTCCTTGAAGATGATGATTTTGCTATTACTGTGGCTAGCAGGTCTCTATCCCCTATGGTTCCAAATGAATAGTACCTATTCAATTACTTCTTGGAATGTGAGGGGCCTTAACAAAGGAGGTCATCAACATCGGGTCCAGGAATAATTGGAGAGGGTGAAGTCGAATGTCTTCTGTCTTTTAGAATCCAAAGTGAGAAGGAAGAAAATCTGGAGGATTATTAATAGGCTTTGGCCTAGTTACAAGTGGTTTGTTAACCACGATCACCACCCTTTAGGCAGAGTTATTGTTGTGTTGGACCCTAACTGTGTTGAGGTTAAAGTAATATCTTCTTCTGCTTAATGGGTTCACTGTATGTGTGAACATGATGGGTTTTGTTATTTCTTCACTACTATGTATGTGTTCAATGAAGACAGCAAGAGATCGGTTCTCTGGAAGGAGCTTAGGGATATTTCTAACCATGTGGATAAACCTTGGGTTATCTGTGGTGATTTCAATTGTGTGAGACCGACGGAAGAAAGGCAAGGGAGGTCGAATCCTAGTCATCTCTCTATGGAGGAATTTAACTCTTTTATGTCTGATATTGGTCTCTATGAAGCTAACATGCATGGGCCTTGGTTTACCTGGGATAACATGCAAGAGGGGAGGAACTTTACTTCTTCAAAGATCGATAGAGTTATCTTCAATGATCTTTTTCTCAGTGAATGGCCTAATTGCATTGGTGAGGTGGTCTCTACTATTCATAGTGATCACAAGATTCTCATAATTTCTATGAACTGTAATAGTAGAAGGAGGCATATCCCATTTCATTTTATTAATGCTTGGACTGAATGTGATGGGTTTATGGATGCGATTAAGAAGGGGTGGAATATTGAAGTCAAAGGGTGCCCTATGTACAGAGTTGTGAAGAAACTCAAAAATGTCAAATCGGAGCTCATATCCTGGAATAAGAATAAGGTGGGAAATCTCAATAGCCATGCTAAGAAGTTGGAGGAAGAGGCCCTTAGAGTGGAGGAGGTGGATGATATTAACCCAAATGACCTTTCCCTCAGAAGTGAGGCTTCTAAAGCTAGGAAGGAAGTTCTGAAAGCTCTGGACCTTGAAGAGAGTCTTGTTATGCAAAAATCAAGAGTACAGTGGTTGAAGCTTGGAAATAAGAATGCTAAGTTCTTTTATTCCTCGTTACACACCAAGAGACAAAGGAATTTGATCTACTCTTTGATGATTGACGGGGCTCCCTCCTCCGATTTGAATAGCATCAGAAAACATGTGGTTGGCTTCTATACTGATATGTTTTGTAAGAAGTATGTTCACAGTACTGACTGGGATGATAAATGGCATCTTCCAAAGCTTTCTCAGGCTCATATAAATATCTTAGTGAAGAAAGTGACTAGAGAAGAGGTGAATGAGGTTGTTATGAATTCTAGTGATAACAAGGCCCCTGGCCCTGATGGGTTTAATGCACTTTTCTTTAAGAAAACTTGGCCTATTATTGGAGATGATGTATCTAAAGATGTGATGGACTTCTTTGAAAAAGGATGCTTACTTAAAGAGATTAATAGAACATTTATCACTCTTATTCCTAAAGTTAAAAGTGCTAATGATATTAAGGATTGGAGGCCTATTTCTCTCTGTAATTTTCTCTATAAGATAATCTCAAAAATTTTGGCTAATCGGCTTAGCCTTATTCTGCCTGATATCATTAGTAACTGTCAATTTGCTTTTGTGGAAGATAGGAAGATTTCTGATGCTATTCTCCTTGCTAATGAGCTCATCAGTGATTTCTCAAATGTGAAGGGTGGTGAAAAATTCTGTGTTAAAGCGGACTTTACAAAATCCTATGATTCTATTAAGTGGAGCTACCTTTTGGATATCCTTCATGCTATGAACTTTCCCTGCTGTTGGATTTCTTAGATCAAAGTGATTCTTAGCTCAACTAGTTATCAAATTCTTATCAACGGAGATCCAACTGAGGTTATTTTTCCCTTGAATGGGTTGAGGCAAGGGGATCCCCTGCTCCCCTTCTTTTTGTCATTTGTATGCAGGGGTTTACTGCCATTATGTATTTTAATATTGCTCAAGGTTGTTTTAAACCGCTGAAGGCCTCAAATGATATATTTGTGTTTCATACCATCTTCGTGGATGACCTTATGATATATGGCGAGAATGAGTATTGTAATGCCAGATGCCTTAGTTTGTGGGAATTAAGGAAGGGTTGTTACCCTCCACTTACTTGGGAGTTCCTTTGTTTGGTGGCAAGATTACTAGAAGTTTGTGCAAGCCTTTGATTGATAAACTCAAAACCAAGCTTGAGTGTTGGAAGATGAAGCTTTTGTCCTTGGCAGGGACAGTTGAGCTGGTGAGATCGACCCTGTCTGCTTATAGTCTCTACTGGACTGCTATTTTTCCTCTGCCTAATTCTATTGTGGATGAGGTGGATAGGATTTGTAGGGAGTTTATCTGGGGAGATAAGTATGAAAGGAAGGTTATGCATCATGTTAGTTGGGAGAACATATGCAGACCCAAGAAGGAAGGGGGTCTTGGGATCAGAATAATAGAGGATGTTAATAAGGCTGGTTTGGTTATCAATTTCTGGAATATAGCTTGTGAAAAAGATAACTTGTGGGTTAAGTGGATTCATGGAAAGTACTTAAGGAAAAATTCCATTTGGAATATGGATTGTAAGCCATACTACTCGTGGATGTGGAGATGTATGCTGAAGGTTCGCATTCTCATCATGAAGTTTGTATCCTTTCAGCTTGGGAAAGGAGACAAATTCCTTTTGTGGGGTGATCCTTGGGTGAAAGGAAATATGTTCCTCAAAGATTGTGTTGATGAGAGATTGTGCTTGATGTTAGGGAAAGGAAGGATGATTAAAGTAAGTGATGTATTGAAGAATGGTAAATGGAGCATTAAGCCTAATAGGAGGTTAAGTCCTTTGCTGACTTTCCTGTCCAATAATGATGTTGTTACTGATAAGCCTGACACTGTGCTGTTCAATGGTAAAAGGAGGGTTAAACTCAAGGATGTCTGGGATTGCATGAGACTCAAATATCCCTCTCTGACCTGGGCTAGAAATTTGAGGAGGATCGATATCCCTGAGAATTACAAGATCATCTGCTGGAAGTTGGCTCTGGGCTGTATTCCTGTTATTGAATGGTTGAGAAAGAGAGGGCTCTACCTGACCTCAATCTGTATAATGTGCAAGAGGGGGGAGGAATCCATAAAACACCTGTTTCAGGATTGTTGTGTTGCTCGTTATGTTTGGGGAAAGGGTTTGCAGGAAATGTTTCTCTCTGCTGAACCTGATTTTCTTGTTCCTCATACCTGCTGGAGCTATTCTGGAAAAAAGGAAGCTGCTTTTGTGTCTATTGCCATTTACCACATATGGCAAGCCCGTAATCTGATCATCTTTGATAATTGGTCTTTGGATGAGGAGAAGATCTGGAACAGAATTAGCAAAGATATGCGTAGCTTGCTGGAATACTGATTCTGTTGTTTGGGTTTTCTTTTCCTTGCTTCTTTTTCCAAAGTTGGGGAAGGGTAGTCTGTTTTGCAGGCAACAATCTTGTGTGGATGTTCTTTATATTATGCTTTTTTCTTTTCTTTTGGGGTTAGCCCCTTATAGATAGCTTCCCCACCTCTTTCTTTATGTTTCCTTTTCCCTCTCATGTCTCTCCTTGGTTTGGTGTGGTGTTTTGGGACCCACCTTTGTACATTTTTTAAAAGCAATAAGAAAGGTACCACACTTGCTTGAGCAAAAAAAGAAAACCCTGATATTGTTGAACACAACTCTTGATGGATTTAATTATTCAAAATTGTGAATAAACCTAAAATATGATGATCCTAGGCTATTTCGAGCATTAAAGTTCCTAATTTGTGGATAAATAACCTTAATATAGAAATTAGGGTTTTGAATGAATCAAGGTAGAATTAAGGATAAATAACATTCATATAAGTATTAGAGCATAATGAACTATGAATTGATGATAAACGAGCATAATGACTTTGTCATAGATTAAAAGGATAAAATAGTAGCTTTAATGTAAAAGAGGTTTAATGGTCTTAATTGATGATTAATTGTGCTTTAATCTGGAATTAAGGTTATGCGTTTGTAAAAGGAAACCTTAATAACTTTCATGAAGGATGGATTAGAAAATTAGGGTTTAAAAGAGTAAGATGAAGTAAAACCCTAATTACAATGGAAACCCTGAAAGTGGACTAGAAACCTGAGGAAGCGAGCTAGATTTAATAGATCTTGATGACATGAGTAATAAAAGGAAATTGTATAATTATTTCACGATCTTGATATGTGTGCTTGCTTTCTTGGATTTCTTTCTTGGATGGATTATTCTGTCTCAAAATCATCATGACAGGTATGTGGTTACGCTTATGAATATCTCGAGTTAGCTTTCTGAGGTTTTCTAAAGTTTTCATCGATGACTTGAAATAAACTGTGGGATGAATTTAGTTCATGCAAACTGTAATGTGGATATGACTATCACATAAGATATGTGCCTACTAGCTCAGATCATGGTCCCCTCTGTGGCTGAATAGTTGACCTAGTACATGGCTACCAATGGGGTAGGTCCATTAGGTCATTGGATGACTTAGTACATGGCTACCAATGGGGTAGGTCCATCAAGTCACATTGAGTTAGATATTGGACTACCTTCGGGTAGTGCCATGTGACTCTATTACCCTATGTATTGGCTACCTATAAGGTAGGACCATTGGGGTAAGAATCTACCTAAAAGAGAGGTAGCATACAAGTCCACTGTAGGGATTGCACAGAGATAGGGGATAGGTAAGGATTGAGTAGTATGGTTTAAAACGTAATCTTGGTTGTTAAATGATAATTGGCTGATTACATTATTATTATAGTTGCACGATTATTGTTTCCCCCACATACCAGCTTCTTGCTGACCGATGTTTTGTTTGTCGGCATTTTAGGTACAAATGAAAAGAACAAATGGTGAAGTGGCATATGTGGAATTAAATGAGAATTAACGTGCACAGGAGGATTAGTTAGATTAGTATCTTCATGGATAGAAGTTTAGAAATCCCAATTTTTAAAAGGTATGCAAAGTTTTATTTTATACTAGTTTTTAGTTTAGTTGGTAAAATTTATTAATTGTTATTAATTATTTGTCGAACCTTTGATCCGGGTTATTGGTTAACGGCTCTGACCTTTCGGTCTCCCTTAATTGGGGGTTACCGGGAGGCGGGGTCATTACAATTAGTATCAGAGCGAAGGTTCCTCACTTAATCTTTAATAATTATTAAATTTTACAAATTTTGTAGAACCCAAGGGAGTTATTAGAGGATTATCCGAAAGACAAAGGTGTTTAGAAAAGGATCATGACCGCGGGATGGCAATATTTTCCTCTGCACTGCTAGTCGAAATATGAGGACTCCCGGATCCGTGTGACTGCCTGGCCAAAGTCTTAAGATATGAATCGAAATAAGATACCTTTAGGACTCTCTCATCTTGTTCATCCCTTCTCAACTCAAATTCTGTTAAGGACCTTAAGGATTAGGGCTTTCTCTCTTTTCCTCACTCTCTTGAGGTATAGGTAAGGTTGATAAGGATTAAGGAATCCTCCACCAAATTAATAAAAAGCATGTAAATAAGATGTCATGGACATAAGCTTAATAGAGTAAGTGTAAAAGAATAGATACATGCTTAGGTCGCATGGCATGAGTTGTCTTTTCCCTCAGGAGAGACCTGAGGATAGACCTCCTTGTTAGGAGGATGAGTAAAGAAAGTTAGTCTTGGAGGTGGAGATCTCCATTAAAAGTAGAGACCTAGCACATCCTCTAAGGATGATGTTAACCTTAACTCTAAGTGAAGGTTAGAGAGAGAGATGGCATGATGAGTTAGATGTCTTGGTTGACTGGGTGGACATACCTTTGGAATGCCATATGAGCCATGAGAGGTTGGATGACCTAGCACCTTTGTCAACCCAACCCTGGGAAGGGTCGTGCATGTTTGAGTGAAGGATAGCTCCTTCATTGATGAGGTTAGTGAAGAACCTATAGAAGCCCTATAGGCTTATGCATGTAGGGGATAACATGCACCTAGAGTACGTTAGTGGTGCAGTAGTAGGTTGGAACCCTGGCCAGTAAGCATGATGGATGGCTTATGAGATAAGCATAAAGATCTATAAATAACCTCGTGCAAATGTAAGTTTGAACATAGGCTTTACCCACATAGAGATGTGCTTGTGAGCTTGATCCTTCATGGAGAAAGGACCTCTTATAGAAAGGTTGGTTGTAGGGTTAGCTCTAGAGAGAGAGAAAGACCCCAGGCAAGAAGGTTGGAAGCCTAAAACCCCGAAATATGAGGAGCAATGGGAAGTCGAGGATGATACTGTTGGGTTTTATGGGAGATAGAGAAGGCAGCGGAAACAAAAAATTTTCTCCCCAAACCCATACCGAGGAAACGCGTCAACGTCTATATAATAGGAAAGGATGGTTTGCGGAATCATACCTTGTCCCGAGGCTTGCTCGGCGACAATACCTCGCGCAATGCGCGGTCTTCAACTCCGGACTTCGACGGTGTCTGTGCAGCTCCTGGTCGCACCGGGACTGACAACTCCTACTCGAACCGGACTGTCGGATGACAGTTGTCCTCCTAAGCGGCAGTGTCCTCCCGCCTCTGTAGTAGTCCACACGGACCACCTGGAACTCCACTCTCCTTGTCCCACAAGGAAGTGGAAGGAGTCGCACCCTCCTGTTGACGTACTAGTCACCAACACGCTCTCCTGCCTCCTGTTGCAACTGCAGTTGTCCTTCCCTTGCTGCACCTCCCTTTTGCGGGAAGCACTTGCTCGAGATCTCTCACGGTTACCAAAACCAGAGAGAACGACAACTTGCAGAGCAACTGGTTGCACTGAGCTGTACTGTGAGAAGCCCCCAATACCCCTATATATATATGAGGGTCATGGGACAGGGTTCTCCATCCCGGGCAATGCGGGACTAAAAGCAGGAGTAGAAGGGTTCGAGAATTTTCCACAAAAATCAACCGGTTCGCAACTTGAAATGATCGGTTCACAACTGAACCGATCGGTTCGGCCATTGAGCCGATCGGTTGGACCTGAGCCGATCGTTTGGGTCACTCCAACCGATTGGTTGGTGCCCTGAACCGATCGGTTCATGGTCCTAATCCGGCTCAAAAAGACTTTCCTTGTTTCTTTCCCAATTGGTATCAAATACCAATATTATTCCCAATCGAATTGGGCAATTTGAAACCAAAGGAAAATTCTTGCCGACATGACTTTTTCCCAACTGTGTGGTTGCACCAGTTGAGCCGATCGGTTCAACCCTTGAACCGGTCGTTTCAACCTGGGCATGAGCCGATCGGCCTGGACACTCCAGCCGACCGGTTCAGCAACCTCAGCCGACCGGTTCATCACATGAACCGATCGTTTGGGAGCACAGGTTGGGCAAAATCAGTCAATTGCGATTTCAATCAATCTGATACTCCAATCAATGCGTCCAACACCTTGAACCATACGATATTGAGCTATCGACTGATTGAGTGTTTAATTGTACTACTAAACCCCTTTAGTAATCAATCTAAACATTGCTTTGTGGACACAAATCCTCTTCCAGGTTATATCCTATGTGTGTGACCCTGCAGGTCCATTTCACGTTGGCAGTGAAAGTCCATAACACTTATGACTTCACAAGCAAAGAGCGGTGCCTAGTCACACATCAGTGCTACCCAAGTGAAAGTAGAAAGTTGGAGAACAACTTTCATCCTACAATCCGTGAATGGTGTTACAGCGAATGTATAATTCCTTTGTCACTGATATCCCGAATGAACTCGAGGCATGGAACAGTCATCCTGTCAATGTTCATTCACTTCCTTGATCTCAGAGTAGACTGGAAGAGATATGTATGACATCAGTATCATATACTGATTCACACATGCATGCACGCCTTTCTCAATCCTACTCATCAAGTGGCCATGGATATCAAACTCCCTCAGGAGGGACAAATCCCATATCTATCACTCACCCCTCAAAAGCCCCATGTGTCAAAGCCACCCAATCATCACCTTTATAACAACCCATGTTTCAGGACTGCGTTTGATGATGTCAAAGTGTGCCCAACGACATGTGTTGAGTGCAGTGATTTCAGGTCTAAGAATCACACTCACCACTATCACTGTGAGTACTGACTGTGACTACCATCTCATGGTTCCATGTGTCAAACTCACGGTGGGTCTGTCCGGTACCTTGTTCTCTAACGAGTACCTATGTGTTTGGTTTGATATCTCTATATCATGACTAATGAGATTCTGTCATCAACCAACACCACAATCTAGTCTTGTGTGTCATTGCTGTCTATCTACCTTCCACAATGACATCCGACTAGGGACATAACAAGAATGTACAAACTCTTAGCATCCGTATGATCTCATCGTTCAGGTCATGAACCTGAAGGCATACGTCATTGAGTACTGTCATTCTCTAGACATTCAATCTGTTCTATCACTATCTCATATGACTGAACCAGAGAGAATTGGAAGCTCGCCTTTGATGTTTATCAAATCATTCTTAATGTATCCCACCAATCATCCCATGATTGGCTCTCAGGGCATACATACCAACAGACTCCCACTTGCACTGCGAGCCAATCACCTTTGAATCATATTCATAGTGATCTTCAAACATGTCCCACATGTTACTGTGCTCTAGTGCCAACATAGTGAGTAATGACAACACCTTGCCAAAGTCTGTACAAATTGCATGTCTCGCATCTCTTCGCTGTACGTCACACGTATGAGATGGAGTTGCCGTAATATGCGATCTAGCATTCCATTTGCTAACCTTTAGCCACATTGCATGATCAAGGATTCCAGACTTGTCATCAATGAGTGGAATATAAGTTCATCTTATGAACTTTCATATCCATATAGTATCCATTGTTGTTCTCTAACACATAGATACTCGGAATTTCCCTTTTAAATGGTTTTATTGGAACACTTCCAATCATCAACAAACTTTCACTTTTATACATCTTATGTATATTTTGCGAATAATTTTTTGTCCTTTCGGAAGTTCGCATCAATGTAACTCTTTACATCGAACTCTTCCTTATCTCCATAGAACTAGTACTTCACAAGCACTCATCAAGTTCTCATGGTATTCCAGTAACCCTTACTGGAAGCAGACAGACATCCACTCGTCATGTCCCACATACGAGTTATCAGGATGAGCACATCATATTGCCATGTCCTACATACAAGATGATGAATGCATTTTATTCTTGCCATGTCATACATGCAAGATAATGGGATGATTACATACATGATAGATCCATATATATTCTTAGTGTTCCCATTCTTCATAAGAATTGGACACTTGGCTTTGGGATACTAATTCCATGTAACATGGACAAGTTTTCTCCCACTGAATCTGTGCATAGTGAACACTTCAGTACAGATTGCCAATGTATGCTCTCTCTTTTCAGGTCAAGAGATTTTCGAGAACTATCTCTATAGATCTCTATTCCTATCACATAGGAAACATCTCTATCTTCCTTAAAGATAATTTCCACATTCGGATTTCCATTCTAGAACATTTCCATTTCACATCAATATGTGGAATGTGAATACACTCCCCCTAAATCACAGATCCCTTCTTTATCTTTGACATATCAGTCAAACCCTTTGACTATATCATCAAAGTAAAGATCCAATTTTGAGTTGCTTGTACTCAATCAATCACATTGATTAGTCCATTGTAACTTATAGACTTCATTTGCATTAGTGGATTCATAAACCTTATAGGATGTGTCACGTACACATCCTGGTTTTATTCCTCATAGGAATGCGGTTTTAGTATCCATATGCCAAATGTCTTAGCCATTAAGTTGCAATCAACAAGCATCATCCTTATCAAAATGTTATCCATGTAGCTTAACACTTAAGACTCATCTGCACTTATGGATATGATCCAATGAGTGCTACCATCAAGGTCATACGTTATGGTTCACATGGATGTCATTTAGGATGTAAAGGTCATAAACCATAACTCAAGATTCAGTTCCTCATATTCATCTTAATAGTTGACTCATCACATGAACAACTCATCACATAGATAATTGAGGTGTATCTGTTAAAGATATAAGAACTCACAACCCTTGTGATTCTTAATTTCTTTTATTAGTGTGGGGTATTCTTTTATTAAGAAGAATTCAGTTATTTGATAATCATTCTCTAACTCCTTCGAGTATGATTCCTTCTTGATTCAGACATCACCATGCCTTAATCATGAGTTAACTATGATACACTATCATAATCACTCATAAGGATCTCAAACATTTGGTCCAAGTATTTCATTCCTTGATCTCATCAAGAATTAATACTTTACCAAATTTGTACTTCATTTATGATAATCTTGAACACTTCAAGATATTCATATTGGTATTTCTCTAAACACCATTTGAAGTATTAGCATTTATTCCAATAGGTATGTAAATACATCACATGTATTATACCTAATAGGATAATCACTCTCCCACTACATTAGTGAAGATTGATTAATCATGTCCAAGATATTCATGTCTCTTACTGGTTCTATAACCAAAAGAGTCTAGATTTATCCATCACATGGAAACTAGAAATGAATTTCTCATGATTAATGCTAATTAAATTGTTTGAGTTATCTATAACTTTTAGGTATCATCTTATCTTATGCATATCAAATATCACAAGATAAATAAGGCATTGCCACAAAGATCACATCTTTATAAATTGAAACATCTCTTTATTAATTGCCATCATTGTCATACAATATGCAAAAATAAAGTGTTTCTATCTATTGGCAAGTATGAAATAACAGTTCATAACTGTATTACATGCCTTATTGGCTGAAAATAAACTAAAGTATTCCTATCTATAAAGGCAACACTTGCCCCAAGTAAGAATGCTTTACACTTTACATCTTGATAGCATATATCTCAAAAAGTGTTATAAGTTTATTTACATGACACCTTCAAGTAGAGGCTTCAGTCGCCTCCTTCTTCTTTTGTTCTTCCAGGTAGAGAGGACAATTCCTTTTCCAATGTCCTGGCTTTTGACAATGGTGGCAATTTCCTTTCTTGGTCACGCCTCCCTTGGCCTTGAGAGCTGAAGATGGCTTGGACTCCTGGCTAGATTCAGAACCTTTCTTAGCTTTGCCCTTGCCCTTGTGCTTGGACTTGCCTTTCTTGCTCGTGATCACCATCACGGACTTAGGCTTGTCCTTCTTCATCTGTAACTCGGCTGTCCTCAACATGCCCAACAACTCTGACAGTGGCCTATCAAAGTTGTTCATGTTGTAGTTCATTACAAACTGACTGTAAGATTCTGGCAACGATTGCAGTATCACGTCAGTAGCCAACTCTTGGCTCAGTGGAAATCCCAGTCTCTGCAGGTTCTCCACATACCCAATCATCTTGAGTGTGTGAGGACCAACTGGATCTCCTTCTGTCATGACGCACTTGAACAGTGCCCTAGAAACATTGTACCTCTCTTGCCATGCCTGATCTTCATACATGTTCCTGAGATGCAGAATCATCTCTATGACACCCATGTTCTCATGTTGCCTCTGCAACTCATGGTTCATTGAACATAGCATCAAGCACTTTGCATCAATGGCATCATCAGAATGCTTCTTGTAAGCATCCCTTTCTGTCCTTGGTGCATTAGGAGCGGGTTCCTCTGGAATTGGAGTATCCAGGACATAGAGCTTACGCTCTTGAGTGAGAACAATTCTCAATGTCCGATACCAGTCGTGGAAGTTTGTCCCATTTAGCTTGTCCTTGTCAAGGACTGATCGCAAAGAAAAGTTGTTGTTGTTTGTTGCCATTTGAACTACAAAAGGAAAATATGCAATTTTAGTCCAAAACTCATTTTTGACTTATTTGATTGATTTGAAAATTTGACGATATAATTAGGCCTTTAATTAATTATCGCTCCAACTATTTTACTTCAAATCGATAGCCCTCACCATCAATTTGGAAGATTGCAGCGTACAACCTTCTAGTGGGCAAGATCTTGAAATCCTCTAAGCCATGGACCAGCTAGGGCTGTCACCCACAACATAGATCTCTCAGGTAGGCAACTTTTGCCAATTGCATCATATGCAACTCTTGATAAGATGTCATATACAACTCTTTGCAATGATCATCTCCATGCCTCAAGGTACTAGATCCCATCTAGATCACCTTGTTAAGTCTGACCCAAAGCAAACACGATGAACATGCACCCTGCTAGGGCAGACCCACACATTCATCCTTCACGCTTCCACGAGGTAGACGGTGCACCACGCTAGGGCGTGCCCACACTTGGTCGAACAAGTTTTTCACGTGTGTCGCATTTGGAAGGCATCTAAAACTTAATATTTTAATGAGGGATTTGGTTTTATATACATATACATATCCAATCACCACAATACATAGTACATATCATATACATGCTATATCCCACAGAAAACATGCACAAACGATAAAAAGCGATGATTATGGCCATCCTAATGTGATTCCTCGAGCCAAGAGGAATCATGGTCATCTAGGTCTACATCACATGCAACCTGTACAAGATGAACATTTGTGCCTTGACATCCGAGTTGATCAACTCATCACATGAATGATCTGTACTCTCCAGCCGGTCGTCTGGGTGCCACCAGCCGATCGGTTGGCTCCTTCAACCGATCGGTTCGCCTGGTCGTCGTGCATCTCATCATGTCCGCCACCTGCTCGTCTCGCTCCTCGAACCGGTCATCAACCGATCGGTTCACTCCTTGAACCGACCGTCTGGAAGGTCAACCGATTGGTTCACTCCTTGAACCGATCGTCTGAGCAGTCGTCTTGATGTCCGCCGGTCTTTGACATAACAGGAAATAAAATCTATCCAATTTATTACATTGCTTTAAAAAAGAGATAAACCCCGAGTTACATTCGGGGGGAGCAAAGGTAGGAAAGAATCTCGAATTATTTCGAGTTACATCAGGAATAAAAGAGGGAAGATCGGTGCGCAGACCGAGATGCAAGCAACCACAAACAACCACACACAGATAGGGGTTTATAGGCCATAATCACGCTACACACATCCACCACAAAACTCGTTTAAGGGCGACGCGTATCGAGTGCATTAATAATACATATCATATATGTAATTAGGGATTTGTGGATTTAGGATTGGACATGCATAAAGCCGATATTATTCGCATCGTATGCAATAAATAAAGGCGACAAACCAAAATCGATCATATCGATATTCCTAAAATATAGAGCAGTTGACCTGGCTCTGATACCACTGTTGGGTTTTATGGGAGACAGAGAAGGCAGCGGAAACAAAAGATTTTCTCCCCAAACCCATACCGAGGAAACGCATCAACGTCTATATAATAGGAAAGGATGGTTTGCGGAATCATACTTTGTCCCGAGGCTTGCTCGGCGACAATACCTCACGCAATGCGCGGTCTTCAACTCCGGACTTCGACGGTGTCTGTGCAGCTCCTAGTCGCACCGGGACTGACAACTCCTACTCGAATCGGACTGTCGGATGACAGTTGTCCTCCTAAGCGGCAGTGTCCTCCCGCCTCTGTAGTAGTCCACACGGACCACCTGGAACTCCACTCTCCTTGTCCCACAAGGAAGTGGAAGGAGTCGCACCCTCCTATTGACGTACTAGTCGCCAACACGCTCTCCTACCTCCTGTTGCAACTGTAGTTGTCCTTCCCTTGCTGCACCTCCCTTTTGCGAGAAGCACTTGCTCGGGCTCTCTCACGGTTACCAAAACCAGAGAGAACGACAACTTGCAGAGCAACTGGTTGCACTGAGTTGTACTGTGAGAAGCCCCCAATACCCCTATATATATGAGGGTCATGGGACAGGGTTCTCCATCCTGGGCAATGCGGGACTAAAAGCAGGAGTAGAAGGGTTCGATAATTTTCCACAAAAAGCAACCGGTTCGCAACTTGAAATGATCGGTTCACAACTGAACTGATCGGTTCGGCCATTGAGCCGATCGGTTGGACCTGAGCCGATCGTTTGGGTCACTCCAACCGATCGGTTGGTGCCCTGAACCGATCGGTTCATGGTCCTAATCCGGCTCAAAAAGACTTTCCTTGTTTCTTTCCCAATTGGTATCGAATACCAATATTATTCCCAATCGATTTGGGCAATTTGAAACCAAAGGAAAATTCTTGCCGACATGACTTTTTCCCAACTGTGTGGTTGCACCAGTTGAGCCGATCGGTTCAACCCTTGAACCGGTCATTTCAACCTGGGCATGAGCCGATCGGCCTGGACACTCCAGCCGACCGGTTCAGCAACCTCAGCCGACCGGTTCATCACATGAACCGATCGTTTGGGAGCACAGGTTGGGCAAAATCAGTCAATTGCGATTTCAATCAATCCGATACTCCAATCAATGCATCCAACACCTTGAACCATACAATATTGAGCTATCGACTGATTGAGTGTTTAATTGAACTACTAAACTCCTTTAATAATCAATCTAAACATTGCTTTGTGGACAAAAATCCTCTTCCAGGTTATATCCTATGTGTGTGACCCTGCAGGTCCATTTCACGTTGGCAGTGAAAGTCCATAACACTGATGACTTCACAAGAAAAGAGCGGTGCCTAGTCACACATCAGTGCTACCCAAGTGAAAGTAGAAAGTTGGAGAACAACTTTCATCCTACAATCCATGAATGGTGTTACATCGAATGTATAATTCCTTTGTCACTGATATCCCGAATGAACTCGAGGCATGGAACAATCATCCTGTCAACGTTCATTCACTTCCTTGATCTCAGAGTAGACTGGAAGAGATATGTATGACACCAGTATCATATACTGATTCACACATGCGTGCACGCCTTTCTCAATCCTACTCATCAAGTGGCCATGGATATCAAACTCCCTCAGGAGGGACAAATCCCATATCTATCACTCACCCCTCAAAAGCCCCATGTGTCAAAGCCACCCAATCATCACCTTTATAACAACCCATGTTTCAGGACTACGTTTGATGATGTCAAAGTGTGCCCAACGACATGTGTTGAGTGCAGTGATTTTAGGTCTAAGAATCACACTCACCACCATCACCGTGAGTACTGACTGTGACTACCATCTCATGGTTCCATGTGTCAAACTCACGGTGGGTCTGTCTGGTACCTTGTTCTCTAACAAGTACCTATGTGTTTGGTTTGATATCTCTATATCATGACTAATGAGATTCTGTCATCAACCAACACCACAATCTAGTCTTGTGTGTCATTGCTGTCTATCTACCTTCCACAATGACATCCGACTAGGGACATAACAAGAATGTACAAACTCTCAGCATCCGTATGATCTCATCGTTCAGGTCATGAACCTGAAGGCATACGTCATTGAGTACTGTCATTCTCTAGACATTCAATCTGTTCTATCACTATCTCATATGACTGAACCAGAGAGAATTGGAAGCTCACCTTTGATGTTTATCAAATCATTCTTAATGTATCCCACCAATCATCCCATGATTGGCTCTCAGGGCATACATACCAACAGATACGACATAGTGGATGATAGGGGTTGCCTCATGCTCGATCCCTAGAGGCTGATGATATCTTGGTTGCTTTTAGAGGAACCAAACCCTAGAGAGAGGATGGGGCTTCTGGAACTTATGTGCCTATGGTATAAGAGTTTACCTGATGAGATGAGGAGTGCCTTAGACCCTAAGGAGGTTTATGTAGCAAGTTGTGAGGCTTTATACCTAGTGGTTGTCCTTGAAGAGGACTCAACCCTGAGGTGTTTCTTATATAAAAGGATCATGGGAGAACATGACATACCTTGGACATGCTTGATTCATGGTTAAGAGATTGAGCATGTTGTTGAACATCCAAGAGGTGAACTTAGGGTTCCTAGGTCAAGAGGGGAAGTAGTGCAACTAATGCTCATGATGAGGATTGAGTCTCTATAGTTTCGAGCATGGTACTCCTCCTATGTAGATGAAAAAGGAAACCCCTTAAAGTTAAAGGTATGTTTGATGAATCCCTCACAACTAAGTTGGTCTAATGTTGAGTATGAGAACAAGTACGACCTAGCATGGTTTAGTAGGTGGTCTGCCTGTGCCTTAGTGGCGGCTGGGTTAAGCATACTCATGTGAATGTAAACCCTAAGGACGGTTGTAACCTTGTTGCCAAGAGTTGTAGTTTCCTCCCATCCTGAGAGAGGGACCCTTTGGTTGGGTATATGCCAGTTTTATTGGTGTTGAGGTAACCTAAAGAGGTTTCATGGGATCTTGAGAAATCTAAGTGAAAGGTACATGGTATGAGATTGAACCTGTAGACCCATAGTTAACCATCTCTAAGTGCATATGGATGTGTTACCATGGAGGTAACCGGTATGGGGCCTGACCAAGGTAGGCAGGTCTCCATGATCCCTGAGAAAGGATAAAAGACAGCCCAAGAATGCAGAGAGGGATGATGAAGGATTGGGTAAGGTTCTATGTTGGACATGTACTATAATAGAATCCTAAGTCTATCCTAGGGTCAGGTAGGGATAAGACTGATGGAAGAAGGAGTTTCCTAATTCCCTAGTTACACATGACCATAGGGTCGGGGGGTAACAACTATCATTGTCTGAGGGCCATGGGTTAGGAGATTGACCACCTTCATGAACTCATGGGACCCAAAGGGCAGATGAGTAGGGCACTCTCTGGATGCATAAGGGAAAAGGGATGACCCCAAAAGTTCCGACACCCTATAGACCTAGAGGATATGACCAAGGATTGTGTGGTGACCCAAGTAGGTTTGAGACCAATTTTCCATCGAAGTAACTTTGATATCATGATGTTTGTGATGTAGAGACATAATTTGCACATTTCCACTTAGAATTGAAGGTGTACTGGCGATGTGGGATGTATCATCTCTACTCTTGGAACAGGAAGAACTTTGTGTTTGGATGGCCATCAAATGTTTATTTCCTCTTGTTATGAGAGGGAGAGATGGGACAATATGCATTCCATACACCAAGGATAAAAGATGATGTGAGTTGGAACGTTGCTATGAGGTATGAGGAAAGCGATGATAACATACCTTGGTGGAGTAAATGATACATGGATGGTTTATAAACACTAAGAGGAATAGTGTAGTCATCTTATGAGGATGTTATATCATGAGATATGTGGAACTTGCAAGTTATACAAGGTTGAGTTTGATCACCATGCGGATGAGCTCAGAGCTTCTTGATGAAGACAAACTTAGAGTTTGAGATGAGATTATAAGTATAATACATGGAGGTGTATGTCCTCAACAATGCCTAACACCTAAGGATAAGAAGTGGTAATGAATGCTCTAGTTGAGATATAGATGCCTAGTTTAGCTGGAAGCTAGAAGAAATTGAGGTTGTTAGGCTAACCCTAAGTTTGGAAAGAAGATAGATTTGCCTAACCCTCAGATGCAACGATACCGCTTGATCAAGTTAATGGTTGATTGGTTAGCCAGCCTAGTATTTGATGCAATGGAAGGATGGTGGTAGAACCTTAGATGCACTTCTTTGGAAAGGAAGGTGATGAAACCCTGACTAAAGTGGTTTCAGGTTTCTGAGGAATCGATCTTGAGGAATCATGACATGCAGGAAATCATGATTCTAAGATAACCATATATCATACTATGAAGAGAGTAAGTGACGGTAGTATTTTGGATGCTTAAGACAAAGTTGCATGTGGCATGTGGACATGCAAGCCAGGATGAACACCAGTAACCCAGTGCATGGATATAAAGTATAAAGAGTTCTCAAGAGGGAATAGGAGTTCATCACTATGGATGTTGTGGTAAGTCTCCCTTAGACTGAGGAAGGTCATGATGCAATATGGGTTATGGTAGATCTCCTTACCTAGATAACATGAGAAAGGAAGAGGACTGTCAAGGGACAGATCTGGATATATGGTTCAACTACATCATGATGCGAGTTTAAAAGTTTCGACTATGACCTACAGGTTCACTTCCATGAGGTAGAAGTAGATACATGAAGAACTTGATGTTAGTGCCGTTTATCACCCCTAACTAAAGGTTAGTATGATCCGGACTAGAGGGTCTGATGAGAGCATGTGTGCTCATTCAAGGTGATATCTGGAGACAATTCTTGTCTTCTGTAAGATGTAATGATAAACATCATAGCCAGTGTCGGGATGTAAAGGAGCTCTATAAGGGAGGTTGAGTCGGTCACCACTTCATTAAGATGATGTTGGTGAAGGGACCTTGTGAAGGTTAAGAAAGGACCACAGTGTGTGCAGACGAAGTCGCTTTGATCGTGTAATGACTGAAAGGAGCCCAGAGATGACATGAGTTGTAAGCCGAAACAAAGTAGACTGACATGCAGTTCAGTGTGGGGGAATATGTGACCTGAAATTCGACCCCTCTAAGTTATATCTAAGAGAGCTGAGTCCTCGATGCATGGGTTCTTTTGACATGGTTTGATCTTATCCCTCAGGATGAAGTAATGTGTTATGAGAACCATGGGTCCAATTTAGAGCACTATGTGAGGTACCCAGGCCATGTGCTGAGTAATGAACCTAGTGAGCCCCAAGGGAGGCTGATATGACCTGAGTCACCTGTATAGTTTATAGATGCCAAGGTGAAAGAACTCAGGGAAAGGAATATTTGATGATAAAGGTTCTTTGGAAGCGCCATGGATAAGGTAAAGCCACATAGGGGCCAGTGATGGACATGGAAAAGTCTTATCCTGAATTGGTTGTTTTCTTGATGGAATTTTGAGGTCAAAAATCTTATAAGAGGGGAAGGATGTTACAACCCCAACTTTGCATATGTTTTCATAATTGAAATGTAAAAATTTTATGAATGGGACTTAATTAAAAAGGTTGTATGATTTGCTTCAAACAATGGATTACTTGGCGAATAACCCTTTGAATAGGAATTTCGTGATTCCTATTATTACGTTAATCCAATAATGGATATAAAAGAGAAAAAAAGAAGAAAAGTCCAAATAACGAAAAAAAAGAAATTATAATAATTATGAAATATATGGGGAAACATTTATGTTTGATCACCATGGGTGATAGTTTGAATTCACCTATTTATAATAGTGAGAAGAAAATAATTTTAGAATTTGGGAATAAAGTTCCATGTATTCATCTACTTTCCTAACGACTGTTGGTTTACCAAAAAAGAAAGGAGAGAAGACAAACAAAGCCTTCATAAGAAAGTCGTGGTTCCTTTGAAGATGTGAAAGTTGTAAGGAGGAATATATATATATATATATATATATATATATATATATATATATATATATATATATATATATATATATATATATATATATGTATATTCTTTTCATAGGCAGACCTTGCCTTTTAGTTGGTTTTTAACCGATCAAGCAAAGGAAAGAGAAAAAGAAAAGGGAAGTGTACAAAGGAAAGTAAGGGGAATATACTTAGTTATCTTCCAAAAATAATTGGAAAGTAACCCGGGCTTTTCCTCTCTTAGAACACATATTGGTATCGTTTCCCACATGGAGTCATCATCCTAACCCTCAAGAGGGTCTTCTAGGAACCTATATAAGGTTGTAGTGGGGTTCTGTAAAGGGAACAATCTGGGTTGGTTGCTCTGGTAGCCATCAAGACTTATCCTTCCACCATAGCGATTAGTCACGGTGGCTAGGGACCTTCTTGGGGTCGAGGAATCTTCCTTGAATATGTGGTCTTCATAGGGATGCTCACCAGGAGGGCCTTCCTTAGTTGTCTCGCACCAGCCGATCAGTGCGACAGTGGGAACGACAGAACATGACGCTCAACGGGGAAAGGGAATATGAGGTTGATTTTTGGTGCTCTACTTATATGATCGTGAGTAGTATCATCGTCAGAGAGGTTCGTCCCTCGCTCCCACGTAACCAGAGAGGCACTCGGTCGTCGTCTTCTCACTATGGCCTCTGTGCAACACCTACAGAGGCTCTGCATCTAGTCGCGGCTCGTAGGGCTACTGCTCTTGAACTCGGCCATCTCAAATAGGACTTGAGTCCCTATCTATAATGGTGGAGGGTTGCGGAAGCAGATGGTTCATTGCAGGTGACCTCCGAGTCGTGGGGAGGAGGAGGGAACCTCGGGGTCGGCTTTGGTCGGCGGCAGTGCGAGGGTTCATGGGTAGAAGATGATCAAGTGGCTCTGGACGAAAAATCCCTCCGAGGCGTGAAGAAGTAGGTTGTCGCGCAAGGGGTAAAATCAACATTCGGTTATGGTTCCAAAAGAGCAATCAACGTTGCATGGAAACAACCACGTGGCACCCTCCGATTGGCCAGAGTAAGTGAATTTTGCTAAATTCATAACTAATTAACGGTAGCTCGGATAGATACGCATGATATATGAATCTTTCTCAACAGAACACGAGGAATGCAATAAAAATATATTCGAAACCTAATTACTCTTTCAATTCGAAAACTAGTGTAAATTATCAACTTTAATGGATTAAATGTTAAGAAACCCTATTTTGATATGATTAATGTGATTAATAGGGTTTATTTGATGATTAAGGTTGATATTAGCATGTTAATGATAAAAAAGGAACATTAGGAACAAAAAGGATGAGTGTTGCATGTAGTTAGTTTAATTTAGAGTTTCATGTGCAAACATATGCTTTAATGGGCCTTGAAAACCCTGATATTGGTGAACGCAACTCTTGATGGCTTTAATTATTCAAAATTATGAATAAACCTAAAATATGATGATCCTAGGCTATTTCGAGCATTAAAGTTCCTAATTTGTGGATAAATAACCTTAATATAGAAATTAGGGTTTTTGTATGAATCAAGGTAGAATTAAGGATAAATAACATTCGTATAAGTATTAGAGCATAATGAACTACAAATTGATGATAAACGAGCTTAATGACTTTGTCATAGATTAAAAGGATAAAATAGTAGCTTTAATGTAAAAGAGGTTTAATGGTCTTAATTGATGATTAGTTGTGCTTTAATCTAGAATTAAGGTTATGCGTTTGTAAAAGGTAACCTTAATAACTTTCGTGAAGGATGGATGAGAAAATTAGGGTTTAAAAGAGTAAGATGAAGTAAAACCCTAATTACAATGGAAACCCTAAAAGTGGACTAGAAACCCTAGGAAGCGAGCTAGATTTAATAGATCTTGATGACATGAGTAATAAAAGGAAATTGTATAATTATTTCAGGATCTTGATATGTGTGCTTGCTTGCTTGGATTTCTTTCTTGGATGGATTATTCTGTCTCAAAATCATCCTGACAGGTATGTGGTTACGCTTATGAATATCTTGAGTTAGCTGTGATAAAGTGGTTTTCCTTTTTCCTAATCTACCCACATAATAGAGAGAGTATATCATTGATCATGGTCATGAGAGAGAAAGTAGATGAGAAGCCTAATGTATATTATTCACTAAATAGGTTGGTTGGGGGTAGTCCTTAATTGAGAAAAGATGAGAAGAAAGATTTTTCTAAGGTAAGGGTGCCCACTTTAACAATAATTGTGTTAGCCAGGCAGATAGCTTGCGGCGGGAACCCTTGCACCGTGAAAACGGATGGGGAGAGTGATTATGTCAGAACCTTCCGCAAGGTACCCTTCTAGACACCTCGGCAATTTACTGCTAAATGTGGGTTACCCTAGGTCTAGGTAAGGTTACTAATTATTTGATACACCTATATGGATTCATGTGCCTGCTCTGATACCATCTGTCACGGGTTAACAACCTACTCCACTGTACACCTCAGGCACCAACTTAAGGTGTACAATAGAGTTAAAGTTTCCCGTCCCTGAGTGGATCAAACAAATGAATATATATATATATATATGCACCAAATAAAAAGCTTCCATACATAAACCAAATTGTTCATTACATAGGGGCCCGAAGGCATAGGAGTGCTACAGAAGAAACTTAATACATGAGAAACTAATTACAAAAGAAAAGAACATAATGTAAGAGTCCCATTTAGCTTTAGCATCCCCATGATAGATCTGATTTTTGTGAGCCAGCATATAGAGTAACAACATCATCTTCCTTTCATCATAAGCATCATAAGAAGAAGGTACCTAAAGAAAACATTTGCAATCGGTACACATCAGCACAATATATAAATATATTGTATTGAGTACGCCTACGTGTCTTCAAATATACCACTCACCATATCTTGGCAAAACAAAACATAAGAGACATGGCAGGAGTATTAAAATTAGTACTTTAGCAAAGCATAGTAAAATCAGACATACACATGAACCAAGATGTTTGAATAGAAATTCAAAGACATGTTTTAGGTTTATTTTTCCATTATATACTCATGCATCTGCCTACCAATGGGATAGATGCTTTATGGCCTCATGATCTGTTTACCAAAGAGATAGATCATTTCATATGGTGATCTGCTTACCAAAGAGATAGATCACCCTCAAGCACTATGCTTACCAAAGAGATATAGTACTATAATATAATGGAACAAGCATTTTATGTTCAGGTGTGGTAACATACCTTATACAAAATATCATTCAAAATCAACCAGACATTGATATCTATTTCAAACATTATCATATGCCAAGTCTTTTATAAGTACAATACAACCATTCACTAGTATGAGCCAAATGATGGTAATGCGTACCTTCTATTTAGAAGTGGGGAGTCCAGAGATGCTCCTCACTGGTACCTTTGATTTCCTAAAATTATTGGAGATTTGGTATTTATTAGATATATTGTTCAAATTACCCTTATTCTAAAGAGTATATAAAAGGCCCTTTTATAGCTTTGGAGTCATGAGAGTTGAGTACGAATCTTAGAGTATGGATTTGAGTCCAAGATTATTATTGTCATATCAGAGTAGGTTCATAAAGTCAGAATCATGGTCTATAGATCATATTAATTAATTATGCACATTTTGGTAGATCAAGATAGGGAAAGGAGTGATAATTAGGTTTGATTGATAATTGAGTCACAATATTTGGATCTGATCATTCCATAATAATGTATATGCAAAAAAAATGATGATCACAGGTTTTTGGTGATTTAAACAGGTTTGAGTATTTTCTAAATAATTAAATAAGATATGAACATATCTAAACATGAGCATTTACTCGAGTCATATTTAGGGTCCAAAGATGCCAGATTCATGATCCTTGCATTTTTCTGATCAAAATGGAGTATTTAAGATGTGATAAAGTGGTTTTCCTTTTTCTTTTATTACCTTGATTTCTTCACTTTAATCTAATTCAAAACCCTAACTCTCCTAAAGTTTATGTGTTCACACAAAGATTGAAATTTCGAACCCAAACTTTACCAACATGTGGGGTATGTTATGGTGAAGCTATGGTTCAAATTTCATGTCAATTGGACACTCATAGCCCTCTCTACGAATTTTCAAAGACTTCACAATGTTTCTTTCATTTTTAAATCGCATCATT
Organism: Alisma plantago-aquatica; assembly: GCA_963693085.1. Classification (NCBI taxonomy): domain Eukaryota; kingdom Viridiplantae; phylum Streptophyta; class Magnoliopsida; order Alismatales; family Alismataceae; genus Alisma; species Alisma plantago-aquatica. Next base: position 666,176,048 of record OY856411.1, on the reverse strand, counting down.
ATGCAACCCAATGTTTTGATCATTTCAAGGGTATTTTTACCCTGTCACACGGAGCCTCAGTCAGTGATCCAGAGACTGACTTCATGGAATCATCCTGACCATCCGATGGCATCCGAGACGGATCAAACGGCCAGAGAGTCGTCTCTAACCTCCGCTCAACTCAGAATGCCGTGGCCACAGCCACGAGTCCACAACCTTGACCACTCCTCCTCATTTTGACCCACTTTGCTAGAAACCAGTCAAGGCAACACCTCCACCTCGCCTTCGCGAACCCGCTGACCCCTTGCACGACCTCCAAAGGTGACCATAACCCTCACCACAACCTCGTCGGTGAGCCCTCTTCTCAAACAACCGCCGAGCAAATTGGGCGTTCACTCCTCACTCAATCTCGTGCCTACTTAAGCACACAAACGGCACCCCCGACACGCCTTTGCCTCGCTTCATCCTCAAATTTCCCCAAGGATACCTCGTCAGCCTCCGACCTCAAGCTCACCTCCTCCGGTTCCACTCTGTCGCCACCTAGCTGCTAGCCAGGGCACTCTCTTCCTCTCTACGCCTAATTGACCCCCTAACGAGCCCTGAGGTACATCGAATCACCTCAACGGTACCTCAAGGCCGAGCACCATCACCTGTTGCTCCCCCCTCTAGCCTTCCTCTGCCGCGAGCCGTGTGGCTCACCGGTCTTCTAGCCGACCCGGCGATCCCAGGGGAGCCACGGCCCGAGGATCGGCCATCTAGCTATGGGAAGCTCCCACGAAGCGAACTCAACCTCCACCAAACTTTACCAACATGTGGGGTACGTTATGGTGAAGCTATGGTCCAAATTTCATGTCAATTGGACACTCATAGCCCTCTCTACAAATTTTCAAAGATTTCACTATGTTTCTTTCCTTTTTAAATCGCATCATTATGCAACCCAATGTTTTGATCATTTCAAGGGTATTTTTACCTTGTCACGCGAAGCCTCAGTCAGCAATCCACAGACTGACTTCACGGAATCATCCTGACCATCTGATGGCATCTGAGACAGATCAGATGGCCAGAGAGTCGTCTCTAACCTCTGCTCAACTCAGAATGTCGTGGCCACAACCACGAGTCCACAACCTTGACCACTCCTCATTTTGACCCACTTTGCGAGAAACCAGTCAAGGAAATGCCTCCACCATGCCTTCACGAACCCGCTGACCCCTCACACGACCTCCAAAGGTGACCACAACCCTCACCACGACCTCACCGGTGAGACCTCTTCTCAAACAACCGCCAAGCAAATTGGGCGTTCACTCCTCACTCGATCTCGTGCCTACTTAAGCAAACCCACAGCACCCCTGACACGCCTTTGCCTTGCTTCACCCTCAAATTTCCCCAAGGATACCTTGGCAGCCTCCAACCTCAAGCTCACCTCCTCCAGTTCCGCTCTGCCGCCACCTAGCTGCTAACCAGGGCACTGTCTTCCTCTCTACCCCTAATTGACCCCCTAACGAGCCCCGAGGTACCTAAAATCACCTCAACGACACCTCAAGACCGAGCCCCATCACCTATTGCTCCCCCCTCTAGCCTTCCTCCGCCGAGAGCCGTGTGGCTCGCCGGTCTTCTAGCCGACCCGGTGATCCCAGGGGAGCCACGACCCGAGGATCGGCCATCTAGCTGCGGGAAGCTCCCACGAAGCTAACCCGACCTCCACCGGCACACAAGGAAGCCCCAAACTCCAGTGAGAGCTTGTCAGAGATCGACCTGCTTGCCTAATGTGAAGCTTTGAGCAAGGAGAAGGAGGGACCCGCTCGATCTTAGTTGGACCAATCACGCGAGTCCACGTCAATCCAGGTGGACGAACCACAATCCACCAAGTAAGCAAATTATGACCCACCACAGTCATCTTAAGATTATGCACGCGAGATCTCGACCGTTGGATCTGAACATCCAATGGTCCACGCCTTTTCTATTTTCATTTATCAACTCGAAACTCAGTTTATGACCTAATCTTGGGAAATTTGTTAAAAATAGTAGGAGTGTCAGAAAAATATGAATAAATACTCCATTTTGATCAGAAAAATGCAAGGATCATAAATCTGGCATCTTGAGATCGACCTTCTTGCCTGCTATGAAGCTTTGAGAAAGGAGAAGGAGGGACCCGCTCGAGCTTAGTGGAACCATCACGGTGCAGAAGATGCTACCTGGGAGCTACGAGCATATATGGAGCAACGTTTTCCTCACCTCATTCATCCAGTTTAATTTTGAGGACAAAATTTCTTTTAAGGTTAGTAGGATGTGATAAAGTGGTTTTCCTTTTTTTTATTACCTTGATTTCTTCACTTTAATCTAATTCAAAACCCTAACTCTCCTAAAGTTTATGTGATCACTCAAATATTGGAATTTCGAGCCCAAACTTTACCAACATGTGGGGTATGTTATGGTGAAGTTGTGGTCCAAATTTCATGTCAATTGGACACTCATAGCCCTATCTATGAATTTTCAAAGATTTCACAATGTTTCTTTCCTTTTTAAATTGCAACCCAATGTTTTGATCATTTCAAGGGTATTTTTACCCTGTCACGTGGAGCCTCGGTCAGCGATCCACATACTGACTTCATAGAATCATCTTGACCATCTGATGGCATCCGAGACGGATCAGACGGCCAGAGAGTCGTCTCTAACCTCCGCTCAACTCGGAATGTCGTGGCCACAACCACGAGTGCACTACCTTGACCACTCCTCCCCGTTTTGACCCACTTTGTGAGAAACCAGTCAAGGCAACGCCTCCACCTCGCCTTCACGAACCCGCTGACCACTCACACAACTTCCAAAGGCGACCACAACCCTCACCACGACCTCGCCGGTGAGACCTCTTCTCAAACAACCGCCGAGAAAATTGGGCATTCACTCCTCACTCGATCGCGTTCGTACTTAAGCACACCCACAACACCCCCGACACGCCTTTGCCTCGCTTCACCCTCAAATTTCCCCAAGGATACCTCGGCAGCCTCCGACCTCAAGATCACCTCCTCTGGTTCCACTCTGCCGCCACCTAGCTGCTAACCAGGGTGTTCTCTTCCTCTCTACCCCTAATTGACCCCCTAACGATCCCCGAGGTACCTCAAATCACCTCAACGACACCTTAAGGCCGAGCCCCATCACCTGTTGCTCCCCCCTCTAGCCTTCCTCCACTGCGAGCCGTGTGGCTCTTCAGTCTTCTAGCCGACCCGGCGATCCCAGGGGAGTCACGACTCGAGGATCGGCCATCTAGCTGCGGGAAGCTCCCACGAAGCTAACCCGACCTCCACCGGTGCACAAGGAAGCCCCAGACTCCAGCGAGAGCTTGCTGGAGATCGACCTGCTTGCCTGCTGTGAAGCTTTGAGCAAGGAGAAGGAGGGACCCGCTCGAGCTTAGTTGGACCAATCACACAAGTCCATGTCAATCCAGGTGGATGAACTACAATCCACCAAGTAAGCAACCTGTGACCCACCATAGTCATCTTAAGCTTATTCACGCGAGATCTCAACCGTTGGATCTGAACATCCAACGGTCCACGACTTTTCTATTTTCATTTATCAACTTGAAACTCAGTTTATGACCTAATCTTGGGAAATCCGTTAACAATAGTAGGAGTGTCAGAAAAATACGAATAAATACTCCATTTTGATCAGAAAAATGCAAGGATCATGAATCTGGCAACTTGAGATCGACCTGCTTGCATACTGTGAAGCTTTGAGCAAGGAGAATGAGGAACCCGCTTGAGCTTAGTAGGACCATCATGGTGCAGAAGATGCTACCTGGGAGCTACGAGCAGATATGGAGCAATGTTTTCCTCACCTATTTCATCCATTTTAATTTTGAGGACAAATTTTTTTTTAAGGTTAGTAGGATGTGATAAATTGGTTTTCCTTTTTCTTTTATTACCTTGATTTCTTCACTTTAATCTAATTCAAAACCCTGACTCTCCTAAAGTTTATGTGATCACTCAAAGATTGGAATTTCGAGCCCAAACTTTACCAACATGTGGGGTATGTGATGGTGAAGCTATGGTCCAAATTTCATGTCAATTGGACACTCATAGCCCTCTCTACGAATTTTCAAAGATTTCACAATGTTTCTTTCCTTTTTAAATCACATCATTATGCAACCCAATGTTTTGATCATTTCAAGGGTATTTTATCCTGTCACACGGAGCCTCGGTCAACGATCCACAGATTGACTTCATGGAATCATCCTGACCATCCGATGGCATCCGAGACGGATCAGACGGCCAGAGAGTCATCTCTAACCTCCGCTCAAATCGGAATGTAGTGGCCACAACCACGAGTGCACAACCTTGACCACTCCTCCCCATTTTGGCCCAATTTGTGAGAAACCAGTCAAGCCAACGCCTCCACCTCGCCTTCGCAAACCCGATGACCCCTCACACAACCTCCAAAGGCGACCACAACCCTCACCACGACCTCTCCGGTGAGACCTCTTCTCAAACAACCGCTGAGCAAATTGGGCGTTCACTCCTCACTCGATCTCGTGCCTACTTAAGCACACCCATAGCACCCCCGACACGCCTTTGCCTTGCTTCACCCTCAAATTTCCCCAAGGATACCTCGGTACCCTCCGACCTCAAGCTCACCTCCTCCGGTTCCACTTTGCCACCACCTAGCTGCTAACCAGGGTGCTCTCTTCCTCTCTACCCCTAATTGACCCACTAACGAGCCCCGAGGTACCTCGAATCACCTCAATGACACCTCAAGGCCGAGCCCCATCACCTGTTGCTCCCCCCTCTAGCCTTACTCCACCGCGAGCCGTGTGGCTCGCCGGTCTTCTAGCCGACCCGGCGATCCCAGGGGAGTCACGACTCGAGGATCGACCGTCTAGCTGCAAGAAGCTCCCACAAAGCTAACCCGACCTCCATCGGCACACAAGGAAGCCCCAGACTCTAGCGATAGCTTGCCGGAGATCGACCTGCTTGCCTGTTGTGAAGCTTTGAGCAAGGAGAAGGAGGGACCCACTCGAGCTTAGTTGGGCCAATCATGCGAGTCCACGTCAATCCAGGTGGACGAACTACAATCCACCAAGTAAGCAACCTGTGACCCACCACAGTCATCTTAAGCTTATGCACGCGATATCTCAACCGTTGGATCTGAATATCCAACGGTCCACGACTTTTCTATTTTCATTTATCAACTCGAAACTCAGTTTATGACCTAATCTTAAGAAATTTGTTAAAAATAGTAAGAGTTCAGAAAAATACGAATAAATACTCCATTTTGATCAGAAAAATGCAAGCATCATGAATCTGGCATCTTGAGATCGACCTGCTTGCCTACTGTGAAGCTTTGAGCAAGGAGAAGGAGGGACCCGCTTGAGCTTAGTGGAACCATCACAGTGCAGAAGATGCTACCTGGGAGCTACGAGCAGATACGGAGCAATGTTTTCCTCACCTATTTCATCCAGTTTAATTTTGAGGACAAAATTTCTTTTAAGGTTAGTAGGATGTGATAAAGTGGTTTTCCTTTTTCTTTTATTACCTTGATTTCTTCACTTTAATCTAATTCAAAACCCTAACTCTCATAAAGTTTATGTGATCACTCAAAGATTGGAATTTCGAGCCCAAACTTTACCAACGTGTGGGGTATGTTATGGTGAAGCTATGGTCCAAATTCCATGTCAATTGGACACTCATAACACTCTCTATGAATTTTCAAAGATTTCACAATGTTTCTTTCCTTTTTAAATCGCATCATTATGCAACCCAATGTTTTGATCATTTCAAGGGTATTTTTACCCTGTCACACGGAGCCTCAGTCATCGATCCACATACTGAATTCATGGAATCATCCTGACCATCCGATTGCATCCGAGACGGATCAGACGGCCAGAGAGTCGTCTCTAACCTCCGCTCAACTCGGAATGTCGTGGCCACAACCACGAGTCCACAACCTTGACCACTCCTCCTCATTTTGACCCACTTTGCGAGAAACCAGTCAAGGCAACGCCTCCACCTCACCTTCACGAACCCACTGACCCCTCGCATGACCTCCAAAGGCGACCACAACCCTCACCACGACCTCGCCGGTGAGACCTCTTCTCAAACAACCGCCGAGCAAATTGGGCGTTCACTCCTCACTCGATCTCGTGCCTACTTATGAACACCCACAACACCCCCGACACGCCTTTGCCTCACTTCACCCTCACATTTCCCCAAGGATACCTCGACAGCCTCTGAACTCAAGCTCACCTCATCCAGTTCCACTATGTTGCCACCTAGCTGCTAACCAGGGCGCTCTCTTCCTCTCTACCCCTAATTGACCCCCTAACGAGCCCCGAGGTACCTCGAATCACCTCAACGACACCTCAAGGCCGAGCCCCATCACCTGTTGCTCCCCCCTCTAGCCTTCCTCCGCCGTGAGCAGTGTGGCTCGCCGGTCTTCTAGACGACCCGTCGATCCCAGGGGAGCCACGAGCCGAGGATCGTCCGTCTAGCTGTGGGAAGCTCCCACGAAGCTAACCCGACCTCCACTGGCGCACAAGGAAGCCCCATACTCCAGCGAGAGCTTGCCGGAGATCAACCTGCTTTCCTGTTATGAAGCTTTGAGCAAGGAGAAGGAGGGTCCCGCTCGAGCTTAGTTGGACCAATCATGTGAGTCCACGTCAATCTAGGTGGACGAACCACAATCCGCCAAGTAAGAAACTTGTGACCCACCACAGTCATCTTAAGCTTATGCGCGTGAGATGTCAACTGTTGGATCTGAACATCCAACGGTCCACGCCTTTTCTATTTTCATTTATCAACTCGAAACTCAGTTTATGACCTAATCTTGGGAAATTCGTTAAAAATAGTAGGAGTGTAAGAAAAATACGAATAAATACTCCATTTTGATCAAAACAATGCAAGGATCATGAATCTGGCATCTTGATATCGACCTGCTTGCCTGTTGTGAAGCTTTGAGAAAGGAGAAGGAGGGACCCGCTCAAGCTTAGTGGAACCATCACGGTGCATAAGATGCTACCTGGGAGCTACGAGTAGATATGGAGCAATGTTTTCCTCACCTCTTTCATCCATTTTAATTTTGAGGACAAAATTTATTTTAAGGTTAGTAGGATGTGATAAAGTGGTTTTCCTTTTTCTTTTATTACCTTGATTTCTTCACTTTAATCTAATTCAAAACCCTAACTCTCCTAAAGTTTATGTGATCACTCAAAGATTGGAATTTCGAGCCCTTTACCAACATGTGGGGTATGTTATGGTGAATCTATGGTCCAAATTTCATGTCAATTGGACACTCATAGCCCTCTCTACGAATTTTCAAAGATTTCATAATGTTTCTTTCCTTTTTAAATCACATCATTATGCAACCCAATGTTTTGATCATTTCAAGGGTATTTTTACCCTGTCACGCGGAGCCTCAGTCAGCGATCCGCAGACTGACTTCATGGAATCATCCTGACCATCCGATGGCATCTCAGACGGATCAGACGGCCAGAGAGTCGTCTCTAACCTCCACTCCACTCGGAATGTCGTGTCCACAACCACGAGTCCACAACCTTGACCACTCGTCCTCATTTTGACCCACTTTGTGAGAAAATAGTCAAGGCAGTGCCTCCACCTCGCCTTCACGAACCCGCTGACCCCTCGCACAACCTCCAAAGGCAACCACAACCCTTACCACGACCTCGCCGGTGAGACCTCTTCTCAAACAACCGCCGAGCAAATTGGGCATTCACTCCTCACTCGATCTCGTGCCTACTTAAGCACACCCACAACACCCCCGACATGCCTTTGCTTCACTTCACCCTCAAATTTCCCCAAGGATACCTCGGCAGCCTCCGACCTCAAGCTCACCTCCTCCGGTTCCACTCTTCTGCCACCTAGCTGCTAACCAGGGCGCTCTCTTCCTCTATACCCCTAATGGACCCCCTAACGAGCCCCGAGGTACCTCGAATAACCTCAACGACACCTCAAGGTCGAGCCCCATCACATGTTGCTCCCCCCTCTAACCTTCCTCCGCTGCGAGCCGTGTGGCTCGCCGGTCTTCTAGCTGACCCGACGATCCCAAGGGAGCCACGACCCGAGGATCGACCGTCTAGCTGCGGGAAGCTCCCACGAAGCTAACCCAACCTCCACCGGCACACAACGAAGCCCCAGACTCCAGCGATAGCTTGCCGGAGATCGACCTGCTTGCCTGCTGTGAAGCTTTGAGCAAGGAGAAGGAGGGACCCGCTCGAGCTTAGTTGGACCAATCACGCGAGTCCACGTCAATCCAGGTGGACGAACCACAATCCTCCAAGTAAGCCACATGTGACCCACCACAGTCATCTTAAGCTTATGCGTGCGAGATCTCGACCGTTGGATCTGAACATCCAACGGTCCACGCCTTTTCTTTTTTCATTTATCAACTCGAAACTCAGTTTATGACCTAATCTTGGGAAATTCGTTAAAAATAGTAGGAGTGTCAAAAAATTACGAATAAATACTCAATTTTGATCAGAAAATGCAAGGATCATGAATATGGCTTGTTTGGACCCTAAATATGACTCGAGTAAATGCTCATGTTTAAATATGTTCATATCTTGTTTAATTATTTAGAAAATACTCGAACCTGTTTAAATCACCAAAAACCTGTGATCATCATCTTTTTACATATACATTATTATGGAATGATCAGATCCAAATATTGTGACTCAATTATCAATCAAACCTAATTATCACTCCTTTCCCTATCTTGATCTACCAAAATGTGCATAATTAATTAATATGATCTATAGACCATGATTCTGACTTTATGAACCTACTCTGATGTGACAATAATAATCTTGGACTCAAATCCATACTCTAAGATTCGTACTCAACTCTCATGACTCCAAAGCTATAAAAGGGCCTTTTTATATACTCTTTAGAATAAGGGTAATTTGAACAATATATCTAATAAATACCAAATCTCCAATAATTTCAGGAAATCAAAGGTACCAGTGAGGAGCATCTCTGGACTCCCCACTTCTGAATAGAAGGTACACCATTACCCTCATTTGGCTCATACTAGTGAATGGTTGTATTGTACTTATAAAAGACTTGGCATATGATAATGTTTGAAATAGATATCAATGTATGATTGATTTTGAATGATATTTCGTATAAGGTATGTTACCACACTTGAACATAAAATGCTTGTTCCATTATATTATAGCACTATATCTGTTTGGTAAGCATAGTGCTTGAGGGTGATCTATCTCTTTGGTAAGCAGATCACCATATGAAATGATCTATCTCTTTGGTAAGCAGATCATGAGGCCATAAACATCTATCCCATTGCTAGGCAGATGCATGAGTATATAATGAAAAAATAAACCTAAAACATGTCTTTGAATTTCTATTCAAACATCTTGGTTCATGTGTATGTCTGATTTTACTATGCTTTGCTAAAGTCCTAGTTTTAATACTCCTGCCATGTCTCTTATGTTTTGTTTTGCCAAGATATGGTGAGTGGTATATTTGAAGACACGTAGGTGTACTCAGCACAATATATTTATATATTGTGTTGACGTGTACCCATTGCAAATGTTTTCTTTAGGTACCTTATGCTTATGATGCTTATGATGAAAGGAAGATGATGTGGTTACTCTATATGCTGGCTCACAAAAATCAGATCTATCATGGGGATGCTAAATCTAAATGGGACTCTTAGATTATGTTCTTTTCTTCTGTAATTAGTTTCTCATGTATTAAGTTTCTTCTGTAGCACTCCTATGCCTTCGGGCCCCTATGTAATGAACAATTTGGTTTATGTATGGAAGCTTTTTATTTGGTGCATATATATATTCATGTGTTTGATCCACTCAGGGACGGGAAACTTTAACTCTATTGTATACCTTATGTTGGCGCCTGAGGTGTACAGTGGAGTTAGGTTGTTAACCCGTGACATTAGCTTTCCGAGGTTTTCTGAAGTTTTCATCGACGACTTGAAATAAACTGTGGGATGAATTTAGTTCATGCAAACTATAATGTGGATATGACTATCACATAAGATATGTGCCTACTATCTCAGATCTTGGTCCCCTCTGTGGCTGAATAGTTGACCTAGTACATGGCTACCAATGGGGTAGGTCCATCAGGTCATTGGATGACTTAGTACATGGCTACCAATGGGGTAGGTCCATCAAGTCACATTGAGTTAGATATTGGACTACCTTCGGGTAGTGCCATGCAACTCTATTACCCTATGTATTGGCTACCTGTAAGGTAGGACCATGGGGGTAAGAATCTTCCTAAAAGAGAGGTAGAATACAAGTCCACTGCAGGGATAGCACAGAGATAGGGGATAGGTAAGGATTGAGTAGTATGGTTTAAAACGTAATCTTGGCTGTTAAATGATAATTGGCTGATTACATTGTTATTATAGTTGCACAATTATTGTTTCCCTCACATACCAGCTTCTTGCTGACCAACGTTTTGTTTGTCGGCGTTATAGATAAAAATGAAAAGAACAAATAGTAAAGTGGCATATGTGGAATTAAATGAGAATTAACATACACATGAGGATTAGTTAGATTAGTATCTTCATGGATAGAAGTTTAGAAATCCCAGTTTTTAAAAGGTATGAAAAGTTTTATTTTATACCAGTTTTTAGTTTAGTTGGTAAAATTTATTAATTTTTATTGATTATTTATCGAACCTTTGATCTAGGTTATTGGTTAATGACTCTGACCTTTCGATCTCTCTTAATTGGGGGTTACTGGGAGGCGGGGTCGTTACAGCAATACATGAGTACAACCTTACATAGGGTGCACTTTTACTACCTAGAGTGTGCTTTTCCACTCATTATATACATGGGCATGCTTACCCTGACTATGGTGCGCTTCCCACCAACTTTTTGGATGAGATCCTATGGTATCCCATTCTTGCTTTAAATAATCTTGATCTAGTGTAGTTTTCATGCATAACTTATATCTAGGATGTTATTGATGACTTGTATTAAAGTAAGAAACTCTTTTACTGATTATATTTCTAAATGAAACACCTTTTTATACTCTTCTTTCTTTTGATCATCCACTTGGATGTTTTGTTATCTTCCTCTTGAATTCAGAAGCCTTGATAAGTATTTTATTATTATTTTTCCCTAATATTTCCTGATATATGCACATACCAACATTTTAATACTGACAACATCCACTTTGTCTTCTTTTTTTTGGGTATGCTTCCAACTCCTTAGGCAAAGGACACGAAGGGCTTGACATGACTACCTAAACTTTTCTTAGTGGAGCTGATTCTTCGGACATTGACTTGAATTATCTTAGACATCCCTCTGCTTAGTGAAGAAGTTGTTTCTTTCATGTAAACCTTAAGCGCAATATTATTATGTAATTTTGTAAGTTAAAAATAGTCATGGTATTTTATTATGCTGCTATATTGTGGTCTTTATGATATCCATTTATGAAAGATTAAATAACAAACAATCATACATTGTGAAAATTGTGTGTGTGTTCATTATGGATGATTTATAAATTAAGTGAGGGGTGAATCCCCTCTCAGGTCCCACTCCTTATAATATGGTATCATATCCAAGGAAGTCAAATTCTAAACATTTCAATTTTATATACATATTCCCTCCCAAGTTCCTTATAGGACTTCTACAGTTCTGTGAAAACCCTAGATGATATGTTTACCCGAAATGAGAAATACTATAAAGTAGGCTAGTTCTGATACCATTTGTTAGATGTGATAAGGTTTGATTTTAGAGTGAGATTAGGTTATGATATGAGAAAAAAGTTGATAAGGAGACCTTAATATGTTAGATCCATGACTCGATTCTCGCATTGATTTTTGGGCCCTATCTTCACTTAAATATTTCAAGGTCTTGGAATCACCTTATTTTTATTTATAACGATATGTAAAAAACGTTTTTTGGATTTTATCGATGGTTGTGGACTATGTCACAATGAATAAATGTGCAATGTTTGGTAGAAAACCATAGAATTAGTCTGAATAAGACTCTAAATCCTATTTTTGACAAAGGAGTGAGGACTAAGAAGATATGTCTTGTACTAAATGCTTAGTACATCTACCCCCTTTTTTCTCCACTAGGTTGTGGGAAGTTGTATCTAGTGACTTACTAGATGCTTTTGTGAATCTGAGGGTTATTAGGTTAGAATCACAAGGACGTAAGATTTAACCCTAGGAAGATTATAACATCTATTTTCTGGCATGACCTATGTATATCATGAAACACCCCTACGTCTGATCTACAATCATAATACCTTTAAGAGTTGTTTAGTTTTATTTTACAAGTTAACTATTTTTAAAGGGTGGAGTGTAGTTGGTTGGAAGCATCAGGATAGTTGTATATCGAGGACCAAATCCTCATAAAGGGTTGAAGTGTTATAACATACCAAAAATTGACCTCCTAAACATGAATAACCTAATCTTAATATTTATATTCCTTTGGGTTTAGTGTGGTGATAAACTTCCAACCAATGTATAGTTTATACCCTAGCTTGAACATATGGATGGCCTTAGATTCCTTGTCTGACTTAATATGAATATTAGAAATCTTACTATGAGGACGATAGGTCCTTTGGCGCCCCTAACCCTGATAAGACGGAAATAACTAATAGTTAGTGCTTATATAGTTAATCTTGATGAATAATTAGACTTTTGCATATTAAATCCTATCTCTTATATAGTAAATAACCAATATGTGTAATATTACAAGAGAATTAGTAAAGTGTGAAATAGTTCAGATATCCATATAATAATTTAAGACATACAAGTTTCACACTATATATACTACATGAATATCATAGCTAGTGTCACTAACTCAACCAATGATCTTAATTATGTATAAAATAAGATGGAACATTTTCTCTAAAAAATATGATGGAACCATCCTAATAGCATAGTTCAGGAAAGCGGTATGCGGTGTACGGGCGGAGAGGGTACTGCATAGAGTACATACGGTAAGCGGGAGTATATACGGGAGTATATGCGGTTTTAGTTTTTTATATTTCAATAAACTAATTATATATAAAATAATTTAATGAGATCATAAATTAAAATATATAGAGTAGGCACTTACATCTATTTACTTATAAACATATTAATATGCATGTATGATGTATGATATGCTTATATATGTATATATGTCTATATATAGAATGTGTTTGTAATATATGTACAAATATGAAAATGTAGGTAAATCAATTTACAAATATATGTATAGTGTGTATAAATGTGAATAAATCAAAATGTATATATACATGCAAAAATATGTGATTGTATATTTAGGTATATTGTATATGTATCTATACATGTTAATATATCAAAAGGTATTCGAATAAATGTACAAATACGAGTGGAAAATTTTTATATGTATTACAATGTATATATATAATTCAATGACTATATATCTCAATTTATATATATAATGAAATGTGTGTATATATATCCATGTATGTACGAAATGCATGAACATTAGTTGTGGTCTTTTCAAAAAGCGGAGTTTAATCGACCGCTTAATCAACCAAGCGGGAGTATATGCGGCCCATGACCGCTTAGAGGACCGATTAGTAATATGCGGTGTGGTAGGGTGACTGAATAGGTATATGTGGGAGTATATGCGGCTGTGCAGACCGATTTCTCGAACAGTGCCTAATAGTCATAAAAATATATAGAGAATAGTGAAGAATATGTTTACTATTTTAAATTGGAAGGATAATATCAATAATTTGGATTAAATAATGGATATATTTGTTATGAGATGTAAGGTAAGTATGTCTTGATCAGATAATCCAAAGACAAATCTAATGTCAACATGTTATCCATAGATATAATAATTTAGTGAAAAAAATAACCTCATCTAACCCTAATCCACTGGATAACTTAATTAATGAAGGAAAAAGTGGAAATGATGTGAGATTTGGATTCCTCATGAATGTATTAGTTTAGTTTCCAATTCACACTAAAATCATAACCCTAGATGCCTTAATTAAATTATGTAAAAAAATATAAGTTAATAGCTAATATTTCACACAAAATTATGAATGACTCTAAAAGTGGACATTGATGGAGAACCTAGGTTCTTCATGTCGACATTAGTCTAGGTGCCAAACTTTGTATCAACTAAACCATGCTTGATCCATCAAATGAACTAGGAAAGAAATATAATAAATAACCTAATATATATTGATTTGCATTGCATCGATTCAACAAATTTTTTTCCCCGTAACATAGGCTTTCCTAATTTGTATTAGCATGGACTCTCTTCCATCCATCTAATTTTGATATTATGTCTGCTCCATCTTCTTATTCTTCGATTCCGTTCTTGCTTTGCATCAAAAGTGTCCATTTTTTCTCCTCAATCTTCTTTCTCTAGTTTCTCTCCCATATTCCTTTTCCCTCCTTCAGATCCCTCTCCCTATTCATTACAACCCAAACCCATATTTGATAGGGTCATTTATAAAACTCTAACATATTCTGCCTCCCTCTCTTCCCTTGTTCCTCCCATGTTTCCTTCTTTCTTTTCGCCTTCACGCATTTTTGGGGTTTTGGACCCATATGTAACTATCCCAATCCATAGTCCATTGGAACTTCCTCGAGGACTCACTCAGTGTCATCCAAACTTCATGAACATTTGGCCGACCATCTCATTTATAGAGTGCTCTCTGAGTGTAGGGAAGGTGTTGCGATCTTTGTGGGGTCTGACTTTGTGTGGGGACAATCCTAAGGGTTATTGTAGAACTCCTCATAGTCGTACTTTTCTTCTATTTAAGGTACATGAACTTTCCCCAATTTTCTTTTATGGCGACCTTTTAACTATTTATAGTTGTCTGCCTATCCTTTCCATCTATTTTTTGTGTAAACTTCTTCATGGATGAACTTCATGGTGTTTGTGTGAGTTATTTTGGATTGAGTTTCCCATTCTTACTGGTTTGTGATCCCCATTCTTTTGTTCTATCATGGAAAACATTTCTTTGGAGTGTTCTTTTGGTGTTACCCTAGAGTACTTGGGTCATTGACCTAAATTTTGTCTCTCAAGTTCAATGGAATAGATTTCTCGAGATCAAGAAGCTTTGAATCTCAATTTTTATCAAAGGATAATGCTCTACAACACCTATGTGTAGGGTTTCTCCTGTGAAAAAGGAGCAACAAGAAATTACTAATTTACTATGATGTAATCTTAGTTTCTATGCCACATGCCAATGGGAAATCCTTCCTTTTTCCCTTCTATTTTAATACTTATCATGTGAGTTTGTGCATTGGACATTTACTATTTTGTCAATGTCATGGTTATATTAAAAAACTTTGATGCAATGATATTGTTTTCTTTTCATCAATGATAATGTTTAACAAATCAATAAAACTAATACATCTTAGATAATCCATAATAGTTAAATTATAAGTAACAAAATGAAATAAAATATGTTTTGGAATTGTGGAATTTTTCTCCATTCAATGATATCGGTTTCATCACCTAATTCCAATATAAAAATATGATTTTTTTGAGGATTTTCTAATTGGTTTGAATTTTTAGTTCATAACTTATAATTTATATGTCATAAATAAAGTGAAAATTCTATGAAATCATTAAGTATAATATACATGATTGATTGGTTTTCCTGACCTAAATCAATAGTAACAAAATGGCAATTTTTAGAGTTTATGTAATTAATGGGAACTTAATACTAATTTCATGTATGCGCGTAGGTGGGATGTGACTCTAATGTGGAATTAGGGTTGACCCTAGATATATATAGACTCCTTATAACATATGTTGCATCCCTCCTTAGTTATATTGAAGAATCACCTATGTTTTCTCTCTCATGACTTTTTGAGACATACTGCCTTATAGAGTCCTCTCTCTTATGAGATATTGCTTCATACGAGTGGTTATATGCTGAATTTGATCTTATGATCTTCTTGAACTATTGGATATATACGTTGGACTCTAAAATTGTGTCTTATTCATCCCATTTCAAGTTGTACCCTTTATTGTAGATTAACAAGTTTAACCCTATTTGTGACATGGAATCTTATTTTCCAATATGATGGCTTGTTATGGGCTTGTGTAGTATCTTAGTTGTGTTGATGGTTGGATATTTATATGTGAGTCCTCTAACCCCATTGATGATATTTAGATATTTTTGTCCCTTATGTAAAACTTACTTCTTGCCTCAATATCTTTGCATGGCATAGACTAATTTTATTTTTAGTGATGGTACATGAGTACAACCATACATAGGACACATTTTTCCACCCAGACTATGCTTTGCCACTAATTACATAGAGAGGTACACTTATTTAGCCTAGGGTGCACTTTTTCACCCACTTTGACTGAAATCCTATGGTGTCCCGACCTTCTTTAAATATATTTTTTTTCATGCACAACTTATATTTGTCATGTTATTTATGAGATTGATGAGAACGAAACTCTCTTGTTGATTATCTTTCTAAGGGAAAAACGTTTCTATAGTCTTGTTTATTTAGATCTTCCACTTGGATGTTTTGTTAACTCTCTTTTGACTTGGAAAGAATTGATGAGTATTTTGATTTCCTTTTACCCTATTTTTTTTTAATCTCTATCTATATGCACATACTGACATTTTTTTTTGATCACACCTACTTTGTCTTCTTTTTTGGGGTATGCTTCCAACCCATTAGGTGAAGGACATGGAGGGTTTGACATGATGACCTAAACTTGGATTAGTGGTGATGATTCTTGGGAGGTAGACTTGAAATAGCTTGGACATCCCTCTACTTAGTAAAGAAGTTGTTTATTTCATTTAAATCCCATGTGTGAGATTATTATGCAATTTTGTAAATTGAAAATACTCATGATATCTTATTCTACTTATTCTTGTATACAAATCATTTGAGAAATATAAAATACACCTAATCTATCATACTTGTTAGTGTGTTTAGACTGGATGTGTTTATTCCTCAGCTAAATAAGAATGGATCCCCTCTCAATTCTCACTCCTTACACAAGACACCTACATGAGGATATACAACAGCTTAGAGAGCCTGATGAGTGTATTTATACCCATTTTTACATATTATTTTATTGACTTTTAGGGGCTATAGTATTTCTATTCCCTAGTTTTAGCTTCATATTCACTCAATTGCAGTTATCTTTCCTTTTTTGAACTTTAATGCATTTATATATATTTTATGCAGAACCATCCAAAATTGTATGACAATGCTCAGCTGGACAATCAAGCCCTCATGATACTATGCCTCAAGGAAAGGAAGGCCCAAAAGCTTTCCTTTTGTTAATCATCCAACTGCCTAGTCAAGCGACCAACTCTGCCATTCATCTAAATTGAGTTTCTCTCTACCTAGAGTGTGACACTCTACACCACACAAAGTGAGATTACTCAAAGCAAAACCACAGAAGAAAGATTAATAAGTGTATTATCAAAAAACACTATAAATTAAAACATTTTTCATAAGACTGCCAAACATTAAAAACGTTCACATATAACTCCTTTCATGCCTCAACGCATAAATAAGACATGTTGTTAACTTGTACCCAAAGAACTGTTTCAGAACATATACACATGATTCCACTACAACTATAGATAACAAGTATACAGGCCAACCATATAAGAAAAGCACGATCATTAAGCATCTACAAAATGATCCCAAAGACCCAAGTGTACAGGGACAGCTTGAGGACTCTATCAACAAAAGGCATCGAGCAAAACTGCCAACCTCGTCAGCTATTGGTCCTCCTAGTGCTCCTCAACCTCCACTGCTTGATCTCTACCTCCTCATGCTCATCCACCTAAAAAGGGTGTGGGAAACCCACGGGGTGAGATTCCAAATCTCAGTGGTAGATATAAATCAACACCAAATCTATTATTATCACAGATAAGAAAAACAAAGCAGCAATATAACTACAATTATGTGAAGTAGGTAATGATTATTAATAGGAAGAGCATTTACTGTTTGATTTATGTGACATCTTAACAATATAAAAGGAATATGAAGAACATGTATATTTCCAATCAACAACATTGTTTATGATCAATCAAGGCCTCATCCAATGTTTTCATATTTGGATCCTATACAATTATACTACGCGGCTGATTACGTATTTTATTATGCCACGAGGATTTGAGTCATACCATCAAAGTCCAACCGACCACTTGATAAGTCAAAATTAGTTCCATACAAGGTCTAGTGGAAGAGCCCGAATTCACAACCTCATCCCCTCAGTCAGTACAAGAATATTGGAAGTGACATCATTAGTCAGACTTCTATCAATGACTTATAGTCCAGCTGTACATATCTAGCATGCCTTGGTATAGGTCACGATGCTAGTGAGTTTCAACCACAATCGTAATCTTTGTTAGGATATGACTGCAACCATTTATGTATCTCAAATTGAGCTACAATTGTATTTGTACTCTTATTGGGGTATGACCGCAACCAATCCCATATATATACATTTAGGACACATGGAGATACCTCAACTTGCACCCTGCATATTCAACAATACACGCTCTGAGTTAAACTCATTTCACCATTCAGCAAGTGTTGACACTGAATGGATCTATGACACAGGGCAAACTGCACAATTATATTTCACTTGATTAATTAGGTCAAATTAAACATCTTTAGCATCAATCAAGTTACAATTTACAACCTCTAAATAGATTCTACATAAACAAGAGCATAACTCATCACTAGAACATACTAAAACATATAAGGTGTGATCTCATCACATCATCACTTGCTGCCTATCTTTCAACCTGTGTCCATCACAAGGACTGCATATCTTGGGGTGACAACCCCTCCTCTCATTACTTAGGAAAATCATCTCATACAAGGAATTAAGCCATCATTAGGTCATAAAATCATTTATTCCTCTTTCAAGAATATTAACAACTAAGATCATAACGCAATGTGACAAATGGCTTCCCGAGCTCCCGCTTCCGTGGGTGACAAGGCGAATGGGGCGGCGGCGAATCACCAAGAACTTCCCCCTGGAGATCTGAGGGATGTCGGAGGGTCATTGGCTGCAAGTAATAGTGGATCTGTAGTGCCGACGACTGGAATAAGTACCTCTATATCTAAAGATACTCCTCCAGTCAGTTGGGAGAGTTTCAGGCCTAGAACTTCCAGGAATGCCATAGATCTGAAGATGGTAGAAGTAGCCATAGTTGAAGGAAAGATAATCTATCCTAAGAAAGAAGCTGACGAGAATTCTAACAAATGGAACAAATGCCTGCTGGGTTATATAATCGATTTTCTTCCTCATATTCCTACTCTTACTGCATTCTTCGACTCTGTCTGGAGAACTCAGAGCTTCTTTGAGATTTTCAATATAGGAGATGGTATGTTTCTGATAAAATTCGACGAGTCTGAGGATTTGGATGAAGTTGTCAAGGGCGAATGGTGGGTGAAAGGTAGACCAGTAGTGTTTAAAAGGTGGAAACCTGGCGATATGGTGAACAGAGTTCCTCTCTTGGATGTTCCTGTGTGGGTGGATATTCTGCATCTTCCGATGGAACTTTGGGATAGCAGGACGTTTAGTAGAATTGGTTTGTTCTTGGGTATGCCAGTGAGAATGGACGAGAACATGATCAATTTAAGGTGTTTGGATGTTGCGAGAATACTGGTTATTATGGGGAAGGAAGCTGAATTTCCGAAAAGGCTTGTTCTGAGAAGCGATGAAGGGGAAGAACATACGATATTCCTTGAGTATGAGTGGATTCCGTATCAGTGTCCTAGCTGTGAATTCTTGGGTCATGGTGAATGTAGCAAGCAGCCGATCAGAATTCAAAGGTTGACTGGCCAACTGGTAACATCGTTCAGAAGAAAGCCTGGGAAGTTAAAAAAGTCTCTGCAGCAAAAGTATTTGATGTTATTCCAATTAATCAGTCTATTACTGGCTCTGACTTCATGATTGAGGAGATCACTGATGAAGCTGAAATTCTGAAAAGTAAGGATAGTGTTGTGCAAATAGAGCTTTCTATTGAAGATGAAGCATTGTCAGATTTAGTTAATGAAGGATTGGAACTTGCCCCAAGCATGGTGTCCTCAGTGCCATCTACCCCATTGGTTACTCAGGTTTTATCCAATGTTTCTCCAGATAGCTCTGGTATTGATAAGCTTCAACTTGACCCTAGTGATAGGAGGCGGAATATATCACCCCCTAAAATTCACATGAAACAAGCTACTGGTATCTTTTATAGAATTGCATATTCGAATTATTCTCCTATCCTGGCTCAAGTGGAGGAACTCCATGTTGGCAATGATAGCGCTGAGGCTAGAAGCTCAACAGCCAAAGTGGACAAATGATGTCTATCAAGTTAACCTCCTAGAATGTCAGGGGCCTCTCTAATAAGGTGAGGGGTGTCCAGGAGGTTGTTAGAAGATTTGACAGTCATGTGTTTGTGTTGATCAAAACTAAAGTTCACAAAAAGAAGATTGACAAGCTTATGTCGAAGTTTTTTCCTGAGTTTGGCTATGAGTCCAACATTAACTCTCATGTTCTTGGTAGAATTATTGTGCTGTGGAAACTTGATTTCTGCAATGTTATCAAGCTGAAGGAGACTGACCAGCACATTTTGTTGGATATTGAGGCTGGTAACCATAACTTCTAGATTTTTGCTGTTTATGGTCATTCTGAAGATAATGATAGATCTAGTCTTTGGGAATCCCTTGATAGCAAAGCCCAAATCTGTTCTAAGCCTTGGCTTATGATTGGGGATTTTAACACAGTTCGAAAGGATATTGAGAGGCAAGGTAAGTGCCCCCCTCTAGGAAGTCTATGGAGGAGTTTAATTCTTTTCTTCTCAACTATGATATTGTGGAGCTTGACTTCAAGGGCCCGTTCTTTTCTTGGGATAACCACCAACCTGGTGATATGTTTATCACTTCTAAGATTGATAGAGCTCTTGCTAATAATCTTTTTCTGACATACTTTGATAACTTCTCTGGCGAACTTGTCTCGAATACTCTAGGGGACCATAGACAACTTAACATTTTTATTGGCGAACCCAAAGTTGTTGTCTCCGTTCAGGTTTATGAACTCTTGGGCCCTAAAGTCTTCTATTTCTGATATTGTCTCTTCCTCTTGGAACATTATCGTTGATGGTTGTGCGATGTTTAAAGTTTATAGAAAATTTAACACCCTTAGAGATAATTTGATCAAATGGAAAAAGAAGGATGTGGGGAATTATCATGATGAATTTAAGAACCTCAGATCTGCTGCTCTTCATTCTCAGGTTATTGCTGATCATAATCCTACTGATATGAGTCTTGTGGAGAAAGAACAAATGTTAAGAAGGGAGCTCTCTGTAGCTGAGTATGCGGAGGAGATCCTCCTTAGGCAAAAGTCTAGAATTTCTTGGCTTAAGGAGGGTGATATGAATTCAAAATTCTTCTATTCGTCCTTAAAGACAAGGAGATTGAGAAACTCTATTAATTGCATTATGATTGATAACATGCTATGCTATGAGCCTAGTATGATTAAGGAGTATATCTTTGAGTTCTACTGTAATTTGTTTAACAACAATCAATCTAATGCAGGTCTTCTTGGTGGTTTTCTGTGGATTGGTGTCACTATTTCTAATGCACATAAAGTTTCTCTTATCACCAATGTTACTCAGAGGGAGATTGATGATGTGATCAGCAACCTAAATCTTGACAAGGCCCCTGGCCCTGATGGGTTTAATCCTTTCTTCATCAAAACGTTTGGTCGATCATTAAGAAGGATGTCTCTTTTGCTATCTTTGAATTCTTTACCAAGGGTAAGATGTTGAAAGAGGCTAACAATACCTTTATTACTCTGATTCCCAAAGGAGAAAATTCTACTAAAATTAAAAACTGGAGACCGATTGCTTTATGCAATGTGGTATATAAGCTCATTTCCAAGATTATGGCTAATAGATTAGAAGATGTTCTGCCATCCATTATTAGTGCTAACCAAAACGCTTTTGTGAAAGGTAGGAACATTAAAGATTCTATCTTACTCACCAATGAGATCCTTCACGACTTTAACAGGTCTTCAGCTGGGCCCAAGATGTGTCTTAAGGTGGATATCTCAAAGGCATATGGCTCTGTTAATTGGAAGTTTTTATATTTTGTTATGCACAAGATGGGGTTTCCTTCTATTTGGATAGGTTGGATTTAGGAGATTTTTAATTCTACTTCTTACAAAATTTTGATTAATGGGGAGCCCACTAGGTACTTGAAACCATCTAATGGCATTAGGCAGGGTGATCCATTCGCCCCCTACCTTTTTGTCATTGTCATGGAGGTTTTTTCTGTGATCATGAATGAGGCAGTTAAGAAGAAGACTATTATTCATATCAAAGCTTCTAAAAATATGCATGTCTCTCATTTGGTTTTTGCTGATGACCTTATGATGTTTCTGGAAGCTAACAAAGTTAATGCTGAGAATGTTTTGAAGATCCTTAACTACTTTGGCAGTCTTTCTGGTTTGTATGTCAATCCTAGTAAGAGTGAGATCATTCTTAGCAAGGGTTCTGATAGTGATACCATCATTGATATTCTTAAGTTCAAAGAAGCTGAGTTACCTTCGAAGTATCTGGGAGTTCCGTTGGTCATTGGCAAGATCAATAAACAAGCTTGTGCTTTGCTTGTGGATAAGATCAAGTCTAGACTTGAGGGTTGGAAAGCCAGGTGTCTATCCATGGCAGACAGGCTCGAGCTGATTAGTTCAACTATTGGTTCCATCTATCTTCACTGGACTCATTCCTTTCCCATTCCTAAGTCTGCTATGGAGGAGATTAATAGACTTCTCTGTGATTTTCTTTGGGGTAGTAAGGATGATAAAAAGCTGCTTCATCTTATTAAATGGGAGAATGTCACTAAACCTAAGTCCGAAGGTGGCCTTAGCATAAGGAAAATTGAGGACGTCTCTTTGGCTTGTACTCTCGCTAATGGTTGGGACATTGCTAATAAGAAAGACTCCTTATGGGTCAAGTGGGTTAATGAGAAATATTTACTCAAATCTTCCTTTTGGGTCATTCCTGCTAGTACTAATTTGTCGTGGAGTTTCTTGAAGATTCTTAATGGCAGGGATACCATGATTAAACATGTTTCTTACATTATTGGGAATGGTAAGAGTATTAAACTCTGGGTTGATCCTTGGGTCCCTAATAACCATTTGTTGAAAGATTGTATTGGTGTTGATTCAGTTCTTAAGCTTGGTTTACCTGTTGATTGCTATGCAAATTCTGTTATCTCTGATGGACACTGGAATATCCCTCCTTCTAGAAACAATAAGAAACTTAATGACTTTCTTGAGAAGTATCCATGCTCTTTGAACAAGGAAGATGTTATTCTTTTTTGCAATAGGGATCGCCCTAAGTTGAAGAATATTTGGAATTCTATTAGAGATAAGTGTTGTGAATCCGATGTCTTTAAGTGGATTTTGAAGTCTAAAGCCCCGAATAGATTCAAGATCCATGCGTGGAAAGCAGCTCATAACAAACTTCCTACTTCGGATTATGCTAGGAGAAGGGGCATTCTTACTCCCTCTATGTGTTTCCTGTGTAAGTGTGATTGTGAAGATACTACACATATCTGTTTTCTCTGTCCTTTCTCTAGGTAGATTTAGAATCTTATTGGTTTGGAGCTGAATGTCTCGGTTGATATGAAGTCCTGGACTGAGGTGACTAAAATTCAATGCAGCAATGTCAGATTTTTGGTCTTATGCTCTCTCTATTATCTCTGGTGGGAAAGGAATATTCGAGTACATGAAGAAAGGGAAAGAAATTTGACTGATTTGTGGAAGATGATCTTTAGAGATTATATTGATTACCAACATCACCCTCCCTAGTGTTTTTGTGTAGATGCTTTCTCGTTTTGAGCTCTGTTGAAGGACCCTCATTCTGTTCAGCAGAGTTTATGATGTCTTTCTGTGCTTTGTTTGATGGTTCTGTTGGTTTGTTCCCTACCTGTCTGCCGTTTGAAGGTTGGCTGGTCTGTTCATGGCTCTATTGGCCTTGTGGTGCCGACTCCCTATTTTTTCCCTATTGTTCCCTCTTTCCTCTTTTCTTAGGGTGAAGTTCGAGTCCCCACTCCTTGGAGTGTCAACGCTCCCTTCTCCCTGAGTTGTGCTTTTGTTGATGTTGTAGAGGTGCTTGTTTGCTGCTTTTGTGTTATAGTAGAAGGCTGTTGGTGTGTCACAGCTAGATTATGCTACTGTACTTATGGGTTTCTTTCTTGGTTGGTATGCTTATGAGTGGATGAGCTTATCCTTCGGGAGTGGCAGAGCTCGCTATAGGTATGGTTGGTTGACGAGTTTTGTTTTGGAGGTATAGTTTGGATGTTCTTTGTCTTTATGGATAGCTTCTCTTCTGCTGTGCTATGAGGGCTATGGAGTGAAGCTTGAAGGCTATCAAATGCTTTGGCAGTTTCTCTTATGCTATGATGTGAGGGTTTGAATGTCAGTCATTTTGCTGCTGCTGTTCTTGGGGGTTCTGTTCTTGTTTGGTATGCCTATGAGTGGGTGAGCTTATCCTTTGGGAGTGGTAGAGCTCTCTATAGGTATGTTTGGATAACGAGTTGTTCTGGTGATGTTTTGGTGGAGCTAATTGCCACTAAGACAAAAGCTCAATGTTTCCTACTTTTTTTCAAATTCCCTTTGAAGACAGTTTCCTTGAAGGACTTTACAGTTCTGATATCCATAACCTTCTGAATAGTGCACTATAGTCTGAAAGTTCTAGCTAGGATCCCTCTGTTTAGAAGTTCCTGAAACACCAAATGACAAAAACTATGAGTATGGAGACGAACCCACTTCTTCTGCAAAAGTATTTTCTATATATAAAGATGGTATAATGACAAAGTTGGATCAAGTTTTTGATGACACTGCTATAGATACTCTAAGAGTTGCCTTCAATTTTGTTGGCTTTCTTCCTGAACAAGAAATTCTTCCCTCATTTATGGAAGCTGGAAACCCTGTCATGACACTGGTTGTATTCTTCTAGTTTGATAGACAATGGTTTTGCTAGATTGTGTACCCAAATTTCGCTCAAGGGCATCTTTGATGAATCCCCTACTTTTCAGCTTGCAACAAGGCACTGCTTTCCTCTAGAAGATCTGCTGGATGATAGTATAAATTAGTGAAATGATATTAACAACGAAACAACATCTAATAGGAAGGTTTTGATCTTTGCAGTGAGTATTATAATGCTTATAGGTTGGTCAAGGCTTTTCCGCATCTATTTTTATCCTATTGGAATCAGCTGATATTCATCGATGCGAGTAGGAAGATGGACAGATAAGGAGACTCTTCTTCTTCTAGAAGCTTTAGATCTCTTTGGTGAAATCGAATGAGATAGCAGAGCATGTTGCTGTGTTGTGAGGGCAAGTCTTTAGTTGTTTGCTGCTGCTTGTGCTGGTGGTTGTGTTTTCTACTCCCCTCTCACCTTTGGTGATGGTTGAGTTTGGCTGCTAGTAGCGTGTGGTGTTTTCTGTGGTGTTTGTGAGTGTGAGGTCTGTGCTTGGTTGTTTTGTTTGTTGAAGGCTCTGAGAGTTCTGATGGTTCCTTTTGATCTGATGATCTTCCCTCTTCTGTTGGCTGCTGTGATGATATTTGGTGTTGTGTTTGTTCTGCATCTGTTGGTGAAGTTGTGCATCTAGTTCTTTGACCTCCTCTCTCTGCTGTTGTGTTGGGTGAGTCTTTTATTTTCACCTTTTATGGTGGTTCATTGAAGCTTCTTGCATCTTGTAGGATGAGGTTTTTTCTCTTGTTACTCTGTCGGGGACTTATAGTCTAATTTGTCAGATGTAAAGGCAGTTTTTTAGTTGATTCTTATTTGGGAATCAACAAGCATTGTACAGTTACTATACAAAAAATGAAAAAAAAAGCAATAAGAGTTTCATCCGAACAAAAAAAGGGAATATTAACAACACTTTATGCCTCAAAAGGCCCATACAAATATATCATAACCACCATAGCTCATACCTGGCTATGTACATCAACTGGTGTTTCCTGCATGGTTAGAAACTAATAACAAGAAGGCAGTTCACCATCAACACCATTATCTCATAGTACTCATGTCATACATTTTACATCATTACAATTGGGGTTCCACTTTACCCGATTAGGGTTTACAAGGTTGGATCAACAACCATCTTTAGATTATCACTTTCATCATCATTATGAGATGTGCTATGATACATGAAACATGATTCTCATTATCATTATCAGACATGTTATGAGGTATAGGAACATAGCTTTCAATGTCATACATACAACTACTCCAAAGGGTATCACATCACATCATGTGACCCTACCATCAACATAGTGTGACCTAAGCACCATCTCCTAACATCGATTAGGGTTTCAACGTAGAGTATCGGGAAACCATACCAAGGTAGGGTATCAGCCTACCTACTCAAAGTGTATATCAGATTAGGCATCAATATGGGTGTGTTGGGCACAACACCTCAAGGAGAGGGTGTTGGCCAAACCCCTTCTATCGGGCAATGCCATCACAGGGGAGACAGGTGTCGAGGGGATAACGGGCATTGCTGGTGTATCGGGAAATGCTCAAGGTGACAAGATGATTAGGATTTGAGCAACACATCAGGCTTTTCTCATGCCGGGAAACACATCACATATTGGCAACACTTCTTAAGAGTGTGACAGTTATAAGAATGTCAGGCTGCAACACCCCAAAGCAACGAGCTAGCAACACATCAAGTCATGATGGGCATCAACACTATCACCAAGATGCGTTGGCCTCTACCCAAGCAAGACATCACAAATCGTGACGGCCAAACCATAACGGCCAGCACGCTAGGTACCCCGATCAAACTCCATATCGGTTTAACAGCCACCAAACCAACTAACACCCTCGACTCATACCGACCTACTCCTACCTAAGGCATGACGATCTTGGAAGCATTTGACCATGTCGACCTAGACCTAACCAAGGTCGTGATGATCTGCCACACAGGTAACGCCCAGAGGCGTCACAGGTCGTGACGGCAACCCAAAGCCTAACAGTCTAAGCTACATGTCGGCCTCCACATACATATCATTCCTACACAAACATATCAAACTCATCATATCCTACCTTAAGATGACATTACAAACAAGGTGAAAGAAAGTGAAACTCAAATCAACAACCAAGCAAGGTTTCTTTCCCAAAACATAACACAAAGCTACCAAGAAAAGTTACTAGTATGCAACCAAAAAAGAGCCAAGGATAAAGAACAAGATAGAAAGCAAAAGGGTGATAATAACAAAGAGGGTTTAGAGTTATATAACCTGCCTCAAGGATTACCACCAAGCTTCCAAGCTTCACCAGCTCAAGGTAGAATATCTCCCAAGCTCGACCACCACAACACCTCCAAAGAATAAGATAGAACCATGGTTAAGAGAACTTGAGAGGGAAAAGGAAGATACCAAGGTCCATGGCCTAGAAGAAGAAAGAAAGAGAGAAAGGAAGCTAAGGATAATGGCTTACCAAGGTAGAGGAAGCTTAGGCTCATTTACCAAGCTCTAAGGGAGAGTACTCCTCAAGCTCAAGATCGGACACCAAGGAGAGAATGCAAAGATAACCAAAAGGTTTCTCATGCATGGAGAGAAAGAGATATATAAACAAGAGGATGAAAGAGGGAATAAAGGAAAGGTGTTACTATCAAAGAACCCTAGATGACACATGTCCATGAAGAAATGCTACGTTCAACACCATGCAACAAGGTGATAAGAGCCATGCCTCGCCCACTAGGTCACCTTCCTAGGTCAAGGTCGATACACACACACTCCCTTCACAAGCCGATAGAATTGAAACCCTAGATCCACAAACTGATATGGTTCATCACTAGTCACCACAAAACAATAGGAGGTTTCCTCAAGACATCCTCAAATGGATATAGGCCCCCCTGAAGGCTCTCAAGACCAAGACAACACTCCTAGGTGCAAGACACACCCAAAACATGAGTGCAAAACATCACCCAGGATGTCACCACTCAAACAAGGCTCAAACAAGATGCCCATCTCTTTCTCTTTCCTCTAGATGATGCTAAGAGAGAGAACGAACACACTAGAGGTGGAAAACTTGCACATCAACCCTTATCCTGGGTAAATTGCAATTTGCACAAAAACCTCTCCACAAAACACAAGCATCAACCAATCAAGTTCAAACAAGGAACTCAAGCTTCCAACATGCCCTAATTAGATCTCACATGATTAGAGCATGGAGCTAAACAATATAATTAAGCAAAGCAATCAGGGTTATCCCAAAATGTGAGTCAGGGTCCTTAATTACACGGAGTCTTCCAGACTCTTCCATCCTGACATATGCTCCCAACATCTAGTCCATTCTGGTTCACCCCATGTTTGTCCTCCATTGATATGGACACAAGGTACAAATTGAGTAACCCATGCGAGTCTCCCATTGGATCGAGTATGGGCCATGAAATTAGATGCCTTCTACCATAAGCATTCAACTTTAGAGTTTCAATAGTGAGGGATGCATCTATAAAAGGGAACCTTTATCGTCCATTCTAGAGGGTCTCTGATTGGATATTAGAATCCACATTGCGAAGCAGAAACCCTAGAGGGGAGTGAGGAGGCAGCGTCCGCAGTAGAGAGATTGGTCTTCCAGCACCAGGCATCATGGCCCTCTCCATCATTCCTTCTATATATATGTTGTTGTCTCTCATCATGAGTGAGTAGACGTTTGTGCTAGGGCATGGGGAATAGCCCCATATTCCCATATTTTATTCTAGCTTGTATCGAACTCTACAATATAGTTGCTAAATAAAGCATCATTTTGCTTATTTCCTTGCCTTGAAAATTTACGTCTTGCTTCACATATACATTATAACCATGGATATGCATGTTTCTATGAGCGTGATTAGAACAATAGAGCAATCTTATTATCCCTCTGAGGTGTAAGAAAGGGATAGTAAGGTGATTGGACTATGATCTGCTATGTGCCAAGGATGGTCGATCGTAAGTAAGGGAGTCCAATTGGAACATACTAGGAACTTGGGTGTCAAGGATAGTCAGTTACAAGGGAGTTTAAGCCATGTGAAGACTAGTATCTCGTGAGGGTGAAACAACTAAACCTCTATTTAATAATTGTCATTGAAGAGTTAGATCTCATTAGTATAATTATGTAGGTAGTGGTAGCAATATCCCATGCCCTGGTTCTCTTTGTTATCTATTATTTACTTCCTTAATCTTTGTTTCTTTCGAAAAAAAATTAGTTTAATCAATCTTTCAACTATTTGGTGTTAAATTTTACTCTTAGTACTTTTGAATATATGTAACTACTTAAAAAGGTTGTCCTTTGGGTTTGATCCTAAAATATACTACAAGAAGGCTTCCACTCGTGTGCAGTGGAGAATTAATGCACTTCTTTTGGTTAAACCTAGAAGTTATTCTTTTAGTATTTTTCTTAGTATGACAT
This sequence comes from Alisma plantago-aquatica, assembly GCA_963693085.1. Taxonomy (NCBI): domain Eukaryota; kingdom Viridiplantae; phylum Streptophyta; class Magnoliopsida; order Alismatales; family Alismataceae; genus Alisma; species Alisma plantago-aquatica. Next base: position 666,146,671 of record OY856411.1, on the reverse strand, counting down.
TTGGAGCCCCATAAAAAATTGACGTTGTTGCCGAGGACAAGAGTAGTTAAATATTTTTAGAAGTATAGGTGTAATTAGGTTTTTTTCTCTCTTGATAATATTCAAAATCTTCTAGAATTAGACACATCACTTATGATCATTCTACCTCTTTTCAAGTACTCCTAGCATATGCGAACACTACATCAAACATTCACATCAGCGACCTTTCAAAAATGTCACTGAAAAAAGAAAAAAAAAAGCCAGTAAATAGGTTTAGCGGCATTTGTTGACATTTAAAAAAATGCCTCTAGCGACAATGCCACTGGGAAGATAGTGGCTTAAGTTGTAAAAGCCACTAAATGTTTTTCTTTAGTGCATTCGAATAAATGTCACATAAAGGCCACTAAACCATCATTTGGCATTTATAGAAAAGCCACTATCCATCATTTGGCTTTTATACAAATGCCACTATTTTGTATAATGTTGTTGTATAAAACAGTTTTGTTTGAATGTAGTGGCTTATGAAAAAAGCCAGTAATGACATACTAGTTCTACATTACTAATTTTTTATGATTTTAGTCAGTCAATTTGTAGTTCATGATCAAGTTTTCTAATTGAATGCCAATTGAAGCCGAACATATTTTTCCAAAAGTATAGAACTTTTTTTATTTATAATCAAATGACAATTACATGGGGAGGACATTTTACCTTGCCCCTTATATTCAATGCAACACCATCACATATGACTATATATGGTACATATTCTAGACATGATCACTAATCGGATATCAACTCAATTTGCACTTGGAGACCCCCCAAAGGAATACAAACTCATTTTCTTACAAAAACATACAGCTCCATTCTAGCATTCCAAGTAGTTGTGAGCTTCTGCAGGATTAGAACAGCTACACTGCAATGAAGGTTCATCCTTCTTCTTAGGTGCAGTGATAGCATATGATAATTCAGCCATAATGTCATTAGATTCCTCAGTAGGTTCTTCCTTCTTCTCTTCCACCTTGGCAGCAGAAGTCACAGGTGCAACTGCATAGCCTGAAGCAGCAGAAGGGGAAACAACAATTGCAAACTTGCTAGGATCCTGCCATGAAGTGAGAAAAAATTTGAGCACTTGCATGCAAATGTAAGACAAAAAAACTTACATCACTAGCATGCAATAAGATAGTATCAGGGAAGATAGCACCATTTCCAAATGTATAAATAAGGTCATCTTCAGTAAGGTCAAGGACCTCAGGTCTGAATACAGATCCACTGTCATAAACTGACATCACAACCAGTCCATATGAGAAGGGCCTAATGTCGAGCTTTGCAAGAAGGGCAACCTCACAAGAACCCATCTTCTCACCATTCCTAATAAGTTCGACAGGGGTGATAATTTTAAATGTACCATTCACATTATGTCAGCTGAATAGAGTTTGCCACGCAACAAAGATTTAGACATTTAGCTAAGCACACAACTAAGCAGATTATAGAAAGGGGGCAAAGCTGACAATCTTGACAATTATGTAAAAGCAAAAGATTATAATCAAACTCAATCTCATCTAGTATTCTCATAAAACTATAGTCTATACATAATAAGTTGAAAGAATTTTAGTAAGGTAAGAAAGCATAAAATGATTAATAAGAGCAGAACCTGGTGAAGGACTTCATGTTGTTATAGATAGATCTCCCTTCGTCAACTGCAATAAATATTGTATTGAAGTTATCATCAGCAAGAACCATGTCTGAAGCCTCCTTGGCAACCTAGACTGACACATAAAAAGAGAAGAAACATCATTATTGATAATAATTACTAAAAGACAAGAAGATAGATATACAAATTCCATAGCGAATATAATCACCTCAGTTCCAGAAATTCCCATGGCAATACCAATGTCTGCCACTTTCAGAGCAGGTGCATCATTGACACCATCACCAGTCATGGCAACCACCACATGAAAAAAACTAGAAACTACAAAACATGAAAGAAGACTTTCCAGAGTAGGAAGAAAAAAGACATTTACAACCTTATCTCTCAAGAATGGCCTTTAATCTCTTGGAGAAACCATTCTTCCTTGAGGATTCTTCGTAGACTTCTCCACCAGAGCATAGTTATGAAATGTTGACAATTACTTCATGTACCTCTATAGAGAAATTAGGACGCAAAACTGCAGAGGTACACGAAATCGCAGTCAACATATCAGTAACAGCAGAGCTAGGAGTAGTGTTAGTGAAGAGGATTGCATAAAAATGAAGTCTGACTGCATACACCTACATTAAGGCAAGGCAAAAGGTGATCATCATTGTTATTAAGTATAACATCAGAATTTAAGCAAAACATACTACTTTAGATACTACTTTTACATACTACTTTGGCTAGGCTGCAATACATCAACATAGCTGATCAGACAACCTTATCTCTCAAGAATGGCCTTTAATCTCTTGGAGAAACCATTCTTTCTTGAGACTTCTTCATAGACTTCTCCACCAGAGCATATTTCTGACATGTTGAGAAAGACTTAATGTACCTCTGCAGAGAAATTAGGATGCAAAACTGCAGAGGTACACGAAGTCATTGTCAACATATCAGTAACAGTAGAGCTAGCAGCAGTGTTAGTGAAGAGGATTGCATAAAAATGAAACTCTGATTGCATACACCTACATTAAGGCAAGGCAAAAGGTGATCATAATTGTTAGTAAGTTGGACATCATAATTGAAGCAGAACATACTACTTTAGATACTACTTTTAGATACCACTTTGGCTAGGCTGCAATGGATCGAAGGAGATGATCAGACAACCTTCTCTCTCGAGAATATGCGAGATAATCCAACACACATAGAAGCATGCGACTAAAATATGTCAGATACATTTCACACAGTGGAAACTTCATGCCAACAAAACAAGCATATATAAGTCAAATAATAACGAAAAACTAAAATAAACATTGGTTGCTACTTTGTAATTTTCTCATTCAAAATTGTCATCCTTATCACTTTGATATACACTTTCGTCATCCTGGTGAATTTGGGATTGGTCTTTCTCAATTGTTGAACTATAAACAGTAATTCCTTCCATATCCAATCTAACTATGTCATAGTATGCATTTTCATCCTCTGTTGTCATTGATGGCCCATCTCTAGGTTCACCTTGCACATAAGCTTCGACAGTCTCACTACAAGATGGATCTTCCATGTTGAACGTATCTCGTGGGGGAATCTTTACAGCAAAATGCCACCCTTTTGCAGTGACATGTTCTACATAAAATAATTGTCCAACTTTAGATGCCACTACATACGGTTCTCCAGTTGATTGAAGTCGTCTCAAATTAACAAGAGTCAACCCATGTTCATCATGCTTGATTGTCCTCTTGGAGTAGATGTCCACCCAATGACACTTAAATAATGTCACCTTAAAGTGTTCATAATAATTGAGCACAATAACATCATTCAAAACACCATAGTAGGTAACATCTCTAGTAATTGGATTGCGATCAGTGGTTTTAGCATAACAATCAGTCTTAGCTACCAGAAAGACTCCACTATTTTGTGTTGTTAGATGTCGATATTTTGCTTTGGTATGGAATATGTGACCATTGACAATGTAGCCCTTGTACTTAACGACAAATTGATGTGGACCTTGAGAAAGAAACTTGATTTTATCATCCACCATCTCTGTTCTTAGGAGTGTCTCAATCTAACACAAGAAAAGTTTGTTAGTATTTAATCATGAAGCATAACAAATTTAATTATGAAAAATTAACTTACATGTTCCTTAAACCATCCATCAAATGAGTTACTATGTATTCTTTGTACCTCCTTTAAGGACTTATGAGGATGTTTTAGCCTAATGATATCATAGTGCTTCCTGAAAACAAAATATGTGCAATATGTAATTGGAATATGTAATACTATTTTAATAATAGAAGACAATTGTCACTAACTTACTTAATGTAGGGTTCAACTGCGTCACAATTGAATAGTACATGCTTATGGGCTTGTTGCAATGTATGTTCATCCAAGACACATGCTATCATTTTACCAACACCACGACCTACTATCGAGAAAATTGACCAATCATCACTTTCATGTGTTGGCTCGTTTTCCAAATTTATTTCGTCAGTATCATTTCTATTTGGCCAATTTAATTTTGTTTCAACTCCATCCAAGTATCTTGAACAAAAAGTAAGACACTCTTCAGCTATATATCCTTCTGCTATTGATCCTTCTGGATATCTTTTATTACGAACATATCCTTTTAGGGTCTGCATATACCTGATAACAAAGTTGGTGAAAATATTATGACAAATTAAATTCCAATAGGTGAAGTCATCACGACGCATGAAAAGTTACCTTTCAATTGGATACATCCAACGATATTGAACAGGGCCAGCTATCTTAGCTTCAAAAACGAGATGGACTGATAGATGCACCATTATGTAAAAAAAACATGGAGGGAAAATCTTCTCTATCTCATAAAGTGTCACAGCTATTGAATTTTCCAATGCAACAAAATCATTTGGATCTATGACTTTAGTGCACAACCTCTAAAAATAGCGACAAATATTAATAATACATGACTTAGCATTCTTACTGGGAAAAGACACAGTGATAGCTAATGGCAGAAGTTGTTGCATCAACATGTGATAATCGTGACTTTTCATTGGTAGCATCTTCTGATCCATCGACCGTGCACATCAAGATATATTAGATGCATAACCATCTGGAACTTTGACATAGTTTAGGAGGTTGCAAAATGATATTTTTTATTCTTTTCTCATCGTATAGCAAGTTGGAGGTAGTATGGAATGTGTGCCAACAGTTTGTGGATGAAGTGGAAATCTAATTCCCATATCCTCCAAATCCTTCCTTGCATTCAAGTTGTCCTTACTTTTATCCTTCAGACCTAGAAATATTCCAACAATACTCTCACATATATTCTTCTCAATGTGCATGACATCCAGATTGTGCCTTACAATGTTAGATTTCCAATATGGTAGCTCAAAGAATATGCTTTTCCTATCCCAATTATGTGTCGAATCTTTACCTCTCGGCCTTTTCTTACCAATTACAGTGCTTCTGCCATCCAATTGTGACAAGATTTCAGCTCCAGAAGGAGGTTTAGGTGGACTCCTAAATTCTTGCTCACCGTCAAATGCCCTACCTTCTTTCTGAAATCTGTGGCCAGCTGGAAAAAACCTACGGTGTCCTCTGTAACAAACTTTACGGCTATGTGGCAACCAATGTGAGATAGTATCTTTATTACAACAAGGACATGCTTTGTAGCCTTTAGTACTCCAACCAGATAGATGTGTATATCCTAGAAAATCACTAATAGTCCATAATAAAGAAGTACACATCTGAAAGAATTCCTTGGCTCCAACGTCATATGTTTGTACACCAATACTCCATAGTTCTTTCAGCTCATCAATCAATGGATGCAAGTAAACATCTATATTCTATGGAGAAGATGGTCTAGAAATTAGTAGGGACAACATAAAATATTGTTGCTTCATGCACAACCAAGGAGATAAATTATATGGAATAATTACAACAGGCCATGTACTATGAGAATTACTCATTCTCCCAAAAGGATTAAATCCGTCAGTGGCAAGTCCCAATCGAATATTTCTAGTGTCTGTAGCAAATTCTGGATGCATAACATCAAATGTTTTCCATGCAGGTGAATCTACCGAGTGTCTTAACTTGTCATCTTTTTCATATTCTTCTGCATACCACTTCATTAAGGAAGTGGTTTTTGATGACACGAACAACCTCCTCAGCTGTGGTATAAGTGGAAAGTGTCTGAGCACTTTGGCAGGTGTTCTTCTGGGTTTGTTTACTAGCTCCTCCTCATCATCATCTGGTGTTGAAGTCGTTAGCCATCTTGATTCTCCACATGTATCACATACATCTTTATCAACATACTCCTTCCAAAACAACATGCAACCATTTCGACAAACATGTAATATTCACATAATGTAATCCCAACTCCTTTATTGTCTTCTTCAGCTCATAAAAGGAATTAGGTAATTGTTCTCCTTCTAGTAGTATTTTTTAAAGAACTTAAGAAACATAGATGATGCTTTCTTACTCAAGGCATTAAGACAAACCAGGTGATAGAATTCTAGGATGCAAGCAAGTTTGGTAAGTTTCTTACACCCTAGATATAATTTTGTCTCAGAATCCTTTAACAAGATATAAAATTTGTCAGCATTTAAATGTTGATCAGTAGCTGACTGTACTCCTTCCATATTTTCGTCTTCACTGAAACTTGGAAAAACATCATGCAACATATATTGTAAATTTTCATCATCTAGACAATCACCCTGATCAGTTGGAGGAACCATTTCAACATAGACATCTTCTCCATGAAAAGCCCAAGAAATGTAGCTTTGTAAGAAGCCATTCCACAATAGATGACTCAATGCAGTCTGTCTGGTGACTTGGTATACATTAGTGCACTTTCTACAAGGGCATGCAATCTTGTCTCCAATCGCTGAATGTTAAAAAGTGAAATCCAAAAAGTTGGATACTCTACATAGGTATTTACTACTCGTTCGGTCATCCGCTTCTATCCAAGACTTATCCATTCTACAAAAATATTAAAAAATATAACATCAAGAATTGTGACACCCGTTTGACTGGTGAATTGTGACAAATACTGTAAAAAATACATTTATTGGTGATTTCCTTATTTAAAAGTAACAAAATTTCATTCTACAAAAATAGTAAAAATTACATTTATTGGTGATTTCCTTATTTAAAAGTAACAAAATTTCATCAAGAATTGAGACACCTGTTTGACTGGTGACTTGGTCGTTTTGTTGATGATGCTTTGTCACGGAGGGAGTCCCTCGTAGATGAATCCAATTAGCATGTTCGGCAGCCAGACCTGGTCCTCTTGGCCAATTAGCATGTTCTGAATCCATGCAAGCCAACTGGTTGTGGATACCTTAAAGTGCATTCGCCATCATACTAAACGTCGATTACAGTTGTTGAGGTTCCATACTTTAAAGTCACTTGACCAGCCGTGTAGTGTCTTCCATTCAAATGATGCCACTGTCTAATAATGGTGAGTTGTGCTAGTGTACGATGGTCTAGGGTGATGTCTAGCTATTCTGTTTCAGGGAAAAGGACAGGGGGGTCGAGGCCCAGGCCATAGTGATTGTTATGGGTGGAAAGAGACTGCAAAATATTAGTACTAACAATTTTAAGTATATATAACAATGTTATATATTTTCAATAAGTATATATAATGATGTTACATATTTTTAGAGACAACTTGAGAAATACAAATTAGACTTAGATGGAAAGTAAGATGAGTATGTCATTATACCAACAATTATCGTAGTCTACATTATAAATTATTGTCTGTTTTAAGGAGATCACTTATAAATTATTATGTCTACATTATGCTTTTCAATTATACTGATCACTGCATTTCACATCACCTGGTTTCACAAACGATTTTTTGGGAAGACCATGTAAGCATCAAATAGAAAATACCAATCCACCATCTTAATAGGGAACTGATTAATTACATGTGATGTTTACATGAATTCTATAAGTCATATTATGTTAACATATTTGAAGTGCTATAGTTTCTTCATTCTTGTCTTTCTTCAAAATTATAACTTTACAGATAAAAGTACTAATAATGTATGTAGAATAGAAGTCAGATCCAAGGAAAATACCTTTTAAGTATTGTCAATTGAAATGGCTGGAAACAAGAGTGGACTACTATTGGTAAACAAGTTATTAGTCGGAATATGTTTTTTTTATTCTTTTGTGAGGTTTCCCATTAATAGTTATTGATGATTTAGGATAACCTATAGATGAACAACAAATTCCAAGTGGCATGGCATTCGATACCTACAAATTTTTCATCCAAGCATGAGAATTGTTGACTCTTTACATGCCTATTAGCCACCGGTCATGAAAGAGACCTTGAAGGAGGTATGTAAGCTACATCTTAGTTAACAAAATAGGGTGCGGTGATGGTTACCTGAAGAGAATTGATCAGAGTCCCTCACTCAAGATCGTCGATGCCAGAGGGGCATATTGAGTCTGTAGCGGTGCTTCGGCTGGGCTTGGTCCGCCAAGGAAGATGAGGAAGAACGAACGGTGCCTGAGTATGCTTAGGTTGGGCTCGGTTCAAATAGGTGGAGGAGGAAGAACTAATGCTTGCAATCACAGGCAAGGGGTCACTGAGGCACCGAAAACTTGGCACTCCATAGCCAGCAACTATTGGCACCACAGATAGCAACTGGCGAACAACAGGCGCCACCAGTCTCTCCCAGTATGCAGATGATCGCGAGCCACCAACGAACCTAGGGCACGATGGGCCAGGGAGCGAGGAAGTCGTGCAGGGAGAGAGGGGGATATCAGAAACGTCGGGCTGAATGAGCGAAGAGTGCAGCACGAAGGGAAAATTTAATTTGGAGTGGGAAGTCAATACAGTTTAGCAAAATATTTCCTAATTTGGTATGGCAATTTAAGATTGCTACTAATTAGAAATAAAAACACCTTTAATGTTATGTCCTTTTCAGAAATCCTATAATAGGCGGTTCAGAGGCATTTTAATTAAAAATGCTTGTATATTAGAAAGATAGTGGCTTTTTTTATAAATGCCACTTAAATAAATGCCACTAATGGGATGTTTTGCTATAGTGGAAGATCTAAAAGTCTTGATTCAGGATTTTTATTTGATCCTGAAATTGAGAAAACCCTAAGAAAGCTTCGTAAGGAGAATACTATGGGGGATGCAGCTATCTAGGCATGCATCGATGCAACTATTTCGATCCAACAAGAGTCACTCACCGTAGAAGCTAGAGAACATGCCGAAGCCAAGTTCAAGACCAACCTAGAAGCTGACTAAGTCGTTGAACACACGAAGGAACTACATGATTTCTCCATTCCTAAGGGCACTGACTTAAATTATCCAATCCAACCTCCAGGAGACCCAATCAAGATTAGATCCCAATGGGTCATCCTATTGCAAAACTTTGCCATTACAGGAAGTGTTGGAGATGATTTTTGGGAGCATCTCCTTAAATTCCTTGATCTTTACTTTTATGATGAAGCCACCTGGAGCCACCGACGACTCCAAGAGCCTGCAACTTTTCAAATATTCCCTGGCCGATAAAGCTAAAGCTTGGTACAATGCAATTCGAGGGGACCCGATTACTATGTATGAAGTCCTAGAAAATAAGTTTGTAGAGAATTTATACCCTCCTTAGATGACATACTCGGTCTGAGGACAGATTACAAGATTCAATCAAGTGCCTAAGGAGTCCTTGTATGAAGCATGGGAGTGATTCAATGAACTCCTACTCAAGTGCCCACACTACGACATTCTCAAGAACTAAATCATTGAATTTTTCTATTGTTGGGTCGACAAAAAATGAAGAAGTTCCTCAATTCTTCCTCCAATGGAAACCTCATGCGACAAAGCTTCAACAACGCTCTGAAGATAATCAACCTCACAGCAGAAAACTAGACTCATTGGACAAGACCCTCAGGAAAGGGTGTGCTTAAAGTATCTATGCTAGAGGATCGATTAGAACTTAAATATATCTCCAAAGCATTGAAAGCTCTCTCTCTCTCTAGTAGGGTATATAATCTTGAAAATTCCTTCAGTGTGTATGGAAAGAAGAACCAGATGCCCCAAGTACAAATCCTTGCACCCTCTTGTGAGTGCTACCCTGTAGTAGGTCACAACAGAATTCATTTTCAAAAACTATATGATTCATTCCATGAGAACCAAGCCAAGCAAAAATATATAGTCCCTTAGGCTGAAGATGTGAAATCAATCCACAATATCCTGGGTCAAGAGTATTATAATCCAGACCAAGCTCGAAGCCATCCTAGTTTCTAATATGGAACCCCACTAGAGCTGAGAGTCCTAATCAGACCTTGATGCCACCCACCCAGGGTAGATAACCAATGAGCTATAATGGCCCACACAACTGGGGAAATTTCAGGCTCAATTTCCCTAATCAAAATTTCCAACAACGACAACAATATCAGAATCTAAATCAGGCTCCCCAGTATAAATCAAAGTCACACCAGCATAGGACCCAACGAAGATACTCCATTAGATGATGGCATCAAAGCAGACCCAACTTACTAATGCCGAAACAAATTAAAAGTTGTTGGAATCTTAGATTGCCCATTTGGCAGCTAGTCAGCAGCCCCCAACGAGCACAACTGCAAGCTAGCTCAATAATAACCCCAAGCATTTGGAGCAGCCAGAGCAGTTAAGTGTCGTGATGACCACGTCATGAAATGTGTACCGCACACCTCCTACCTCCACTCCTACCAACAGAGATGAAAGCACCCCAACTGAAGCTTTGAATTGCTCAAATGACTGTCCTACAATCACCAATCTAGTCGATCAGATAGCAAATCCTCCTGTGGCACCGACACAGCCAAGCACCATCGAAAAGCCAACTAAAGTAACTTTGTTAGTCAACTCTAAACCACCAACAACACTCATAGTGCCCTTGTACATGCCACGTGTGCCATATGCAGGATGCCTCCGACAAACCAAGCTAGGCGACAGACTCATGAAATTCAAGGACACCATGAGGAAAATTGATGGTAACATACCGTTCCTCAATCTAGTGACTGAACCACCAATCTGGTTTAAGTACCTTAAGATGATTTTGTTAGGAAAGTGATTGACTCAACAAATTAAGATAGTGGAGCTAATGCAAACAACCTTCTGTTTCATATAGAATCACCTCCCTCAAAAGAGAAGGGACCCATGATCCTTTTGGACAGATTGCTTCTTGGGAGATGACACATGTCATAAGGGACTCTCCGACTAAGGTGCTAGCATATCTATTATGCCTTACACTCTATGTCAGCATCTATGGTTCATAGATATCCTACCCAGAGCTATGACTATTCAGTTAGTCGATGCATCCATAACTAAACCCTTGGGAATTATCGAAGATGTCTCGATGAAGGTAGGACATGAAACCTATGTCCCATGTGATTTCGTGGTTATGCATATCAAAGAAGATAACCGTTTCCCTCTCATTTTGGGGAGGCCATTCCCAGACACTATGAGAGCTCTAGTGGATTTTGAAGCCGAAAAGCTCATTCTACGACTAGGGAAGAATATGATTGAATATCAATTTCTTGAAGATTTGAAAAGAGTGCATAATTTAATTGAGGCTTTTAAAGTAGAAGGTAATCCAGAATTACAACAAACAGACCCACATGATACCAATCAAGACAATAGGGTTTTGCCCACAAGCAAGGCATGCACATCATCTAACCATGACCCAAGGCCTAGAGATTTAAAGGACAAAAGTTTAGATACCTTGTTTGCGAATTTGATGTGAAAAATGCTATCATCGATCGGGTCGACAACGTTAAACCAGGACGCTTGCTGGGAGGCAATCCATCCCTTTTTTTCATTTTTTCAGATTATTTTCATCTTTTTTCTTTCTATCTTTGTTTTGTTTTTGACAAACATATTTAAAAAAAATGAGGAGAGAAAAGGAGGAGAGCAAGGAGAGAAGGAGAAGGAAGAGCACCACATCCTTGACAACCCTATCTAATAAATGGATAGTCGACATAACTAACAAGCTTCATGATGAAAATCTCTCATTTGTCCGTCAACTCCCACTAGCTAACTGCTCATTTGAAAGTTGGAGATCTCAAAATCTTGTGAAATGATAAGCAATGTAGAAAGTGGGATACGTGGTCTGATGGAATTGCTCTCTGTATTTTCCATAAAAGACTTTATTTCCTTCTCACAAATAATATGTCTTTATCTTTTACGAGAAGCATTATTTCTTGGAAATAGTAGCCATTTTTATCTCACTCCAATTATTAGTATTCACTTCCATAATATCTTGATTTGGGCTTTTTAGGAAATGATTGATGTGAAGTCCCTATGGACTAGGGATAACGTGTGCATGGTTTGCAACCACCAAATTTTTTGGGCACTGGTAACGTCTTGATGAGGGAGTTATATAATGGGTCAAGCAAAGGGCTTGGCAACACCAACTTCTTGTGATGATTGGACACAAAGACCAATGGTGTCGATAAATACCAACATAAATGGTAGACTTAAGCAATCGAGTGGTGGTCGTTCATCTAGCGATGATTGTTCATTGACTGATAAGACCCCACGAGACCAGGATCTACACCTCTACTATTCCCAAAACACTTATGTCACTTGGGAATTTTGATTTGTACACCCAGCACATCGATAGGGGATGCCAGTACCAAATCTGGATTTGTTGATTAATTGGTTGTATGATCAACAAGCCATCTCCCTATCAAAAAGGCATTGTCTAGACACCGATTGTGGGGAATGGGGAGAGTGACCCCGAGAACCCTCACCACCACTGAACAAAGATCATGGCATCTGGTGGTCATGGAAATACTCGGATCTGGACATCACCAATGGGAGAATAACCCACTCTTAGGGTTCTATTATGTGATCTTGGACAAATAATACCATTCAACCCCTCCATATCCAACTCCACCACTCTCCATATCAAATCTCCTCTATCTCTAACTTCTATCTCCCCAATGACGGGCAAAATTTTGAAGTTGGGATTGGAGGGAGGGTGGTATTTAATCTCCACCACCTCAACTCTAACCTTTCCCCTTTTCATCCTCAAACACTTCTTTCTTCTTCTTTTCCATCTTTTATTTGCAATCTGTCTTATTTTCTATTTTCTTTTTAGTTTTTTTATGTGAGTTGTGGCCTTTACCTAGTCGATCCTATTGATGTATGCTAAAAATGGAAATATATGAATGAATTGTTCCCTTTTCTTTTTATAAAGATAACACATGCAAAAGGAAGTTTTAAGTAAGAAACATGTCTTGAACAATTTTAAGCCCCGATGACAACAATGAACAATTTTAAGCCTCGATGACAACAACTAAGCATTCTTTCCCCTTGGAAGTGACAATAAGTAGATGGAATCCTAAAGGTCAAGCCACATGTTCCTCCAACATGACTTGCATTAATATTTGTGAACACTTTTTTACCCTACATTAACTAAGTTAACTGATATAATATGATGATCTGACTCCCATGTAATAATAAAATAGAGAAGCACATGTCAACCTATTTCTCTCACTCCTCTTCCATCATCTCTTAACTCTTTGCTATCTACAAGAAAAAAAATGAAAATTTCACCATATGCCAAACCCTAAGTCTGGGGTGGAATCCCTTTCATAAACACTCCTTTTTGACTTTTTTTCTATAGATATGGCAGGAATAAGAGAGGCCAATGAGCCCAAAAGAAAACATGTGCCAATGTAACTGCAACTTAATAAAAGGTCTTGAGTCGAATAGAGGATAGGAAAATAAAATAACTGAACCCCAAATAAGGTCTCAAGTTTAATAGAGGAGAGACTAGAGAATTGGGTTCGTGCCATATCTTTCTCCCACTTTATTCAAAATTTTCATCTCATGGGACTTATCAAAATTTTCCCCAAATAGCCAAATAGCCCTGACTTGTGCTTACTTCTATTTGGACAGACATATCAGAAGTATTATTGATATGAAATCAATTTGTTGTAGGTTCTAGGGTCTAACGATTAGAGGAACAAGATCTAGTTGGGGACTATCCAAGTTTGGCTACAAGAACCCTAAGGAATAGGGTCACTTGATCGTGATTGTTGGAAAGGGGACCACAATGTTTACTTAGTTGGGAGAGGATGGCTTGGATCCAAGTATCAATTGTTGATTTTCTTTTTATCTTGCTTTACCCAGGTGAACAAAGGATTAAGCCCAAGTAGTTTGATGAGTGTATTTATACCCATTTTTACATAATGTTTTACTCACTTTTTAGGGGTTGTTGTGTTTCTATTCCCTAGTTTTAGCTTCATATTCACTCATTTGCAATTATTTTTCCTTTTCAGAACATTAATGCATATATATATTTTTTTTTTTATGTGGAACCAGTCAAAATTGTAAGACAGTGCCCATATGGAGGATCAAGCCCTCACGACGCTACACATCAAGGGAATGAAGGCCCAAAATCTTTCCTTCTATTCACCTTCCAACCACCTAGTTAAGCGATCGGTCGTACCATTCGTCGGACTTGAGCTACTCTCTACCCAAAGTCTTCTAGATTCTTCCATTTTGACGTGAGATCCCAACATCCAGTCCACTCCGATTCACCCCATGCTGGTCTGCCAAAGAACTAGATGTGGGGTCCAAAATGAGTAATCCACGTGAGTTTCCTATTGAACCGAGTACGAGCCATGCAATTAGATGCCTTCAACAACAAGCATTTAACTATAGGGTTTTGACAGTGAGGAATGCATCTATAAAAGGGAACCCATATCATATATTCTATAGGGTCTTTGATTGGTAATTAGAAGTCACATTGTGTAGCAAAAACCCTAGTGGGGATCAAGGAGGCCGTGTCCACAGTGGAGAGATTGGTGTTCTTGCACCAGGCGTCATATCCCTCTCTCATTCCTTCTATCTTTATGATGTTGTCCCTCGCCATTAGTGAGTAGACATTTGTGTTGGAGCATAGGGACTAGCCCCATCTGCCCGTATTTTATTCTAGCTTGTACCTAAACTCTACAATATAGTTGCTAAATAAATTATCATTCTACTTATTTCCTTGTCTTGCAAATTGACAACTTGCTTCGCATATACATTATAATCATGGATATGCATGTTGCTGTGAGCATGATTAGAACACTAGAGCAATCTTATTATCCCCCTGAGGTGTAACCAAGGGATAGTGAGGTGATTGGGCTATGATTGACACTACGTTCCAAGGATGGCCAGTCATAAGGGAGTCCAGTTGGAATCAACTAGGAACTTGGGTGTCAAGGATGGTCAGTTCCAAGGCATTTTAAGACAAGTGAAGACATGTATCCCATGAGGGTGCAACATATACAACTCTATTTGGTAATTTCCATTTAAGAGTTAGATCTCGTTATGATAACTAAGAAAGCATGGGTAGGAAAACCCCATGCCTTGGTTCTCTTTATTATTTATTATTTACTTCCTTAATCTCTATTGCTTTTGAAAACAATATAGTTCAATCGATCTTTCAACTATTCGGTGATAAATATTACTATTAATACTTTTGAATCTATATAACTACTTAAAAAGGTTGTCCTTTGGGTTCAGTCCTAAGTATACTACAATAAGGCTTCCACTCGCGTGGAGTGGGGAATTAGTGCACTGCTTTTGGTTAAACCTAGAAGTTATTCTTTAATGATTTTTCTTGGTGTGATGTTTGAAGCCCCATCAGTTCCCTATTGACTAATCTCTTCTACCTTCTCACTTTTATCCTTCACATACATTTAAAACCATGTATGAGAGCCTAATTGATGGAACATGCCAGATCACTCACTTACCCATTTGAGCTAGCATCATTATGTTTTCAATTATTTTTGCTTGGGCATTCTGGTCCTTTTAGCACCTATAGAAAATATTAGAGTCGAGCCTTGTCCTGGCTCTTTAGTGGGATAATCTGTGTAGTCTAGCCCCTCCCCTAATCCACTAAGCTAGGATTACAATCCATTTCCTTTTGAACTTTTTTTTCTTTTCTATTCTAGCTATTTTTCTATTGGTCCAATCTTGTAAAATAGATAATAATAGATTTTGTATCCAAAAATGCTCAAAAATTAGTATTCTAAGTGAATCCTCTACAATAATATAGACCACTAATTTGTTCTATTTTATTAAGTCTTGATGATGAATCTTTTATCTCCTTATTAAATCACAATTAAGGGTGTTATTAATTATTTTCAAACTTTGATGTTATTGGAAACCCTAACAAATGTGACAAATAATTATATCATGACTTTGTTAGACTTTGGTCACATTATTATGACTTATATAATTAGTAGATATGGTCTAGAATGATGATTATGTTGAATATACACTTAGGAATTATTTGCTAATAATGACCTAGGTATAGATCATTCATCAACTATTAAAATACTTCATACTAAAATTTATGTTGATATATCAAAATATTGATAGTAGATAGATGAGTGATCATATCGAATGTCTAATTAAGAATTTAGAGGCCTAACCTCTAATAATGAAACAATGATCTTCAAATATCATGATCTTGTCCCCCAATCCATATGTTGTTTACCGATGATCTAACCCGAACCATTAATAATACACTTTGGATCTTATACTTTGAAAACAATTCAAAACCGTAAACTTTATATTTGCTCTTTGGATAGACTAGTGGTACATATGATACTTGTATGTACTCTTGAAAATGTACGTGGCTATGATTTTGTCTAAGCTACCAAGTTCCTGGGTAGGCTTTTGAATTTCAAAATATATCTTGCCTAAGAAATCTAAAACATAAATGATATATCCCACTATGGCTTCCTAAATAATGTTGTTGATATTGGGTACAAGTGACCTCCTCTTGTCCAAGCAATGGAGCTTGTACAAAATGGTTTCCTCCTCCTTTGAAGGAAGGGATAGAAGCAGGTGACCTCCCTCATATGGTTGGATAAATGGAGCAATATATACTTGTTGATGTTAGTCTAATGGGAACACTCATAAGACAAATATTTTCAATTAAACTAATATTTTGAATCGTGTGTTCTTTATTTTGAATATAAGTTATGCCAAGTATACTATTATACTATTGAACTTCTTTAACGATTTCTAGTTGTGTACCAATGTATCACATCGATTGTGTCATAATTAATTATTTTAGGTCATGCAAAAAACTAAAGGACTCGTACCTACTCATATGCTTTATGATTCATTATTTGCTAAAATAAAAAAATGTTACACCTCATCATATCATCACATGGATATTATGTAAATGGGATGTAGTATTTGGTTTTCTAGTTTTCTCATCTTGTCATTTTCATGTCCAAGTTGGTTAGGGGCCTGGTTATAAAAACATTGTGGTTCATTTTTTAAATAAATTGTAATGTTGTTTCTTTTGCGCATATGATTTTGTGTGTGATTTGTGGGTCACTCAGAGATGGGCTCTGTTATCCCATTAACGCTACCTACCCAATTAGTAGGATTGAGATTAGAGTAATAACTAATCTATGGCGATTGGTATCAGAGAAAATACACACTTCTTTATGCATTAATGAAATAATATTTAGAAATATCTTGAAACAAGGAACCCCTTAAGTTCACTATGGTGAAATTGAAGTGTTTAGTAATGAGCACAGGGGATTATGGGTTTCATACCTCCTATCTGTCTAGATACAGTGGTTGAGGTAACCCTTCTATACTTGGCCTTAGTGGATCTTGAAATGGACTGAATGAATTTTCTTTATCCCTAGAGAGCCTTTTAGAATCTCACCTCTTCTGTAAGGATTACCTATTAGAATGAAGGTAACTTCTCACCTACCCTCTCTATTTTTATGATATATTTATTGGACGTGTACTCTATATTACTGGTAGCCTAAGGATGAGGGAAACTTAAATTCAAATCAACTTGTAAAATTTGGACAATTCTAAAATTACCATGACCAAATATATATTATTGACTTGAAACTACAATATGAGAAATGTATACCTATTAAATCTTTGTAGATAGCCTCAAATACCAGATATAGTAAGGATGGAGCATGACCTTCTAGAACCAAGAATAAGGATAAAGGGAAGAGCATAGAGAGGATGAGGAAAAGGTTGATTTTGTGAATATGTCCAATAATATGGGGCATTGGGAAGAATAGAACTAAGTTCTTATGGATGATTTTCATGACTTGGCAATCCACACAACACTACTAGTACCCACAAATAACCTAAACCATCAACACTCAATATTTCCTAAAACTTAACCCAAAAGCTTTCTACGGGGAAGATGTAGAGATGTTTGAGATAAGTTTGATGCTTGGATAGTGTTTGTGGAGAACACCTTTAGGATTTTAAGGTGCCCTGAATAGGATAAAGTGACCTTTGCAACCTGCCAACTGAAAGGGGCAGCTAAGTTGTGGTTGGAAAACTATATCTTCTCATAATAGGTCATATATATAAATTAGTAAGCCTTCAAATCCATATTCACTACATGTTTCCTACCTACTTTTAAAAGGAAGGGTAAACATAAACAATTCCTTGCTATTGTCGGGGTAGAAACTATATAATTGAATATAGTTATTAGTTTTCTCTCCTAGAGTGTCACGCCACAAAACTCATTGAAGAGAAAAAACCAATAGTCACTTTTCTGGGATTCTTGTGACCCTAAAATCCTTTATCTCCTCATCCAAACGTACCACTTTTTAGGATTCCTATGACCATGCCTTGTCCATGAAGTGAACCTTGGAGATGGGACAAGGAAATCCACCTAGCGTACCCTACTTCGGTCTAACTGATGTTGTACCCATAAGCCTGAGCAAAGAGGAAAACCCAACAATCGTAATGGCAACAAACATAGCAATTGATACAAGAATACTTGAAATCCTTCTACCCAACACAAGAACTAGGCTAAAACTAGAATTACAACAAAGTCCCTTATTAGGATTAGAATTAGAGTCTAGGCCCAAATAGAGGGCAAGGTCAAAATTCTAATGTTCCCTGGTACTAAAATTGTGTAATCACCACTCTACCCACTGTAAGAACCTAGTGCCAATTTTCCATTTCTATAAATAGAAGGGACACTTCAGAGACAACTGCTCCCTTCCTCCTTCAATTTGGGCCAAATAGGGCAACCACAAGTCGATCCATGTCTTTTCACTGAATGTGGATGAGGCGAATGCCAATCTAAACAAGATGGTGGAAGATAACCTTTAATTTTAAATTATTTCCATAATGAATTTATCATTATTAACTTGTGCATACATCTTACATTAGATATATTTGTATATATAGGTATGATTTAACTCTATGATCATTCTATTTTCACCCTTTTTACTATGGGTCAACAAACACCTTCATGTTTAAGTGTTTAGCCTCTATGCCTAATCTAAAGATATAGGACTTAGGGTACATACTTGATGTAATTACCCCTAGTGGGAAAATGAAAATCTCCAACTATATTTTTCAAAAAGTCCATCTATCTTATGTTGGTCATCAACTAGAGTGAAATTTTTACTCTTAGACATAGAACAGTTTAACCTTATTCTGGGCATAGATTAGCATATAAAACCGTGTTTTAGTTGATTGTCGTTTCAAGAACATCATCATTTCTATGCCCAATCACCCTATTCTTATAATTCTTGAAAAAAGAGGTTGATATTTGAATATTGTCATTTCCTTGATTAAACCCCAATCTTTGATATCCAAAGGGTGTACATCACACATAGAAAATGTAACTATCGTCAATTATAATATGGATGCCCTAAAAATGTTGACATAGTGGGTGAGTACCAGAGAGTTTCTCCTAAGGAGATCCTAGGGCTACCACTAGATTGTGATATAGAATTCTTTTATTAGTTAGCATCGTGTACGACACCTATTTATCTGGAACCCTATGGGATGGGTCCTACTGAATTGACTCAACTAAAAAGGTAGTTGGAGGAATATCTAGATAAGGGTTTCATCTACCACAGTACATACCCTTAGTGAGCACCCATCCTATTTGTAAAAAAAGGATGGACCTCTCACATGTGCTTTGACTATTATATAGTAAGCCAAGATACTGTGAAAAAAAATATCCACTACCTAGAATTGATGAGCTTTGTGATCAACTTTGTTCTGCGCATGTCTTCTAAAAACATTGATCTCCTTTCTAGTTACCACTAACTCAAGGTTAAGGATGATGACATCCCTAAAATTGTCTTTTGAACTCAATTTGGGCACTATGAATTCTTAGTCATGCCATTTGTCTTGACCAATGCCCCTGACATATTTATGAACTTCACAAATAGCATCTTCCAACCCTTCCTAGATGAGCTTGTTGTGGTATTCAATTATGATATTCTATTCTATTCTAGTGACATTGATTCACATACTACCCATATTCATAAAGTTCTTGATATCCTCTAGACTCAGAAACTCTATGCAAAATTGTCTAAATGTGAGTTATGGATTCTAAACTCATGTTTTGGGCCACATGATTTCTGGCTGGAAAAATTTTGACCCCGTAAAAATATTGGTTGTTCTTAAGTTGCAAGCCCCTAAGAATGTTTATGAAATTGAATTTTCTGGGTAATTTTGGTTATTACCAACACTTCATACCCAAATTCAATAAAATTGCCTTGCTCCTCACCAAGCTCGCAAGGGAAGGAGAATGTTTTGTCTTGTCGAAGGAGTGGGAGTTTGGTTTTCAAGAGTTGAAGATTAATATAAGCACCACATCCATATTGACACTTCCTTTGGGTAATGATGGGTTTGTCATATTCACTAATGCTTTGAGGTTTGGTCTAGGTAGTGTCCTCATGTAGAAATGGAAGGTAGTTTCTTATGCCTCTCAAACGTGGAAGCCAAATGAGGTCAAGTGCCAGACCTCATGATCTCAAGATTGCCACCATCATTTATGAATTGAAGATATGGTGAAAGCATCTGTAAAATGGTATTGTTGACATTCTCACTAACCACAAGAGTCTTTAGTACATCCTAACATAGAAGGATCTCAATCTCAGACAGATAATATGCCTCAAGTACCTTAAGGATTGTGACTTCACTATATCCTACCACCCCAGTAAGGCAAATATGGTGGTTGATGCACTCAGTAGGGGGTAAGCTAAGTGTTCTAGCAATTTTCACCACCGAGTGGAGAAAGATGGAGGTCATGTCACCATGGGCCCCAAGGCATATGGGTGACATTCTCATATTAGCTAGCATTAACATCAAATCGGGCCTCCGGTTTGAAATTTTGTCAGCTCATAAGAATTGCGTGAGTCTCGAGGAGATGAATAAGGTACCAGAGAAACCTTAGACACATATTTCAGTCAGCATATATGGTGTAACTCAATACAAATGACACATACGAGTCCCATAATATTTGCAAATGACCAAGAAAGTATGGCGGGAAGCTCACGGGTCAAAGTACAATATGCACCGTATTGGTTGTATGCCCTAAGAACCAATCATATGATGATTATAATGGTACATATTGTAATTGATTTGATTAATAAAGGTAATTTCAATTATTATGTTTGATTCAATATGAGACAGTGAATAAATATATTAGCCTCATAATTTTGTATAACTCAATGACATGTGATGTCAGGTTGAGGACCTGAATATGAGATCACATGTATGTTTAGAGTATGCATTCTTGTCTGTATCCCTGGTTAGATAATATTATAGAAATTAAGATGACAATAATATGTTAAAACTAGTATGTGTGTTGATTTATAACTGCATCTCATTAGTCATGATATTCAATATAAAATTAAACATATAGGTACTTGGTATGAACAATTCTACTAGATAGGTCCACTTTAAGTATAATATCTGGAAGTCAATAGTGGCTGTCAGAATCACCTCAATGTGATAATGGTGATTATGGTCCTTACACCTCACTACAATGATCACATGTTTTTCACCATACTTTAAAACTACTCAATGTGACCTTGAATAAGGGTTGTTATACATGTAGTGCTAGGTTCTTTGTGACAAATGTGGATTACTCTGAGCGACGTAGATGGAATGTGTCCCTCCCTTTGGAGTGTTATCCTTGTCGCTTGATGAGTGAGACCATGAAATGCATACACATGCTCATGTGAGTCAATATATGATATTGAGATCATGTGTGTCTCAAATAGTCTACTCTAGATCAAGGAACAAAGATTGAATATTAAGTGGATGACACTTCCATGCCTCAGATTTGATCTGGATATCAAAGACAATGAGACTATATGATCATTGTAACATTGGTCACAATACTAGGTCAAAGTTATTCTCCAACTTGTCTAATTTCTTGGTCAGAAATGAAGTCTAGCTAGATGTCGATCATTTCTTATGATTTCATAATATGATTATGGACATTACTATGAACGGTATGGAGCCTATAGGGAAACATGCATAGGATGCACTAGAATAGAAGTATATTTTTAGACATGATTGGAAATGTTCCAAGCTATATTCATTACTAAAATGTTTAGGTAATCAAAAAGAACAATATTGTAATAAAATCCAATACAATTGGCTAAAAGTGTACGACGATTGATTGTATTCAAAATTGTCAACTTATATGATAAACCGACTGGCTAGCCCTGAGAAATTAGTTGGAATTTTTAGTCAGGCGACTAAAAAAATTCAATCAATTAATGTGATTAATCAATTAATTGATTTATGGCATAGTTCTAGAATGTTTTGACTTAGTTAAGTGACATATTGGGTGTCTGCAAGTGGTTCTATTTAAATGTAGGTGTTGCTAGGGCTACTTCCTTGTGTCTCCTATTTAAAGGGTCATAGTTACATGCTCTTGTATGTGAACCCTATCAATCACTATCCATGAGAGAGAGAATGAGAAAGATCATGACGCTAGCACGTCACCAAGTGAGAGGTTGCACCTTCCTACTAGTTCAAGCATCATGACATGGAGTTCCCATCATCTGGGTATACTATGTAGAGTTGTAGGCATCGTGTGATTGCATTAGGAGGACGTCTTTGAGGACCTTCTATTAAATACACAAGTGACACACACCATCGAATGAGGACGTCATTGAACTTGTTCCATGACAAGGTATACCTCACACACCCACTTTTTGGATACATCATTGTCAACAAGATCTACTTCAAGGAAACATGGATATGTTTTTTGTTTCTACTATATTTGGCACCTCCATGATATTTAACAGTGGTATCAGATCCATGTTAATATATGATGTATTTGTATTATTTTCAATGTGATTAAATTTCTATATATCATTTTGTGTGGTTGCATGTGATGTAAACTATAAAATTGTTATTGTGCACATGCAATTGATTTCCAAATATGATCCTTTGAGTTAATGTATGCCTCTCTCTATATAGAATTGAAGATGATAGAAAGAAAAGGGCAACACCCTACCATCATTCCATGATGTAGCACTGGATGTCAGAAAAACGCATCTGCTAAAGTAGCACTTTGCACTCCAATGGTGAAGTAACACAAAAGCATGCAAAAAATTCAAAATGATGCCTAACTGGTATAGATTTGACTGAGTGTCTACTCCTCATAACTACATGCTACATTTGTTCTTTAGGTTGTGGGGCTTACTTCCTAACCCTAGTTGTATTAGTGGAAGAAACTTTTTAGTGACTTGTCTTATTTTACCACCTTTCAAGACATTCATTGAATGAAGATATGTATTTTTTGACATGATGGAAGGGATCCCCACATAGGGGTACTACCCATGTGTACCCCTTCGTGTCTGCGTGGGAGTCAAAAATTATGTCAATGGGTAATGTATCACACTAAAAGGGATACAATGCTATATATATATATATATATATATATATATATATATATATATATATATATATATATATATATATATATATATATATATATATACCTATGGAATCATATATGGCTCATTTGATATATATTTTTCATGCTGATATATGCATGGTTATGGTCTAGGACCCTTTTGTGCATGTTGTGAATGGATGTTAATGGTTGTGCATCGATCTTTTGTATAAGTATTTGTTTGAATATTGAGCCTCATCTTTGTTTCCAAATACAATCAATTCTATCCCCTATGAACTTTGTTTGAATGTCACTTGAGGTTCTCCTTGTACATATCATGTAATATTATCTAGGAATATATTTAGATTTGGAGGAGTGGGAATGGAGATACAACTTGAAGATCCATCTCCATGGAGCGTAAATGGAACTATTCATTGTAATGTTGATCAGATGTAGGTTCATAGTGAAGTTTATAGGTTGACATTTCATGAGATGAAAAGGACCTTAGGTGGACAATAATCCTTTATGGCTCAAAAGGATAACATTAGCATGGTCATAACTAATGCTTATATGTTTGTGGATTGAGATTGTGGATATAATGTGTACATGATTCATATCATAAGCAAGTGGTGTTTGGATACATATATGTATATGTATATGTATATAAATGAAACACCTCAAAACATATTAAGTCTTAATTGTTGTCCATTGTGAAACACACATGGAAACCTCAATCAAATATTTGTCGGCACACCAAAGTATGGTGTGATGTCTATCTTGAGGAAGTGTGAGAATAGATAGGTGGGCTTTCCAAATCAGGGTGCATATTCTATTGTGTTGGACTTTGGGTTGGGCTTAAGGAGGTGATCATAATAGGATTAAGAACCTAGAATCATATAGATGGAATATTACAAAGTTTTGTGCATCTTGTTGGTATATATGTCCAGAGAGCCAATCATATGATGATTGTGATGGGGCATTAGAAACCTGATTTGATAATGATAAAGGTAATTCTGTCTATTATGTTTGTCTCAATCATGAGATGATGACATAAATATAATAGATGTCTAAATAATAATGTTACCCGATGACATATGTCTTCAAGTTTATGACCAAAATAATGAGATTATATGTATGATAAGAGTATATACATTCTTGTTATGTCCCTAGTCGAATATTACTGTGGAAGCAAAATAGATAACAATATTACATAATAATAGAGTATGAGAGTGTGTGTTGACTGATGATAGAGTCTCATTAGTCGTGATGTGTGATATCAAGTCAAGCACACATGTACATGTTAGAGAAAAGTGTATCAAACAGACCCAGCTTAAGAGTGATACATGGACATCATGGAATAGTAGTCAGAATCAACTATCATAGTGACGGTGGTGATTGTGGTTCTTAGACGTGAAGTCACTACACTCATCACATGTCATTCTATGCACTTTGACATCATCCACTATGGCCTTCAATAAGCTTTGCCATAAAGGTGATGCTCAGGTGCACTATAACACATGGGGATTGATTGTGAGAGATGTAGATGTGATTTGTCCCTCCTATAGGAAATTGGTATCCAGGCCTCTTGATAAGCGAGACTAAGAAATGTATGGCCATACTCATGTGATTCAATATGTCATATGTGAACTCACACATATCTCAAATAGTCTACTCTAGTTCAAGGAACATGATTGAATGTTGAGAGGATGATGGTTCCATGCCTCAAGTTCAATCCAAATATCAAAGACAAAGGGACTATACAATCACAATAACAGTGATCACATATTGTAGGTTGAATTTGTTCTCCAACTTTTCAGATTACTTGGGTAGAAATTATGTGTTGCTAGATACAAGATCATTGCCTGTGATGTCATAAGTTGGTTATGGCCATTCACTGCCAATGTTATTTGGGATCTATAGGGTCACACACATAGGATACACTTGGAATAGGAGTTTATTCATGAATGACATTTACCTTGATTACTAAAAGTGTTTTGATTTTTAATTTAGACAACTGAGGTTCAAAATTGATTGATTGAACTATTAACTGACTGGTTCAAGTTTTGAACCAATTGGTTGGAGTTTCAGGTCAACTGGAAACAGTAATTGGCTGAATATTTGCTTGAAATGGACATGTGAAATGACCATTTCACATATGAAACGACCGTTTCAAAAGTGAAATGATAGTTTCCTAATATAAAATGACCATTTCATGTTGTGAAATGATCATTTCATCATTTGGGTTGTCCGGTTCAATGATCAATTTGATTGGATCAACGATTGATATTGATGTCATGATTTTGCATTAATCAAATATTGAATGCCAATTTGATTCTAAATGGGAAAGTACATGAAAATACCAGTTCAAGATATGAACTGGCCAGTTCACCTCTGAACAGACCAGTTGCATAGTGAACAGATCGGTTCACTGTTCGTAGTTTTTAGAAAATTTATGAACTTTGTCTCTTTGACTCCCAAACCGATTAGAAACCCTAACCCTATCCTCTCTTATAAATAGAGGGGTATTGGGGGCTTCCAAGACACAACAACAATAAGCTTTGACAATTATTGTCCTCTCTGGTTGTGATAACCAATAGAGAGCATGAGCAAGTCCTACTCGTAAAAGGGAGGGATAGTAAAGGAGAGACACTTGTGGGAGAGCGAATCAACCCTAGTAGGTTCACGTTTGAAGGGAAAATTGCTTCTTGTTGGTTCTGGTAGCGCAACATAGAGTTCTTAATGGTCTGCATGGACTACTATATAGGCAAGGAGGTCGTTACCTACCGCTAGGAGGACCCCATCAACTGTCGTATGTGGTGTTGCACCAGGAGGCAGTTGCTGGTGACTGTTCGAGTGTTGCTGGAAGAAGAAGCATGGTGTTGCTTGGACTTGTTCTAGGACCATGTATTTCTCTTGTTACTCCCTTTCCTAGATACATTATTGTTGATGCAATCTTGCTAGTTAGGAAATCATGCATTAAAATTTTTGTTTCCACTATCTTATCTATTTCCTAGATATCCCTACATTGGTATCAGAGCCACTTCAATTTATGGTGTATCAGGATTTAAATCAATATAATTTGATTTATTTTATAGCATACAATGCAAATATTAAAATGATTAATTTGAATATCTGATTAAATACCACATATGATCCCAATATATATATATATATATATATATATATATATATATATATATATATATATATATATATATATATATATATAGCCAGGCTAGAATACACTCGAGTGTACATATCACACCGTACACCCCAATGGTATTTTCCTATCTAGACCTTTCTAAAATATAATCCATTAATCTTCATGGTTACTATAATAATAGGTCACATACAAAATTTGAACTCATTTGGATGAGTGTAAGTGACTCATCCAAGGACAACAAAATTGACGCACAAAACTAATTTGAAATACATAATTTTTGCCTCCTTTAGATGCAGGACTTATAAGTGTCCAAATGAGCTAAAATTTATTATATAGTATGTTCTTATGATAATTAAGAAGATCAATGATTTAGAATTTTCAAAAATTTATTGCATCTTAAAAAATGACTGAGGTGTATGGTGCCTCCAGTACACTCGAGTGTACACTATCCTGACTCTTTCTCTCTCTCTCTCTCTCTCTCTCTCTCTATATATATATATATATATATATATATATA
Organism: Alisma plantago-aquatica; assembly: GCA_963693085.1. Lineage (NCBI taxonomy): Eukaryota > Viridiplantae > Streptophyta > Magnoliopsida > Alismatales > Alismataceae > Alisma > Alisma plantago-aquatica. The sequence goes on along the minus strand of OY856411.1, from coordinate 666,119,732 downwards.
TATATATGAAATCCATATGCGTCACCCTAAAAGTATTTTGATGGTGGACATTAGCATGGTTATGTAAAATAACTGTAGATTTTTTTGCATGGTTTTGGTTGTTTATTCCTACTTATATCTCATTTTGCATATCAAGCCTCTATCTTCTGTTCCATAAGAGAAAGTATTAATTATCTCCTTCCTATGTTCCCCTCAAATGTAACTTGAGGTTTCTCTATTACAATATAATATGTAGATAGGATTAGGATAGTTTTAATTCTTGTTATGGAAAATAAGACGCTCTGCTCCATATGAACTAATTGATTCATTAGACGAACCGATTGATTGGAGAACCGAGGAGGACAAGCAACATGAGGATGAACCGATTGACTGGAAGTCCAAGCGATTGACTGGAGGAGTCCAAACATCACTTGAACCTGAGGCTAGATGACCATTTTAGAGCCCAATTGAGTGTCCAGGAGGCGAACCAATCGGTTTATGTGTTGAAACAATCAACCCAAAATTGTTTCAAGCATGGATCTTCACCAACAACAGGTTGTTGCATTGATGTATACCTTAGGTGGTAGTAATTCCTTGTGGCTCCAAGGAATTACAATAGTATGGCCATAACCATTACTTGTATTTATAATTCCATTTTTCTATTGTGGTTATAGAATGTATATGATGTGTACGATAAGTATATGGTGATTGGATATGTATATATATTTATGTAAAATTCCTCAATCAAATATGAAGTATTATATTCTTTCAACAAGAAATACACATGAAAAGCTTGATCATCTATACACGGGCATGCCAAGCATGATGTATTGTCTATCTCGTGGAAGTGTGATGGTAGTTATGTGGGCCTGGCAAGCAACGTACATTAGTATCATGTTGGCTTTTAGGTCAGACTTAACTAGGTGATCTTAAATAGATTAAATACTTAGAATCATGCAAATGGACTATGGCAAAGAGTTGTGCATACCATCTATCCAATAATTGCATGAGATGCAATTGGCAAAAGTTTCCTACCTTGATAATTGGTTATGGATATTAGTGTTTGTCGGGTAATAATTCAATCACTTTGGATCTTGGCTCACTAGAAGAGTGTACACTTCAATCTTCCAAATTGGTAGTGGGGGTATTAGTCTGATCAAGATAGTGGGAATGATTATTAATGAAAGGCCTAACTAATATCAACAATATTATCAAATCAATTCAAAATATTTTGACAAAAGTTGCAAAATTTATTTTGTAGAATTTGATGCCAAACACAAACACATTATTATTGCGATCAGTCCTTGAATAGTACAAACTAAACATGATTGACTTCCACATCTAGTTTAGGATTTTGAGAAGTGTACTTATAAATGAGAGAAAGCTATATGTCCTTAAAAGACCGGAGCCATAGGAAATCACTTCAAATGCACCCAAGGTTGACATGGATGCTTACTTGAAGAATGCCAATGATTTCGCAAACATCACAGACCTTATGCTATGTTGTATGAAGTATGAGTTGCATGAATAGCATGAAAACTTTGATATTGTTGAGATGGTAAGACATCTTAAGAATCATGTAAAGCATGAAATGTATAATGTATTAAAAGTTCTATTTGAGTGCAAACTGACAGAAGGAGATCTAGTAGAGCCCCACGTTCTCAATATGATTGGGCATGTGGAGAGACTAGGATTTCTTTTAGGTCAAGAGTTGACAATGGAAATGATTCTACAATCGTTTCTAGAATTATATAGCCAGTTTATGGAGTTCTATCACTTGAGTAATTTGGCCAAACAACTAGTTGAATTGCTTGGCATGTTGATGAATGTTCAAGCACAAGTGAAGATGGAAAATTGATGATGATTAGCGAAACACAGTCCAAGGTCAAAGGCAAGGCCAGGAAAAGTTTTGAGGCTAAGCTGTAGTCCAAGTCTTCTACACTCAAGATAAGGAGAGGGGTAAGTGTAAAAGGAATATGTTCTTTCTCAGTTAAATGATTAAGGAAGGAAAGTACCACCATTGTCACATATCTGGACACTAGAAAAGGAACTACCCTCTTTATATAGTTGATCTTAAGAAGAAGGAGATAGAGATATCCACTTTGGGACCTAAGAAGAAGTAAGCTAGAAATGTGCGTACAAGAGTTACTACCACTACGGTTGGAATTTGTCATTCATCTAAAGGGCATGTAATAGAATTAGTGAATTGCTATTATGTACCTTCCAATAATGAAAATGTCATGTATCTTGTATGGAAAAGAATATTATGGATAAATTGATGTTCAATTTTAAATGATAAGATCTTGTATGGAAGTGCCTCATTGTGTCATAAACTATGCTTGATAGTTCTAAAGACAACTATGTACAAGGCATATATTGAATGGCTTGATAACTCAAACAATTAATACCCATAGCATTGTCATCTAGAGCACATAAATGAGAAATACATTTGTAGAATCCATAATGATGGTTATCTAGACTCTTTTGGTTATTTTTTTAATTCATTACCTTCTATTTCATATTAAGAGAGCTTACAAATAACAAGCTAAAACATAAATTATAAAACATGGTATTATCAATATCATTATAATTACTATCTCCTAAACTAAGGATAGACCTAAGGTCCATTGGCCTCTCTAAAATATGAGAGAAAAAGTGATTTTTGTGTGATGATTAACCAAGACCATTGCATATTAGAAGGATCCACGTACCCATTGAGTCTTCAGTAGCTTGAAAGAGAAATAGTCAGAAGGCCCAAATGTGAGGTTCATGAAACTGTATAGACTAGTAAATTCCACTGGCTTGATTGTGATCCTCTTGATTAATTTTGTGATCATCCCTCAAGATGGAAAGCCTACATTGGTGTTCTTAAACTTGTTTCCACTACAGTGATAACCGCCAGACTTCTAATATCCTCAATTGCATTTGCTAACAATTTATTTATCAGTCTCAAGCTTTGCCTCTTGGCTTCAGTGGTGTTCCTCATTGTTCTGCTTCTATTCATATTTATACCGCTTCCTTTAATTTTCCTCCCCGCTAATTGCTTTGGTGTGGCAACTAGCTCGGCTTCTCTTTTAGTTATTAAACCAATAGAGAAATACACGTCTTATTTATTTCATAATTTTACAAAAGCATCTTCTCTAGATGTAGTGGGAGAGTGACTATTCTATTAGGGCTCATACATACTATTGTACATAGATCTTTTAGAATAAAAGCTAAAGGTAGTCACCAGTACCTCATGATATTTACTAATGTTATCAGTAGATATGGAAGTTTGTATTTAATGAAATACAAATATGAATCTCTTGAAGTGTTCAAGGATATCATGAATGAGGTATGTAACCAACTTGATAAAAGTACTAAGACACTTTGATATGATCGATGTTAAAATATTAAAAACTAAGAGTTTGAGGACCTTCTAAAGAGACTGTGATAGTGTATCACAATGAAATCCACCTGAAACATAATTATATCTCAGAGAGAAGGAATCACACCTTGTTAATCATGGTGTGATTATTAATAAATCTAGATAATCTTCTGATTTCCTTTTGGGCACATGTTCTACACTAAAACAATGTATTGTCTAAAATGGTTCAAAAGACACCACATGATATATGGCATGGGAATTGTCCCGATATGTCTTTTATAGTGACTAGGCATGAATGCCTAAATAAGAAAATAGTTTCTTGAAAATTTTTGTCCACAAATCACATAAATGTTATTTTGTTGAATACATATTTGATATTCCAATCTGACAACAGAATTGTTTGTTTCTGGGATGGTTGTACTTCTTTTTTAATGATGTCCATCTTGTTCATCTTGCCCCTCAAGTATGAAAAGTGATGTCATCTGCATCACATAGGATCACTTACAACCGACACAAGATGGAACAATGATAACAAAGAAACCATTATCCAAGACTCCCCAGATTAGGAACCATACTCAACCATCCTATAAACCATCCCTCCAAACCATGCAAGACCAAACAAACCCCTAAGAAGCTACTCATCAGAGCCAGTCTCTACATTTCTTACCTCCAAAACTAGCAAAGGGACCAACTAAAACATCATTGTCATCAACCTCACTAGTAGAATGATCCTCATCAGGTTTACTATCCATCATCATAAAAAATGAGTGGCAAGAGCACTCATCATCACTCCATGACGACACACCCGTGTAGTCACTACCACACTGAGACCGCAGGAAGTCACCGAGGCATGGTTGTCACAAATTCCTACAATAATTAGTTGATTCATGCATCCATCTAACAATGAAATCGGCCCTAGCATCACCAGGAACCTCACCAAAGGCATTGGCTTATGTCACCTGCATAATAGGAAACTTAGAACTTTCAATAGATTTAGCTAGATTTCACTATGGAAATCCCATGACAAGTGACCAGGGGACTTGCATCGAAAGAAAGTAAGCTTGGAAGGGAAATGTTGCCTCCAACGTCCAAGTTGAAGGCAACAAAAGCACCAGTCCCCAGGATGGGGGGACGTCTCCTTACCGACCTTCACACCTCATAGTTTTGTGCTAGGTGTCCTGGAGTCAGACACCAAAAGTAGATCATTGAGGCTGAGCATCGACGTAGCCAATGTCCTCGTCGAAGGCACCAGAAACACGATGCATGGGTTTTTAATCCTTTTTATAGGCATATTTTCCTTGATTTCATGTGTTGTTTTGTCATTTATCTGATTAATAATGCATGGAATGCTATTAATGGCCTGTGATATTTAAATTCATCAAATCATCTGATTTTTAATGTTTAAGATGATTTAATATTTATCATGAGTATTTATCCACGTTCTTGCGTATTTTTAGGTACAAGGAACTTCACAGAGTCGATATTACCGACACCAAAAGTCGATGGTACTGACTTCACATCAGTACTTGCTCAAAAAGACTCATACAGACTCGATACTATCGACACTCCAAGTCATTAGTTCTAGAATCACATCAGTAAAGCACAAGGATGCATCGTGAAAAGTCGGTACTACTGAGTTTACAAACTTGGTACTACTGAGATGACATTAGGCAGACAATGCTCGGGTGACTTGAAGACTCGATGCTATCGAGACAAGTCGATAGTATCGACATTGTCAAGAGTTGATACTACCGAGTCAGCCTGATTTGGCAAATATGAAGATGGTAATCAAATCCAATGGTGGATGTTATTTCACACCATAAGTGACTCCTATGACCTAAGGGGAGTTCGGCCAGACGAAAGAGAGTATCCATATTCCATTACATAACACTGGAGAAAGAAAGAAGAGGAGAAAGGAACTGAAGGCTTCATCTAGGATGATCTGAGCACCTTCGGAAGGCGAATCGGCAGCCAGAAGACAGTGGATTGCACATACGACGTAGGGGATCGTCCGGATTAGTTATTCACCATGGGTTACTTTGTTTCTCTAATGTTTCCCACATTTTTCTCTCTCTACCATGTACTCATCCATGAAAACCATACATGGCTAATCCCCTTGATTCCTTAGGACTGAGGAATAGCCCATATATGCATTGTGACTGATTTCTATGCATTAATATCACCTTTATCCTTATTTTCTGGATATAAATCTATGAAGATGCATTGTTCTGTTTATGCCTGATCAACATAGATATATTATTAGACTCTTAATCATTTTGGGAGAGAGGTTAAGGGTTGGAAAGCACAAATTTACCTATTTATTGCACCCCTTGGGAAAGGTGGATAATAAACGAGAGGAGAAATCCATAGTTTAATCATAAAGCACCAAACTAATCAAGAAATTTCTATGGAAATGGGTTGGCATTAGAATAGGTAGTGAACTACACTGCAGGAGTGGGTAGTTCTGACTACAGGCTCTTTATCTAGGGATAAGGGTAATATATATTATTGTATGGAATGAATTGCAATGTTATTTGTGGTGAAACCATAATCCTAAGGAATTTCCTAAATCTGAGTAATATAAGTGTTAAGTTTGTTTCATTCTATTTTTTCTTCTATTCAATCAAACCCATTCATTTACACTGGCCTAGCTGATTAGACCATAGTTAGTAGTAGTCTCTGGAGAATGTTTCCTTGTGTTCGACTCGAGCCTCAAAAAGGTGTATATTACTTCGATATGTTCACTTGTGTATAACACACGGTAAACACATGTCAAGTTTTTGGCCTATATTACTTCAATACATTCTCTAATATGGTAGAGTGGTGCTTGGAGGTGTTTATGGATGATTTTTTAGTGTACGGGGAGTCATTTAGTGATTACATGTACAATTTGGATAAGGTTTTATAAAAATGTGAGGACGCTCATTTGATCTTAAAATGGGAGAAGTGACATATGATGGTGAGTGAGAGAATAGTGTTGGGACACAAGGTGTCCAACAAGGGTATGGAAGTAGACCCGATTAAGATAGAAGCTATCTCCATGCTACCTCCATCGACATCGGTGAAAGGAGTAAGGAGCTTTCTTGGACGTGTTGGGTTTTACCTCAAGTTTATCAAAGATTTTTCAAAAATTGCTAAACCCTTGTCAGAACTTTTGGAAAAATATGTTGAATTTTCCTTTGATGGTCGATGTTTGAATGCTTTTGAAATATTAAAGGAAAATGTAAGTTATGTGCCTATTGTGCAGGCTCCTGATTGGAGCCTACCGTTTGAGATGAGGTGTGACATATCAGAATATGTTGTGGGAGCTGTGTTGGGACAACACAAAGATAAATCTCCTACTGTCATATATTATGCATCTAAAACATTGAATGATGCACAACTTAATTATACAACCACAGAAAAAGAACTCATAGAGGTTGTGTTTGTGTTTGAGAAGTTCCGCCAGTACCTAGTAGGGGCAAGGGTGATTGTTTGGACTGACCACACTACCATCAAATACATGTTACAAAAGAAAGATGCAAAACCAAAATTTAGTAGGTGGATTTTATTGTTACAAGAATTTAACATAGAAATTAAAGATAAGTCAGGGGTGGAAAATGTGGTAGCATATCACCTATCTAGGCTGGAAAGATTGAATCAAAAAGATGTAGATATTCCCATTGTTGAGGATTTTCCAGATGAACAACTCTTTGATATCAAGGTTAAGGATCCATGGTTTGTAGATATTGTTAATTATTTATCCTGCAAAGAGTTGCTTGCAGATTGAGGTATCAAGCAAATAAGAAAATTTTCCACTCATTGAGGTTTTACATTTGGGATGACCCTATTATTCTTAAATAATGTAGGGATAGACTTTTGAGTAAGTGTATACTCGAGTGTGAGGTAGATAGCATTTTGGCACACTACCATTCTTTACCTACGGGAGGGCATCATGCTAGCTCTAGGATAGTGACCAAAGTGTTATAGAGTGGATTTTATTGGTCAACTTTGTTTAAAGATGCAGATGATTTCATTCATTGTTGTGATGCATGTCAACGTGCAGGTAACATTTCTAAGCGACATGAGATGCCATTGAATGTGCTTCAAGAGGTTGAAGTTTTTTATCTTTGGGGCATTGATTTCATGGGTCCGTTTGTGCCGTCAAATTCTAACCTTTATATTTTACTTGTGGTTGACTATGTATCTAAGTGGGTGGAAGCAATTCCAACCCACACCAATGATGCTCAAGTGGTGTGTAGATTTGTGAAGGAAAACATTTTTTGGAGGTTTGGTGTCCCCCGACTATCATTAGTGAAGGTGGATCACATTTCACCAACAAGAAATTCAGAGCCTTACTTAGCAAATATGGGGTGAAACATCGAGTGGGTACTTCTTATCACCCACAGACACAAGGCCAAGTGGAGGTGTCCAATAGAGAAGTGAAAAAGATCTTGGAAAGGACAGTTTCCACTCATAGGACAAATTGGAGTTTCATGCTTAATGACGTGCTTTGGGCATATAGGACGGCCTATAAATCACATATAGGGATGACACCTTTTAGGTTGGTTTACGGTCGTTCTTGTCATTTAGCAGTGGAGCTTGAGCATAAGGTGAAATGGGCATTGAGAAAGTTAAACTTTGGATTGGATGAAGTAGATAACTAAAACTTTTGGAGCAGAATGAACTAGACGAGCTTAGGATGTATTCTTATGAAAGTTCTAGGATTTATAAGGAGAGGATAAAGAAGATTCGTGATAGGCACATTGTGAATAGGGTGTTTCTTCCAGGACAAAAGGTTCTCCTTTTTAATTCCCGACTTAAGTTACATCCGGGCAAACTAAAGTCCAAGTGGAGTGGACCATTTGTGATTGAGCAAGTTTTTCCCCATGGTGTAGTGAAGATTTTAGATGGGACTAGGTCATTCCTTGTTAATGTCCAAAGATTGAAGCACTATATGATAGGGAAGTGGAGTAGAGAATAAAAGAGGTACAACTTATGGAGATCCCTTAGTTTCTTGCTCTTAGGAACGTCTAGTCTAGGATGTTAAATAATGGCGCTTGTTGGGACAAAACCCAACCTTCATTTTCTTTATATTCATGTTCATTTTCGCATTGTAGTTGTCTTAGTATTTTATTTTTTCTAAAAATGGTACCTTGACTCGTCTGTGGAGTGTGCAGATTTTTCCTAGGTCATTACTACTGAGATAACCAGTCGGTAGTACCGAGATTACATCAGTGAGCCATCTGCACCAGAATGCCAGACTCAGTAATATCAACTCTCCCAGTCGGTACTATCGAGTCTCAAAAGATTTTAATCGTTAACTGATAAGCTCTTGGTGGTATCGACACTCAGATCAGTACTATCGATTTTTTGGCACGTTTAGAATCAGAACATCGAGATGAAAAATTTGAGAGTACCAAGCCAAAACTACCAACTCAGTACTACCGACATTCTAGTCGGTAGTATCAACACATGATGTCAGCAATCCAGGGATGCTCGATTCAACGGCAGATGCAAGCTTCATCGCACAGTCGGTAGCATTGATCCACGACTCAAGTCAGTACTACCGATTTGGACTTAGTACCACTGACTACAAGTGATTCGTTCTCAAGACATCATCAAACGTCACCCGTCGATACATCTGAGCCACGGATTTGTGCTTGTATCTCAGTACTACTGACATAAAAGTTGGTAGTACCGAATATGCCTGACTCAATTATATAAGGAGGGGTGGTTAACCCATTTTCTTCACACCACTTCCTCCACTCCTCCTAGAACTCATAACAAAGTTGCACCAGGCACTAACACTCTTCACTAAGCCAACGATCTTCATAAGGCTTCTCTTTCCTAATCCTCTTTCTTGCATTGGCATCATGGCACCAAGGAGAGGCCATTCTATGTCAGTGGATCAATGTGAGTTGGTCCCTCTACCAACCCGCATCCAACATCTGTCCTCGAAGGTCAAGAAGATATATGAATAGCTACAGACGAGGCCAGTAATACCAATGTGATATGGATATCACGCATTGATTAAAAGGATGGGCTTTACTGAAAACATGTCTTGGGTAAGTCAGAAGCAGCTCATGGAGGGAGGCAATCCTTTCTTTAGTGACTGGTAGACTTACCCGGAACTTGTCCTTGAGTTCTTGGCATCGCTAGATGTTCTTTTCACCCTGAGTAGAAATTAGGAGGCAAATGAAGGGAAGGCAAAGTCAACTTCCTCCTCTTAAACAACAACTATTCCATCAATCTGCAGGCCATCAACCACATTTTAACTAGTCTCACGTCCCAGAATGCTCGGCCCCTTCAGACTTCGAATTCAACTGGGCTTGGGAGTAGTTGACTGAGGTGCCAGAGGGCTTTTTCATAAGCTGGCATATCAACTATGTTACCGACATCGAGCACCCCTTTGATAGAATCCTTCACTGCCTCTGTACCAACACTATATTTGCTCCGTCCGGCCAAGCTCAAGGGAAGGTTCAATAGGAATACCTCTACAGACTACTGGAAGGAGAGACTGTCAACTTTGGATCCTTCTTTCTACTCCACATGATCTCTATTCGACGCAACATGACAAGAAAGGTGCTAATTTTATTTGGGGGTCTCATCACCCCCGTTGCATTACATTTGTGCCTTGATTTGTCCACCCTCGCGCCATTAGAAGATACAAAGAAATTGGACCTCCTGCACTTCCGCAAGGTGCACCTTCTCAGCTTCCACAACAATGTGCTCTATGTGCATTGCACGCGTCAAGGATTGTTTTGGGAGCAGAGCCTCCCCGACCCCATCGTCAACTTGCATCGAGTGAACCATATCCAGTGGCCACTGAATGAGGGGTAGGGAGAAGATCCACCCAGGACAGTAGCTCAGGAAGACGATGAGGAGCAGAGTGATGACAACTCTAATGGTGTTGAGGAGGTGGAGCCCACCATCCCCATCACTAGGAGAGTGATCCCACGCAAACAAGCCTGCACCTACGCTGCCTCAACTTCTTCTGCCCCACCCCATTCCTAGGAGGAGCAAGACCCATACAACATGGCAGGTATGTATACCATGTTGTAGGAGATCCAGACTAGACAGCATCAGCATCAGCTAATGTTGGCTGGTGTGCAAGACATTCAAGGAAGGTTGTACCAAAACCAGTAGGTGATATATGAGAATGAATGCCTTCTCTTAGACAACCAAGAGAATGTTCAGATGTGCCTGTAGTGGATGGAGTAGTATCGGCTGCCCTTCTTCGACCACTATTGGAACCAGGAATACTTTGAAGGGTACCCAAAGTCGCAGTAGATGTCACCGCCTGATCTATCGTTTGAGGGGATGTTCCCATCTTACGATCCCTACATCCCTCAGCCACCTCCATTTTGAGCAATGGTACCATTATTCCACCTCTTGTGTGTGCGCATTGACTATGTGGACATAGTCATATTCAAGCTTAAGGGAGTACTGGAATAACATTATATCTTAGTTTTTATAGTTTTTCTTACATTTTTTTATTATCCTAGTTATTTTATTTTTAGTTGGAATCATGCCTTTTTAGGACCCATGCCTATCTAGTGTAATTGTAGAGCAGTTATGTATGGTTGCATTTGTCAAGTCATAAGGTGTTAGTGCAATGAAATGGTTGTGTCTTCATAGATTAATTTGTGACATCTTTGTGCATCACCAATCGAGGAAGTGTTTGGTTAAGTCAGCTTTAGGATATAGGATATGAATGAACATCTAATCAAAATGGGAAAGTGAATGAAGATGTTGTTGAGCCTAACTGATCAAATCTTTAACAAGATCTAAAATGGAAATTTAAGAAAGAAACCTAAAGATTACTCTGTGCACATGTCATTAAAGAGGGACATATCATAATTCAATGAAAGGGATTGTCTCTTAGTTATTTGATTACGTCCATCTTTTCCATCCAATTTTGAATCACCACCTTAAGATGAACAAGTTATCCAACTTATTTCTTTTGATTGCATTGCATGGCATGATAGGTGACATTGTAGGTTAGCTCTTATCCTCATGTGCATTTGAAGAAAAAAATATTTTTGCATTTGTATGCATGACCAATCTTAATGCATACCATCTTAGTTGCATTGAAATTGCATGTAGATTAAATACATTCCATCACATTCATTCCTTTTTGTCATGTGGATTGTAGTCTCTAATTGTGAAAGTTGAAGCAGGGGCATACCTCCACATCAAAAAGAAAAGAGAAAGAAAAGAAAAGAAAAAAATGAAGTGAAAGCCTGAGCATAATTCCATCGTGCTAAAGACGAGAAACATTATGGGCTAGAAAAATTTCAATCTCAAGATTTCATAATGAGAAAGTATGTCCCAGAGTCTTCTTAAAGGTATGAACTAATTCACATGACATATTTTTTTATATAGTCTCATTTTTTGTTATGAGATAGCCTTATACATGCATCATGTGTCAAAAAAAAGAGAAAAAGTCACTAGGCATTAGGTCTAATGCATAACATTCTTTTCACTCATGTAGGTCATCATTCTTTCTGCATGAATAAGTTGGTTGTACTTGTGATTCTTCAATTGGCACCCATCTCATATCATTAATTGCTCTCATTGGTAGGCCACTCAAATGATTTATCTCCTCATCCATTATTATAAGGAGATCCTCTTCCAAGTAGTTGGTAGTTCGGAGAGAGTAATTTAGATTTGGGAATCACGTCGTGCACCAAGTGAATGCCTAAATTATTATGATATTCACTGCTTTCTTGATAGTTTTCATTGATCAAAAGGTAGACGTCTTCTATGAAAATTTTTGGTCATTGTATAGCAGTTATAGGTTTAGTGGTCATTGGAGGCCGGTTCAGGGATTGTCTATAGGAAATGATTAAGAAAAGAGTTCATGTGGTGTATTCTTTTGTTGACTTACATTAAACAGATCCAAGAGTAGTGTTGCTCGAGGACGAGTAACATTTATTCTTAGGGGAGTTTGATGCATGGGTTTTTAGTCATTTTCACATGCATATTTTCCTTGATTTTGTGTTGTTTTGTCATTTATCTGATTAATAATGCATGAAATGCTATTAATGGCATGTGATATTTAAATGCATCAAATTATCTGGTTTTTAATGTTTAAGATGATTTAATATTTATCCCGAGTATCTATCCATGTTCTTATGTATTTTCAGGTACAATGGAACTTCACAAAGTCAATACTACCAACACCAAAAGTTGGTGGTACCGACTTCACGTCAGTACTTCCCAGAAAAGACTCACACAGACTCGATACTACCGACACTCCAAGTCGTTAGTACTGAAATCACGTCAGTAAAGCACAAGGATGAATCACAAAAAGTCAGTACTAATGATTTTACAAACTCGGTACTATCGTGATGACATCAGGAAGACAATGCTCGGGCGACCTGAAGAGTCGGTGCTATCGAGACAAATCGATAGTACTTCCATTGTAAAGAGTTGTGGCTACCCTAAGATCTCGGTACTATCGAATGCTAAGTGGGTACTACTGAGTATGCCCGATTTGGTAAATTTGAAGATGGCAATCTAATCTAATGGTGGACGTTATTCCCCACTGTAAGTGACTCCTATGACTGAAGGGGAGTTCGACCAGATGAAAATAAGCAACCATATTCCATTGCACGACACCAGAGAGAGAGAGACAAGAGGAGAAATGAATCAAATAATTCATCTGAAATGATCTGAGCACCTCCAGAAGCCAAATCAGCAGCCGGAAGATAGCCGATTGCACGCACGATGTAGGGGATCGTTCGGATCAACTATTCACCAGGGGTTACTTAGTTTCTCTAATAATTCCCACATTTTTTTCTTTCTCTACCATGTACTCGTCAATAAAAATCATGTAGGGCTAATCTCCTTGATTCCTTAGGACCCAGGAGTAGCCCGAATATGCAATGTAACTGATTTCCCTACATTAATATCATCTTTATCCTTATTTTTTTGGATATAAATCTATGAAGATGTATTGTTTTGCTTATGCATGATCAACATAGATAGATTATTAGACTCTTAATTATTTTGGGGGAGAGGTTAAGGGTTGGAAAGCATAGATTTACATGTTAATTGCACCCCTTGGGAAAGGCGGAGAATAAACACAAGGAGAAACCCAGAGTTCAATCATAAAGCACCTAACTAATCAACCAATTGCTATGGAAATGAGGTTGGCATTAGAATAGGTAGTGAACTACGTTGCATGAGTGGGTAGTTCTAACTACAAACTCTTTATCTAGGGATAAGGGTAATAGATATTGGTGTATGGAATATATTGCAATGTTATCTGTGGTGAAACCACAATCCTAAGGAATTCCCTAAGTCTAAGTAATTTAAGTGTTACTTTTTTCATTCTATTTTTACTTCTGTTCAAGCAAACCCATCCATTTACATTGGCCTATCCGATTAGACCATAGTTAGTAGTAGTCTCTAGAGAACGTTTCCATGTGTTCGACTCGGGCCTCAAAAGGGCCTATATTACTTTAATATATTCACTTGTGTATAACACATGGTAAACACATGTCAAGTTTTTTTGTGATGTGTGCACAAATTGTCACTATTTTGGATATCTAATTTGGTTGTTTTCTTTGTCATTTGTGCTCAATTGAATATATTTTCACACATATTTCACCAAATTAGTATAAAATCTATGTGCATCATTTCTTACATTTATGCATGTATTTTACAAGTATTTTACATATTTTAATTATTATAATAATTATTTGATTTTATTCATTGCTTATTTTATTGCAGATAATTATTATTTACTGGAGCAATGTCAGTACCATTGACATGTAACTCGGTAGTACTGACATGGTATCGAAGTACAAAAAATATTATTGTTCCAGATCAAAAAGGAAAAGGATTTCTACTACAACTAACTCGGTAGTACCGACTTACAAGTCGGTAGTACCGACACAGGCGCTGACGGACTTAATTGCATGTGTAAAATCTATCACATATTATTATAAAAAATAATATTTAAGTTTCTCACAACCTAAACATGTGTGGTGTCTATAAAAGACACCATTAGAAGCGGAATTTTGATATCTATCAGAGGGGGATGACACGAATGGCAAAAGGGGAGAGAAAAGTGGAGGAACCCTACCCGGCGGACTTCAAAGCTGTTTTGGTGGCGGAACGACTCCATCTCCTCCAGATCTCCTTCTTAACTCTTTCTCCTATTTTCAGTATCTCAAAATCCCTATTTTTCATATTTTTGATCTACTGTGATACCATGTCTCACATATTTGGCTAAACCCCTTAATTCCTTAGGATCTGGGAATAGCTCAGATATGCACTGTAATTGATTGTTAGGCATTAATATCAGTTTTTTCCTTATTTTTTGGATATAAATCTATGAAAATGTAGTGTTCTATTTATGCCTGATCAACATAGATAGATTATTAGACTCTTAATCATTTTGGGAGAGAGGTTAAAGGTTGGAAAGCATAGATTTACCCATTTATTGCACACATTGGGAAAGGCGGAGAATAAATGGGAGGAGAAACCCAGAGTTCAATCATAAAGCACCTAACTAAACAACTAATTGCTATGGAAATGGGGTTGGCATTAGAATAGGTAGTGAACTACATTGCGGGAGTGGGTAGTTCTAACTACATGCTCTTTATCTAGGGATAAGGGTAATAGATATTGGTGTATGGAATGAATTGTAATGTTATCTGTGGTGAAACCACAATCCTAAGGAATTCCTTAAATCTAAGTAATTTAAGTATTAAATTTGTTTCATTCTATTTTTTATTTTGTTCAATCAAACCCATTAATTTACACCGGCCTAGCTGATTAGACCATAGTTAGTAGTAGTCTCTGGAGAACATTTCCCTGTGTTCGACTCGGGTCTCAAAAGGACATATATTACTTTGATACGTTCACTTGCGTATAACGCAAGGTAAACATGTGTCAAGTTTTGCACCGTTGCTGGGGAGTTGGCACGGTTAACCCTACAAAAAGTTAGGATCGGCCACTGTATGCTAGTTTTTTCTTTTAAAATTTCATTGTTAAATCTTTTTTCCAAAAATCCATTGATCGATATTTTTGACAATTCACTGCTTTATCATTTTCATCTTAATTGTTGAGTACCTTTGATTTGCAAAAACAAATTCTTGTGCAGGTACTTGAGCATCATGGAGGCACTAGGAATGAGCAAATTAATGGTTGGTTTGATTGCACAAATGAAGACCTTGATGATGTAGTTGGGGACCTTGAATCTTAATAGAACCCCAGTTTATGAAGATTGCATGTGTTCAAGAAAGTAGGTTAATCACAGGAATGATGGTCAATCACGGGGAGTTGATTCCTATTCCTCTTAGAGGGGTCCAGATTGTGATTCACATCAATATGAGCAGCCACAATAACTATGCGATGATGAGGACCTAGACCCAGAAAGATTATCTAGGATAGAGGATATTTCTACTATAGCCATTGCCAAGAATGAAGCATATTTGGACCAATCATAGATCGAGCTGCAAAACTAGGGAGCACGCATTGGAAATTTACAGACTCAAGCACAGATGTTTGTAGATGTCCTGGAGTTGAAGGAGACTGAACAACAAAATTTTGTGGGGAACATTGAGCCAGCCCACCATCATCATGAAGTAAAATATGTTTCTATTTCCAATGAAAAGGAGCTAACCATTGACGAGACACCAGATCCACACATTCCACAGTTTGAGTGTGTTTATGTGCCACCAGTTCCTTTTCCCAATAGCTTGTATGGAATTCCAGGGGGCTTAAGAACACTTGTGAAGACTGTAAAAGTGAGTGCTCTAGCCAATGCAAAAAATTTGAGCGGTAAAGAAATTCCATCCACATAGGACTTGCAAGAGGATGCAGTGAAAGACTCCACCACCACAATGTCTACTTCCCCAGTTCCAAAAGAGGTTCCCATGCAACAATCACATGTGAAGTTTCTACTCTGTAGCAGAACAGTCACAGTCAAGAAAAAGGCACCTACAGGAGAGAAGGTCCATCCACATATCAATCCAGCCATTTCAGATGTGACAAAGTCTATTCTAGAGGGTGATATAAATTCAAGCTTAGGGTAGGAGATCCCTAAGGTGTTATACATTCCTCCACATAGTTGAACAAAGTAGCCAAAGGTTCCCGGTGTGAATAGTCTAAAGTCAAGAATGAAGGAAACATTTCAGAAGTTTTGTGGTTACCTATCTTTAGGAGATGATGTTAAAATATGGAGTTTAGATTGTCAAGATATTCACCACCTTTCCGTGATAACCCAGGATAGAGGTAAGCATCATGTCGCACCTAAGACATAAAACAAGGGTGTTTTGTGGGAGGCAACCCGCCAGTTAGGATTCTTACATTATATTTTCTTTTGAAAATGTTTCATTATTTTGTCAGGATTAGATCATCTTGTTTTGTAGTTTTGAAATATCTAGTCTTGATGCAAGTAAAAAAAGGCGCCTTGATATCTGTATTCAGTGTGCAGGGACACACTGAGTCGGTACCACAGACACTCTATAGGTGGAACCGAGTTAGTCATTTTATCGTTACATGAAAACTCTAACATCAACTCGGTACCACCAACTTCACTTTCAGTAGTATCGAGTTTTCATCAGTGACATCTCATAAGATGAGCAAGCATCGACACTTCACTGAGCTCGACTGCTTATTGGAGGGCATGTCTTCATGTGGATTCCACCCACCCAACTTTTGCCCCAGATCTCACCTCACATATCAGTACAGTTGTTCCATTTGTCTTCCTTTGTTTTTGACATTGGGGACAATGTCATATTCAAGCTTAGGGGGAGGAATGGAATGGTGCTTCTATCTTTACCTCTTCCATCTTTTCTTTTTATCATACATATACATGTTTTTGTTTAAGAAAAAATAGATTTTTCATTTTATTTTTAGGGTCCACTTCTATATAGTGTAATTGTGGACGAAATATAAAATTTTGGTTAGGATTAGCCATTTCTTGATGATGTGGAATCAATTATGAATTTTTTTTAAAACTGAATGTTGTCTTATGCTTTGGTCTTTAAGCTAAATTTGCTATGTTTAAGAGTACATAACTGGAGGAATTTTTTGGATTAGTCAGCTTGAAGACATATTGAATGAATGAAAAATCTAACTTAACCCTATGTCTTGTGTTATAATGATGATGTTTGAGTCCAAACCAACCAAATAGTAATGTGATCTTTAATGTAAATTCTAGAAATAAACTCTAAGGTTACCCTGTTACACAATATATAGAAGAGGGACATATCATGGTTGGGAAAGACACTGTCCCTTAGTCATGTGATCTCATCCACCTTCCATTCATCTTCATTCACCACCATAGGATGATCAAGTTTAATCCAAGTTATTTTCCTCTTCTATGCATTACATAACATAATAGGAAGCATATAGTTAGTTCATTTTATTTTGCATTAGAAAAGAAGAAAAAAATCATTTAATCTCTTTTGAGCATTTGTAGTTTGCATAACGAAATTGTATATAGTTGCATTTGCATTGCATATTTCCTAAGGTGTTACATATTTGTTATCTCCACATCTTCTCTCATGTAAGAGTGTAAAAAAAGTTGTATCTCCTTACTCCTTCTCCAAATTTAAAAAAAAAAGTAAAAAAGCCCAAGCATGAACTATTTATCTTGCTAAAAATAACAGGGCAGAAAAAAAAAGTTAATAAAAAAGAAAAAAGAAGAGAAAAGGAGGAAAAGGATTTTTAAGTTCAATGCCATATTCTCTCTAAGCAACAAAGAAGGGGATTGTGGATTTTTTTTTTGTAAACACGTTTCCACCTATACTCATCATTAGGATGAGACATCCATTTCATGCATAATTCCACAAAAGTAAAAATAGTCATTAGAAGTCATACATTCACATTTTATCCATCATATAGGTGCATCATATTTTTACTTCTTGCATAAATAATTTGGATATTTCTTGTGAATCCTATTTTCATAGCCACCCATCTTTTCCACCCACTACTCTATAAGGTAGGCTACCATCATAATTATTCCCCTGATCCATGTTTATTTGGGGATCTACTTCCAAGTAGTTTATTTAGGTAGATCATAGAAATGTAGATAGGATCACATGGTGCATGAAGCATGTGACCTATTGGTCATGGTATTAACTGCTTCTTATTGATAGTGTTTTTCATTAATCTTATTGTGGACATCTATTGGGAACATTATTGATCGCTTTAAAGTAATTACTTATTCAGTGGTTGGTAAGGACCGGTTTGGGACCGACTGATGGAGGGCAGTTAGAAAAAGTAATTCATAGGTACTTGTATTCTTGCTAACTTTTTCTAACAAATCCAATAGTAGTGTTGTTTGAGGGAAAGCAATATTCAAGCTTAGGGATGTGATGTGTGCACAAATTTCACTATTTTGGATATCTAATTTGGTTGTTTTGTTTGTCTTTTGTGCTCAATTGAATATATTTTCACACATATTTCACCAAATTAGTATAAAATCAATGTGTATCAGTTCTTACATTTATGCATATATTTTACATATTTTAATTATTATAATAATTATTTGATTTAATTCATAGCTTATTTTATTGCAGATAATAATTATTTAGTGGAACAATGTCGGTACCACTGACATGCAACTCGGTAGTACCGACATGGTATCAAAGTGCAAAAAATATTATTATTCCAGATCAAAAGGAAAAGGATTTCTACTACAACTAACTCAGTAGTACTGACTTCCAAGTTGGTAGTACTGACATAGGCACTGATGAAGGAACTAAAGCAATAGTTCAACCTTAGTGGCAACTCATCCCAATCATGATTGAGGTAGTGAAGAAAGAAGTGGGCAAGCTCCTTTCAGCATGTATTATTTAAGAAATTTTTGATTCTATGTGGGTTAGCCTAACTTAAGTAGTTCCCAAGAAAGGGGGATCACTGTCACGACCAATGTATCTAATGAATTGATTTCCACTAGGTTGGTGACTGAGTGGGGTGTTTTCATGTGCTTGCATTACCTATCGAAGACAAACCCTATGTTATTTTCACCGATGCCTCTAAGCATGGATTAGGATGTGTTCTAATGCAAGAAAGTAAAGTGATTGCATATGCCTCCCACCAGCTGAATTCAAATGAAGAAAATTGGCCTACACATGATTTAGAGCTAGCAGCTATCGTACATGCTCTAAAAATCTAGTGACACTATATCTATGGAGTCAAGTTTGAGGTCTTTTCTGATCATAAAAGTTTAAAGTACCTCCTGAAAAAAAGGACATGATTCTGAGACGCCATAGGTGGATGGAATATCTTAAGGACTACAACTTTACCATCACTTACCATCCCAGTAAAGCTAATGTAGTTGTTGATGCTTTGAGTCGAAAGAAAACTAGAACTTGTGCTTCTATAACTTGTTCTTTATGGAAGAATCTAGAGTATGTTTCTTATTGGCAACCACAACCTATGGAGATTATGAATGAAGAATCTAACGATCTTCAAATTCTAAAATCTATCCTCGCATTCAGGAGTTCATACAAATTTGACTTCTTTTTGTGTCAACTTTGTCATTGGGAGGGCTAGTTCCAATAAGTTCTTGATAAACTTCTGGCAGTAACCTGCTAGACCGAGGAAACTAAGGATTTCATATGGATTCTTCAGAGCCTTCCATTTGGTCACCTCTTCTACTTTCACGGGGTCAACATCAATGTGTCCAAAAGAAATCACATGACCTAAGAACATTACTTCTTTGATCAGAATTCACTCTTTGAGAATTTTTCATAGAGTTGGTTTTCTCACAGTGTATTGAGTGCCAGTCTCAAATGTTCGTGATGTTGTTCTTCTGACTCAAAATATATCAACACATCATTGATGAATACCATGATGAATTGATCAAGGTAAGGATGAAATACTCAATTCATCAAGTTCATAAAGGCAGCTGGGGAATTGGTCAACACGAAAGGCATGACCAAAAATTCATAATGCCCATATCTAGTTTTGAAATTTGTCTTCGATATGTCTTCATCTTTCACCCGTGTTTGATAATAACCACTACGGTGGCTAACTTGAGTTGGTCAAAAAGATCATTGATGCATAGTAGTGGTAACAATTCTTCACTGTGACTTGATTAGGCATGTGGTAGTCCATACACATCTGCATTGATCCATCCTTCTTCTTTACAAACAAGATGGGGGCTCTCCAAGGTGAAACACTTGGGCGAATAAAGTCCATGTCAAGAAGTTCTTGAAGCTGCTTAAGCTCAGTGAGTTCAGCTGGTGTTAAGCGGTAAGGTATCTTCAAGGTAGGTGAAGTTCTGAGTACAAGCTCGATGGAGAATTCCACATCACGAGTTGGAGGCAACCTAGGTAGTTCTTCAGGAAAGACATCGGGGAACTCCTTCACCACTTCTATATGATCGAGGGTAGGGGGTGTGGCATCGAGAACTATAGATACTAAAAATTCCCTACACCCTTGTGAGATGAATTTTTCGGCATTAATGGCGGAGATGATAAATTTTCATTCTTCTTGCTTCCTACCTTTGATACACATCCTTCGTTCTTTAGGGTGTAACAAGCTAACCTTTGACTCTTCATAGAATAGGACTGCCTTATATTTCTTTAGCCAATCCATCCCCATGATAATGTCAAAGGCCATCATATCAAGTAAGATAAAGTCTAAAGGAAACATCTACTCCAAGATGTATAGGTCCATGGTAGGAAGTTTGAGATAAGAGGATCATATCCTACCACTAGGGGGTTTGACATTTAACACATGGTCCATATAATCAGATTCTATTTCTAGAATAGTGGAAAATTATGTAGATATGAAGGTATGTGATGATCCAGAATCAAAAAGTTCCTTTGTAGGATGCATATTAAGGTGTAAAGTACCTTCGATCACTTCATTTCCTTCACCATCTTCTTTGGCATTGAGAGCAAATACCCTTCCGTTTCGCCTTTCCATAGGCACTAGGCACCCTTACTTGTTATTTTTGTTGTTGTTCCGTAGATGCAGATTCTAACTTTGAGGTGGTTGTTGGGTTGGGACTTGTCCTCGTTGAAGCTTAGGACAATTTGTTCGAATATGTTTGATTTGGCCACACTCATGACTGTTAGGTGCAAGTCGATCGTCCCTTTGGGGGGTGCATTGTCTGCAGGGCACTTTCTAGGTAGATGACATCTAGAACACATGTTTCACTAATCACACCCTTGATTTCCACCAAGGCTCTTCCGTATGTTGTTATTATGAATGGAAAGCTGAAAACCAGGATAGCATTCAATAGTCAGGGCCTTGTCCACCATTTGCTGCAAGGTGAGTTGTAGTTGGGGAACAAGGTTACGTCCCACATTATAGTTGAGTCCCTCCAGGAAGATGTTTGATCTTCGTTTTGTTCCAAGGTCAACAACATAGCGTTCAAGCAATCGAAAATGCTAAATGTATTCAGAAACACTCATACTTACCTACCACAGACTGTAAAATTCAGCTTCCTTCTTCTACAGATAAGTTGGGTAGATGTACTTCTCTCTGAATAGTTTGAGGAACTGTTCCCAGGTTATATCTGTAGTGTCTCTTGTATGGGAAATTCCATTCCACCAGATTTGGGCTGGCCCATCCAAGCCATAGGCTATAAAGTAGACCTTTTGGTGTGGAGGTCATGCCATGCCCTCAAAAGTGTGTTCCAGGGATAATACCCAGTCATCAGCCTTGTCTACCATATTGGACTCATTCTCACCTTTGAAGTAGGTTGTTGCATCTTGATAAAATCGGTCAAGGTGAACTCCTTAGGTTTGCTAGCAGAAGCTACATCAGTAGAGAATTGTCCCACCAAGGTTGTAGAGAGAAGTTTACACAACATAGTCAACTCTTATTCTGGGGTCAAGATCGGTGGATTCAGGGTAATAGGAGTCTCAAGAGTGTTTGGATTGTTGGAGTTGTCAGAGTTGTTCATATCTCCAAACAGGTTACCCCTTTTGAAAGACAAGGTCATAGTTTAAGATTTCTAGGAGAGTTTGATAGAGATAGATAAGGATAATATTGCCTATAGGCATGCTATTTCAGGCATTCAGTATCAGATCAGGCCAGACCAGTGTCATATGAACCCAAGAGTCCCCGTAAACCAAGCTAGTGGCATGGAGGAAAATATTGCTAGCCCCCAGGTTTTGACCCTTTCTAGACATCATCACTTTCAATGTTATGCCCAGCTCTGATACCATGCTTTAAAGAGGCAAAATCACCTCCTCACTAAAATTTAACGGAAAATACACAACATCCATTTTTTATAAAATTTTGAAGGTGAAGGATGCAGGCATAATAATTCCATTTAAATAAGCATGAATCAAATAGAAAATGTCAATAGTAGCAGCGGAAGGAAAAACCTATGATATTACATAGCTTTATTTCAATTGTTCAAAATATAAACTAGGAAGTAAACTATTAAATCTAGCAATAATAACCTAGTCATCTTGGTAGCACTACTCTTGATCGGGTACTCCTTGCTCTGGTCATATCCATTGTCCTGGCTCTGGGTGGTTGGGATCACCTAGCAAGAGGAGAGAAAAGTATGTGTCAATTTAAATGATTAAGGACATTTATCAGTTTAATATATGGCAAAGTAAAGATTTACTAAGCTAAGCGATTTCATAAGTATGAGGTAAGTAAATGATGAAGTATTATGCCAAGTCAAGTAGTAAATAAGTTGCATGCATGATTTAATATATGACTACATTAAGTTAATATAGGGTTGATGCACCTACCTAACCTCAACCAAAACAAATAGGTGAGGGAGAGTGGTCACATTCCCAAACACCTACAAATATATATATATATGTATATATATATATAAGTGGGGAGAGTGATCACATTCCCCATGTCTCATGCCCAAACTTTGTGTGGTAGAACTCAGGTACACTACATTAGTTAATTAGTCATTTACATCATCATGCTAGAAGAATTTATATGGCAGATTTAAGTAGTTAAAAACTTTGCAAGTGGGGTCCAAGACCCTAGAATTATTGAACTAAACATACTAAACAAGAAATGGGGAAACTAGTGTATAGGATCAAGCCTCATTGGGAAATTAGGTTTGGATAAAAATGCCCAACTTAGGGTTTACAATGCACATACCTCACTCGAGATTCCTAGAGAAGACTTTTCACCAATTAATTGTGTCCAAAGTAATGTTTATCCTAGATGCAAGTTTTCATCACATATATTAGGGTTTTGTAATAATTTGAGTGTAGAAACCCTAATTTTGGACCTATAGACCAATCAATTTTTTTATATTTTTCTAATTATGAAAACATATTTGATGAGTTAATTTGGAGTTAAAATAAATTAATTATACATTTTAGGGATTTTAATTAAACATTTTAGTTCCTTAAAAAACCTTCCTTGAAAACTTGAAAATTAGGTTCGAGAAATATTTTTGTTGAATAGGATTTATTTTTCTAATTCTATAGCATATTTATTTATATTTTTTTGATAAACGAGTAATTAGATATGAATTATCAAAAATTGACCAATCAGATAATTCGGAAATGTAGGCAAAAAGGCTCGCGAAAAGAATTGGCATAGAGGTCGGGCCCAAGCTGACCTAGGCCAATCACGCCTAGGCAGGTAGCGGGTTCTCACTTGTGTGACTCCAGTCAGAATGACTAAGTGGAAGGGAAAATGACCAAAATGCCCTCAGGAGGAAAATCAAAGAAAGACGGTGAGCGAGGGTGGAATGGGGAAATCATTTCAGGGATTCTTCCTCCTACCTCACACCCGCCATGGTTGCAAGCATGTGGAGCTTGATTTGGGAATTTTTGTGAATCGAGACGAAACTTTGAGATGGAGGTCTCGAAATGAAGAGGAGGGAGAGACAAACTAACGTGGACCTCTAATTCCTATGTTGGTCTCGTCTCCAGCTGGGGAGGAGCGGTGTAAAGTTTGGATAGAGATCGAGATGATGGTGGCTAGGTGAGGGGGTTACTAGAAAATTGAAGCGAGGCAGTGATCACTTTGGTGTCAAAGTGGGTGAAGATGCTCATATTTATAGGTGAGGTGATGGTCTGAGGTGAAACGAAGGTGGGGGTGAGCGAGCTTGAACGGCCGATTGGGCGTTTTGTGTATGGTGTGCCTCAACACTCGAGTAATGGCTCAAATGAAATAGTGGAATAAGTCAAATTGAATGGAGAAGAAAACTGGCAAAATCATTAAGCAATGAGGGTGAGATCAATGTTTAAAAAATTCACCAATAAACCTTATGTTCCTTGTCTCAGGCACGAGGAAGTAGACGACCCCGACCTGTTGGATCGTGAATCCAACAGTTCAAATCATGTGTTCCCATTGACTAGGAAAAGGACATGGGACATTTAATTAAAACTAAAACCTTAGGTTAAATGTGATACATTGATGAAATCGTATTAAAATCTTAATCAAATCTTAATCAATTCATTTAAAATCAACTTGAGGGGTCAAACATTGACCAATTAATCACAAATTTGAACCATAGGCCTATTTTAGTGTCTATTATATTTCTATACATTTAAATATCTTTTTTACTAATGTCTTGGCCCTTAGACACCATATTGGTCATTAATGTGTTTATTAATGTATAAGAAAATTGAGTTAATATGAAAAAGTTTTTTCCAATTAATTCTTGAATGAAAATTTGAGGTGGTCATCCCACATGAACTCAAAGGTCATGAATTAACATAATATTCTCCTTTTTATGTTTTCTTTTTATGAGGAGTGAGGTAATGTATGGTGATTATGATCCTCATTAACTATTTTTATTTACATTATGTCTTATTTCTAACTTTATTTAATAATCATCTCATTTTTGTGGACATTTGCAACATAACTCTTGATAAAATATTATTTGAGGTAATTGTACACTAGCCCCTTATGTCAGCATGCATATTTACTCCAAACCACTTGGTTTCCATAAAATCAACATTAAGGACAAATTGATAAGAAAATAGATAAATTTAAAATTGGGATGAAATTTCAATTACATTGAGATTTAGTTCATTACATCGCCCTTTTTTAGGATGCCAGCTTGCTTACTAAGTCCACATAGGTCTATGAACTTCTATAAATGTTCATGAGGGTCTTCACCTATACATCCTCCAAAGATGTTGTTATGCATCATTGTCACCCAATTGGTCTAGATCTCAAAGTTCTAAGGTTGGATGGCAGGATGAACCATAGGGTTGTATAGATATGCACCCTTAGGGAAAGGTAACTCTCGTATCTCTCTTTGTCACTATGCTTCTGTGGATTTTTATTGATCCGCTTGTAAGGTAGCTCTAGCTTCAACCATGAGCCTCTCTCTTTGTGCAGTCTGGGTTTCTTGCCCCTTTTAGTTGACCTCCTCATTGTCCATCTTGGATCTTTGTTCATGAAGGAGCCTATGGTAAGTTCTTTCAATCTCTGAGTTGATGGGATTCAATGAGTTGATGCTAGAGGAGCATCGCATGCACAAGAATGATCACCTGGAAATTTAGAGATAATGAATTCAGATGATGTGAAAAAAAATTTGATTCAAGAAGATATGCAACAACATCAATAGAAAAAGAAAATTCCTAACTAATCCAAGTGAGTTACAAAGATTAGAAAATTCCTTTGTCACTGACAATGGTGCCAAAATTTGATGTGAAATATTAGCACACTACAAATTCACTAGGAATATAGTTCCTAGAGTTTACCAAAACAAAAGTGTAATAATTCCACCCTAAGTGGACAGATCTTATCGCAGTATAGTTGAGGATTAAATCCCAAGGGACAATGTTTTTAAGAATTAACTGATCAAAGTAACTTATCAAGAACTAGTATTTATCATAAAATTTGAGATTGGTTTGATTAATCTAAGATTGCAAGAAAGAAATAGCTAGATTTAAGTTCTAGTTATTAAAGGATGGAAACACTGGGATGGAACTGAGTTTCACCGCCGCTACTCGAATCTGTGCAAACATTGAAATCCAAACATGTATGAAGATATAATTGGAGTTATGCGAGTTTCCCTTTTGATGTCAGATACTTGCATGAGTAGATATCCATGTAAGCTCTATGCCTCATTACTTACGAATCCTCTATCCACTACTCCAGAAACTTTTCATCATAAGTTCTTATCAGGGTATCAACTAAAGCTAATTGATATTCAAATCTTAAGCATTGAAATTCTCATAGTAAAAGATTGTAATAAATCATGTGAAGCGGGTGATCAATCCACAAGACATGCAATAAATGATTAGCTATGAATTAAATGAGTTCATACAAGAGTTGGAACGTGAATGAAATTGCAAGAAACAAGTAGTGGGGTTATTCCCCACACCCTAGTGAAAAGACTACTTCCTCGACATGGCGAGATTAATGTCACAAGAAGAGGAAGAGAATGCCATCACGACCATGATGGTAACAAAAGTGGCTCGGTGTGGCGTGTGATGATTGACTTCCCTCTTACTTTGTCTTCCAGGAACTAACCCTGTCTTGTAGCGGAAGTAGGTGGAGGAACAACCGCTCAGGGAAGAGATCGATCGCCTAAGAAGGGAGGTCAACAGCTTGGAGTTGCTAAAGAAAGAGATCAATGCTTGAGGTCAATAGGTGTCGCCAAACTAGGTTGATAAAATTAGCTTGGTTGATAGGTCTCGTCCTTTCTCTGATCTCAACGGCAGCCTTTCGGTGTGTTGTCTCCAAAAATTTGAGATGAGTTGTATGGATGCGCTAGGTGCCTATTTATAAGGTTGAGGTTGCGGACCTCTTTCCATCAGTGTCGACCACTTACTGTCGATCAATCGGTATATTGACCTGGAGGGTCGACGTGTCTGTCAGTCTTGGAGGTCGATAGTCTATCAACCTTGAGGGTCGAAGGGTTAGTTGGGTAGTTGTGGTCATCGACAACAGTAGATCGATAGGTTGATTTCTATCGGCTGTTGGCCGATGATGATGTCTAGATCCTAAGTGTCAAGCTTCTAAGTGTCAACCAATGTGTCGATGGGTCATCGACCTGGAAGGTCGACAAGGCTGTCGAGCATCAATGTTGATACTTGATAACTGATGATTTTGAAGGTTGATTGTCATGTCGATCGACATATCAATTTTGGTCTTGGACACAATTTTTGTTTATTGATCTGCCTTCAGAAAGTTATCGACCGACAGGTCTTGGACATAATTTTTGTGTTTCAATCGACATGTCAATTTTGGTCTTGGACACAATTTTTGGACACTTTCTTGGACACAAATATTGGTCTATCAAGAACCCCTAGGCAAATTTTTATAGAGTGATAAAAATCAAAACCTAAAAAGGGAGTCAAGAGAACTATCAAATTCCTACGAATTAACATAAAAACCTAAGTAGATTAAAACAAAGTTATTTTTAAGGAAAACTAAGCTATATGAATTCTAAACTAGACTGAAAATGCAACTAAAATTGGGATGAATATGCATTCATCAATGATGACACTCGTCAAATCACAACTAAGACAATATTTATTTCCATTTTTATTTTCATTACAAAGACATGGAAAAAACATTCTATGTTTGACAAAGATAGTGATAATGCTTATATTTCTCCACATTACACTAGATAGATGTGGCTCCTTAAAAAAACTCAGAATAAAAAAAACTAAAAAGCAATAAAAGATAGAGTTATTCCAGAACCCCCCTAAGCTTGAACTTGACTATGTCCTCATAGTCAAGATCCAGACAAAGACATCGAATAGCAGTATTGATCAAGAGGGTGGTGGTGGTGGACTGATTGGGTCATGGGGGTAGAAAGTGACCTGAAACCCCAGGGGCTGCTGTGACATCTCTTTAGGTTGGGAATAGCTGCAAAAATAACCTTGGCATCAGTAGTTGTCGAAGAACGACTGGTGGTAGTTTCCATTTATTGCAGGCTAGTAGGCATGTTCTCCTGGTTGGCTAGGAAAAGTCTCTCATTCTTGAAGATGGCCTGCTAGTTTGGTATAGCCATCCTTGGACATCTTGGATGTCTGCCAATGTTACTGTCTGCTATTGTTTCCCCTGTTGTATATTCTCTAACATCCCATACATACTAGCCATTGAGTATGGTCATCTTCCTGGGCATGTGGTGGAGCAGAAGAGCTAGAGGCACCATGTCCTCTGGAGCACTTTTGGATGACTTGTCACCTCATGAATGGCATGGTAGCCTCTTCCTCCTCCTCTTCTTCATGTTTCTCCTGCTCTTGATCTTGCTCGATGTTGTCATGTTCTTATTCATATCCCCCCATTGCATCATATTTCAGTCACCTCATGTGTCTCCCTCCTCACAAGTTGAAAATGGTGTTAGGGAGTTCCCTCTCCCGCCACTATTCCTTAAGTGTATAACAAGAATACACCTTCCCATTGTGCTCGGTGATGAGGTTTGCTCTCTTGAAATGCTTCAGATCGATCTTGGAGGATGTCTTCAAAGGCTTGGAGGTGGAGAGGTCAAGGTTGAGATGCATAGCAATGGGATTAATGAGCCCTACAAAATGGATCGGGGGCTTCCTCTACACCTGTCTCTTTACCGCCATCATTTGGTGCAGAAAGAAGGAGCCAAATTCAAACGTCTCTTCCCCTAAGGCCAACATAGACCATAAGGCATAAAGGTCCACCTGTTGCACCTTCCTCTATCCCTGGATGGACCTGGAGAATATTGTGTTGGTGAGGTAGTGGTGCAGAATATGAGCAAACAAACGCTCGATGTTAGTGATGGAGTTCCTTTGCCAATTTATTGTGTAGCCCTATGACAAATTTGTCAAAATATGACATCTAAAGGTACGCGTCGGATCAGTACTATCGATCATTGGATGGGGATAATTTTGATTGTTCATGGTGCACCCACAGATTCTGCTCTTTTGGATGTCGATGCTACTGACCCATGTGTCGGTAGTACCGTGAAGATTTACAGTTGTCAAATGATTTCAGTACTACAAACAATAGTTTTGGTAGTACCGAGTCTTTAAAAATCTCAATACTTTAAAACACTCTCTCAGTATCCCAAACCTAGAGCATGGCAATGGCATAAGTACTACCGAGTTGGGTGTCGGTAGTATCAAGACCTATTCAGATAACTTGGAACATCTATGCAGAAATTCAGTGCTACTGACTTGATGTCGATTGTACCAAGAAACATTTTAGCTATCCCTGTTGAGAACCATCGATACTACCGACCTATGTGTCAGTGGTTCTGAGTTTTTATGATACTTGCCCCTATTGTATGAATGATTGTGTTAGTATTACCGACTATGCAGTCAATGCTACTGACTTTTCCACTATCTGCACACCACAAAAAAATGGACAAGGCGCCTTTTATATTGAAATAATAAAATGGAAACTAAAACTATGAAAACTACAAACAAGAATGTAAAGAAAAAAAATCCTAAAACAATAAAATATGGTGGGTTGCCTCCCAACAAGCTCCCTTGTTTTCTGTAATAGGCTCAATGATCAAATCCAAAAGAATTAATCAAGCTCGAGGAGCTTCAACTCCTCTCCCTCATGTAGCAATTCTCCCCCAGAATAGTGTTTCAGCCACTTACCATTTACAAGGAATGGATCAACTTCATTTCTAACCTCCACTGCTCCATGGGGTAAAGCCTTAACCACCACAAGTGGACCACTCCATCTAGACCTTAATTTTTTGGGATGTAGTTTCAACCTAGAATTGAACAAAAGTATCTTCTACCCTAGAGTGAAAACTATGTGCAAGATATGGCGGTCATGAATCTTCTTGGTTCTATCATTATAGATTCTTGAGCTTTCATGGGCATCAAACTTAATCTCATCCAATTCATTCAAATCCAACTTTCTTTCCTTTCATACATTATCCAAATTGTAATTCAACCTTCTTGACGCCCACTGGACTTTATGTTCCAATTTCACAGGTAAGTGACAAGATATCCCATAGACTAACCTAAAAGGAGTTGTTCCTATAAGTATTTTATAGACTATCATATATGACCAAAGAGTGTGATTTAAGTGCATGCTCTGATTCAACCTATTGGTTGAGACTATCTTCTCCAAGATCTTCTTAATCTCGCTATTAGACACCTCAACCTGCCCCTAGGTTTGTGGGTGATATGGGATACCTACCCTATGCCTCACTCCATATTTTCTCAACAACATATAAAACTTCTGATTGGTGAAGTGAGACCCCCCATCACTTATTATTGCTCATGGGACTCCAAACTTGCAAAGTATATGATCTTTCACAAACCTGCACACAACCAGAGAATCATTGGTGCGGGTTGGAATTGCTTCCACCCACTTAGATACATAATCAACTACAAGCAATATACATAGATTGGAGTTATATGACACAAAAGGACCCATAAAATCATTCCCCGTAGATCAAAAAGCTCAACCTCTTAAAAGACATTTAATGGCATTTCGTGTCTCTTTGATTTGTTTCCTGCACGTTGACAACATCACAATGAAGCACAAAATTGTAGGCATCCTTAAAGAGAATTGGCCAATAAAACCCACATTAAACACCTTTTCCACTATTCTAGAGATAGTGTGGTGTCCCCCAGTAGATAGGGAGTGACAGTGTGCCAACATACTCTCAATCTCACACTCCGGCACACACTTCCTCCAAATTCCATCCCTACACTATTTGAGAAAAATAGGATCGTCCCACACATAATATCTCAAGGAATGGAAATTTTTCTTTTTGTCCCAATACCCCCCAATCTTCTGGCAAATCACTACAAGATAAGTAGCTCACAATATTTGCAAACCATGGATCCTTATTTTTAATGGCATACAACTACACAACTGGAAATTCCTCCACTATGGGTATATCTATATCCTTTTCATTCACTCTCTCTAGACTAGATAAATGATCTTCCACCACATTATCTATCCATGCTTTATCTTTTATTTCAATGTTGAACTCCTAAAGTAGAAAAATCCATCTAATCAATTTAGGTATGGCATCCTTCTTCTGCAACAAGTACTTAATTGCTACATGATTAGTCCACACAATGACCTTTGTCCCTATCAAATGTTGGCAAAAAATTCAAAAGCGAAAACTACCGCCAACAATTCTTTTTTAGTGGTTGTGTATTTCAGCTGAGCATTATTAAGGGCCTTTGATGCATAGTAGATAACAATGGGTGGTTTATCCTTGAGTTTCCCTAGAACAACCCCTACCGCATAATCTAATGAATCACACATCAACTCAAATGGTTGGCACCAATCTGGAGCATGAATAGCAGGGGCGAAGAGTAGTTTCTCCTTCAACACCTTGAACTATTTTAAACACCGCACATCAAAATTGAATTCAAAGTCCTTCTCTAGAAATTCTGAAAGCAGTTTTGTTATCTTCAAAAAATCTTTAATAAAGTGTTGATAAATACAAGTGTGGCCTAGAAAACTTATAACGTCCCCGGATTTTGCCATCTCGAGACTTACAAGGCCTGAGAGGACAAATCTGAAAATGTTATGCAATTGTATCAGAGTACGATGCGGAAGCAATATGCGCATACATGAACATACAATCATAACATACAACATAACATTTCTCAAAAATTAACATGTATATTAATACAAGATGACTTATTACAACATGAATTACATTTACATATTAAAGAAGATTTACAAGTCTATGAACATGAATGCTAATAAGGATCTACACAATAGGTAAACATGTACAACTGCTCACTTCCCATCTTTTGTCCCATGATAGATCTAAACCTAAAACATATGTGAAACAACGAATCAACACATAAGGTGTTGTGTACATGGGTAGAAAGATACATACCGATATGCTTGCATAATTGAAATAACTTGAGAAAGAAAGAGTAAAAGAAAACATTTTTTAAAGCGATAATCAGGTAAACACATATTTTTAGATGTCTTTTGATGCGTTTGTACTACTAAGAAGTGTCACATTTCATTTTTCCCCACCCCTTGGGCTATTGGGACTGAGTGCCAACCCTATATTTAGAAGAAAGAAGGAGGGATGTCGCACTTCATTTTTCCCCACCCCTTAGGCTATGGGGACCGAGTGATGATCTTATATTTAGAGGAAGACAGAGAGAGGATGTAGAGAGAGAGAGATCATATATCCACTTAGTAGCTACAAACCATCTATATTCTTTGATGTTCTTATTGACATGGCGAAGATACTATAATCATAGCACATCCAAGCAATACTCTCAAATAAAGGCAAGCAATACAACATATCTGTTGCACACAACAAAACTAGTCATATACTAAGATAAAGCCCACGTACCTGAGTTCAAAGATTCTTAATAATTCTTGATCATCTAGATATATGGTCATCACCTGATTAATAAAAATTAGCCATCATTAATTATAGGATCATCATTTAACTTGATATATAGGCCCAAATTAGGGTTTTAGTCAAACCTAGATCAATCTGATGTTAGGATGGTGTCTAGTGTATTTTTTCTGATCTATATGTCATTATTAAGGTCTGGTACGAATTTCATATTTTTCTGATGCTTTGTATATTTTCTAAAACTAAAATGAGATTAAAAGCATTAATTTACTCACTAATAAGGAAAGACATAACATTTTGGCATTATAATCATAATAGAGTCCACATATGGTTTCTAAGGGATTTTTAGGTTCAAATATAATTTTCTCAAATTTAATCCCAACCATTTTCTAATTATAGCATTTAAATGAAGTATTCTCATCTAAATTAAATATCATAAATATTACTATCTCAAAAGACTGATATAAGGATTTTAAAATAATGAGGGTACTTTTTTGAGTCTAGGGGTATTTTTGGGGAATTATTGGACAAGGGAGCTATTTTCTATGAATTTTCTAAGTTTAAAATTATTTCTAAGATTTAAATGAAAAATTACCTTTTGTTGTGGATCCCGAGCCCTCATGTGGTGCTCAATGATTCGACCATGTTGTCCATCATAAGTGTGTGCTCCCTCGTGATGGTTTAGGGTAGGCCAGTTGTCCTTTCTTTCTCAGTCGCTTGATTTAGTTGGATTCACATATGAACTGTTAGATCTTTGAGTGTCCTGAGAGTGGACCTAAGACGACCAAAGCCACAACTCTGACTGGTCCTTCCCGTTTGTCTTTCCTTGAAATAGCAGAATGACACCACAGCATAGCCACACTGGTGAGAAGTGAAGGGTGGCTGGGTCAGGATGAGGAGAAGTGATCTTCACCTTCACGTTTCTAGAGGAGAGAGGAGCTTCCACGACACAACTCTGAGTCTCAGGGTGACCAACACTATCATGCCGATCTCTGTCTGGGATCTGCGGCAGAGAAATCTCAGGGCCCGATCGATCTCGTCTTCTCGCTTGGTTGAGAGAGCGTCACCATGAGAGGAGGAACTCTACTGAGGAGTCAGGTCAGATTTAGACTAGAATGCACAACCTCTCTCCCTCACTACATCCACGCATCCCATCTTCTGCCTAAGACACACTGTGTTGTCGCCTACAAATTCCAATTTTTGATCGCCACTAGCAAATATTCTCCGGCAATCTGAAGCGTTGGTGCCTCTTTGAGATCATTGATTCAAGCTTCCACATGGCATAATCACACTCAAACTCTGATGTGGTTCCTAGTGCTCTACCATACTCCCCTACGAGTTGTGTCTAGCAAATGCTTCCAGGGCTTGCATGCCCTCACATAGGTTGGATACGAGGTGAAAATCTTTGTCCTTCACTTCCCCATCTCTCAGAGATCTTATTCATCTCTGTAGTACTCTAGTATCTCAACCTTGTTGGTTGAGTGTCGTTGTGGGAATGATTAAGAGGGGAAAGGCTTTCCCTTGTGCCAAGTTTTGTGAGAAGGCTCCTAAATGCCTTAGGACTCCTCCATGAACTCAGTAGATCCTGATATCATAGTTATAGATGACTGGGGTCTCCCACCCGAAACCACCATCCTCTATGGTGATGATGGAGGCTGAGGGACTATTGGGGTTGATATGTTTCCCTACTCATCCATTGGCCATGATTTACGGGCAGTTGAGAAGATCATTCCAATGCAAATCAATTGACTATGTCAAATGACGTAGCTCCCCAAGGATTCTGAATACCCATCACTCGTAATCTTAGATCTAACAGCTCCACTCCTTTCAGAGGTGAGAGACAACCTAGGGACCACACCCGATGAGCATCCTAGGGCCAAAGGTTTCGTGTTCAGATCTATAGCTAGGATGGGCCATGCAGTCTCAAGAAATGTTGGTACGTGAGATGTTATTGAAACCTAAAATAGAAGTTAGTATTCTAGAATCCACACTAATCACTTATATCCAAATCATCTTTCAGACTTTAAATCTCCATATTCGATAGTATAATTCTGAATCATTCAAAAATCTAAAACTAGATCCCATACTGCTAAATGCAGCTTCTGGCCACATTTGAGACCTATCAAACATTGCATAATATCTAATATAATTCCTCAATCAAAATGAATCATTAAACCACCCCAAGGTTCTTCATTGAATCCATATAGTATATTTTATATGTATGATACACTACAGGTCCACCATTGGATCACTTGAATCCATGTATACTTTAATTGGACACTTTATTTCCTAAGTAGTCAACTTTGAATAATAACTCATATTATCCATCTCCATGTATGAAAATGGTTGTGGGTAACTAATATTGATCCTTTAATGGACTTGTAGTCATATTTGGGGGTCAATAGTATCCATATTTGGATAAAAGTCACATCAACTTGGGTTTAACAAATAAGAATATTCATGAACTCCAAATACTACATTGGGTATTAATACCCTACAAAATCAAGGTTATCACATTCACCCCACCTTAAAAAGTATTTTGTCCTCAAAATTTGACTAATTTCATACTCAGGGCTATATCAAAGAGTCCAACATTACATATGTCAGTAGTTCTAGGTGCTAAGGTTATCATAGTTCCAGATGAAACCTAAGTTATCATTTAGGATTTAGAGAATCAAGGGTGTACCCACCCCACCTTATATAGGTTAAAGCATCATTTTATGTCTTAGTCATAACTTGACCTTCTTTTATTTTTGGATTACATCCATCGTTATCCTAACAATTAGGGTTTGTCTATGGATTGAGAAGGTTACACTCAATGTTAAGCCAGCATGAGTCAATTTTTCATGTTGTAACTAAGTGAATAATTGTACTTAAATCATTATTGTGGGTTATGATCAACATCATACTAGGATTTCATTACCTTTTAAATGCTTATTTAACATGTTTGAATATTAGGGTTTCACCCCATTATATGAGGGTTGTCATCAAACTAGAATCTTAGATGTAGGAGAATGGAGGTTGAGAAATATATTTTCTTGTCATTTAATCTATGATCCAAAGTTACCTTTGTTTCAAGCTCATGATTTCAGATTTATATGTCTCATGTATGATATGAAGGGTAAGAGAATATACTAAATTAAGCCTATCATTTCAAACTTGAATATTATATGTGTGACATAGGAATGGAACATAGATAGGTCAAGCTCATCATGATTTCAAACTTGAATATTACATATAGGAAGAGAATATAGAATAGGTCAAGCTTATATGAGTGAATCCTCATATACAAATCATCTATATAGCTCAAGTGAGGTTTCTAGTATCATATAATAAGAAAGAGAAGTGGAAGGAACAACTTTCACGAGTATCTGACGCACAAGATATTTTACTCTCAAAACCAGAGTTCATATATCACCTCACTTGCAGCTAATGATGAGATTCACAAACATATGTCACTCAAGGTAGGACCTAACTCAACCAAGAGGATTGAATTTCTCATTATGAGTCACCTACCCAACAAATTTTTTTTTACCCAACTCTCACATATAGCATTGAATCATGAAAAAGGAATCAACTCATCTAATCAAGAGTAACCCAGCTTAGGACACATCACTTCACATATATCTCATATTTTTCATATAGTGGGGGTAGGTCCTATGACCCTCTCCCTGTGGGTCTCACTCTCTCTCGAGTTCACCACACATCTTGTCCTAACACTAGAGGTCCTCCTTTGTAAAAGAGCTTGAGGCTCATGCATATTCAACTTTATCTTAACTTGACTCATCTTAAGTAAGAAAAGAAAATGTACTTTCATCATCGAGACGTAGCTTAGATTATTCAAATTGGGATTTAGCTCATACACAACTTAAATATTTATAAGGAAACTTATACCAGTAGAGATCAAACTTGGATAAGTTTACACATGCTCATATCATATATATAAATCAATCATCTACTCTAATTTTCACATATCCAAAAAGGATCTAGACATCTAATCTAGATCTACTCTCTCCTCTAGACTGATGTCACTCCCTTTCACTTAGGTTGCATGAACACTAACTACTCTCCAGTGTGAGGGACACATTTTATATTTACATATATCTAATAAAATATTATATAGTTTTTCTCTAAGAAAGAAGACGTTAGAGAAAACTGTCGAGGCTTGAGCTGATTGGAAAACAAAACCAAACCAACAAAATGAGTGTCCCACACATAGTAGATAGTCTAGTGCCATGTCACCTAGTGAAATGGTAAGAACAAAGTGTAGACTAGTGTAGCTACCCAATGCATATGAGCTTTATATGGAAAGGGTTTCACACACTTGTCTAAACCTAGTTCTCGAACATCTAGGTTCTAACCTAGAGGCTAAGTTAAACCTTCTTCTTATAGAACAACTTACTAAGTTTCTAGGGTTTAAGGTGAAAGGTGAAATTTAATTTTATGTTTCATGGTGAGCAATTGTTAGGTGTAGCTATTGTTCATGCTCTGATACCAACTATAACATCCCCAGATTTTGCCATCTCGAGACTTACAAGGCCCGAGAGGACAAATCCTAAAATGTTATGCAATTGTATCAGAGTACGATGCGGAAGCAATATGCGCATACATGAACATACAATCATAACATACACCATAACATTTCTCAACAATTAACATGTATATTAATACAACATGACTTATTACAACATGAATTACATTTACATATTAAACAAGATTTACAAGTCTATGAACATGTATGCTAATAAGGATCTACACAATAGGTAAACCTGTACAACTGCTCACTTCTTGTCTTTTGTCCCATGCTAGCTCTGAACCTAAAACATACATGAAATAATGAATCAACACACAAGGTGTTGTGTACGTGGGTAGAAAGATACATACTAATATGCTTGCATAATTGAAATAACTTGAGAAAGAAAGAGTAAAAGAAAACATTGTTTAAAGCGATAATCAGGTAAACACATATTTTTAGATGTATTTTTATGTGTTAATACTACTAAGCAGTGTCACACTTCATTTTTCCCCACACCTTGGGCTATGGGGACCGAGTGCCGACCTTATATTTAGAAGAAAGAAGGAGGGATGTCACACTTCATTTTTCCCCACCCCTTAGGCTATGGGGACTGAGTGCCGACCTTATATTTAGAGGAAGAGAGAGAGATAGAGGATTCATAGAGAGAGAGAGAGATCATATATCCACTTAGTATCTACAAACAATCTATATTCTTTGATGTTCTTATTGACATGGTGAAGATACTATAATCATAGTACATCCAAGCAATACTCTCAAATAAAGGCAAGCAATACAACATTTCTATTGCACACAAGAAAACTAGTCATATACTTAGATAAAGCCCGTGTAACTAGGTTCAGAGATTACTAATAATTCTTGATCATCTAGATATCTGGTCATCACCTGATTAATAAAAATTAGCCATCATTAATTATAGGATCATCATTTAACTTGATATATAGGTCCAAATTAGGGTTTTGGTCAAACCTAGCTCAATCTGATGTTAGGATGGTGTCTAGTATTTTTAGTCTGATCTATATGTCATTATTAAGGTCTAGTACGAAATTCATATTTTTTCTAATGCTTTGTATATTTTCTAAAACTAAAATGAGATTAAAAGCATTAATTTACTCACTAATAAGGAAAGACATAACATTTTGGCATTATAATCATATTAGAGTCCACATATGGTTTCTAAGTGATTTTTAGGTTCAAATATAATTTTCTAAAATTTAATCTCAACCATTTTCTAATTATAGCATTTAAATGAAGTATTCTCATCTAAATTAAATATCATAAATATTACTATCTCAAAAACTGATATAAGGATTTCAAAATAACGAGGGTACTTTTCTGAGTCCAGGGGTATTTTTGGGGGATTTATTGGACAAGGGAGCTATTTTCTATGAATTTTCTAAGTTTCAAATTATTTCTAAGATCCAAATGAAAAATTACCTTTTGTTGTGGAGCCCAAGCCCTGATGTGGTGCTCAATGATTGGACCATGTTGTCCACCATAAGTGTGTGCTCCCTCGTATTGGTTTAGGTTGGGTCGGTTGGCCTTTCTTTCTCAGCCGCTTGATTCAGTTGGGTTCACAGCTGAACTGTTAGATCTTTGAGTGTCCTGAGAGTGGACCTAAGACGACCAAAGCCACAACTCTGACTCGTCCTTCCCATCCATCTCTACGTGAAATAGTACAATGACACCACAGCATAGCCACACCGGTGAGAAGTGAAGGGCGGCTGGGTCAGGATGAGGAGAAGTGATCTTCACCTTCACATTTGTAGAGAAGAGAGGAGCTTCCACGACACAACTCTAAGCCTCAGGGTGACCAACACTATCTTGTTGATCTCTATCTGGGATCTGCGACAGACAAATCTCAGGGCCAGATCGATCTCGTCTTCCCGCTTGGTTGAGAGAGCGTCACCGTGAGAGGAGGAACTCTACTGAGGAGTCAGGTCAGATTTAGACTAGAATGCACAACCTCTCTCCCTCACTACATCCACACATCCCATCTTCTACCTAAGACACACTGTGCTTCCGCCTACAAATTCCAATTTTTGATCGCCACTAGCAAAGATTCTCCAGCAATCTGAAGCGTTAGTGCCTCTTTGAGATCAGTGATCCGAGCTGCCACAGGGCATAATCACACACTCAAACTCCGACGTGGTCCCTAGTGCTCTACCATACTCCCCCGCGAGCTGTGTGTGTGATGCCGCCTCTGTGATTGAGTCTAGTGAATTCTTCCAGGGCTTACATGCCCTCACATAGACTGGATATGAGGTGAAAAGCCTTGTCCTTCACCTCCCCATCTCTCACAGATCTTATTCATCTCTATAGTGGTGTTATACTCTGGTATCTCAACCTTGTTGTTCGAGTGGCATTGTGGGAATGATTAAGAGGGGAAAGGCATTCCCTTATGCCAAACTTTGTGAGAAGGCTCCTAAAAGCCTTAGGACTCCTCCACGAACTCAGTAGATCCTGATATCCTAGTTGTAGATGACTGGGGTCTCCCACCTAAAACCACCATCCTTTACAGTGATGATGGAGGCTAGGGGGATGTTGGGGTCGATAAGTCTCCCTACTCATCCGTTGGCCATGATTTACGGGTAGTTGAGAAGATCATTCCAATGCAGATCAATAGACTATGTCAAACGACGTAGCTCCCCAAGGATTCTGAATACCCAACGCTCGTAATCTTAGGTCTAACAACTCCACTCCTTTCGGAGCTGAGAGACAATCCAGGGACCACACCCGATGATCATACTAGGGCCAAAGGTTTTGTGTTCAGATCTGTAGCTAGGATGGGCCATGCAGTCTCAAGAAATGTTGGTACGTGAGATGTTATTGAGACCTAAAATAGAAGTTAGTATTCCAGAATCCACACTAATCACTTATATCCAAATCATCTTTCAGACTTTAAATCTCCATATTCGATAGTGTAATTTTGAATCATTCAAAAATCAAAACCTAGATCCCATACTGCTAAATGCAGCTTCTAGCCACATTTGAGACCTATCAAACATTGCATAATATCTAATATAATTCCTCAATCAAAATGAATCATTAAACCACCCTCAAGGTTATTCATTGAATCCATATAGTATATTATATATGTATGATACACTACTAGTCCACCATTGGATCACTTGAATCCATGTATACTTTAATTGGACACTTTATTTCCTAAGTAGTCAACTTTGACTAATAACTCATATTAACCATCTCCATGTACAAAAATGGTTGTGGATAACTAATATTGATCCTCTAATGGACTTTTAGTCATATTTGGGGGTTAATAGTATCCATATTTGGATAAAAGTCACATCAACTTGGGTTTAACAAATAAGAATATTCATGAACTCCAAATACTACATTGGGTATTAATACCCTACAAAATCAAGGTTATCACAAAACTCCTCACTCCCTTCACCAATGATGGTGAAGTAGCTTAGAGATTACTTCAATTTTAACTAGGTCTATTTCCATTCCTTTACTAGACACCTTGTGTCCCAATACTATTCCCTCACTCACCATCATGTGACACTTTTCCCAATTCAGCACTAAGTGAGTATCTTCACACTGTTGCAAAACCTTATCAGGACTGTCACAGCAGTCCTAAAGGACCCTCCATGCACTAAAAAATCAACCATGAAAACTTTGAGATGATGCTCAACCATATCAAAAAAAATGGCGAGCATACACCTTTAGAAAGTCGATGGTGCATTACATAGACCAAAAGATATCTGACAGTAAGCGAAAGTACTAAGGGACAAGTGAAAGTAGATCTCTCTTGGTCCTATGGAATGATACAAATCGGACTATACCTAGAATATCTGTCAAGAAAATAGAAATGAGAGTGGTCGGTGAGCCTCTCAAGAATTTGATCAATAAAAGGGAGCGGAAAGTAATCTTTTAGTGTGGTGGCATTCAGACAGTGGTGATCAATGCATACATGCCACCTAGTCACCAACCTAGTCAATATCAATTCACCAGATGAACTTGTGGTGACAACTATCCCCCCTTTCTTAGGAACCACTTGGATAGGACTCACCCAATTTTAGTAAAAGATAGCATAAATTATACATGCCGACAGAAGTTTTACTATCTCTTTTTTCACCGCCTCAATTATAGATCATATTGAGATGCCTTTGAGGTTGCACTATCGGCTTGGATCCTTCTTCAATGAAGATCTTGTGCTGGAAAAAGCTAGGGGACATCCCCTTGATATTTGCAATGGACCACCCAAACGCAACCTGGTAGTTCTTTAGCACCACAATCAACTGCTCCTCCTCATGGATGCTTAAGTGGGCTGAGATAATGACTAGAAGCTTCTCATTTTCTGCCAAGATGATGTATTTCATATGTGGTGGTAATGGCTTCAACTCAAGCTCTAGTGGACTCTGTAGGGATGGAATCAATGGTGGTGGAGGCAGCCCTAGATCTTCATAGTGCCTTTTATAGTAACAAGGCAATGACTTAGGAACAGGACACACTCCTTCAAAGAACAGAAACAAGTGTAATCATCTATCACATTCATGATACATGCTTCCAGTGGTAGTTGTGGATATGCTTGGGTAAGCACAGAAGATGATGCCTTCTTAATTGTCATTAGGCACACATCCTCCTCTTCATCATTAGGATATTGCATCACCTTAGTCAATGAAACTTATTTGGTATGCTCCATGATTTCCACAACCATTGTGCCTTTCTGTACCTTAGTCATCACATCAGACATGTCTAGGAACATCCCTAGAATTAGAGACACCTTTCCCTGGATGTGATCCAACTTATGACATTGTGCCTTCTCCTCCTCCACTTGTATGGACTCGGGCATCTTGATTTCAAAATGGACATCCTTGATACCCAGTATCAGTCTTCCCCTTCCCATCTCTAATATCATGTCAATTATGGATTGAAATGGCCTCCCTAATAGTAGCCATTTCCATGATCATCCTGCATCTCCATAACCACAAAATCTTTTGGAAACACAAACTTGTCCACCTTGATAAGAACATCTTCACATATGCCATACGGCCTAACCACTGAATTGTTTGCTAACTATATGGTCATATTGCTCTTCTTAGATTCCTTAAGTCCCAACTTCTTAAAAGTGTTCAAGGGCAAGAGGTTAATTCTTTCCCTTGAGTCGCATAGAGCTTCCCCAAACTTGGTCTTC
Organism: Alisma plantago-aquatica; assembly: GCA_963693085.1. Classification (NCBI taxonomy): domain Eukaryota; kingdom Viridiplantae; phylum Streptophyta; class Magnoliopsida; order Alismatales; family Alismataceae; genus Alisma; species Alisma plantago-aquatica. The sequence goes on along the minus strand of OY856411.1, from coordinate 666,077,533 downwards.
CTGGCATAACATGATATGCTGAAACAACTTGGATCTTGTCTTTTCTGTGGTAGTATTCCCAAAATGAAGGTGCTAACTTGCTCTTTCAACACCACTACATCTAAATCGACTATCCTCCTCTTCTTGTTGATTATGTATTTCAAAATCTTACCATAAGATGTAATCTTCTCAATTGCATCAATAAGAGGGACATTGAGATGAAGCTTTCTAAATATGTTAAGGAACTTTTGAAATTGTTGGTAAATCTTATTCACCTTCAAGTCATTTAGGAATGGCACCAGATTCGCTAAATTCCTTTGATGTGGTGGGACATATGCATCTTTCCTAGCCTCCTTTGGCTCATCAGTCTCTTCCTCAACTTATTTTTCTTGTACTATGATGGCTGGCTCAAGTGGATTTGTAGTCAACACTGGTCATTTGTCACTTGTATTATTAGTTACCTATGGAATTATTTTCTATTCATTCATAAATTTCTTCCCACTGCATAGCAACACTTCTTTCACTTGATGGTTTCTTAATGGTATGTCTTTATTTCCTGGGAATCCTTGTTGTCCCAACTTCTTCAAAGATGCAACTTTAGCTGACAACTATGAAATTTGGTTCCCAATACTGCATATCTGAGCTCCTTGATTCTGCAAGTCTCTTTGTGTTTGGCCTATGATCACCTCATTCTGACTGACCATCTTTCCTAGTATGTCCTCAATGTGGTCCATATTACTGGGGGCCCTATCCTGCTGATGTGCACCACTTTGTTGTGACTTGGCCTGTTGTGCTTGAGATGCATCCTGCTGAAAGTTATTGGGATCCTTCCAAGAAAACTTGGGATCCTTCCTCCAAGAGTAATCATTTACACCCCTATAGTTATACTGTCGCACATACATGCATTCCTCTTCCCCGCCTTTAGAGGAATTTCTATTCTAGTTTCTTAGCAATCTTGTCTAACTTGTCAATCAATGTGTAATAACTTTAAACTCTCCAATGCTTTTAACAGATTCTCGGACTTCCCTTTACTCACCCCATGACTAGTTCTTAGCCATGTTCTTCAATATCTCATGACACCTAGATGGCTTGTTGTTTGAGGAAAAATTTTGAACCAATACTATCAAGTGTGGTCCTTTCTCCTTTATGCAGCCCATAATAGAAGGTCTTTGCCTAGCCATAGAGGTCAATCTCGTGATGAGGAACCTTCCTCAACATGTTTTGGAATCTCTCCCATGCTTCAAAATAGGACTCCTCTTCCTGGTGCTTGAGTTGCAAATCTTCCCTACTAACTCATTAGTCTTCTAGGGCGGAAAGTAGCATTCAAAAAATGCATCAATCATTTGGTCCCATGTTTCTAAGGACTCTGGTGGATGTCTAAGGAACCATGACTTCACATTATCTGCCAATGAAGAAGGAAACAACTTCAAATAAATCAATTTTTCTAGAATCTTGTCAATTTTCACCATATCGCACCTTTCCACAAAGTGATTAATGTGTGTCATCGAGTCCTCCATGATGTGGCCATGAAATGCTTGTAATTTGACTAGTGCCACCAAACTGGGGTCAATCTTGTAACTACCCACATTAATAGTCTGCATCTTGATTGGTCCTAACTGTGTTGTGGTAGAAGAGGCCTTGATCTTCTCCCTGATAGTCTGCTCTTCAGCTATTGGATTGTCATCACCCATTTTTGGTTGTTCTAGTTGAGTCACCTGCGTGGTGAAGTTTCAAGTGTTGGGGTCTGAATCAGTCTTGGTGTAGAGATATTATACTCATGTTCTCTATGTAAGAATTCCTCTAGGAATGCACTCTATGGAGTTACCGTAGTCAGTGCTTCTTGTCTGCACCATGCACTAGTACTTGAAAATAATAAAATGAATGTGAGAATGAGATACTAGTGGTTGAATAAAAATTAGACTTTGTAGCTCTAAAAATGATGAAAAATAATAAAATAAAATTGTGGCCTATAGTTTCTAGTCACGACACTCGTAGTGTTGGACACACTATACTTCCCTGGCAACAACACCAAAAACTTGACATGAATAAACTACACGTCTAAAATGCAAGTGCATGTATCAATGTAATATCGACCCAAAGAGGCCCGAATATCGAACATGGGGAAAATGTGTATCCAGAGACTACTAATAACAAAGACCTAATCAGCTAAGCCTAAAAAAAGAGTGATTTGTTGATCAAGAATAAATTGTAGCAATTAAAACTAAAATTACCTATTGGGATCACAAATGGAATGATTTCCTTAGGATTATGGTTTCACCATAGTTTACATTGCAATTAACATCATTTCATTAATAATGATTCCTCCTAACCCTAGACAAAGGGATCTGTAACAAGAATTACTCACTCTTGTGGCATAATTCACTATCTAATCTAATATAAATCCCACTTTTGTAGTGATTTGATTATAAGTTAGGTGCTTTACCAAATTCTTTGGGTTATTACCTTCACAATTATAGGCACATCAAGGCGCGGTATAAATTGTGTATATCTATGAGTTTTCCAACCCTAAATCCCTCTCTAGAAGCAATTAATAGTCTAAGAAATCACCTATGGTGATCAGACACAAGAAATTCATGAAGCAATCATAGATACATGTCTAGAAATTGAGAGAAAAATACATATTAATTCATAACTATCAATTACAATGCAAAATCAGGCTACTCCTGGGTCCTAAGGAATAAAGGGGATTAGCCCCGTATGAATTCCATTGTCAAATACATGGGAGAAAAAAATGTGGGAAACATTAGAAAACTAAAGTAACCCCTGAAGAAGACGGTCCAGACGACTCCCTCTCTAGAACATACTATTTTTCTAACCTCTGGCTATAAATTTATCCACCGAAGGTGACTAAATCTCCCAGAATGTCACTTTCTTCTATCCTTTCTACTCTCCCAACTCTCGGTTGTCATGCAATGGAAAAGAACATGATAATTAGTGTTGACCACACTCTTCCTAAGTCATAGAATTGACTTAGGGCGTCATTAAGTCCCGAGCATTGGATTAGCAATGATCTTAAATCTAGCTTGATTGCATCAAGTCGGTACTAATGAATTGGCATCAGTAGTATCAATGCCTTTGATTATTTGTGATCCCTTGTAAGCTATTGGTACCACTGAGTTGACTGTCATTAATACCGATATTTTTTTGACTTTCCCAGTTGGATTTTTGGTACTAGTCGATACCACTGAGCTGGGCATCGGTATTACTGAGGTTTTCCTTGAGCGCTCCTATCAGAATGTCAGTAGTACCAATTCTTGTGTGAATACTACTGATTTTTCTCGATTTAACTTTGTTCCTTTTCGTCAAATGTCAGTACCAGCGATAGGCATGTCGGTAGTGATGAGCTGATCAATTTCTTGTAAATTCACCTGAAATGTAACCAATAAAAAACATAAACTCCAAAATAATGATAAATAAATTAGAATAGTAAAATAACAAATATTTGATGCAATTAAGTGTCATGGACTACTTATGATAAATCATGCACAATTAATATGAAAATGGATAATAAGTGCACACAATATACAGTAAAACAACCTATGAAAAGAAACAACTATTCAGTGCATCACACCTCTAACCCCAAGATCATGTCATTTAGTTCCACTTAAGGTATTCATTCTCATATATCAATTTTAAGCATAACATATGTCTACCCTAATCTCTATCACTTATAATAAGATGAAATAAGAGTTTGACTGCAGCCCAAAAACAAAAGTTCATCTCTTTCCAAGAGCAGTGATGGTGTACACACACATTATCCTAAAAGTTCCTAGTTTAGTTTGAATCATTCTCAACATGACTCTAAATAACACTTACCTTTTAACTCCACAATATTCTTATATTTCATAAAGTCAAATGCCTTTTCTTAAGTTTGTGCACAACTTCCTTGAAGATTTCATTATTCCATGACTTCCTTGTATCTTTTATAATTACACCTTAGGTATTATGACCCTTAGACACTTCCTGAAGGTCTTTTAGGATACAAGTACCTTTGGAGTGATCTCATTCTTATGCATCTAGGGAGTGCCTCTCACATTCATCCACACGAACAACATGAAGGTAGCCAATATCCTGAGACATAAGCCTCAGGAAAACATAGTTGTTACCTCCCAAATAGATGGTCTTGTGCATTCAAGGATCAATCAACTCCTAATCCCATTGGTACCATGTACCTTTAATACTCCCTACTTGACCTTAGGATTGACTTAGGGATCTACCCTTGCCAACGGTTTCTTTGAGATATTACAACTTTAACCATTTTCAAGAACATTATTTTCACATGTAAATTTTTGAACCGGATTTCCTCCATCTCTTATGATACTCATTATTCATTTTATATCCCCTCATTTTACTCATTGAAACTTTCAGTTCCAAGCTCAATTTCATACATGTTGGTATGTATGCCCTGAGAGTCAATCATGGGATGATTGGTGGGATACATTAAAATTGATTTGATAAACATCAAAGGCAAGCTTCCAATTCTTTCTGGTTCAGTCATATGAGATAGTGATAGAACAGATTGAATGTCTAGAGAATGACAGTACTCAATGGCGTATGCTTTCAGGTTAAGGACCTGAACGATGAGATCATACGGATGCTAAGAGTTTGTACATTCTTGTTATGTCCCTAGTCAGATGTCATTGTGGAAGGTAGATAGACAACAATGACACACAAGACTAGATTGTGGTGTTGGTTGATGAATAGAATCTCATTAGTCATGATATAGAGATATCAAACCAAACACATAGGTACTTGTTAGATAACAAGTGTACCGGACAGACCCACCGTGAGTTTGACACATGGAACCATGACATGGTAGTCACAGTCAGTACTCACAGTGATGGTGGTGAGTGTGATTCTTAGACCTGAAATCACTACACTCAACACATGTCGTTGGGCACACTTTGACATCATCAAACGCAGTCCTGAAACATGGGTTGTTATAAAGGTGATGATTGGGTGGCTTTGACACATGGGGCTTTTGAGGGGTGAGTGATAGATATGGGATTTGTCCCTCCTGAGGGAGTTTGACATCCAAGGCCACTTGATGAGTAGGATTGAGATAGGCGTGCGCACGCATGTGTGAATCAGTATGTGATATTGATGTCATACATATCTTGTTCAATCTACTCTGATATTGAAAGTTGTTCTCCAACTTTCTACTTTCACTTGGGTAGCACTGATGTGTGACTAGGCACCGCTCTTTGCTTGTGAAGTCATAAGTGTTATGTACTTTCACTGCCAACGTGAAATGGACCTGCAGGGTCACACACATAGGATTTAACTTGGAAGAGGAGTTTTGTCCACAAGCAACGTTTAGATTGATTACTAAAGGAGTTTAGTAGTTCAATTAAACACTCAATTGATTGATAGCTCAATATCATACTGTTCAAGGTGTTGGACATGTTGATTGGAGTATCGGATTGATTGAAATCGCATTTGACTGATTCTGCACAACCTGTACTCCCAACCGATAGGTTCAAGTGTTGAACCGGTCAGCTGAGGTTGTTGAACCGGTCGGCTCAAGTGTTGAGTCGATCGGCTCATGGTCAGAGTGAAATGATCGGTTCAACTGGTGCAATCAAGCAAGTTGGGAAAGTCAGGTCGGTGAGAATTTTCCTTGCGTTTCACTTGCCCAATTTGATTGGAACAAGGATTGGTATTTGATACCGATTAGAAACAAAAGAAGGAAAGTCAATCGGGAACTGATCAGGACCATGAACTGACCAGTTCAGAAGTGAACCAATCGGCTCATGGGTCCCAACCGATCGGTTGGTGTTCCAACTGACCGGTTCAAGTCCCCAACCGACCGGTTCACTTGTGAACCAATCGGTTCAGGTTGCGAGTTGGTTGTTTTGTGGAAAAATCTCGAACCCTTCTACTCCTGCTTTAGTCCCATATTACCGGGGACAGAGAACCCTGTCCCATGACCCGCCTATATATAGGGGTATTGGGGGCTTCTCAAAGTACAACTCAGTGCAATTAGTTGCTCTGCAAAGTTGTCGTTCTATCTGGTTTTGGTAACCGAGAGAGAGCCCGAGCAAGTGCTTCCCGCAAAGGGAGGTGCAGCAAGGGAAGGACAACTGTAGTTGCAACTGGAGGTAGGAGATTGTGTTGGCGACTAGTACGTCAATAGGAGGGTGCGACTCCTTCCACTTCCTTGTGGGACAAGGAGTGTGGAGTTCCAAGTGGTCCGTGTGGACTACTTCATAGGCGGGAGGTATCTGCCGCTCAGGAGGACAACTGTCAATCCCGACAGTCCCGGTGAGAGGAGGAGTCGTGAGTCCCGGTGCGACCAGGAGCTGCACAAACACCGTCCAAGACCGGAGGTGAAGACCGTGCAAGGCGCGAGGTATTGTCGCCGAGCAAGCCTCAGGACAAGGTATGATTCCACAAACCATCCTTTCATGTTATATAGACGTTGACGCGTTTCCTCGTGCTGGGTTTTGGGGAGAAAATTTTGTTTCCACTACCTTCTCTGCCTCCCCTAAAACCCAACAGTGGTATCAGAGCCACGTCAACTGTTCTATATTTTAGGAATATCGATATGATCGATTTTGGTTTGTCACCTTTATTTATTGCATACGATGTGAATAATATTGGCTTTATGCATGTCCAATCCTAAATCCAAAAATCCCAAATTACATATATGATATGTATTATTAATGCACTCGATACGCGTCGCCCTTAAACGAGTTTTCTGGTGGATGTGTGTAGCATGATTATGGCCTATAAACCCCTATCTGTGTGTGGTTGTTTGTGGTTGCTTGCATCTCGGTTTGCGCACCGATCTTCCCTCTCTTATTCCTAATGTAACTCGAAATAATTCGAGATTCTTTCCTACCTTTGCTCCCCCCGAATGTAACTCGGGGTTTCCCTTTTTAAAGCAATGTAATAAATAGGATAGATTTTATTTCCTGTTATGTCGAAGACCGGCGGACATCAAGACGACAGCTGAAACGATCGGTTCAAGGCGTGAACCGATCGGTTGACGTTTCAGACAGTTGGTTCAAGGAGTGAATTGATCGGTTGATGACCGGTTCGAGGAGCGAGACGAGCAGGTGGTGGACATGATGAGATGCACGAAGACCAGGCAAACCGATCGGTTGGAGGAGCCAACCAATCGGCTGGTAGCATCCAGACGACCGGCTGGAGAGTACAGATCATTCATGTGATGAGTTGATCAACTTGGATGGCAAGGCACAGATGTTCATCTTGTACAGGTTGCATGTGATGTTGACCTAGATGACCATGATTCCTCTTGGCTCGAGGAATCACATTAGGATGGCCATAATCATCGCTTTTTATCATTTGTGCATGTTTTCTGTGGGATATAGCATGTATATGATACGTACTATGTATTGTGGTGATTGGATATGTATATGTATATAAAAACCAAATCCCTCATTAAATATTAAGTTTTAGATGCCTTCCAAATGTGACACACGTGAAAAGCTTGATCGACCAAGTGTGGGCACGCCCTAGCGTGGTGCACCGTCTATCTCGTGGAAGCGTGAAGGATGAATGTGTGGGTCTGCCCTAGCAGGGTGCATGTTCATTGTGTTTGCTTTGGGTCAGACTTAACAAGGTGACCTAGATAGGATCTAGCACCTTGAGGCATGGAGATGTTCATGGCAAGGAGTTGCATATGACATCTTATCAAGAGTTGCATATGATGCAATTGGCAAGAGTTGCCTACCTGAGAGATCTATGTTGTGGGTGACAGCCCTAGCTGGTCCATGACTTAGAGGATTTCAGGATCTTGCCCACTAGAAGGTTGTACGCTGCAATCTTCCGAATTGATGGTGAGGGCTATCAATTTGAAGTAAAATAGTGGGAGCGATAATTAATTAAAGGCCTAATTTTATCGTCAACTTTTCAAATCAATCAAACAAGTCAAAAAGAGTTTTGGACTAAAATTGCATATATTTCCTTTTTTTAAAATAAATGGTTAATCAACAAATCACTTTATTTGCGATTGAGACCAACAAATTAAATGGGAATAATTCCACGACTGGTTAGGATGATGAGAAGTGTTCTCAAAGAGCAAAAGCTCCAAGTCCTAGTTATACCAGGACCAGATAAACTCGATCCCACCACGTCAATGGCTGAAAGTATGCTTATGGAAGCATACTGAGGAAGACATTGATGAGGAGTGCTTGGTGTTGTGTTCTCTGACCTATGAGTTGCAGAGACAACATGAGACATATGATGTCTCCAAGACACTGTCCTAGTATGTCATGACAGAAGGAGATCCAGTAAGGTATTCACACACTCAATGTGATTGGGTATGTGGAAAACCTAACTAAGAAGGATTCCCTCTGAGCCAAGAGTTGGCTATTGGTATGATACTGTAAGTGTTGCAAAATCATACAGTTCATGATAAGCTACAACATGAACAACTTTGACAAGCGTTGATAGAGTTGTTGGACATGTTGAGGATAGTAGAGGCAAATATGAAGAAAGACTAACCCTAATCTTTGATGAGATCAAAAGAAAAGGTAATTCTTAAGGGAAAGGACAAGGGCAAAGCAAAGAAGTGTTCTGATGCTAGCCAACAATCCAAGCCGTCTTCAGCCTCAAGGCACATATGGAAAGGGTGTATGAGGGAATTGTTGGCTAAAAGGACATCTATAAATCCCTTTGTTTTGATTATGACAAACATTTCATTCTTATTAATCTAACGAGCTACTTGAGTGTGCAGGATGACAAAGTAGCAAGGGAAAATCCAAGAGCTTACTTAGTTATATTTTCATGCAATGTAATCAATGTTGTAAAACTTGTACAAATATATAATGTACAAGTACTTAGAATTGCATGTAAATCAAGCGTTAGATTTTCCCTAGCCAAACACCATAGTTAGACATGTCATCCCATTTTATTAGGATCACCTTTGCACACTCACACATATAATTAATGCTTAAATTGAAACCTTGAAACAGGATCATTCTCGGTCGACAAACTCCTCGACCGAGACACTCTCGGTCGACAATCTTCTCGACCGAGAAAGATCCAAAGTAGCTGTTAGACACAACAGACAAGTTAGTTGGTAGTTGAAGAAAGACGTTGCAAATCACTTGTTCCAGAGAGCCTGTCGGTCGAAAAAAGTTCGACCGAGTAGGTGTCTCGGTCGACCATTTGTCGACCGAGATGGTCTCTGACAGCAACTACAGAATAAAGTAATTAGCCGTTGTTAAAGCAACAACTTTGTACCTAACGGCTAGTTAAGCACTTAGAAACCCCTAGAAGTTGTCTAGAACGTCCTTAAGCATACTTAGGCCATTCCTATAAATAGGACAAGCCATAGGACACTAGAACTTACTAGTTACACTTGAGAATACACTTGAGCATACTTGAGCAATCTATTGCAAGCAATTTGAGCACTGTGATCATTGGCCTACATTCTTCTTAGCTCAATCTCGTGTCCTATAGGCTAGATTCTCCTACCCACAGCAATCACAAGTTCACATACTTGGCTAGGAGATCTTACGCTTGATCTAGGCATATCAAGCCTCGGGCTTAAAGGATAAGTTGTAATTTCCTTTTTCTTTCTTGTTCCTTTTTATCTTTTGTACTCTCCTTGCTACTCCTAGGGTTGGAGGCTGTGGATTGGAGAGGGTTGACTTCTCAGGTGGAGAAGGGGTCTTCAAGCTACTTCAAGAAGGCTATCGCAAGGGAAGCTACTTCAGAAGGCTGGTGCAACGGGAGTTGGTGCATCTACTTCAAGGGAAGGCTGCTTCAAGGTTGGCGATTACTTCTAGGTGAAGGCTGCTTGAAGGGTTTAGGAAAAGAGATTGTATTTTATGTAAATTCCTTGAGAGGTAATAAAATAAATTTCTTTTCAAATCCCCGGTTGGGTAAGCAACCGGGTAGTGGATTGACGGCTATAGTATTTGCTATAGTTGGAACCACTCTAAACCTTGTGTCTCTTTGTCCAATATTTTCATTGTGGTTGTTTGAGTTCAATAATTGTTAAATTATCTATAAAACTCTATTCACCCCCCCCCCCTCTAGTAGTTTTCATTTGGTATCAGAGCGAGGCTTCAAGGAACCCTAACAAGGTCTTGAAGAAATGGGTGATGGAATGCTCAACAACCTCAACATTGAAGGGACTCTTGTTGCTAGGCCGCCGGCATTTGATGGAACAAACTACCAATACTGGAAGAGAAGGATGCAGTTCTACTTCCAAGGCGTCAACTGGGATCTATGGAGAATGATATCTACTCCTTATGCATTCCCTCAAAATGACTTTGCGGAATGGGATGCAAACACGGTAAAACAGGCCCAAATGAACGCAAAAGCTGTAAGCATTTTATATTGTTCTATTTCTGTAGGAGAATTTAATAGAATATCAAATTGTGATACAACATATGATATTTGGCATAGATTGTCCATCACTTATGAGGGCACAGCCCAAGTCAAAAATTCCAAAATTAGTCTGCTTAAAAAAAAGCTTGAACATTTTCGTATGGATCCAAATGAATCTATTAGTGAAATGTATTCAAAATTCTCTACTATTGTTAATGGTTTAAGTGCCTTAGGAAAACCTGTCCTTGAGGAAGATCACATATCAAAAATTCTTCGATCACTTCCTCCAAAGTACAAGCCAAAGGTGACAGCCATTGCAGAAGCAAACGACCTCACTCGCCTCAAAATGGAACAACTCATTGGTAATTTAGAAGCTCATGAAGCAGATCTAGAAGAGGAAGAAAGAAGAGAACGTGAACACCAAAGTGGGAAGAAGAAGGATGTGGCTCTCAAAGCCTCAAAAGTTGTCACACAAGAAAGTGAGGAGTCAAGTGAAGAAGAAGAAGAAGCCTTAATCGTCAACGGTAAGAAGTACAAAAGGTTTAAATCTAACAAAATTTCTAGTTCCTCAACTCCCAGGTGCTTTGAATGTGGGAAGAAAGGGCATTTCAAAAATGAATGCCCCAAAGCAAAGAAGGGAAAGAAAAGCTCACATAAGAAGAAAGGAGAAAAAACCTATAAAGCTGCCTGGGATGAGTCAAGTGACAGTGAAAGCAGAGAAGAGGTGGAATGTCTAATGGCAAGAGAAGAAAATGAAGACTCTCAAGAGGTAAGCCTAGTTGATCTTTCTAAAGAAGAGTTAGTTACTAGTTTACAAGAAACTCATGATAAGTATGTTGATGCCAAGAAGAAACTAAAGAAGGCTATAAAATCAAATAATGAGCTCATTGCCAAATTACATGAACTTTCTTATGAAAAGAACAACATTGATCTTGAAAATATATCTTTAAAAACATCTTTAGATGATTGCACTAGAAAGCTACTCAATTTGGAAACCAATGTTGATCTTCTATCAAAAGAAAAGACTGATTTTCTAGCTAAACTACAAGATTATCAAACTCAACCTATCTTGTGCAACCATTCGGATTATGATAATATTGTAAAAGAAAAGGATTCATTGTTTTCTGATTTAGACCAAGCAAGAAAAGATATACATAAGAAGATGAATGACATTGCTACGTTGCAAAGAGAACTTTATAAGTTAAGAAGAAAAGATATTCTTGATAACATATTGAAAGTTGGTAATGTTTTCAATGGAAGAAAAGGTTTGGGATATGTTCCAAAGAAAAACCAACCCAAAAAGACCCAAACTATGTTTGTACCCAAGAACACAATGACTAGAAAGAGAAATGAAATTGACTCTATTACTTGTCATTTCTGCTTACGTCTTGGACATTATTGTTTTTCATGCCCCTACAAGACTAAGGAGTCTGACTTAGTTTGGATCCCAAAACCCCAAACTTAGAAGAATGGAATGTAGTTGAGATATGACCAAATGCTTAATTTTGCTATTTATATTGTCTTATCTCAACAAAAGGTGCTATGCTTATTGTTATTATTTTTCTGCATTGCTGAAACAGAAATTCTGTCGGTCGAAGTATTGTCGACCGAGCTTTGGGTCGGTCGAAGTATTGTCGACCGACTGGATGTCTTTAACAAATAAAAAAAATTTACAGCACCTATTTCGGTCGAAAATTGGTCAACCGAGAAATTTTCTGTGTTTTTGCTTGTGATACAGTAACCTGCTCGATCGACAAATTGTCGACCGAGACAAATATCGGTCGAACAATTGTCGACCGACTGGTTTTCTGTATCAGAACTTTTATATACATAAGCACTTAAAAGGTTTCTAACCATATCGGACCATCACATGGGTACCAAAATCTACATTCTAATGCAGGAATGGGTAGTTGACAGTGGCTGTTCCAAACACATGACCGGGAACAAGGACACATTTCAAACTTTTGAAGAAAAGAAAAGTGGAACGGTCACCTTTGGAGACAATGGTAAGGGAAAAATCGTTGGAATAGGTAATGTTGGAACAAATCTCGAAATTAAAAATGTTCTACTTGTTGATGGATTGCATCATAATCTAATAAGTGTAAGTCAACTATGTGATAGTGGTTATGATGTGTTATTTAACAAAACCTGCTGCAAACTATTGATAGAAAACACTACAAATGTCGTTTATGAAGGAAATAGAGTTGGAAATCTTTATATCCTTAAACCAAACTCTATGAAATCAGTAGTAGGTAAATGCTTGCTTGCAAATGAAAATACCTTACAACTATGGCATAAAAAGCTAGGACATGCTAGTTCACATGCTATTAAAAAGTTAGTGAAATATGATCTTGTTCGTGGATTACCTACTTTGTCTTTTGATCAAGTTGAAAACTGTGAACCCTGCACAATGGGAAAGCAAACCAAAACATCTTTTAAATCAAAACATGTACTTAGCACCAGTAGATCCTTAGAATTAATTCATATGGACTTATTTGGACCAATGAGGACACAATCTATTGGTGGTAAACGATACTGTTTTGTTATTGTTGATGATTATAGTAGATATACATGGGTACATTTTATTGCAACTAAAGATGATACTATTCATGTCTTTATGCAATTTTGTTCCAAGATTGAAAATCTTTTACAACATAAAATATGTACCATTAGAAGTGATCATGGTGGCGAATTTGAGAATCATACATTTGAGACCTTTTGTACATCTAAAGGGTATACTCATAATTTTTCTGCTCCACGTACCCCACAACAAAATGGTATAGTTGAACGGAAAAATCGATCTCTACAGGAAATGGCTAGGACCATGATGCTTGAACACAACACACCTAAAACCTTTTGGGCTGAAGCTATAAACACTACTTGTTATGTGCTTAATAGAGTAACTGTTCACTCTCATTTGAAGAAAACTCCATATGAAATATTACACTCTAAGAAACCTAGAGTTGACTATTTTCATACTTTTGGCTCCACATGCTACATTTTAAATACCAAAGATGATAGAGACAAGTTTGATTCTAAATCACACAAAGCATTCTTCTTGGGATATTCCACTTCTAGCAAAGCCTTTAGAGTATATAACACTATCTCTAGAAAAGTTGAGGAATCCATTCATGTTTCTTTTCATGAAGAATCGAAGTCTGAAAATCTAGATATCATTGATCTCACTAATCAATTCGAAAATATAACCATTTCCAATGATAGTGAGAAAATTCCTATATCCGATCCCCAAGTTGAAACACAACCTACACCTAGGCTTATCAAGGATCATCCCCAAGAACTAATTATTGGAGATCCAAATGATAAAGTCAAAACTCGGTCATCCTTCAAAGATGTTGCAAACATGGCTTTTGTTTCTATCATTGAACCTAAGAAGATATCCTAAGCTCTTAAGGATGATTACTGGACAATAGCCATGCAAGAGGAGTTAAATCAATTCACTAAAAATGATGTATGGGATTTAGTTCCTAAACCACAAGATAAAACTATCATAGGAACTAAATGGGTATTTAGGAACAAGCTCAATGAGGCAGGAGAAGTCATAAGGAATAAAGCTCGGTTAGTAGCACAAGGATATAATCAACAAGAAGGAATAGATTTTGATGAAACATATGCACCCGTAGCTAGACTTGAAGCTATTAGGATGTTACTAGCTATTGCTGCCCATAAAAACATTAAGCTATATCAAATGGATGTCAAAAGTGCATTTCTAAATGGCATCATACAAGAAGAAGTTTATGTTGCTCAACCACCTGGCTTTGAAATACCAGAAAAAGGTGACCATGTTTATAAACTTAAAAAAGCACTTTATGGTCTAAAACAAGCACCTAGGAATTGGTATGAACGGATCAAGACATATCTTTTTGATAATGGTTTTTCTATTGGAAATTCAGATTCTACTTTATTTTTCAAAACATATGCATCTGATTTCCTAGTTGTGCAAATTTATGTTGATGACATTATTTTTGGAGCTTCTAATGATTCATTATGCACACAATTCAGTGACATTATGCAAAAAGAATATGAAATGAGTCTCATGGGTGAACTAACATTCTTTCTTGGTTTTCAAATTAAGCAAACACCTGCAGGAATTTTCATAAGCCAAGAAAAATATACTAAAGAACTTTTAAAACGTTTTGGGATGGATCAATGCAAACATGCTACTACTCCTATGGCTACCTCTATCAAAATTGATAAGGATGAAAATGGGGAACCTATTGATGATTCCTTATATAGAGCCATGATTGGTAGTTTGCTATACTTAACTGCTTCTCGACCGGACATTATGTTTTCCGTTGGTCTTTGTGCTCGATTTCAATCCCAACCTATGCAATCTCATTTTCTAGCGGTTAAAAGAATTCTTCGATATCTAGCTGGTACTACTTGTTTTGGTTTATGGTATCCAAAAGGACAATCCCTGGATTTTAAAGCATATACTGATGCGGATTATGTTGGTTGTCGACTTGATCGCAAAAGTACTAGTGGTGGATGTTTCTTATTAGGGAGAGCCTTAGTATCTTGGTTTAGCAAGAAACAAAATACGGTTGCCCTATCTACAACTGAAGCTGAATATATGGCAGCCGGGTCTTGTTGTGCTCAAGTGCTTTATATGCAACAGGTATTAAGCGATTATGGTTTTAATCTTTCATCTACACCTATTTTTTGTGACAACACGAGCGCCATAAACTTAGCACACAATCCTATTTTACACAGCCGGGCAAAACACATTGAAATCCGTCATCACTTCTTAAGGGATCACATCTCAAAGAATCATGTTTCCCTTCATCATGTTGATACGGAAAATCAATTGGCTGATATTTTTACAAAACCGCTTCCACTAGATCAATTCAACAACATTAGGAAGCAATTGCTTATTACTCCTTTGGAAGATGTTTTCTTTGATATCTGCGGTTCTTAAAACGAATCCGTTTACTTGTTTCATTTTGGCTTTTCAATGGACATCTTTTTCATTAGATTTGACGGAATATCTAATTAAGGGGGAGTTTTTATCAAAACAGTTATCTAATTAAGGGGGAGTTTTTATTAAAACGGTTATCTTTTTGAAATGACAAAGGGGGAGAGATATATAAAACTATAACTTAGTATTTATGAAAAACTCAATCAATGAGTTTCATAAATATACTCTTGGCTTTACATTGAAAGTTGCTACATTCCCAAATGAACTGGATTTCATGTTCCATAATTCATTGGGAATAATAAGCACACATTTTATAAACAAGAGGAAAAGATACATAAGGCAATCTAAAGGTATGAAATTCATATGTTTTATATTTATTTTGGAAATGTTTGTCATCTTCAAAAAGGGGGAGATTGTTGGCTAAAAGGACATCTAAAAATCCCTTTGTTTTGATTATGACAAACATTTCATTCTTATTAATCTAACGAGCTACTTGAGTGTGCAGGATGACAAAGTAGCAAGGGAAAATCCAAGAGCTTACTTAGTTATATTTTCATGCAATGTAATCAATGTTGTAAAACTTTTACAAATATATAATGTACAAGTACTTAGAATTGCATGTAAATCAAGCGTTAGATTTTCCCTAGCCAAACACCATAGTTAGACATGTCATCCCATTTTATTAGGATCACCTTTGCACACTCACACATATAATTAATGCTTAAATTGAAACCTTGAAACATGATCATTCTCGGTCGACAAACTCCTCGACCGAGACACTCTCGGTCGACAATCTTCTCGACCGAGAAAGATCCAAAGTAGCTGTTAGACACAACAGACAAGTTAGTTGGTAGTTGAAGAAAGACGTTGCAAATCACTTGTTCCAGAGAGCCTGTCGGTCGACAAAAGTTCGACCGAGTAGGTGTCTCGGTCGACCATTTGTCGACCGAGATGGTCTCTGACAGCAACTGCAGAATAAAGTAATTAGCCGTTGTTAAAGCAACAACTTTGTACCTAACGGCTAGTTAAGCACTTAGAAACCCCTAGAAGTTGTCTAGAACGTCCTTAAGCATACTTAGGCCATTCCTATAAATAGGACAAGCCATAGGACACTAGAACTTACTAGTTACACTTGAGAATACACTTGAGCATACTTGAGCAATCTATTGCAAGCAATTTGAGCACTGTGATCATTGGCCTACATTCTTCTTAGCTCAATCTCGTGTCCTATAGGCTAGATTCTCCTACCCACAGCAATCACAAGTTCACATACTTGGCTAGGAGATCTTACGCTTGATCTAGGCATATCAAGCCTCGGGCTTAAAGGATAAGTTGTAATTTCCTTTTTCTTTCTTGTTCCTTTTTATCTTTTGTACTCTCCTTGCTACTCCTAGGGTTGGAGGCTGCGGATTGGAGAGGGTTGACTTCTCAGGTGGAGAAGGGGACTTCAAGCTACTTCAAGAAAGCTATCGCAAGGGAAGCTACTTCAGAAGGCTGGTGCAACGGGAGTTGGTGCATCTACTTCAAGGGAAGGCTGCTTCAAGGTTGGCGATTACTTCTAGGTGAAGGCTGCTTGAAGGGTTTAGGAAAAGAGATTGTATTTTATGTAAATTCCTTGAGAGGTAATAAAATAAATTTCTTTTCAAATCCCCGGTTGGGTAAGCAACCGGGTAGTGGATTGACGGCTATAGTATTTGCTATAGTTGGAACCACTCTAAACCTTGTGTCTCTTTGTCCAATATTTTCATTGTGGTTGTTTGAGTTCAATAATTGTTAAATTATCTATAAAACTCTATTCACCCCCCCCCTCTAGTAGTTTTCAGGAATTGCCCTCTATATCTGGAAGAACAAAAGAAGATGAAGGAGGGGATGGAAATCTCCACCTAAGGTATCATGAAATGAACCACTTCTTTATCTGAGGTATATGATACCAAGATATGGATATCTCATATATGATATGCAATATCCCCAAAGAAGTGATGGCCTTTGTGAAAGGACCAAGAAAGAAGCACCCATCATTGGAGCAAGTGTTGCTGCCATAGATAGGAGTATCTTTCAGTTCATTTCAGCCTAAAGGGCACGAAATAGAGTTGAGAACTGCTATTTCATATATTGCCAATAGATAGAAACACTTTATTTTTGCATATTGTATGACAATGATGGCAATCAATAAAGTTGATGTTTCAATCTTTTAAAGATATGATCTTTGTGGCAATGCCTTGTTTATCTTGTGGTATTTGATATGCATAAGATAAAATGATACCTAAAAGTTATAGATAACTCGAACAATCAAATTAGCATCAATCATGAGAAATTCATTTCTAGTTTCCATGTGATGGATAAATCTAGACTCTTTTGGTTAAGAGAACCAGTAAGAGACATGAATATCTTGGACATGATTAATCAATCTTCACTAATGGTAGTGGGAGAATGATTGTCCTATTAGGTATAATACATGTGATGTATTTACATACCTATTGGAACAAATGCTAATACTTCAAATGGTGTTTAGAGAAATACCAATATGAATATCTTGAAGCGTTCAAGATTATCATATATGAAGTGCAAGTTTGGTAAAGTGTTAATTCTTGATGAGATCAATGAATGAAATACTTGGACCAAATGTTTGAGATCCTTATGAGTGATTATGATAATGTATCATAGTGAACTCATGATTAAGGCATGGTGATGTCTAAATCAAGAAGGAATCATACTCTAAGGAGTTAGAGAATGATTATTGAATAAATGAATTCTTCTTAATAAAAGAATACCCCACACTAATAAAGGAAATTAAGAATCACAACGGTTGTGAGTTCTTATATCTTTAACAGATACACCTCAATTATCTATGTGATGAGTTGTTCATGTGATGAGTCAACTATCTAGATGAATATGAGGAACCAAATTTTGAGTTATGATTTATGATCATTACATCCTAAATGATTTCCATGTGAACCATAAGGTATGACCTTGATGGTAGCACTCATTGGATGAAATCCATAAGTCCAAATGAGTCTTAAGTGTTAAGACACATTGATAACATTTTTGAGAAGGATGATGCTTGTTGATTGCAACTTAATGACTAATACATTTTGCATATGGATACTAAAACTGCATTCCTATGAGGAATAAAACAAGGATGTGTACGTGACACAACCTATAAGGTTTATGAATCCACTAATGCAAATGAAGTCTATAAGTTACAATGGACTAATCAATGTGATTGATTGAGTACAAGCAACTCAGAATTGGATCTTTACTTTGATGATATAGTCAAAGGGTTTGACTGATATGTCAAAGATAAAGAAGGGATCTGTGATTTAGTGGGAGTGTATTCACATTCCACATGTTGTTGTGAAATGGAAATGTTCTAGAATGGAAATCCAAAAGTGGAAATTATCTTTAAGGAAGATAGAGATGTTTCCTATGTGATAGGAATAGAGATCTATAGAGATAGTTCTCAAAAAACCTCTTGACCTGAAGAGAGAGAGCATACATTGGCAATATGTACTGAAGTGTTTAGTATGCACTGATTCAGTGGGAGAAAACTTGTCCATGCTACATGGAGTTAGTATCCCAAGGCCAAGTGTCCAATTCTTATGAAGAATGGGAACACTAAGAATAGATATGGATCTATCATGTATGTAATCATCCCATTGTCTTGCATATATGACATGACAATTTGATGTGCTCATCCTGTTAACTCATATGTGGGACATGACGAGTGGATGTATGTCTACTTCCAGTAAGGGTTACTGGAATACCATGAGAACTTGATAAGTACTTGTGAAGTACTAGTTCTATGGAGATAAGGAAGAGTTCGATGTAAAGAGTTACATTGATGCGAACTTTTGAAAGGACAGAAAATTAATCGCAAAATATACATAGGATGTATAAAAGTGAAAGTTTGTTGATAATTGGAAATGTTCCAATAAAACCATTTAAAAGGAAATGCCGAGTATCTATGTGTTAGAGAACAGCAGTAGATACTATATGGATCTGGAAGTTCATGAGATGAACTTATAGATATTCCGCTCATTGATGACAAGTCTGGAATCCTTGATCATACAATGTGGCTAAAGGTTAGCAAAGGAATACTAGATCACATATTACGGCAACTCCATCTCATACGTGTGATGTACAGCGAAGAGATGTGAGACATGCAATTTATACTGACTTTGGCAAGGTGTTGCCATTACTCACTATGTTTGCACTAAGAGCACAGTAACATGTGGGACATGTTTGAGGATCACTATGAATATGATTCAAAGGTGATTGGCTCGTAGTGCAAGTGGGAGTCTATTGGTATGTATGCCCTGAGAGCCAATCATGGGATGATTGGTGGGATACATTAAGATTGATTTGATAAACATCAAAGGAAAGCTTCCAATTCTTTCTAGTTTAGTCATATGAGATAGTGATAGAACAGATTGAATGTCTAGAGAATGACAGTACTCAATGACGTATGCTTTCAGGTTGAGGACCTGAACGATGAGATCATACGGATTCTAAGAGTTTGTACATTCTTGTTATGTCCCTAGTCGGATGTCATTGTGGAAGGTAGATAGATAGAAATGACACACAAGACTAGATTGTGGTGTTGGTTGATGAACAGAATCTCATTAGTCATGATATAGAGATATCAAACCAAACACATAGGTACTTGTTAGAGAACAAGTGTACCGGACAGACCCACCGTGAGTTTGATACATGGAACCATGACATGGTAGTCACATTCAGTACTCACAGTGATGGTGGTGAGTGTGATTCTTAGACCTGAAATCACTACACTCAACACATGTCATTGGGCACACTTTAACATCATCAAACGCAGTCCTGAAATATGGGTTGTTATAAAGGTGATGATTGGGTGGCTTTGACACATGGGGATTTTGAGGGGTGAGTGATAGATATGGGATTTGTCCCTCCTGAGGGAGTTTGACATCTAAGGCCATTTGATGAGTAGGATTGAGATAGGCATGCGCACGCATGTGTGAATCAGTATGTGATATTGATGTCATACATATCTCGTTCAATCTACTCTGAGATCAAGAAAGTGAATGAACGTTGACAGGATGACTGTTCCATGCCTCGAGTTCATTCGGGATATCAGTGACAAAGGAATTATACATTCACTGTAACACCATTCACGGATTGTAGGATTGAAAGTTGTTCTCCAACTTTCTACTTTCACTTGGGTAGCACTGATGTGTGACTAGGCACCGCTCTTTGCTTGTGAAGTCATAAGTGTTATGGACTTTCACTGCCAATGTGAAATGGACCTGCAGGGTCACACACATAGAAATTAACCTGTAAGAGGAGTTTTGTCCACAAGCAACGTTTAGATTGATTACTAAAGGAGTTTAGTAGTTCAATTAAACACTCAATTGATTGATAGCTCAATATCATACTGTTCAAGGTGTTGGACATGTTGATTGGAGTATCGGATTGATTGAAATCGCATTTGACTGATTCTGCACAACCTGTACTCCCAACCGATAGGTTCAAGTGTTGAACCGGTCGGCTGAGGTTGCTGAACCGGTCGTCTCAAGTGTTGAGTCGATCAGCTCATGGTCAGAGTGAAACGATCGGTTCAAGTGTTGAAATGATCGGTTCAACTAGTGCAACTGAGCAAGTTGGGAAAGTCAGGTCAGTGAGAATTTTCCTTGCGTTTCACTTGCCCAATTTGATTGGAACAAGGATTGGTATTTGATACCAATTAGAAACAAAAGAAGGAAAGTCAATCGGGAACTGATCAGGACCACGAACTAACCGGTTCAGAAGTGAACCGATCGGCTCATGGGTCCCAACCGATCGGTTGGTGTTCCAACCGACCGGTTCAGGTCCCCAACCGACCGGTTCACTTGTGAACCGATCGGTTCAGGTTGCGAGTTGGTTGTTTTGTGGAAAAATCTCGAACCCTTCTACTTCTACTTTAGTCCCATATTGTTGGGGACAGAGAACACTATCCCATGACCCGCCTATATATAGGGGTATTGGGGGCTTCTCAAAGTACAACTCAGTGCAATCAGTTGCTCTGCAAAGTTTTCGTTCTCTCTGGTTTTGGTAACCGAGAGAGAGCCCGAGCAAGTGCTTCCCGCAAAGGGAGGTGCAGCAAGGGAAGGACAACTGTACTTGCAACTGGAGGCAGGAGAGTGTGTTGGCGACTAGTACGTTAACAGGAGGGTGTGACTCCTTCCACTTCCTTGTGGGACAAGGAGTGTGGAGTTCTAGGTGGTCCGTGTGGACTACTTCAGAGGCGGGAGGTTTCTGCCGCTCAGGAGGACAACTGTCAATCTCGACAGTCCCGGTGAGAGGAGGAGTCGTGAGTCCCGGTGTGACCAGGAGCTGCACAAACACCATCCAAGACCGGAGGTGAAGACCGCATAAGGCATGAGGTATTGTCATCGAGCAAGCCTCAGGATAAGGTATGATTCTACAAACCATCCTTTCCTGTTATATAAACGTTGACGCATTTCCTCATGCTGGGTTTTGGGGAGAAAATTGTGTTTCCGCTGCCTTCTCTGCCTCCCCTAAAACCCAACAATACATTCATCCACTTCCATTGTGACTTTTCCTCATGTTCCTCGGAGATAACATACTTGGGTTCAAAGAATCACTCCTCAATATATGTGCTTTTCATATTTATATCCTCAGTTCTCCACCCTTTAGGTAACAATTAAGGGTACCTCAATCCTTAAATTGATTTATTATCTCACCCTTCTACATTTGGTCCTAACCTAGGGTGTCTTCTTGGCTCACAAGAGGATGTTAAGCTCTCTAGACACAATGTGACCCTGAGGTCTCAAGTTTTTCCTCCTCCATAGGTCCTTTACCCACTCTTGGGTTGTCCTGCCCTAGGTTGGGACACCAACCCTAAAGGTTTCATATTTTCATTTTTATGCATGGTTTTTATTATAACATCTCAACCCTTGTTTGTTTAATCTCTTGGATAGCCTCTCCTAGAGTTTTGTCCCTATAGTGGACTCAGGCAACCTTCCCGTCCATGGGCTTGGTGCCATGTCAACCTTCCCCTCCAGGTGCTTGACCCTTAATGATTTTCCCCTCAAGGGGCTTGATCTCTTCCGACCTTCACCTCAAGGGGCTTGGTACAATGTCAGCCTTCCCCTCCAGGGGCTTGATCTTTTTTGACCTTCACCTCTAGGGGTTTGATCATAGTCATCTCAATAACTTTCTTTCCCTATTCAAACTTCCAGAGATATCATGGGGGGTTCGAGCATGTTATATTTGGATTTTCATCTTCATGTATAACCATTGGTTACTTATGTTTCTCAACATTTTTATCATTAATGCCTTGTTTCACATGCACATATGCATGGGAGACTCGGTCACCTAACTCATTCTTTATAACCATAATATGTTGAACACACATTTTGTATCATAACTTCTCAACCTTTAGGTTTCCAATATCTATGGTATACCCACTCACTGGGTGCATTCATACTCAATCATTGGGAGTATTCTCAATGGTCTACCCACTCTCTGGGGGTGATCTCCATTCATACTCGCTCACTGGGGGTGTCCATAATTACATACTCACTCCCTAGGAGTATTTCAATACATACCCACTCGATGAGGGCAACATATCCACTCACTAGGGGTATTCTTTATCCATCCATTCCACTAGATATTGCATTAGGGCGGTGAGAAAGTTATATTCCTATTTTCATTTTCATGTATAGCCATTGGTCATTTATGTCTGTCATGTATATCTAAATCTCTTTTTTTCACATGCATCATGCATACATTTCTCCACATTCATATAAGGAAATTATGTCATATAGACTTATTTACATTTTTCTTAATTCTCATTACTCTTACCCTAATTATGGTTCATATGGGTAGGGTCTCCATTTTACCCGTTCTATTCCCATTTCCCAAGATAAGGGTTTGGGTTCAGGTTATTGAGACTACACCCTGCCTCTGAGGGTTTCTATTTTCCTTGACGCACTAGGGTCTTCCCAACCAACCCTAGTTCTATCTTGTGTTACCCTCATAAGGAAAACCCATAAAACATATTTCTTTACTTTATCATTATTTCCATGTTACATGTACATTTCTTTTTCCGCATTACAAGTACATTAGTATTTCCACAATATGTGTACATTAATTGATAGAGGGTGTGTTAATCCTACTTCTTCTCAAATACCCTAACTTGAGATGAGGAGGAAAGCTCCTTTTAGGTTTTATTAAGCAAGAGGATGAGAAGTGGATGAATCAAGATGAGAAGAAAACCTAAAGGTATTTTACTTCAGGTAAAATCATCCAACTTTTGCCAATCAGGATGCATGGGCCCGAAAGTCCTCATAAACTGACTAGCGGTGTGGAGGAAAGTTTTGCTAGCCCCCACTCGCGGTCCCTTCTAGACACCATCGTCTTTAGAAAATTTCGTAGTATTTCTATAGATTACTTGAAATTATAAACTATTAATTATTGTTTGGAAAAATCTGTTTCTCTGATACAAATGTAATGTCCTCACTTTTCAGCAACCCCCAATTAAGGAAGGCCAAAAAGATGAGAGCCATAACCTAACATTTTCCCAAGGATCTAGATTTTTATCAAAAATAAAAAGTAATAGAAAATAATTTCATTGTTTCACAATTATTCTTAGAAAAATGCTTACATGAACTTTCACCATGAGAATTACAACACATGAGAAGAAGTAACTAGCTAATCCTCCTTGCTAGTTAATTTTAATGTCTTCAAGTATTTTCATATATCCATCACATCTTGATGCCATCTTATCTAGCATGTACCTAAAATGTCATGAAACCAACAACAAGGATCAGTATAACAAGTTATATTGTGTATGTGGGGTGCATGCAAAAGTGTACAAGTAAGAAAACAACACATATTCCATCAAATACTTGTAATTATAAAATAGGATTTTCCTCACAATCTTTCTTTACGTGATACACATAGTGGCATTATAATTGAACAAAATATAAATAAACAATCAACATTTTAATTGTTCAATCCTCAAGAAAACCTCAGAAAATATCTGGAAACTAATGTGGGTAGTCTTAGGCGTAACCACGTACCTTCATGGTGATCCGTACTGATTATCATGAAGATTACACTTTAATTACATTCAAGCAATCCAATCCACAAAGATGAATCCAGACAATCATATTATATCTACATGTATATAAATTATAAGGTGTCACCATCACATTAAATGCATTAGACTCTACTCGGGTCCTATTAACAGTGATCAAAATTCAAGGAAACTAAGACTAGGGTTCTCTATAGGTATGTATATGTAGACCAAATAAAAGAAGGAGGAAAGAAGAGTCGTACAAGCTGTATATCCTACTCGAAGATGCATACCTTTGATACTTTGTCTACCTCAGGCTACTGGCAGCAAGGCTCCCTACTAGGCAGAGGTTCCTTCATGGTGTACATCTCATGCCTAGGAGGCCCTCCTCCATAGAATATGGGGCATTCCATGCCCTGATGAACCATCCAGGCATCTTCATCATGATTTCCATCCATGAGGGTTGCAGCCATGTGGATCCCTGATGTATGTTTTTACTGCACTAACAAACTCACTTAGGGCTGGAATCCCTATGTTTTTACCAAAACCTTATGCAATAATACCACCTGCAAGTGGATGGATCTTATCGTAGTATAGTTAAGGATCAAATCCCAAGGGATAACTTTTTTAAGAATCTTACTAGTCGAATCTGGTTCAACTAAGACTAATATTTATAACAAGAGTTGATTTGATTTTAGTTGAAATAATTGCAAGGAAAGTAAAGGAGCGGGATTAAAACTTAGTTTAGATTAACAATGGGAATCACAGGGGTGGAATCGGGTTTCACCACCACTACACATGCAAACACATCCAAAACACATCCTAGCAAGATACAACTATCCAAATGGAGTAGCAAACCATCCATTAGGAAATAGAGTTCGCATAAGCATCACCATGGGTTCGATGTCTCGTTACCCATGGGTTACACACTTACTACTCCGTAGATATCCCTTCATAAGTTCTCTTCTCAGCATCAACCATGTTAATAGATATTCAAATCCTAAGTATTGAAGTTCTCGCAAAAAAGGAATATAATAGATCATGCAAGGTAGGTGATCAATCCACAAAGCACGCATTAAACGATTAATAACAAAATGGAAAGTTATATACAAGTCATGGAATGTTATAAAATGGGCATGTAAACACGGGCAACGGGGCTAGTCCCCCCACCCTAGTGATAAGGACTACTCACTCCTCATGATAGAAACAAAAAGAACAAGAGAGAGGGAAGATTCTGCCTTGGTCATGGTGAATAAGATGGTCACAACTCGATGGAGAAATGGTCTTCTACATGATGGCGGGGTAGATCTAGACAAGGAGGAGAAGAACACCAAGACAATAGAGGAAGGTATTCTCTCTCCTCCTTTGCTTCTCATTCTCTTGCTCACAGGAGATGGAGTGGTAGATGGTTGATGGATGAAGGTGCTATAGATATGAAATCCCACCACTTTCATGGGTAGGAGATAGACCTTGATGGAGCGAATATGGCAGAGTAGCAAGGACACCATGGAGGTAGTCTTTGGTGGCGGAGATCATCTTTGTTGGCTGGGCACAGAGCGGTATCCTGTCAGCGTCGTGGGGTGGAAGAGATGCCTCCAATTGATGGGGAGGTTGTCTATTTATAGGTGCAGATCACCGACTTAGCTCTGCGATCGAGGTGTTGGTTGCAGTCGAGGTACTGATGCGTTCATGGTCGAGGTCGAGTTGGTGTATGCCATTGAGGGGTTGTGGGAGGTTGTGGTTGAGGTTGCAGTCATGATCAAGTGGGAGGTCATGGTCGCAGTTGTGTGGGCCTCCTTGGTCGAGCTGATTGTTGTGGTCAAGGTGTGTGGTCGTCTCAGTCGTGGTGATTGCTTCTTTGACCACGGTCGTGGTCATTTCTTCTTGGTCACGGTCGTGGCTATGTTCTTCTTGTTCGTAGTCACAACATTATGAATGAAACCCACCCCGTAGGTGGGGTATTTCTATGGGTTAATGGGCCTGCGTTAATGAATCTTTTGACTAATGAGGATGCTTTCTGATGAAGGAACTTCCCATCGAAAAAGGGTCCAAAGTATCAAAAGTTTCTTGGGCCCACTAGTCGGTTAGTAGGACCACCACCTCCTACACTTATGCACATAGTGTGATGTTTGATCCTACAATGGAGACGAATGGACTTGATTAAAACTCTAAATATCATCTGAAATTGAGGAAAATCATATATGAGCAGATTCAGGGGGGGCATATGAGAGCTTTCAGTGCAAAACTGGGCCAAAAATGGTGACTAAAATGAAGATGAATATGCATTCATCAAAACACCCCAAACTGAAACGTTGCTCGTCCTCGAGTAACACAAAATTTGAAATAGTCACCAATTGAATACTTTCAACTCTTGTGATTGCCTTATCTTCACATCACATTTGTTTCTTTTCTACTTTCTATGGTTGAGCATCTCAACATCCTGAGACCACTGAACACATCTTACAATATCTTCGTTCCCGAGTTCATTTCCTAAAAGCACTTCCTCCCCAGTTTTTTCCAACATCAATCATGTCTAAGAGCTTCGTAAGAGTCCAGAGATACCTGTAGAACAACAAGTGTGCATCTGATCTGACACTGGTGTTTTACAATAGAGTGGCAAAAAAGAGGCATTCATTGTGCCTATAAGTGGAAAAGGGAGTGAAGGGGGGTATGGAAGGAAGTAGTAAATCTCTCCTGTATTCGACTCAAGTTTTTTATTATATGGTTGCAATTACATTGATTGAAATTCTTTTTTTTGTTGTGAATCTCTCCTATTTTCGACTCAAGATTGTTTTTTTTTTTGTGTGCACATTGGCATCTTTTTTTTTTGGTGATACGCCCCTATTACATAGAGAGGGGTATGGAAGAAATGGATAAAGAGAGGAGTGGTGTGCCACCCCGAATTTAGGGTTTGGCACTATTTTTATAGCTTTCTTTTATGGACAGAGGGGTATGAAGATGGTAGAAGAAGTGTAGAAGAGAGTTCAGAACATAATGCAACTTGATTTACATTTCAGTGCACTAAGTGGTTCTCCTTATCATACTATGCTCAAATAATGACTTGATGGGGATCCGGTAGAGATTCCATGCTATTGTTACACTAGTCAGTTAGGATGCATGATATGTTTAATCCCTCTCAATTTGACAGATACTTGCCATTTTTACTGATGGATCATGATGTTAGGATTCATAAGCTTCACATGGTGATTTCTAACTATTGGTTGGTTTCAGAAATTGTCCCCCTCGAGGCTTTGCTTCGAATAAGGAGGGTATAATGATTCAAAATTGCAAGGAAAAAGAACTAGCCAGCTAGGTAAAGGCTTTGATTGAAATAAAAGCTTCAAAACTACATCAATTTTCTATACAAACTACTTTGAAAATTTCAAAATTTTGAAAATTTTGATCATATTGCTTCAAAATTGTGACGATGGAATCTTAAGTATGAAACAGATAGGTTTGGGAAGAGAGTAGAGTACATACCACCCACCCTCCACCCCGAACTTAGAAATTTTCTCATCCCGAACAAACTCTAAATCCAAGATGGAGGGGAAAGACCCTACTGGTTGGTCCACCATATGTGGTTGTGTTCCTTTCAGCAACGTGTCCTCCATCTGAAATCTCAAAAATGAAAACTATCAGAACTTAATATTTCATCTTGCGAAGCGATATCTATTGGGTGCAATTCAAATTCAAAACTAAAGTGAAAAACTAAGGTAAGGATCCGGTTGCCTCTCGACAAAAGCTTTTGTTTTATGTCATTGGCTCGATATGTCTCTTTCAATTTTTTGGCAGATATGTTAGTTTGGAAAGATTCAGTGATGCCTCAATGCTCATGTCAGCTGTGGTGAAATATCTCTTCAAGCGTTGGCCATCTACCACAAACTCTCCTGACTTTTCACTCCATAAAATGAAGGCACCATGTGGGTAGATGCTCTTTACAGTATACGGTCCAGACTAGCGAGAATGGAGTTTCCCTGGGAATAATCTCAGTCTTGAGTTAAAGAATAGAACTTGGTCACCCACTTGTATGTCTTTCCTTTTCAGATGACCATCATACCATAATTTTGTGTGTTCTTTGTAGATTCGTGCATTCTCGTAGGTAGTCATTTGGAGTTCTTCCGACTCTTGCAGTTGTAGTAACCTAGCTTGGCCAACTTTCTTCATGTCAAAATTTAGTTGTTTGATTGCCCACCAAGCTTTGTGTTCAAGTTCTATGGGAAGGTGATATGATTTTCCATAGATTAATCTAAAGGGTGTTGTTCCAACAGGAGTCTTGAAAGCAATTATTTACGCCTACAAGGCGTCATTGATTTTTATTGACCAATCCTTCAATTTGCGGCCCACTGTCTTTTCCAGGATAGCCTTGAGTTGATGATTTGACACCTGTACCTGTCCACTCATTTGCTAATGGTAGGGGGAAGCTACCTTGTGAGTCACAACATATTTTGTCAATAGAGCCTCAAAACGTCTTTCCAGAAAATGAAACCCTCTGTTGGATATCACAGTGCATGAAACTCCAAAATGGGGAAAAATAATATCTCTAAACATTTTGATGACAGGTTTCGAATCGCTAGTGATGATTGGTATGGCCTCTACCCATTTAGAGACATAATCCACCGTGACTAGAATGTAGAAAAATCCATACGAGGATGGGAATGGGCCCATGTAGTCCACTCCCCAAACATCAAAAATCTCGACCTCTTGCCAGAGTTTAAGGGGCATCTCATCTCTTTTTGTAATATTACCCGCCCTCTGGCATTTGTCATAAGACAAGACAAAGTTGTAGGAATCCTTGGATATGGTTGACCAAAAGAAACCATATTGTAGAACTTCCAAAGCAGTCTTCTTGGAACTCATATGGCCTCTAGCATGGCCTGAGTGGCATTGCTCTTAGAACAAGCTGAGCTTCTTTCTCAGTGATACATCGTATGTAAAGACCATCAACACAAAGCTTGAAGAGGTATAGCTCATCCCAATGATATTGCTTCACATCATGCATGAATTTCTTCAGTGCAATCCCAATGCATTTAGGGTGGATGACACTGGATGCAAGATAGTTCACGTAGTCCGCGTACTAAGGGATAGCTTATGAAGCTTTTATGAGTTGGTAGTCTGGAAGTGATTCATTAATTGGGATCTTTTTAGTGTTTAGGGTGTGGATACAACTCAAGTGGTCTGCCACAACATTCTTCGTTCCTTTCTTATCTCTTATCTCATGATCAAATTCTTGTAAGAGGAGAATCCATCTGATTAGCCTGGGTTTTGCATCTTTCTTTGCTAGGAGGTAATGAATTGTAGCATGATCTGTGTAGACAATTACCTTCAAATCGATGAGGTAGGATCTAAACTTGTTAAAGGCATACACAACTGCTAAAAGTTCCTTCTCAGTAGTTGCATAGTTCCTTTGATCTTCATCAAGGGTCTTAGATGCATAGTAGATGACTTGATGTTTCTTTTCTATATATTGGCCCAAAATAGCACCCACTGTGTAATCACTGGAATCACACATTATTTCAAATGGGTGCCCCCAATCTAGAGCTCTGATGATATGGTTTTATGTTAGGGCATGCTTAAGATTGTTGAAACTTTTGATGCATTCTTCATCAAAGTGAAAATCAGCGTCCTTCAGTAATAAGTTTGTCATAGGCTTGGTTATCTTGGAGAAATCCTTTATAAACCTTTATAAAATCCTACATGACCAAGAAATGTGCGGATCTCTCTTACATTAGTTGGGAGACGGAGTTTAGAAATCACTTCCATCTTTGCCTTGTCTACTTCGATCCCTCGATTGCTGACCCTATGGCCGAGGACAATGCCTTCTTTTACCATGAAATGACATTTCTCCCAAATTAGCACTAGATGTGATTATTTTCATCATTTGAGGACTTGGGAGAGGTTCTTCAAGCATGAATCATATGAGTCCCCATATACGAAGAAATCAACCATGAAAATTTCCATAATAGCTTCAGTGAATCCAGCAAATATGGATGACATGCAACGGTGAAAAGTCATGGGCACATTACAAAGTCTGAAAGGCATCCTTCTAAAGGCATAGGTTCCAAAGGGGCAAGTGAATGTTGTCTTCTCTTGGACTTTTGGATGTATGGGAATTTTATAGAATTCAGAGTAACCATCAAGATAGCAAAAATATTCTTCGTGAGCCAATCGCTCTATGACTTGGTCTAGGAAAGGCATCGGGAAATGATCCTTACGTGTGGCCTTGTTCAATTTCCTATAATCGATACACATCCTCCAACCAGTGGTTGTTTGACTGGGGAGGAGTTCATTATTTTCATTTCGTATCATGGTAGTTACACCTTTCTTTGGGACAACATGTACATGACTTGCCCATGGCGAGTCGGATATAGGATAGATGATTCTCGTAGTGAGCAATTTGATGACTTTGAGGCAGACTACTTCTTTCATATTAGGATTCAGCTTCTGTTGATGTTCGATAGACAGCTTGTGGTCTTCCACCATGGGGCTCCTATGCATACAAAGTTCTTGACTACCCCAGTGAGGTCACTCATTTTGTAGCCAAGGGCCTTTCTTCTTTCCCTTAATTTTGTCAGGAGTTTATCTTCTTGTTCAGATGTCATGTCAGGATTTATATTAACTGAGCAGACCTTGAGATCATCCAAAAATGCGTACTTCAGTCCCTTAGGTAGGGGATTCATTTTAGGGGCATCTGGTTTCTCACATAGGCCTTCAGTTACGTTCACATTCTTGAGTTCCTCAAATTTAGCTTCAGGATCTTCTTCTGCAGAATTGAGGTGGAGAACACAATTCTTTACTTGCTCATTAATGGATTCATTAGCAGTTGGGTTTGTTAGAGCCAATTTTAAAGGATCATATGATTCATGATTATCTTTTGTGAGGAGTGACATTTTCTCTATGCAATCAATCAAATATACCTCTTCTTGCATACTTGGTCTTCGCATACTTTCAAAAACTCTGAACTCGAGTATTTCCTTGCCCAGTCTGAGGAGCAAGGTTCCTGCTTCAATATCAATCAAAGCTCTCACAGTGGCGAGGAATGGACAACCAAAGATCAGAGGGTATTTGGAGTCCTCTTTTATGTCCATGATGACAAAGTCACATGGGACATAAGAGTCTTTGCCTGTCTTGATTGAAACATCCTCAATGATTCCCAAAGGGAGAGTCATAGAATTGTCTACAAGTTGCATGGTCATGCTAGTTGGGAGAAGTTATGCAAAAGCTAGCCTCTTACAAAGGCTAAGTGGCATGATAGAGATGCTAGCATTGAGGTCGTCTAGTCCCTTCTTACATGTGGAGTTGCCGATATGGCATGAAATCCCAAAAGATCCTGGATCTTTTTGCTTCTTGGGCATTTTTCTCTGAATAATATCAGAAGTAGTTGTTGCTAATTTGACTATCTCATATTCCTCAGCTATATACTTCCTTTTGAGAAGTGATTTTAAGTACTTCATCCAGGCTGGTATCTCATCCAGTGCATCTAGAAAGGGTATATCAACATGAAGCTTCTTCATTACTTCCTTGAACTTTGTGAAACAAGTGTCGAGCTTTGTCTGCTTTAATCGAGCTTGGAAAGGAGGACGAGGTTTGTATACTAGTATAACTGGCTCAGGTGTGTATTTGGTTTCTGTAATGATAGGTTTCTTATAAGTTGTTTTGTCTACCTTAGCATTCATCAGTGGTTCTTTCAGTTGAGATTCAGGTAGTTTAGTGTCTTGGACAATCACTAAGTCATCCTCTTTTGTAACTACCACAAGTGTCTTGATAGGAGGATCAGAATAGTCTTTTCCAGACCGAGTGGAAATAACTTTTAGTTGCTCAGGATGTTTAGGAATATTCTTTGGTTGGCCAGCAAAATCTCCTGTAGGTGGCTTGAGGCTAGCTGAAAGTTGACCTAGTTGGGATTCAATAGCCTTCTAATGGACTTGTTGATTTTCTATCATAGTCTGTTGAGACTATAGCATCTTCTCAATGGCTGACAGTTTTTCATAAGAAGAGATGGGACCGGATAGTTTTCCTTGTTGTACTTGTTGATGTGGGACTTGGTTGAGATTCTAGAACTGAGATGTGTTTTAAAACTGGTTGTAATTTATGTTCTGAAAGTTACCCCTAAAGTTCCCTCGATTCCTGAAATTTTGTTATTGATTATACTGGAATCCCGACGGGCCTTGTTGTTAATTATATGAACTGAGTTGTTGTGAGTTTTCTTCTCCTCAAGGATTTCCCTACTGAAAATCAGGATGGTTCCTATTCTGATTTGGAATATAATACCCTTGACTAGGGATAGTGTTGATGGCATTCAGATTTTCCATCTGACCATTACTGTAACATCCCTGACCTGGGTTATGTGTTAACCCTAGATGTTTTGCCTAATAAGGATGAGTAAATGCTTAATCTTATCTTGGTAAAAGTAATTAGGGCTCATGAGAAACCTATGTTTCAGTTTTTGTCATGTTTGAACAATGTTGAAGCAATGTTTGCTTATGTTGGACTAAAGTGCAAATTACCCAAGTTGAGGGGTTAACTTGCAAATTGCACATGATAAAATGTTCCTCTGATGTTGATACATCATAAGAATGAATATGATGTAGTGGTATGGTTTTCACAAGCTTGGGCACTAAGATTAAGCTTGTAAAGAAATCCTTGTGCATTAAAACCTAGTTTTGGTGTAATGTGCAATTTACCCAAAACCTAGGGTTCCATATGCAAATTACCACTTCAAAAAGGTCCCTAATATTTCTTTGCATCATGTAGAGCAAATAAAATGAGAAGGGCGCCTCATTTGAATTAAGTTGGAGGAGAGAGAATCTTGATATTAAAATAATCAAGATTTAATCCTAAGTGAAACCCTAATTCAATTTAGGGCAAAAATGAATGTATTAATTAAAGGGCCTTCAATCAAAATTAAAATGTTTGGAATCAGATGTGTGTGGATGAGCTTAAAGCCTTGCAAAGGCACGAGCATATCCTAAGGAGGTGAAATTCCACTCACCATTATTATAAGAAAAAGAATTTCCACTCACATATGGATATTCTTATTATAAGGGTTAAGGTGCTTAATTTCTTTTCCCTTAATTCATGGATAATGGAAGGGATCCAGGTGGGGATAGAGATTCCCTTCCATGCAAGAAAACAACGGGGAAGTGGTGGCAACAATTTTGGAATTAATAGACTTTTATAAGAGATTTTCTCTCTCATCAATTTTCTTATAAAAGTACCCTTTCTAAGCCAAAACAAAGGATTTTTCAGATTTCTTTCTTTCCCCTTGCTTGTAAAACGACCAAGGAGATGTGGAGGATCAGGAGGACGACCCCCAACCTGTTGGTTAGCCCTTGACCTTCGTTCTCCTTGATTCCATGGTGGAAATCAAAAATAAATCATTGATTTCTTCTTATTTCGATCTCCTCTTCAACCCTAGCCAAACTTTTCAAACAAAAGCTTGAGGACGAGCCTAGGGGGGAGTTGCAAGAGCTTCATTCACCATTTATTTCGTGAGCGTGGAGCTTTGGAGCTCAATTGGAGGCGGGTTTTATAACTTGAACCCTTAATTTTATTATTGCAATCAATTCCTTATCACTTGGTGATCATTTCTACATTTCCAAAATTAAGTTTGGATGATTGATGCAATTTACATGGAAATTACAGTAGATTTCGTGAGTTTGGAGCTTGATGATGATGACATCATCATAAGCACACACCTCCCCAAATATCTAGGGCAAATGGTTTCAATGTTGAGACCAAACGGTTTCACCAAACCGTTTGGTGGTTTGGGTTCCAAACCGTTTGGGATGGTTGACCGTTTGAAATGGTTGACCATTTGGATATATATGCTGTGGTACTTGGATCTTGGTCCAATGGTTTCAA
Source organism: Alisma plantago-aquatica (assembly GCA_963693085.1). Lineage (NCBI taxonomy): Eukaryota > Viridiplantae > Streptophyta > Magnoliopsida > Alismatales > Alismataceae > Alisma > Alisma plantago-aquatica. Next base: position 666,043,370 of record OY856411.1, on the reverse strand, counting down.
TTGTGTATGATTCCTTAATTCCAAACCCTAATCGGCTAAGTGCTGATTTTGAAATTGATTGAGATGATGTTTTGGGTTGATTGACCCAAACGGTTTCAAAACTGTTTGGGAATCACAAAAACGGTCTCAAGACTATTTGGGGGTCACCCGATGCCATTTTGAGGTCTAGGGTTAAGTATTTCTAAGTGTTTGAAGGTCCAAAGGTACCAAATTAAATTGCAACTAAGTGATGATTTGATAATCAATCCAATGGTCCAAAACCCTAATTGGATGCCATGGATTTTGATGATGTAATGGGAAAACGGTCTCAAGACTGTTTGGAGATCAACCAAACGGTCACAAGACCATTTGGTGGTCATCCAAGACCGTTTGAGGTCAGGTCACATCATGTGATGATAATAGTTCATTGATTTCAATTGATTTGTTTCAACAATGTCAACCATTGATGGATCCTCGATTTCAAACCCTAAGTGATGGTTTCTTGATTATCAAACCTAGTTCAATTGGGTTCAAAACCCTAAATTAAAGGTCTAATTGAACGGTGATTCAGTGGTCCAATTAATGAATGCTTTAGTGGTTCAATTTATAATTGGTTCATGGATTGAAACATTGAGTCGATTGAGTGTTAAAGTGCCTTTTTGGTCCATGCGGTTTTGAGAAGGTTTGGACCAAACGGTCTCAAGACCGTTTGGGTCCAAATGGACTCAAGACCATTTGGGACCAAACGATCTCAAACCGTTTGGAGACCCAAAGTGTAAACGGTTTCAATACCTACTTTATCCCATTAGTTTCAAGTATAACTTGTTCAAATGGTTTTCAACCAATTGATGTATGAGAACCAAGATCATTGAGGGTCTAATTAATTAACTTTGTGAAGATCAACATGGTTAATCCATTTTAATATCTCATGTAATTTAAGGTCCAATATGGTGAACCTATTTAGATACTTAGTGCATTTGAAGATTTCAATGGTTAACCCAATTGATCACTTTGTGGAATTGAAAGTTTAATTGGTCAATTCTTTTGAATTCCTTATATAATTGATGGTTTAATTGATTAGACCATTTGGACATCTAATATGATCAAAGGTCAATCAGATATGTTATTATTAAAGTTGTAGACCCATGATTATTGTGAAGGTTAACCCTAGCTATGTGTACTCAAGTGAAGAGTTGACCTAGATTAATCTTGGAGTACTTAACATCCTAAAGAGGATGACAGAGAGAGTGAGAAAGATGAATGTTTATTTAATTAATCCCTAATTCTCTCTTTATGAGTAAACTATGTGATATGGGTTTGATCCATAATAATGAGATCATGAAACCCTAATCAATGAGCCCTAACCCTAATTAGAGCAATGTTATGTGTGAAATCCTAATTAGAGAAATGCTATGTATGAAACCCTAATTAGAGCAATGCTATGTGTGAAACCCTAATTAGAGCAATGTTGTGTATGAAACCCTAATTAGAGCAATGCTATGTGTGAAATCCTAATTAGAGCAATGTTGTGTATGAAACCCTAATTAGAGTAATGTTATGTGTGAAACCCTAATTAGAGCAAAGCTATGTGTGAAACCCTAATCTAGGGCAAAGCTGAGTGTTATCATAAATCCAGGGTGATGATATAACCTTAGCTTAGTGTAACAATGAAGGAAACCCTAATTTAATGGGAATTGTATATCCTAAACCTAATTTGGGTATGAGGAAATAGAAACCCCACTTGGATGTGAATGATAAACCCTAATCCCTAAAATGGGATAAAAGTATATGAAACCCTAATATAAGGTTGTGCTACTAATTCTATGTGAAGTCCTAATCACTGGGTGATGTGTTGTGAAATCCAAATTTCACATAATACTAGGTGAATCCTTGATATAGAAGGATGATTATGTAAAACTCTATTGGAGAATAATACTATGTGAAATCCACAAATGTATGGAATATTCTATGTGAATCCTCAAATTATAAATATGGAGAATACTATTCCTAATTAAGCTAAAGGGGTTGGATGATGGCAGCCGTGGTGGTGTAAAACGGTCGTGGTGATCTTCTATAGTACGACCGTGCAAGGTAGCACGACCGTGGTGGCTTCCCCTTGCACGGCAGTTCTTGGCTCCACGGTCGTGGGGCTCTATGCTTGACTTGGAGTTGAATTGCAAGTGACCTAGCATGGTCGTTTTGTTAGTTCCTAACTTAAGGATGAGTCCATAGTATTGGCAATGGTTGTATATTCTAAGTGAGTGACTAATGACCACTTCCTTACATGATAAATGTGATGAACTGGTGCATAAAGTATTAGGATGGGTAATACCCTAATATAAGCTAAGTGTATGAACTCAAGTAAGATAAAGGTGTTGAGGGAAGTGATACATCAAGATATGATAGACATTACATCCAACACCCCAAATACTGGTATACCTTGATGTGTTATAAGTCCAATATAATTGGATGAATGATACATGAGAAGTGTCATGTCAATGGTTACATTGAGATGTAATGCACTCTGTTGAATGTAGGCTAACATGCCTTATGAAAAGGTTAATCCAAACCTATAAACTATGATGTAATCATATTTTGGCAAAGATGAGAGAGCAACTCATGTTGTGTGTTGATAATTCATTTTATGATGAATGATGAGAATAAAGAGTATGATTGAATACTTATGATTATCCATATTGATTCCTTTCTATGTGAACCTTATTACAGAGTAATCTTATGCGAAACTCTATTACAAGTCAATGCTATGTGATCCCTAATACAAGGTAATGCTATGTGAAATCCTATAACAAGTTAATGCTATGTGAACCCTAATATAGGGTATTACTATGTGAAATTCTAACACGAGGTAATCCTATGTGAAGCTCAAATACAGACTAATGGGTTATGAATGTAATAAGATAACCCTCGTATTGCATGATATTGATATGTAATTGTGTCATGACTACTAATCATGCAGATATGTTGAGACGATGAGCATAGCCATGTATGGGCTATGATGCTTTGTTATTAAGAATGTTTTATAGGCTTTATAAGCCTTCATATGCTTTGTGTAGTAAGAATCATAGAACTTTGTGTACTATGTGCAATACATTATGTAGCAAGATTTAGGATGTCCTTGGTTAAATGATCTAAAGGTATTAAGTTACCTAATTAGTGATAATAAGTATCATATGGTGAGTTATGGGTTCAAATACCCACATGCTATAATCATGATGATGAACTTGTTAAAAAGAGGAAATGTACTTGGTGAGTTGAGGGATTAAGATCCCATAACTTTGTGAAAAGAATATGGCTATAGGCCATGACTCCACAATGACAATGCCAGGATTTAGATATATGACCTAAGTCTGAAGAGAGTTAATGATGTGGTAATGATTCTGTAGTGAATAAATGTTATAGATGTTCTTCATATTCCTTAATGGATAAGTGACATGTTGCTCTTTCAAGTTATAGTTGCAATGTTTTAGATAAGAATAATATTCTAATCAGTTAGACAATGAATTAACTGTTGCCAAACAAATATGATTCCTATGTGCATATTTATCTTCTTAAGCTGCAATAATAATGTTTCTGGCAGAGAGTTATATCTCTCTCTGGGGAAATTTACAATTGTCTCACCCCCGTGGGAATCACATTTTTAGGTGGACGCAGACAAGAAGGCAGGAATCCTTCAGTAGGTGAAGGACAGCAGCAGCAGCATGGACAACAGTGAAGTCTCAGGTGGAGACACTGGCTGTTATGCCTTGTATAGATGTAGATAGAGTCATATGTGTCGTCTCTGTACTCTCAGGTCCTCGAAGTAGTAATTAGTGCTTTCGAGATTTTGGCTCAGTGCCTCGAGATTTTATACTGCATGTGTTTAGCTTGACAGGACATTTAATGCTTGTAACTCTCAGAAAGAGATGATACAGAATATGTACCTTCAAACAAGAATGTAAATATGTTTCTTTGGTTCTATGTGAGAAAGTTTTCCTTTGATGGATCTCTTGATAAAAAGGTTTTAATTTTTAGTGATTTTTGGTAATCCGTTGTTTAGTGAACGCTTCTGCAATAGTTAATTATGATTTCATGAGTTGTATGCAACAATTAAGTGGTATCAGAGCTCTAGGTTCGCTAAGTCTATAGAGACATAGGACTAAGGTTGTCGCGTCTGTTCTAAGTGTCTTCCAATTTATCTGATAGTATTTTCTTCTCACATAGGAGGAGAAGTACTTGAAGATTTCTGGACCACATGAAGAACATGCTATGGAGGGAAGCACTGCTGCACAAGGAGGAGGTGTATGAGACCATAATAGAGGGGAGCTTGTACCTGAACAGCCCCAGTTCAATCAAGCTGACATGGGGAACCCAGCCCTTCAAGCCATGTTTGGACAGTTTATAGCTGCCATGACTCACATGACTGATAGGATGCAAATACCTGCACCTAGGACATCAGCTTACCATGAGGGCTATGGAGCCGGCAAGACTTTTGAGAGACTTCGTCGGGTTGGGGCCATAGATTATGCTGGTACATCTGATCCAGCAGATGTTGATTTGTGGCTGACAGAATTGGAAAAGGCTTTCAAGATTCTTGATATCCCTGAAGATGAAAAGGTAAGACATGTTGTGTACCTCCTAAAAGGGAGTGATGGTCATTGGTGGATGATAGAGGAAGATAAGAGACCAGGTGAAGAAATTGGATGGGAGGTATTCTGACGAGAATTTGTCAGTAGATACTTCCCTAAGACGTATCTAGATGAGAATATTTCTCAATTTGAGAGGATCAAACAAGGACAGATGAACGTTAGTGAGTATGAAGCTAAGTTCATGGAGTTGTTGTGGTTTTTTCCGCAAATGGTAGTTAATGATGAGGAAAGAATTTGGCATTTTGAGAAGGGGTTGAACGCTGAAATGACCACTCATGTGTCTGCTTTAGAGAACAGGGAGAGGTTTGCCACCTTTGTGGAATCAGTAAGGAGGATAGAGAGGTCTGAAATCAAGAAACGACAGACTAGTGGCAAGAAAGTGTACACTCAGACTAAAAAACAAAGGTCTGAAAGTTTTAAGAAGCCGAGATTTTCTGCATCGGCAGCATCATCGAGATTCCATACCCAGACTAAATGGATGTCAAGTAGGGATAGGGATCGTATTAATGTTTCAAATAGAGCCTCCAACATAACATCAACATCGGTATCTGGACCTCGCAGACCCTATTTTGCACATAGGATTTGTTATCAATGTAGACAACTGGGACATCTAGTAAAGGATTGTCCAGATGGGAATCCAATGATGACTCAACCTCAGGGGCAGAGTCAGCATGGATCACAAAGGAGGCAATTTCCTAGTAACAGTAGAGGACGTTGACAGACGTCCCAGACAGGTCAGATGAAATAAAGTCATTCTGATATTTCATTTTCTAATTATGTGTTAAAGATATAAAAGTAGCTATTTTTGAACTTCCTTTGACTAGTCCAATAAGGACACAAGGGAAATGAGAACTTATATCTTACTCAGTGTTCCTTAGAATGTTTTATAATCTCCCTTATCTGTGTGTTGAAAGATGAGATTTAGAAATAATGCCTGAAGAAAAATTCAAGAATGGAAAATCATATGTGTATAATGATATGAAAAGTGAGGAATATGATAGTAAATAAAGTGCATACTACCTAATATCAATACTTATATACCCTAGCCAGGTATATGATTATTGAAAATAAGGCAAGTATGAAACTCTTAGGTTGTTATCTTTTTATTACTCTGATCAAGTAGTCATTCTGAAACAATCTAGAGAGTATAATGTAATCAAAAAGGAAAAGCTATGTGAACATTCCCAACTAAAAGGAAGAGCTATGTGAACATTCCCAACTAATAGGAAGAGCTATGTGAACAGTCCCAACTAATAGGAAGAGCTATGTGAACATTCCCAACTAATAGGAAGAGCTATGTGAACATTCCCAACTAATAGTAAGAGCTATGTGAACATTCTTAACTAATAGGAAGAGCTATGTGAACATTCCCAACTAATAGGAAGAGCTATGTGAACATTCCCAACTAATAGGAAGAGCTATGTGAACATTCCCAACTAAAAGGAAGAGCTATGTGAACATTCCCAACTAATAGGAAGAGTTATGCGAACATTCCCAACTAAAAGGAAGAGCTATGTGAACATTCCCAACTAATAGGATGAGCTATGTGAACATTCCCAACTAAAAGGAAGATCTATGTGAACATTCCCAACTAATAGGAAGAGCTATGTGAACATTCCCAACTAAAAGGAAGAGCTATGTGAACATTCCCAACTAAAAGGAAAAGCTATGTGAACATTCCCAATTACATAGAGTTTGCTGAGTGAACTTTCCCTAAATGAATAAAGGATTGCTGAGTGAATTATCTCTGTTAGATATATATGCTTTTCTAATGGTAAATATTCTTGAGTAATGATTGAAGTATGTTCTTTTATGCTTCTTCCTCGTTAATAATATGCACATCATATGTTAGGGGTTCATGCTCCGTATAAGCATAAACATTGATAATGTTGAATTAATGAAAGGAACTTTGTGTGAATTACGGATCTATGGTATTTCCATAACATCAAGAATTTAGGTGGAGACTCGAGGGCATGATTAATGAATAGCCTATCCCTCATTTTTCCAGGGATTTCGGGGACGAAATCCTTATGGGGGGGGGGGATAATTTGTAACATCCCTGACCTGGGTTATGTGTTAACCCTAGATGTTTTGCCTAATAAGGATGAGTAAATTCTTAATCTTATCTTGGTAAAAGTAATTAGGGCTCATGAGAAACCTATGTTTCAATTTTGGTCCTGTTTGAACAATGTTGAAGCAATGTTTGCTTATTTTGGACTAAAGTGCAAATTACCCAAGTTGAGGGGTTAACTTGCAAATTGCACATGATAAAATGTTCCTCTTATGTTTATACATCATAAGAATGAATATGATGTAGTGGTATGGTTTTCACAAGCTTGGGCACTAAGATTAAGCTTGTAAAGCAATCCTTGTGCATTAAAACCTAGTTTTGGTGTAATGTGCAATTTACCCAAATCCTAGGGTTCAATATGAAAATTACCACTTCAAAAAGGTCCCTAATATTTCTTGGCATCATGTAGAGCAAAGAAAATGGGAAGGGTGCCTCATTTGAATTAAGTTGGAGGAGAGAGAATCTTGATATTAAAATAATCAATATTTAATCCTAAGTGAAACCCTAATTCAATTTAGGGAAAAAATGAATGTATTAATTAAAGGGCCTTCAACCAAAATTAAAATGGTTGGAATAATATGTGTGTGGATGAGCTTAAAGCCTTGCAAAGGCACGAGCATATCCTAAGGAGGTGAAATTCCACTCACCATTATTATAAGAAAAAGAATTTCCACTCACATATGGATATTCTTATTATAAGGGTTAAGGTGCTTAATTTCTTTTCCCTTAATTCATGGATAATGGAAGGGATCTCGGTGGGGATAGAGATTCCCTTTCATGCAAGAAAACAAGGGGGAAGTGGTGGAAACAATTTTGGAATTAATAGACTTTTATAAGAGATTTTCTCTCTGATCAATTTTCTTATAAAAGTACCCTTTCTAAGCCAAAACAAAGGCTTTTTCAGATTTCTTTCTTTCCCCTTGCTTGGAAAATGACCGAGGAGCTGTGTAGGATCCGGAGGACGACCCCCAACCTGTTGGTAAGCCCTTGACCTTCGTTCTCCTTGATTCCATGGTGGAAATCGAAAATAAATCATTGATTTCTTCTTATTTCGATCTCTTCAACCCTAGCCAAACTTTTCAAACAAAAGCTTAAGGATGAGTCTAGGGGGAGTTGCAAGAGCTTCATTCACCATTGTTTCCGTGATCTTGGAGCTTTTGATCTCAATTGGAGGTGGGTTTTATAAATTGAACCCTTAATTTTATTATTGCAATCAATTCCTTATCACTTGGTGATCATTTCTACATTTCTGAAATTAAGTTTGGATGATTGATGCAATTTCCATGGAAATCATAGTATATTTCGTGAGTTTGGAGCTTGATGATGATGACAACATCATAATCACACACCTCCCCAAATATCTAGGGCAAACGGTTTCAATGTTGAGACCAAACGGTTTCACCACACCGTTTGGTGGTTTGGGTTCCAAACCGTTTGGGATGCTTGACCGTTTGAAATGGTTGACCATTTGGAGATATATAATGTGGTACTTGGATCTTGATCCAATGGTTTCAATTGGTTGATCTTGAAGGTTTCAATTGTGTATGATTCCTTAATTGCAAACCCTAATCGGCTAAGTGTTGATTTTGAAATTGATTGAGATGATGTTTTGTGTTGATTGACCCAAACGGTTTCAAAACCATTTGGGAATCAACCAAACGGTATCAAGACCGTTTGGAGGTCACCCAAGACCGTTTGTAGGTCTAGGGTTAAGTATGGCTAAGTGTTTGAAGGTCCAAAGGTACCAAATTGAATTGCAACTAAGTGTTGATTTGATAATCAATCCAATGGTCCAAAACCCTAATTGGATGCCATGGATTTTGATGATGGAATGGGCAAACGATCTCAAGAACATGTGGAGATCAACCAAACAGTCTCAAGACCGTTTGGTTGTCATCCAAGATGTTTGAGGTCAGGTCACATCATGTGATGATGATAGTTCATTGATTTCAATTGATTTGTTCCCACAATGTCAACCATTGATGGATCCTCAATTTCAAACCCTAAGTGATGGTTTCTTGATTATCAAACCTAGTTCAATTGGGTTCAAAACCCTAAATTAAAGGTCTAATTGAACGGTGATTCAGTGGTCCAATTAATGAATGCTTTAGTGGTTCAATTTATAATTGGTTCATGGATTGAAACATTGAGTCGATTGAGTGTTGAAGTGCCTTTTTGGTCCATGCGGTTTTGAGAAGGTTTGGACCAAACGGTCTCAAGACCGTTTAGGACCAAACGATCTCAAACTGTTTGGAGACCCAAAGTGTAAATGGTTTCAATACCTACTTTGTCCAATTAGTTTCAAGTATAACTTGTTCAAATGGTTTTCAACCAATTGATGTATGAGAACCAAGATCATTGAGGGTATAAGTAATTAACTTTGTAAAGATCAACATGGTTAATCCATTCGAATATCTCATGTAATTGAAGGTCCAATATGGTGAACCTATTTAGATACTTAGTGCATTTGAAGATTTCAATGGTTAACCCAATTGATCACTTTGTGGAATTGAAAGTTTAATTGGTCAATTCTTTTGAATTCCTTATATAATTGATGGTTTAATTTATTAGACCATTTGGACATGTAATATGATCAAAGGTTAATCAGATATTTGATTATTAAAGATGTAGACCTGTGATGATTGTGAAGGTTAACCCTAGCTATGTGTACTCAAGTAAAGAGTTGACCTAGATTAATCTTGGAGTACTTAACATCCTAAAGAGGATGAGAGAGAGAGTGAGAAAGATGAATGCTTATTTAATTAAGCCCTAATTCTCTCTTTATGAGTAAACTATGTGATATGGGTTTGATCCATAATAATGAGATCATGAAACCCTAATCAATGAGCCCTAACCCTAATTAGAGCAATGCTATGTGTGAAATCCTAATTAGAGCAATGCTATGTATGAAACCCTAATTAGAGAAATGATGTGAGAAACCCTAATTAGAGCAATGTTGTGTATGAAACCCTAATTAGAGCAATGTTATGTGTGAAATCCTAATTAGAGCAATGTTGTGTATGAAACCCTAATTAGAGCAATGCTATGTGTGAAACCCTAATTAGAGAAACACTATGTGTGAAACCCTAATCTAGGACAAAGCTAAGTGTTATCATAAATCCAGGGTGATGATATAACCCTAGCTTAGTGCAACAATGAAGGAAACCCTAATTCAATGGGAATTGTATATCCTAACCATAATTTGGGTATGAGGAAAGATAAACCCCACTTGGATGTGAATGATAAACCTTAATCCCTAAAATGGGATAAAAGTATATGAAACCCTAATATAGGGTTGTGCTACTAATTCTATGTGAATTCCTAATCACTGGGTGATGTGTTGTGAAATCCTATTTTCACATAATACTAGGTGAATCCTTGATATAGAAGGATGATTATGTAAAACTCTATTGGAGAATAATACTATGTGAAATCCACAAATGTATGGAATATTCTATGTGAATCCTCAAATTATAAATATGGAGAATACTATTCCTAATTAAGCTAAAGGGGTTGGATGATGGCAGCCGTGGTGGTGTAAAACGGTCGTGGTGATCTTCTGTAGTACGACCGTGCAAGGTAGCACGGTCGTGGTGGCTTCCCCTTGCATGGTCGTTCTTGGCTCCACGGTCGTGGGGCTCTATGCTTGACTTGGAGTTGAATTGCAAGTGACCTAGCATGGTAGTTTTGTTAGTTCCTAACTTAAGGATGAGTCCATAGTATTGGCAATGGTTGTATATTCTAATTGAGTGACTAATGACCACATCCTTACATGATAAATGTGATGAATTGGTGCATAAAGTATTAGGATGGGTAATACCCTAATACAAGCTAAGTATATGAACTCAAGTAAGATAAAGGTGTTGAGGGAAGTGATACATCAAGATATGATAGACATCACATCCAACAACCCAAATACTTGTATACCTTGATGTGTTATAAGTCCAATATAATTGGATGAATGATACATGAGAAGTGTCATGTCAATTGTTACATTGAGATGTAATGCACTTTGTTGAATGTAGGCTAACATGCCTTATGAAAAGGTTAATCCAAACCTATAAACTATGATGTAATCATATTTTGGCAAAGATGAGAGAGAAACTCATGTTGTGTGTTGATAATTCATTTTATGATGAATGATGAGAATAAAGAGTATGCTTGAATACTTATGATTATCCATATTGATTCCTTGCTATGTGAACCTTATTACATAGTAATGCTCTATGAAACTCTATTACAAGTCAATGCTATGTGATCCCTAATACAAGGTAATGCTATGTGAAATCCTATAACAAGTTAATGCTATGTGAACCCTAATACAGGGTATTACTATGTGAAATTCTAACACGAGGCAATCCTATATGAAGCTCAAATACATACTAATGGGTTATGAATGTAATAAGATAACCCTCGTATTGCATGATATTGATATGTAATTGTGTCATGAGTACTAATCATGCAGATATGTTGAGATGATGAGCATAGCCAGGTATGGGCTATGATGCTTTGTTATTAAGAATGTTTTATAGGCTTTATAAGCCTTCATATGCTTTGTGTAGTAAGAATCATAGAACTTTGTGTACTATGTGCAATACATTATGTAGCAAGATTTAGGATGTCCTTGGTTAAATGATCTGAAGGTATTAAGTTACCTAATAAGTGATAATAAGTATCCTATGGTGAGTTATGGGTTCAAATACCCACATGCTATAATCATGATGATGAACTTTTTAAAAAGAGGAAATGTACTTGGTGAGTTGAGGGATTAAGATCCCATAACTTTGTGAAAAGAATATGGCTACAGGCCATGACTCTACAATGATAATGCCAGGCTTTAGATATATGACCTAAGTCTGAAGAGAGTTAATGCTATGGTAATGATTCTATAGTGAATAAATGTTATACATGTTCTTCATATTCCTTAATGGATAAGTGACATGTTGCTCTTTCAAGTTATAGTTGCAATGTTTTAGATAAGAATAATATTCTAATCGGTTAGACAATGAATTAACTGCTGCCAAACAAATATGATTCATATGTGCGTATTTATCTTCTTAAGCTGCAATAATAATGTTTCTGGCGGAGAGTTATATCTCTCGTTGGGGCAATTTACAATTGTCTCACCCCCGTGGGAATCACATTTTTAGGTGGATGTGGACAAGGAGGCAGGAATCCTTCAGTAGGTGAAGGAGAGCAGCAGCAGCAGCATGGACAGCAGTGAAGTCTCAGGTGGAGACACTGGATGTTATGCCTTGTATAGATGTAGATAGAGTCCTATGTGTCGTCTCTGTACTCTCAGGTCCTCGGAGTAGTAATCAGTGCTTTCGAGATTTTGGCTTAGTTCCTCGAGATTTTATACTGCATGTGTTTAGCTTGATAGGACAGTTAATGCTTGTAACTCTCAGAAAGAGATGATACAGACTATGCACCTTCAAACAAGAATGTAAATGTGTTGCTTTGGTTCTATGTGAGAAAGTTTTTCCTTTGATGGATCTATTGATAAAAAGGTTTAATTTTTAGTGATTTTTGGTAATCCGCTATTTAGTGAATGCTTCCGCATTAGTTAATTATGATTTCATGAGTTTTATGCCACAATTACCTCCTTGGGCACAAGCATTGCCCAGAATAACATCATAGAGAATATTGCAGGCTAGTGTAGAATGATAAGTGCCTTTATATGCTTCACAAAACAAAGAAATTGACTTGACTTGCTCTTATTGTCGAGGGGGTGATTGCCTCCTTTCATAGGCATTGAAAGATGATACAAGGTTGTCTTGCTTGGCAACTAGTAGCTTTAGGGACACGGCAATAGACTTGTACTCAGGACTACATTCTGCCATAGCTACCTTCAACACTCCTTTGCTTATAGATCTACCCCAGTTGGCTTGATTTTCAGCTCCAAGGGTGACAACCTTCCATGCGCTATCATAACTTCGGTGCATGAAGTTCCCTCCAGATGAGGAGTCTAAAAACTTCTTAATATCATCATCCATACCCCTAAAAAAGATTTAAATGAGTTGATTCTTAGGTATGCCATGGTGTGGACACTTGCATAGTAACTCATTGTATCTTTCCCATGCTTCCGCCAGGGTTTCTCTAGGGACCTGAACAAATTGTGTTATTTGGCCCCTAATATCATAGGTGAGGGAAGGAGGGTAGAATTTTTCCAAGAAAATATTTTGAAGTTGTTCCCAAGCGGTGATGGGGTCGCATTGCAAAGAGTTGTACCAACTCATGGCTCTATCTTCAAGGGAATATTTTAAGAGACAGAGTCTGATAGCATCATCTATAACTCCATTCTGCTTTGTCATAGCACATAAATCTATAAACCTCAGAAGATGTTCTTGACTATCCTCGCCTTTCTTGCCATAGAAAGGGTTGTTTTGAAGTAGTGTAATCCAATGTGACTTGATCTCAAAGTTTGGAGCAGTGATGGGAGGAGGTTACATTGGGTGTTGAACATCAACAGCCTTAGGGATTGAGAACTCTCTAAGGTCCTTTTGTAACTCAGATTGTTGAGCTTATGCTTGAGCCACTTGGATTTCCTCTTGAACTGCAGATCACGCTTCTTGCATAAGCATTTCCCTTTGTGCATTAAGGGCTTGAGTTACCCTTCGGGAAATTTTCTCCTCTTGTGCCATCCTAGCTTGGTTCTCTCTGCTCTGACAATGAAAGGTTCATTCTATATCAGGGTGCAAGCTAGTAGCAAGGCCGGAACTGTCCGAGCGGTGCATGCCCTAGTCTTTGGGGGTACCTGGGATGGAAAGATCTTTTGGAAGTTAGATGGACGGAGTAGAGTCAAATTTAAGTAGAAGTAGTATCAAAAGTAAAAGTAAAATCCTAGATTAGTCTCAATAGAACTAGATTTAACTAGATGATTTTGTTGTCCCTGACAATGGCGCCAGAATTTGACATTTGTTTTTACTGCACTAACAAACTCACTTAGGGCTGAAATCCCTAAGTTTTTACAAAAGCCTTGTGCAATAATACCACCCGCAAGAGGATGGATCTTATCACAATATAGTTAAGGATTGAATCCCAAAGGACAACTTTTTTAAGAATCTTACTAGTCGAATCTGGTTCAACTAAGACTAATATTTAGAATAAGAGTTGATTTGGTTTTAGTTGAACTAATTGCAAGGAAAGTAAAGGAGTGGGATTAAAACTTAGTTTATATTAATGATGGGAATCACTAGGTTGGAATCGGGTTTCACCACCACTACACATGTAAATACATCCAAAACACATCTTGGCAAGATACAACTATCCAAATGGAGTAGTAAACCATCTGTTAGGAAATAGAGTTCACGTAAGCATCTCCATGGGCTCGATGTCTCATTACCCACAGGTCACACACTTACTACTCCAGAGATATCCCTTCGGAAGTTCTCGTTCGGGCATCAACCATGTTAATCGATATTCAAATCCTAAGTATTAAAGTTCTCACAACAAAAGAATATAATAGATCATGCAAGGCAGGTGATCAATCCACAAAGAACCCATTAAACGATTAACAATGAAATAGAAAGTTATATACAAGTCATGGAATGTTATAAAATGGACATGTAAGCACAGGTAATGGAGGTAGTCCCCACACCCCAGCGAAAAGGACTACTTGCTCCTCATGATATAAACAAAAAGAACAAGAGAGATGGAAGATTCTTCCATGGTCATGGTTAAGAAGATGGTCAAAGATCGATGGAGAAACGATCTTCTACACGATGGTGGGCAGATCTGGACAAGGAGGAGAAGAACACCAAGACAGTCAAGGAAGGTCTTCTCTCTCCTCCTTCCTTATCTTCTCATGCTCTTGCTCACATGAGATGGAGCGGTAGATGGCTGACGGATGAAGGTACTACAGAACTAAAATCCCACCGCTTTTGTGGGTAGGAGATAGATCTTGATAGACCGGAGATGGCAGAGTAGCAAGGACACCACAGAGGTAGTCTTTGGCAGCAGAGATCATCTTCCTTGGCTAGGCACAGAGCGGCAGCCTATCGACATCGTGCAGTGGAAGAGATGCCTCCAATGGATGGGGAGGTCATCTATTTATAGGTGCAGATTTCTGACTTAGCTTCGAGGTCGTGGTACTGGTCACAGTCGAGGTACTGATTCGGTCGCGGTCGAGGTCGAGTTGGTGTCTGGGGTCGAGGGGTTGTGGGAGGTCACGGTTGAGGTTGCGCTCACGGTCGAGTGGGAGGTCACGGTCGAGGTACTGACCCAGTCATGGTTGAGGTCGAGCTAGTGTCTGCAGTCGAGGGGTTGTGGGAGGCCACGCTCAACGTTGCGGTCACGGTCGAGTGGGAGGTCGCGGTCATGGTCGTGTGGGCCTCCTTAGTCGATCTGATTACCACAGTTGAGGCTTATGGTCTTCTTATTCATGGTGATTGCTTCTTTGACTGCGGTCGCGATTGTTTCTTCTTGGTCGTGGTCGCGACTATGTTCTTCTTGGTCGTGGTCATGGTCGTGACATTATGGATGAAACCCACCCCCACGGGAGGGGAGGGCTATTGCTATTGGTCAATGGGCCTGCATTAGTGAATCCTCTGATAGATGAGGATGCTTTCTGATGAAGGAACTACCCATTGAAAAAAGGATCCAAATTATTGAAAGTTTCTTGGGCTCGCTAGTCGGTTAGCGGGACCACCACCTCCTACACTTGTGTACATAGTGTGATGCTTAATCCTGCAATGGAGACAATGGACTTGATCAAAAATCTAAATATCATTAGAAATTGAGGAAAATCATATATGAGCATATTCAGGGGGCATATGAGAGCTTTTAGTGCAAATATGGGCCAAAATTGGCGACTAAAACTAAGAGAAATATGCATTCATCAATCCCATCCACGATAAGGGCAATGTGAATCCTATATGAAACTGGTAAGAAGCTTGGTGGTGTTGTAGAGAAGCAGAACTATATATATATATATATATATATATATATATATATATATATATACATTGATCAGCATAAATCACACCACCAAAAAGGACGGATCTAGAGTAGTCAGACTTTTAAGAAAGTAACCCGACACTTAAGCCCCCACAACTATTATACGGGGTATGATGTAGTAATCGGGGTTGAACCACAGGGACAAGGTTGGCATGTGTTAAGCATACAAGGTCTCATACTCATATAATCTGGATAAAGAGGTAGTTAAACTGGTGTTCCCAAAGGAACTATGGTGCTCCAACCAAAGTAAAACAAATAACCAAAGAAAAGAAGAACAACGTGTAACAAAATAAGATGGAAATGAAGATATGAGGGGAAACTTGGATTGGGTTTCACCTACTAAGACTTCTCACCAACATTGAACATCATCTCTCCCTCTTGTATACTCATATCAAGATTATAAGCAATCATACATGGTGTCTATTCCCTTCACTCTCGAGATAAGGATACATCTAAGTCTAGGGGTAACACCTCTCTCGAGATGACTACACAAAGACTACATAACAGAAAGTATGATCTCGAGCCTCAGCATTCCAACATTCTCATGCATTCATACTACTCCATAATATAAGATAGAAGTGATATTACTCTCCCGATATATCAACAATCAAACATCACAAGATGGTAGCTAAGCATGCAAGTGAAGCATTAAAATTGGTGCATGGAGATAATCTTGACAAGAGTATATGTATATTCAAAACGGAGAGACAATATACATGTTGGGAGAGCCTTAGTGGCTATCCAAGCTAATAAGTTTAGCCACACATGTTTATGGGTAGCATAACAGTGTTACAAGAAGATAGATACATCAAGTTCCACGAAGTGATGAGGGAAGTACAGCGAAATGGAAGTGATAGATCTAGGTGGGGTGAGAAGGACTTGATACAACTCAGTACTTCTTCATATCTAGATCCAGAGGGTCGATGGCACAGATGGTCTTCTTCTCTCAAAGAAAATGGAGCATTCAATTGTTTCTCTCCTCAACATCCACCTTTGGAGATCCAATACTGATTGGATGGATGAATGGAGATGAGTCTAGAAAGTGGCAGCACTTCATGGTACTATCAGATTTGATCTACATCTGATGATTTGACAAGATGGGTGGGTGGCCTATTTGTAGGCACACTCCACTGACATAACCCCTCGATCGCGGTCGAGGTCTGGTCTTGGATAAAGCTTGATCACGGTCGAGGCCTTATTTCTATTCTTTCATCGATAGAGGTCAGTTGAACCACTGCCTCAGTCACAGTCTCGTTGGCTACCTCCTTGGGTGAGGGTCACGGTCGAGGTTAGTTTAGCAACCCCCCTCGGTCGTGGTCTAGCTGGCCACCTTCTCGATCGCAGCCTAGTTGTTGTGACTTTCTGTAGGACCGCGGTCGAGGTCGAGGTGTGCCTTGTTTTGGGGAAATTGAGCTCACGGTCTTCAAGTTGGTCGCGGTCCCATATTAATCGCGGTCTCGAAGAGCTTGAGTGCAAATAGACTGTGAGAGAAACGCATTAGGATGAACTTGGAGACCTCGATCGTGATGAGATGATCAATGATGAATGGGTCGCGGTCGAGGTGATGACCGCGACCTGGGCTAGATATGTACCTGAAATCAAGGGGAGAATGTGTAAGTGAAGTGTTTGACATAAGATGGTAAAATAGTGGGGAAAGTTAGCAAAAGATATGTTAGGAAGACATAAAGTGTATACAAAAAGTGTGTAAAATAAAGCGTTATCAACTCCCCCGAAATTAGAATCAAGGTTGTCCTTGGGCTAAGTGTAGGCTCGAAATCATAGAGAGAAAGGGAAATTTGTGTGACAAAATTTTGCAAAACTTAACACTACTGAGTTATCTCATTCTTGCATCAATATTGTCGTGGTATGCTTTCTCAATCCCTTAAAGTCTCATTCCTCCCTCTTATATCTAGAGTTGCACAACTTCTAGTTCTTTCCATTACCTTCAATTGTAAAAGATTTCTCCTTCTCAATGTATCACCCCTTCCCTTCAGGATACTAACCATACTAATACAACATCTCCTCGAGGGGTAGATTTCACACTCTTTCTTTATTTTCAGTCGGCCCTATGCTAATGTGTTCGGGTAGGCTTTAGGCTTTAAGAATTTTCCTCTTCTCCTGAGCTCCCTCGCCCACAACTGTCGTAAGGATAGTGTTTCCCTTTTGGACGTCTGACTTTAAGTTAGGTAGTTTCATGAGTTTCATTCTTGATCGGAGGTGGGTAAGTTTGGCTTCAAGGTTCCACTTATGGGCATGACATATCTGTATTTGTGAGTGCAGCAATACACCGGTCGTGTGGAATCTTTTGGCATCTTTTGGGCACAACTCTCATTATATTTTTTTTCTTTTTCTTTTTGGATTTTTACACCTCCTTTCTACCTTGGGTGAGGAGGATTTAAGCAGTCTTCTGGGTGGCCAACCCTCTTTTTTAGTCCCAAGCGGGGATGGGTTTACTTGAAAGGGTAGTTGTTTCCTTCTCTACGAAGATAAGGATTTTCTGGTTGGAATCGTCAGGTGAGGGTGGTTGGTCAAGAGTATGGCTAGTTGAAGTTCTCTAGTTTCCAAGGATTTCATGAGCCTAGGGTTATCTCATACACAATGTCTTATTATAAGAATGAGATAGAGTAGTATTGCTATGTTTCTCATTTTACCTTTATGTGTATTAGATGCTCGTATATTTCTCTCTAGGGAAACGATAGTACTACAACCCTTAACATGAAAATAGACTAAATTCTAAGGTAACTTCACAAAATTTTTAGGCAAAAAGGCAAGAGAACTCTGGCAGACCAAAGATATGTACATGTAAAGTATGTGGAAATAAGGAAAATTTGAAAATTTTAGAGGTAAACTGGTGATAAAATTGTACCTTTCTAACCCATTTTTGACCCCTCCCCCAAACTTATCCTTCACCCTGACTCGGGGTGTCAGAATTTGAGTGAGGTTTATAAACGGGCTTTCTTTATTCTTGTTTGTTGGTGTTGGAGGCCCACTTGGACTTGAGTAGCATACTTGTGTTCACTCCTTGTAGCGGATGATACTGCTCGTATTGCATCCCCTCCACTTTTGTACTCAGGTTGGCTAGGTCCGTCATCCAGGCTAGATAGTAGAAGACACAGTCATTCAAAAAAGGCACCTGCTGAGGGCTCCTGTGGCAGAACTATGTCTTCTTGAAGTCTTTACCTATCATATTCTTGTACCTTTTGTTGTGATTTTTCAGCATATCAACAATCGTCTCTGTGCATGTGACAGCCTTTTCTTCTGTTGGGGTCTTTGTGGTAGTCATGTTTGTCTTCTTGTTCAATCCAAAGGTTGTGTCTGAGTTGTTATATAATATTGTAGTACTTTTATGATTTTGACCACCAGAAAAGTCCAATGACTGTCATGAACAACAGGTAGAAAGATGTAGTCCGGTAGGGATGTCACGAGGCATTGTTGCAGGCATTCCTTCTTGCCTGATCTTTTATCTTTTATGATGTCATATACCAGCAGGAAGTATGTCATATGTACGTTTGGCATGTTGTCTCTCAAGAGGGCCTAGTAGGCTGATATTGTGCTTACTGATAGGTATCCTCCTATTCTGAGCGTGTCTCGGAGGTCGTCCTTCAGCACACATATCCCTTCTCTTTCAAAAATAGATTTTGTCGGCGAGTCATCATCTTTCAAGGACTTCATTATGATGTTTAGTGATTTTGAATATAGGTTGACATAGCTCCATCTGTCGGGTCCTTGAAAGTGGGTATTATCTCCCCTGCCAGTCTATCTGGTCTTTCTTCTGACGGATCATCGTCTTCTACTTCTCCTTTTTTGGCTATTTTGCTGAAGGTTGTTCTTCTTTGTCTTCTGTCACTGGAGGCTATTGAGGTTCTTTTTCTGGTATGCTTGCTACAGCTGCTCCAATATCTGCATTCCATCCTTCTTTCCATGCTTCACCCCTGGCTGGTTCTGTTGGATCGATCCACATGATTCTCAGTTGTTCCCTCCAAGTTACCTTTTCAGGTAGAGGGATCCACTTATGAAGCCTTCATGGTATTGTGTCTGGAGGCATCGCTGGGTCACTAAAGAAGCGACGATCGTAGATGACCTCCATTGTATAAACACCACGCAGCCCGTGTAGATCTTTCTCACATAAGTCCTCCAGCAGGATGCCTTTGTTAATGGCTTCCATCATCTTAAGTATGATGAAGGCGCAATCCCCTGAGCCAACCTCTTCTTGTGGCACTTTCTTATATATAGAAAATAGTTTCCAGATGCCCTTGAATCTATCGTCTGCTGATTGTATTGCTTTCTACATACGTAGTGGTATCTTTATTGTGTCTCTTGCTTCTTTCCTTTTATATATCAAATCATTAATGTCCACTTCGGCCGCACAACAATTGAGCATTGTTGTCTTTCACTCATATAGATCAACCATGATCAGAGCCCAGTGATTCACATTCCTTATGGGAAGGACTACAAAATTTGTTCCCTTTCTATGCATTATTTCTTTCAGCTCAGTCACATCAGCAACCTCGTAGTCCTCTTTGTATAAGAATCTTTCCATATGTGTGGTGTCATTAAACACTAGTTGCACCTTGTCTGAGTGTAGGAAATCTTCGAGGAGGGAGGTGTATAGTACTTTAAATAGTTTCTTATGTACTAGTGCCCTTTTTAAGAAGATCCCTCTGAAGTGTTCTTTAGTTAGACTTCTACCCTTGTTGTGATATATGAAATCTGCTCTAGGTAGATTGTCGTCAAGGATATCTACTAAGATGTGGACATCTCTGCATGTGATTCATGATAGCGTGGTCATGTCCATTCCCTTCACCTTGCATGGTAGAGGAGGAGTTATACCTAATTCTCCGTCTTTGACTGGCAGGCTTGTTCATGAAGAATTAGTGGGCCCACCTTCCTCATTGTCTGAGTTCCCATCATGTGTTGTAGGAATGGTTGTTTGTCTAGTTGTATGTGGGCCCTCTATGCTCGTTGGCATCAGTGCAGTCATCATTATTGCCACTTCTGAGGAAGATTTTATAGCTATGTCATCCTTGACATTGCTTTCTTCAGATGGGTGACCTATCTTGGAAGCTGCCAGTTCCGCTAGTGTTGCTTCCATTTTTCCGTCATAGATATGGTCGTTCTGCTTATTTTGAATTGGGGAGTGCAGGAAGGCATTGCACATTTCCATTCCAGATGTCAAGTTGTCCAACAATGTGTCAATATCTCTTAGCTCTCTATACGTCTGATCTTCTGTCCTTACGCTTTCTGCTCTTGCGATGACTGCTCGTGTTGGTTTTTTTGAAGCATCATTCCCTGTGGTCAGGGTAGATTTTGCTTCTACTGATACTCCCTTCCGTTTTTTAGATTTTTCCTTGTCCTCTTTAGGACTATTGTTCAAATCTAGCTCCTCGGACAACGTAGTAGTCTTTTTCTTTATTTTGTTGTCTTTGGGAGAGTCTAAAGGCAGTGGTGCTTCTTTTGCCTTAGGTTTAGCTGCCAAGGTGGTTTTTATATTGGTGCTTTCTTCTTTTTGCGTTAAACTTGCACCTATCCCTCCCACGTTGTCATCGTCACCGTCGGGGTTCAGATGGCTCGATGAAGCTTGCGATGTCGATGTCCTTACCATGAGCATGCTCTTCTTCTTCTTACGTCGTTGTCTATCGAACTCCTTATGTTCGTCTTCCAACTTTTGGCGGTCTTCTTCCAATTGTTGGCACTCTAGGTCAAGGTCATGCATCACTGCCTCGTATCCATTTGTTAAGCGGTCTCTATCAGCCTGCATAGCGTCCCTTTCTCTCCTAAGGGCTTCCATTTCCTCTGTGAAGGCCTTCAGCGTTCCCATCATCATGTTCTGGGTGTTTATCACCCCTTGCATGAACTGGGGTAGCGCCTCGGTCCTCTCATTTAGTGTTTACACCTGTGTAGTTAGTGTACATAGGGTGGATATTAAATTCAGATGTTTGATGCATGTGTTGCCACAGTGCATCAAACTTATTACCCAGTATGTTGTCAAAGGTTGGAAGTTGGTGTCGTTGTGGCTCCACATGTGTCGTGGATGCTTGTGGTTCCTTCGGCGGTGGAGTTGGCAATGTCAGGTTGGGCACTCTATATTCTGGTTGTCCCGGCATCAAAAGGATTACTTCTGGAATCGCCATCTTGGGTACAGCTTTGCATCCCTTGCCTTACTGGTGGGGGTCTTGTTCTCCCGTCGCCGGTTTTTCAGCGGTTGCTATTTTAGGGTGCGGACCTTTACTTAGCATGTCATCCGAGTTTTCCTAGACTTCATGCTCTATTGTTTCTTCATGCAGTTGGCATTCCTCGATCATTATTGTTTCAGTGACTATGGGAGGTGAGGTTGTCTTCAGAGCAGTAGGCTTTTCTACCTCTTATTTCTTCTTTCTTATTGCCAACTTTTTCTTCTCTTCTGGCTTCTTCTTCTCTATCTCTACTGGTTTGTCCTTACTACTTAGTTCGTCAACTATTGATGTCTTTTCTATGACATTGCGGATGGCCCCTGAGCACATCTTGTCGATGTCTTCTTGGGTGGGCTATAGCTTGTGGATGTCGTAATACACCATCTCTGGGGGAAGGAGTTTCTTTGAGCTGTTTTTCTCATAGTACAGCTTATCTCTTTTTGATCTAGGATTCTCACATTGAGGAAGGACTTGATGTCGACCTTTGTATGTCCCTCTATTGTCTTATAACTTTTCAATGCTTCTACATTCATAAAATGGCAGGCTATCTTTGTTATCTTGCCTCCCATGCAAAACTCCTGGTTCCAGTTGGACTCTCCTCCCACAGTGCAGCCTTTCGATTAGTATTTTACCTATGTTCACAGGCTTCCTTTTCAAGATTGACCAGATCATGAATAGATCTCCTTTTGTTACTCCCCATGTTTCTGACCTCGTATATATCGTGTTAGTCGTTATCTTTTGTATTACCCTGATAAAGCATGAGGTGATCAGGGTAGCCTTGGAGTTCTTGGAGTTATGTTCATCTTCTCCCATTAGGTCTTCCCACATCTTGTGGCTATCATATCTGACGGTCTCCTTCTCTCCCAGGGAGGCGGAGCAGGCTTGGGCTTCTATTGTTGTCTTCATGAAGATAGTATTCAACATCGCTTATGTGATTGCGTGAGACTTCCCCCTAGTCTCACTTTCAGCTTGTAGTCTCCACCACCCTTTTTGCATTCTTGTTCATTTACTGGGAGCTTATCTAGTGAAGACAGGAATTCAGCCGTCTACTGCTTTGAGGATGGGGCTTCAGAGGTACATAAGGTGCACAGGTTAGCACCCTCTAAGAACTTGATGACCTTGTCATAGACCCCCATCCTTTTGAAGTCATCTATGTCTAGGTACCTTGTGGGCCTAAAGATCTTGACTTGTGACATCCAGTCATATTGCGACTGGTGCACAACGTCTCTTGGTATGAAGGTACGCCCGCTCTACTCTTGGGCTACCTCTTCAGTATCTTCTCCCTCTTTGTTGGTTGTCTCTGCCTCTTGTCCTTTTGTTGTTTTAGCAGCTATCGCTTTTACCTTTTTGCTGCTTCTGGTTGCCTTGGGCTCTGCCTTCCATTTGCCTAGAATTCTTAGCTCAGACTCTGTGGGCTAGTATTCTGAGGTTCCTGTCTGTGTTGCACTCTGAGCAGACTCTGATCCTTCTGGTGTTTGGTACCCCAGGATGTTCTGCTCCATCCGTAGATGCAGTTGTAGCCTCCTGGCTGGTGGTAGGCTGGTATTGGTCTACATGGCTTTTTCTATCTTCTCCATAATCATCTCTCTCTCTCTTTTAATGAGGTTTCCTCCCTTTCCAGTGAGTCGTTAGTCAGAGCAGACATCCTAAAAATTATCAAATTGATTTTATAATTAATATATCTTTCAATTTCTCAGTGATTCCATTTAACTTTTCTCATATGCATATGTATATAATATATTTTCAGCCATTCCCCTAAGACTGTGGCCTGCGGTTAAAATTACTCTTATTTTTAGTTGTTTGTGATCACTGCAACCCACAGATGAAAATTGGGTCCACGACCCGCGGTCATGGTTCTTGCACTTCGATCGCAAAGTAGAGGTTTGACATGTTCCATTGGGAATGAAGGGTTGGGCGGAGGGTCGGGTCTTCGACTGTGGATGATTGATAAGGGTAGATAAAATGATAATGTTTCGAGATTGAAAGGTGCTTAAAAACGGTGCCCTAGGGTGGGCACGAGTGCTGCAAAAACAATCAGTGAGAGAGGAAATGGAAAAAGATGATAGGTGGAGTCGTTGATGATGCGGTGAAGCTTGGACCAGCGGAATGGGTAAAGTCATGCAAAAAAATGGCGAGCGAAAGAGTGGGTTAGGTCTGATGACCCTCATGGCAGTGGGAGGAGAGTCGTAACAACAGGAAATAAAAGTGTTTAGAAGATTACCTTGGTGGCGAAAAGAAAATTGACAAAACGTGGGGTGAAGGGTTAGCGCAGCGACGGAGTGAGCTCGGTTGGTGTTGGTGCCGTTTGTGAGCGTATTGACGATTCATTCTTTGATTCGAGGAAAACTGAGGTTTTAGGTGTGAGGAACAGTGTACCAAGGGTTTTAAGATATATAGGAGAGACATCGTGACTCACGATGCAAACCAGAACCGTAGTCGTGGTCGGACCCCTCTGTAGTATGAGTGTCACAATCGCAGTCTTTTTCATCTAAGGGTAAACACCGTGATCACGATTTGGTTGGTCTAAGGAAGAAAAACACCGCGGTCATGGTGCATTTCCCTGCATTGAGCAAGGTTGACACCTCAACTGCGGTCATTACCATGACTCGTGGTTCACTCAAACCAACTCAAAACTTAAACCAAAACATGAACTTGATCCTCCAAGAAAACCATATTCAAAGAGAACATAAGATACATACAATCTTACTAGATAAGGGGGAAACTAACAAACTAAAGAGCGGGGTAAATAAGAGTTCAAAACAAAGGAAGAACATAAACTCAGGAAATCAGCAAAAACTTGGGTTGCCTCCCAAGAAGCACTTCTTTAGAGTCTCTCGCTCAACTTCCTCATAATTCACTTCTCGACTTCCTCAGCTGACTGTGGTGTCTCCTAGTTCTCTTCATTTCTTGGCTGTTTGGGTTCCCCCAAACTCATTTCTAACCTTCTTACAAAGGCTTCATCTGAAAAACCACTAGAGGGGGGGTGAATAGGGTTTTAAATTAATTTAACAATTATTTAACTCAAACAACCAATCACAAGAATATTGGACAAGGAGACAAGGATTTAGAGTGGTTCCTACCTTAGCAAATACTAAGGTAGTCAGTCCACTATCTGGTTGCTTACCCAACCAGGATTTTGAAAGAATTTAATTTTATTACCTCGCAAGGACTTTACATAAAATTACAATTCTTTCCCTAAACCCTTCGAGCAGCCTTCACCTTGAAGTAATTGCACCAACCTTGAAGCAGCCTTCTTGAAGTAACTTCAAGCTCCCCCTTGAAGTAGCCTTCCTCCTGAAGTAGCTTCCCATTGCAATAGCCTTCTTGAAGTAGCTCGAAGTCCACCTTCTCCACCGAGAAGAACCTTCTCCAATCCGCATCCTCCAACCCTAGGAGTAGCAAGGAGAATACAAAGAATAAAAGGAACAAGAAGGAAACAGGAAATTACACTTATCCTTTGAAGCACAAGGCTTGATTTGCCTATATCAAGCGTGTAGATCTCCTAACCAATGTATATGCACGTGTGATTGTTGTGGATAGGAGATACTAGCCTATAGGACACAAAATTAGAGCAATTCGAGGGATCGCCAATGCAAGTGTTGCTCAATTTCTCAAAACAGATTTCCAATTGTAAGTGTATGCTCAAGTGTATCACAAGTGTAGCTTGGGTCAGTTTAGGTCTCCTAAGGCATGTCCTATTTATAGGAATGGCCTACAAGTGCTTAAGGATGTTCTAGATGAAAACCTCTAGAGGGGGGGTGAATAGAGTTTTATAGAGATTTTAAAGTAATTTAAACTCAAACAACTAAACTGAAGATTAAGAAGAGGAACACAGGTGTTTAGAGTGGTTCCACCTTAGCAAATACTAAGGAGTCAGTCCACTACCCGGTTGCTTACCCAACCAGGATTTTGAAAGTACTAAATTTTATTACCTCTCAAGGATGTTACATAAAATTTACAATACTTTCTAAACACCCTTTGGACAGCCTTCACTTTGAAGTAGTCTTGCCAACCTCGAAGCAGCCTTCCTTGAAGTAACTTCAAGCTCCCCCTTGAAGTAGCCTTCCTCCTGAAGTAGCTTCCCGTCAAGACAGCCTTCTGAAGTAGTCCAAAGTCTTCCTCTTCACCACGAAGAGCTTCACCCTCTCCAATCCGCAGCCTCCTACCTAGAGTAGCAAGGAGAGTACAAGTAATACAAGGAACAAGAAAGGAATAAAAGAAAATACAACTTATCCTTGTAGCTCAAGGCTTGATTTCCCTAGATCAAGCGTTTGGATTTTCCTAGCCAATATGATGTACTTGTGATTGCTAGGGTTAGGAAAATCTAGCCTATAGGACGAGCTTGAGCTAAGAAGAAAATGGCCAAAAGATCACAAAGCTCAGTTCACACAGATTGCACAAGAGGGCTCAAGTATTTTCTCAAGTATAGCAAGTGTAAGAAGTGAATCCTAGTGTCCTATGGCCTGTCCTATTTATAGGAATGGCCTAAGTATGCTTAAGGACATTCTAGACAACTTCTAGGGGGTTCCTAGTGCTTAACTAGCCGTTAGGAATAAGTTAGGCGTATTAGCAACGGCTAATTGCTTTTACTCTGCAGATTCTGTCAGAGATCGTCTCGGTCGAAGAACGGTCGACCGAGACACCCACTCGGTCGAAGTGTCGTCGACCGACAGGCTCTCTGAATGCAACGTCTATTTCCAACTGCCAACTAACTTGTTAGTTTAGTCTAACGGCTAATTGCAGAGATCGTCTCGGTCGAGTGAAGGTCGACCGAGACACTTCTCGGTCGAGGACTTGTCGACCGACAGGCTTCTCTTTTCTCAAGTTATATGCAGATATGTCTAACGGCTACTTGGATCTTTCTCGGTCGAGAATATGGTCGACCGAAGGTGTCTCGGTCGAGGAGTTGGTCGACCGAGAGAGATCCTGTTTTAAGGTTTCAAGTTAGGCACTAGTTATACATATGTGTGCATAGGTGGTCCTATTGAATGGATGACTAAGGTGTTTAGCTAGGGAAAATCCAATGCTTGATTTACATGCGATTCTAAGTACTTGTACATTATAATTCTGTACAAGTTTTTACAATGATTACATTTGCATGAAAATATAAATACTTCATGTTGGATTTCCCTTATAGTTGTGTCATCCTGCACACTCAAGTAGCTCGTTAGATAAATAAGAATGAAATGTTTGTCATAATCAAAACAAAGGGATTTTATAGATGTCCATTTAGCCAACACTAGACACTTTCTAGGGGGTTCTAAGTGCTTAACTAGTCGTTAGGTACAAGTTGGTTGCATTAGCAACGGCTAATTAATTAATTCTGTAGTTGCTGTCAGAGTCCATCTCGGTCGAGGAATTGTCGACCGAGATACCTACTCGGTCGAGGTTTTGTCGACCGACAGGCTCTCTGGATCAAGTGTTTGCAACGTTCATCTCCAACTGCCAACTACCTTGTCAGCTGTGTCTAACGGCTACTTGGATCTTTCTCAGTCGAGAAGTTTGTCGACCGAGAGTGTTTCGGTCGAGGAGTTTGTCGACCGAGATTGCCCCTGTTTCAATGTTTCAATTTAAGGCATTAAGTGTGTGTATGAGTGTGCATATGTGACACTATTGAAGGGGATGACCTATCTAAGTGTAGTGATTGGCTAGAGGAGATCTAACACTTGATTTACATGAAGTCTAAGTACTTGTACATTATATATTTGTACAAGTTTACAATTGATTACATTTCATGAAATTTACAAATATTCAAGCGTATAAATTCCCTAGTACTTTGTCATCCACCTTATTCCTGCAACACTCAAGTAGCACGTTAGATCGACAAGAATGAAATGTTTGTCATCATCGAAACAAAAGGATTTATCATAATGTCAATTTAGCCAACAATCTCCCCCTTTTTGAAGATGACAAACATTTCCTAAATATAAAATAAGGAAATATAAAACATGTGAGTTTCATACCTGAAATTTACCTTTGTAGCCATCTTTGGTTTTGCAAGTGACTGCTGGCCAAGATATTATGAAACTCATTTTAATTTTATGTTTGTAATTTTATATTATTTCTCCCCCTTTGTCATTTCAAAAAGATATCCAATACAATCATTTAGTATGACTTTGTGTCTATCTTTTTAAGCTTTGCTCCCCCTTAAAGAGATATCCAATTAAAATCAAGGGATTTTATTGTCAAATTTAGCCACAATTTGTTTCTCAATCATTTCCAAAGGATGTTAAGCCTTGAAATGATATGAGTTTCTTTTAAGTTTATGGCTTATGTGTATTGATTTCTCACCCATTTTACAAGGGATGTTAAGCCCTGAAAATGATATGAGATTCCCTTAAGCTTATGATATATATTGATTTCTCATCCATTTTGCAAGGGATGTTAAGCCCTAAAAATGAAATGAGAATCCTTTAATCTTAGAGTACATAAAAATGTCTCTAACCAAATGCATGGGATGTTAAGCCCTGATTTGTTTAGAGAGTTCCTTTAAGAACAAGATATATCATTTTTATGAAATTCATAGATTTCTTCATAACCAAGAGTAAAAATACTAAGGTCGTAACAAGCTTCAAATGATGTTTACAATGTTTTGTAAGCTTCTTAATCAAATAATCCAATTTGTTTTTATGAGCTCCCCCTTAATCTTACAATTAAAGCAATTTAAAGCTTCTAAGGTCACAAATGATTTTAAATTTTGATTTTGACCTTTATCAAAAGTATACTAAGATTAGGTACAATAGAATGATGTCCAAATAAGCATTTTGTCAAAGCTTATTTTAGGTCGACCTTGACTTCGACCATAGCGCCCCTTGGCCAAATTCGATTTCAACCAAGAGGCAATTTTGCAGATTTCCAATTTGAACACTCATATGTGAAGTATAATATCTGCATGTAATTTGATTAGATATCAATTTGAAGCATTTTGAATGATACTCAATATGAAGATGTTCGTCCTTGATTTTCCTAGAAGATTTATATAAGCTTTGTTGTAGGTACATAAATATCAAATTCTATTTCTTCTTGTACCCATAAGATTCTTAAAAAAATATCCATGAAAGCACGATTAATATCTCAAGTCTAATTGAGAAATTTGTATTAATATCTTATGTGTTACGACTATTTGCTTTAGAAGAGCAAGCATTGAAGTTCTAAGCAATATATCAACAACAATTCATTTTGCTTGCCTATGTATCATCAAAGACCATTCATGCAATAATCATTATCTATTTGTGCCATAGAGTTTTATTTATTGCAACAAGCATCATCTTTGAATAATGAAATGGTGAAAGCATATCTATGATGTAATGATAGAACAATAACAACATGAAATTCAACTTATGGTTTCTATCAAAGAATACTTAGAATAGACCATGAAGGCAGTAATTTGACTTAAATCAACATGGTTCATAATTTTCAGTTTTAACCTAAACCATGTAGAGAATAAACCAAATTAATCTCAAATAAGTTTTCAAGGATGATTTCCAGAATTTATACTTTATTTTGCATGTACAAACAGTTATTAACAACAAATAGATAGCAATTTGATTAATTGAAAAACACATTCAGCAGATTTATTACAGACTGGAAATTAGTAACCTGCTCGGTCGAAGATTTCTCGACCGATAGATTGCTCGGTCGACATTTTCTCGACCGAACAGGTTTCTGTACTGTTTTTCAGAACTGTTAATTGTTTCCAAACAAAATTATACAAGTTATTGCTTGATTGTGTTGAGATATGACATTTGTATATCAACAATTAGTTTAGGTCAAATCTCAACTTGTTAATTTTAAGCTTCTAAGTTTTAGGAATCCAAGCTATATCATCATTCTTTTTCTTATATGGGCATGAAAATGAATAATGTCCAATGTGCATGCAATAATGACAAATAATGGAGTCAACTTCATTTCTCTTTCTAGGAATTGTGTTCTTAGGTACAAACACAATTTTAGGCTTGGATGCTTTAGCTCTTTTAGGTTGATTCTTCTTTGGATCATATCCTAATCCTCTTCTTCCATTATAACTAGAGGAAATTTTCAGAATATTCTCAAGGATGTCATTTCCTCTTAACTCATTTATTTTACTCTGTAACTTATCAATATCATCCATCTTCTTGTTTATATCTTTCTTTGCTTGATCTAAATTAGATACTAGAGAGTTTCTTTCTTTTACAACCTCATCATAATCTAAGTGTGAACATAAAATAGGTTGTTTCTGAAGATCATTCACTTGAGTTTGCAAGTTTAACTTCTCTAAGGAAAGAAGATTGTAATCAGCTTTTACAGATTTTAACTTAAGATCATTATCTTCATTTGCCTTTTTGAGATCTTCATTTTCAGATGCAAGAGCAAGAAGTCTAACGTTTAAATCATCATTTACTTTATTTGATTTCTTAAGTTTCTTCTTGCACTCAATATATTTCTCATGAGTATCTTGAAGACTAGCAATTAGATCTTCTTTTGGTAGATCAAAAAGACTTACCTCTTCTTCTTCTTCATTTGTTGTAGCAATGAGGCATTCTACTTCTTCTTTTCCATCATCACTATCATCACTTGAATCATCCCATGCAGCTTTATATGCTCTTTCTTTCTTTTTGTGAGATGATTTCTTCCCTTTCTTGAGTTTTGGACAATCACCTTTCATGTGTCCCTTTTTGCCACATTCAAAGCACCTAGAAGAAGAAACACTAGAAGTTTTATTAGTTTTAAAACTTTTATATTGCTTACCATTTACAATGAGAGTTTCTTCTTCACTATCATCTTCACTTGTGTCATGATTGTCCTTGGTTGATGCTTTGAATGCAATGTCCTTCTTTTTCCCTTGTTGAAGTTCACATTCTCTTCTTTCTTCTTCTTCTAGGGTTGCTTCATGAGCTTCTAGGTTGCCAATGAGTTGTTCCATCCTTAGTCGAGTGAGGTCATTTGCTTCTTCAATGGCCGTCACCTTTGGATTGTATTTGGGAGGAAGTGATCTAAGGATCTTTGACACCTGATCTTCCTCACTGATAACTTTACCTAAAGCATTCAAACCATTTACAATAGAAGAGAATTTTGCATACATATCACTAATAGATTGATTCGGATCCATACGGAACTTCTCAAACTTTTTTTTAAGCATTCCAATTTTAGAGTTCTTAACTTGAACAGTCCCTTCATAAGTTATGGAAAGTCTATGCCAAATTTCATAGGCTGTTTCACAATTTGATATCCTATTAAATTCTCCTACTAAAATTGAACAATAGAGAATACTTACAGCATTTGCATTCATTTGAGCCGATTTTACTGTATTGGTGTCCCAAGCTGCATATTCCGCTTGAGGAAGCTCATAGGGGGTTGACACCATCCTCCATAGATCCCAACTAATCCCTTGGAAATAAAATTGCATTCTTCTTTTCCAGTAGGTGTAGTTAGTTCCATCGAATGTCGGAGAACTAGCCACAAGTGTCCCTTCAAGGTTGAGATTGTTGAGCAACCCGTCACCCATTCTTCAAGACTTGGTTAGAGTTCCTTGAAGCCTGCTCTGATACCAATTGAAAAACCACTAGAGGGGGGGGGGGGTGAATAGGGTTTTAAATTAATTTAACAATTATTTAACTCAAACAACCAATCACAAGAATATTGGACAAGGAGACAAGGATTTAGTGTGGTTCCTACCTTAGCAAATACTAAGGTAGCCAGTCCACTACCCGGTTGCTTACCCAACCGGGATTTTGAAAGAATTTAATTTTATTACCTCGCAAGGACTTTACATAAAATTACAATTCTTTCCCTAAACCCTTCGAGCAACCTTCACCTTGAAGTAATTGCACCAAACTTGAAGCAGCCTTCTTGAAGTAACTTCAAGCTCCCCCTTGAAGTAGCCTTCCTCCTGAAGTAGCTTCCCGTTGCAATAGCATTCTTGAAGTAGCTCGAAGTCCACCTTCTCCACCGAGAAGAACCTTCTCCAATCCGCAGCCTCCAACCCTAGGAGTAGCAAGGAGAATACAAAGAATAAAAGGAACAAGAAGGAAACAGGAAATTACACTTATCCTTTGAAGCACAAGGCTTGATTTGCCTATATCAAGCGTGTAGATCTCCTAACCAATGTATATGCATGTGTGATTGTTGTGGATAGGAGATACTAGCCTATAGGACACGAAGTTAGAGCAATTAGAGGGATCGCCAATGCAAGTGTTGCTCAATTTCTCAAAATAGATTGCCAATTGTAAGTGTATGCTCAAGTGTATCACAAGTGTAGCTTGGGTCAGTTTAGGTGTCCTAAGGCATGTCCTATTTATAGGAATGGCCTACAAGTGCTTAAGGACATTCTAGACACTTTCTAGGGGGTTCTAAGTGCTTAACTAGCCGTTAGGTACAAGTTGGTTGCATTAACAACGGCTAATTAATTAATTCTGTAGTTGCTGTCAGAGTCCATCTCGGTCGAGTAATTGTCGACCGAGATACCTACTCGGTCGAGGTTTTGGCGACCGACAGGCTCTCTGGATCAAGTGTTTGCAACGTTCATCTCCAACTGCCAACTACCTTGTCAGCTGTGTCTAACGGGTACTTGGATCTTTCTCGGTCGAGAAGTTTGTCGACCGAGAGTGTCTCGGTCGAGGAGTTTGTCGACCGAGATTGCCCCTGTTTCAATGTTTCAATTTAAAGCATTAAGTGTGTGTATGAGTGTGCATATGTGACACTATTGAACGGGATGACCTATCTAAGTGTAGTGATTGGCTAGAGGAGATCTAACGCTTGATTTACATGAAGTCTAAGTACTTGTACATTATATATTTGTACAAGTTTACAATTGATTACATTTCATGAAATTTATAAATATTCAAGCGTATAGATTCCCTAGTACTTTGTCATCCACCTTATTCATGCAACACTCAAGTAGCACGTTAGATCGACAAGAATGAAATGTTTGTCATCATATAAACAAAGGGATTTATCATAATGTCAATTTAGCCAACATCATCTTCATAGAATCTTTTTACCCTATGTCCATTAACCTTGAAAATGTCCATATTTTCCCCTAAAATTTCCATCATTCCTGATGGGTATATCTTCACTACTGAGAAAGGTCCTAACCGCCTCTTTCTTAGTTTTCCTGGAAATAGTCTGATGCTCGAGTTAAATAGGAGGACCTTCTCCCCTTCATGAACATCTTTGTTTTTCAAGTAGGCATCATGCCAGACTTTAGTCCTTTGTTTATAAATTCTCACATTCTCATAGGCATGCGGTCTCAGTTCTTCAAGCTCTTAAAGTTGTAGAAATCTCTTTTGGCCCGCTTTGTCAAGGTCCATATTCAGAAATTTGGTGGCCATAGAGCTTTGTGTTCAAGCTCAAGTGGTAAATGACATGACTTTTTGTAAATAAGCTTGTAGGGTTGTGTCCCTACAGGTGTCTTATACATGGTTTGATAAGCCCATAGAGCATCGTCTAGCTTCATTGACCAGTCCTTTCTTGTCTGACTCACTATCTTTTCCAAAATTTTCTTGATTTGTCTCTTTGATACTTCTATCTGCCCTGATGTTTGGGGATGGTATGGTGTGGCGACTTTGTGCTTCACTCCATACTTCCTCAGCAGTGCATCAAATTGTTTCTCACTGAAATGCGACCCCCTATCACTTTTGATGGTGTGTGGTGCCCCAAAGTATGGGAATATAGTTTT